>CM029524.1:11830259-13030259 GCA_017140615.1 Eucalyptus cladocalyx | reverse complement strand
GGACTACACGAAGGACTCGAATATGTCGTGTACTGCAATAATCCGATCGATCCTCACATCATATGCCAAAGGAAAATAAAGTGTTTAATCAAATGAGATCATAGTATAGTAATATCATTTCGTACAACCATAGTACATCACCACTTACGTGACATGAAAAAGTTGTAACATAACAATGCATGCTCTAAGTTCATATGAATAGTTAAATCCGGTAGGTAAAGTGGTGCATGTAATGGGTTCGCATAGACGCATAATGCATTTAAATGTGATGTGACCTAGCATACAAGGAAAACATGTGTCCGATGTTCCGGTGAGATGAGGAATGGATAAATAGGCAGGCGGTGGAACTGAAAGCATTAATTGTAATTTACTGAATTTGACCTTTATCCTCATGAATGACATGATGAACCGTTGCCATTCCCGTGAAGCTAATAGCTTCTCTTTTGGCCAAAAAAATTTAAAACTTAGCTACTTTGTTTTTGCCTTGGTTGGTGACTTTAATTGCTCCCACTGCTTACCTTGCCTTTCTTTTTTTATTATAATAATTTTTTTTTTCCGTTTGCACTTGCTAAAAGTCTTTCTCAAGAAAATGGAAAATTTGAGAGCCAATAACCATACGAAATATGTAGTATATTAAAATTTCTAAAATGTGTCATGAAAATGTGATCAAACCTTAAAATTTTCAAAAAATGCAATTAAATCATAAAACTTGTCACAAAAATGTAATCAAATCCTAAAACTATAAAAAAAAATTATAGTTAAGTCTTAAAACTTATCACAAAAGTGTAATCGAATTTTAGAACTGGATTGCATTTTTTTTTTAAAATTTTAGAGCCTAATTATACTTTTGCAAGAAGTTTTAAGAATTGCAATATACTTGTCATTATATTTTATAATTATTTTTAAAAAAATCACTTCATAGCGTGTATACATAAAGTTACTTATCTAAAGTGATTTTATCATGTGAGATTGATGTTAAGGAATATCTTAGACAACTTGTTAAACATATCTAATTATGAAAATAGCAATTCTCCAAACATTGACTATACATAACGTGAGTAATCATATCATGCATTGAAAACTGTAAATGGATGTTGATATGTCCAAAATATTTCATTATGAATTTATCCCTCGATATTCAAAGGTTCTTTTGATTTTTTTAATTCCATGTTTTATATTCTTCAAATTATATATTTTTAACTATGGTTGATTAGAGTTAATTTTCATTTGTTGTTTTTCACTCAGACCTTCTGAATTCTACAATTTGATTTTGTTGATACGAAAACATGGAATCGTTCGGAACATATAAGTACTGTATATAGATATAGATATAAAAATCTCTAAACTTAGGAGCTGTCGACCCATTTTTCAAAATTCAATGGGAAAGCAATTTGTCCTTAGGAAAAGCACAACGAAACAAATGTGATGTGACCTATCCCTTTTACAATTGATTTTTTTAATATTTTTGCTGACATAGAAATTTAATGATTATTAAATGTCAAACATCTAAGAGTAAGCAAACTATGAAATGTCAAATCACTTGATTATATTATAAAATTTCCAAGAAATTAACAACATATTTTGGGCTTCTCTAAGTTTTCTTCTTTTTTTGCTTTCCTTCCGTACCAAGATCACATCGTCTCGAAACAACGGGGTGGGGACCCATGTACAGTTGAAAAAAACACGAGCCACATTTCAAATTGGATGGTGTAATCAATGACAGAAGCTTGAGCAGCAGCTATCTATCACGCTTTTAGAAGGACACATATAATTTCTTTCCTTCCTTTTCTGCTCCAAAGCCTCCAATGTATGGTTTCCTCAAACGTCGCCATCACAGGACGTCTTGTCCTGTATTTGTCCCGAATTTAAAACTAAATAATAAAAGTTAGAAAAAAAAAAATCCCAACCCCATTATAAAAATGATTCTTCAGAAGCGGACCCCGCAAAAACCAAAGTGCTCTTATTGAGAAAAAGACGAGGTAGCAAATCACAAGATGCCACTCGTACCTTCCTTTCCCGTCTTGCCCTCCAATACAGAGATAAATTCATGTTTGTGTTGGATTTGAAAAATTGATAGTTTTGTGATAGATTTTTATGACATGAAAAGATTTTTATGGAAATCGATGGTTCCGTGTAAGATTTGAGTTCTCTTAATAAATTCACGTTCTCCAACAATTATAATCCCTACCCTAAAATATGAGGAGAATAATATCAAAATACCATATAACATATTAAGATAGTATCAATTCTTATTTATATTAATCATATCATCATATCAAACTATGCGTGACACATGAGTTTTCAAATGTAAAAAATAAGAAAAAGCCGAATCTCCAATCAATTAACCACAAGCATCACATACATATATACATTAGAATCTACTTTTATCCACCCAAACAAAAGAAATTCTTAGGGTAGTTCTCATCCAGCAACGTGGTCCCAATGGGGGCAGCGTTTAGACTGGAGGGGCATCATTACTTGCAACCCACTATCCCTAATTAGAAAGATCCTAAGATAAGAACCCCATCAACCAAAGATATAAACAAAAAGGAGATTTAAGAGAGTGGAGAAAAAGATATGGTCATCCCATGGGAATATAATCAAGAACATATGATATGCCCAAAAGGGGGCACTCAAAAGTTCTCTACACAAATCATCACATCTTCAAAGCTCGAAAGAGATATGCATTGGGTCGGAATTGGATTGGAGGGATATTCATATTCTTGGTACACTCACGATCTCTCATCATCACCAACAAGAACCCGTTTAGAATAAGAAGGAGACCCCTCCTTCGAAAAGAGAACCGACCCCACATGAAGAACCCGAGGCTGCGCTTGGCCGGAGGATCTTAAAAAGCCAAATATCCAAAATCAAAGTAAAGATAGTAATTAAAGCAAGAAAACAAAAAGATTATAACAAGAGTAGGAATTAGGATATTCTTCTTCGGCCCCATTTACAACAAAAACCCATATCTTCTCCATTCTCATTCCCCTCTTTTTCATTTTGTCCTTCTCCGAAATGGCTACACCTACACTAGATGAAAATACCCACAAAATATTTTTTTTTTTTAAAAGGAATAAAAAAAAGGGTTCCTTTTTCTCTACTCTGATATTGCTCTTTTTCTCCTCTTGATTTAATAAAGAAAAAAGGGGGAGAGAGAGAGAGAGAGAGAGAGAGAGAGAGAGAGAAATTAAAAAGAGGGTCTTGAAGTCTTGCCACTCTTCGGTCTTCGCTGGTTAGACTTCTCTGGGGTCAACAAAAATGGAAAGCCCAGGCGGTGACTTGGTCCAGTCACCGACAGCCCCGTCACTGTAGTCCTCCCCAAGCCTCTTGATGCACCACAAGTCCTCGTCGCACGATAGCCTCTTCCAGTGCGGGATCGCTAACCTGAGCGGCTCGCGGCTCGCCACCTCCGTGGCCACCACCGCGCAGCCGTGCTCCTTCGCCAGGTTGTGCGCGTGCGCGCAGAGCGCCCTCACCATCTCCCCCGCGCGCGGCCCTTCCCCGCCCAGCCCGTACAGGAAGTGGGCCCCGAACGGCCTGAACAGCTCCGGGAACGACGGCAGCCCCAGCCACGGCAGCGCCCTGTCCACCGCTCGCGACGCCCTCGCGAGCGCCCGCTGCGCCGCCGGCACGCCCCGCAGTTCCAGCTTGTACACGTCCTGTAGGTTCCACACGCTCACCACCGCCCACGACTCCGGCGGGTCCGCCAGGAACTCGGCCGCCCCGCCCCAAGGCCGTTCGCCGGCGCCGCCGCGGGGTACGGCGAGGAAGGTGCCGAGGGTGAGTTTGTTGTTGAGGACCGCGTCGATGTCGCGTGGGAAGAACTCGGACGTGGAGAAGCGGAGGCGGTAGAGGAGTTCGGCGTCGCGGGGGCAGAGCTTGAGGATGGCGGTCCGGCGGGGGACGCGGACACGGTGGGCGAAGACGGGGTTGACGAGGATGGCGGGAGTCCGGAACTTGGAGTAGCCGCATTTGGTGGTGAAGAGCTTGACGGAGGCGATGTTGTCGTTCTCGGTGGCCATGTAGCAGTACTCGCCGCCGCTCTCCCTCACCCACTCCTCCATTCTCTCTACCAGTTTCGACGCTATTCCCATCCTCCTGTACATTACACATTATGCGAAATATAAGTTCTCGTATGTAAATGGGGGCGAGATAATGTGTATTTCTTCTTTATTTTAGAGAGAGAGAGAGAGAGAGCGCTAATAATTGGGATGATCCAAGGGCTAATGAAGGGGGTCGCGTGTCTTTCGTTTCCATACAAGGACCGTTTTTTTGGTGAAGAACGTCATGCGCCCCCGCGTACGGCTTCAGATATTTAAAATCGAAAGATAAAGGAGTTTCTATGTGCGTACCTGTGAGGAGGAGGGACACGCAGGCCCAATATGTAGCCGACCTTGGTGTACACCGGGACTTGCTTCGTGGGAATACAGGAGTCGAGCGAAGCGATGTTGTTGTTGTTGTTGTTGTTGTTGTTGTTGGCGGTGGAGGTGTTGCTGTTGTTGATGTTTTTGCTTTTTCTGCACAGCCTCTTGCCGCATGTAACGGTCTTGATGCAACCCCTGATCATCCCCACTATCTCTTTTTCCTCACCCATCTCCGCCACCTAATCCAAGAAAAAAAAGAGAAAAAACCCAAATGAAAATCCCCACAACCCCATGAAATTATATCATCCTCAGGCACATTCATAACAACAACAGACTCACGTAACACATAGACACGTAACACAGAGAGACAGAGAGAGAGAGAGAAGCAGAGAGAGAGAGAGAGAGTACCAGCATGAGGAAGGCAGGACAGTTTCGGACCCTGCAAATCGGGTCGCCCATGTGGTCGGTGTAGAGGGAGAGCTCCTCGCTGGGCCCGACCTCGCATTCTCTCTCCACGGCATCCACCTTCTCCCGGTCCTTTTCTGGGTCGTACTCTCTCACCACCACCGTCGCCATCACAATGAATGCGCGTTTCTGCCTACTGTGCGTGTTACTCTCCGTGTGTAAGTGTGTGTGTATGCGTCTCTCTCTCTTCTCTCTTTCTCTCTCTCTCTCTCTCTCTCTTCTTCAGCACCGAAGTCGGGTCGTCACTCGCCGTGAACAGATAAGAGGGAGGTGGGTAGGCTCGCCTTTATATAGGCGAAGGAGAGGGGGAGCGATGGAGAGCTGAGCTGCGCTGCTCTAAGAGGGGCCTCAAGAAGATAGGCTGCGTAACGTGCTTCGTAAGCAAAGAAAGGGGGATTAAAAATTGCCTACTCGCGCTTCGAAACTAGAGAGCGCAACCGAAACAGAAAAAACAGCTCATATCCATGACGATGACGATACGAGTCGTCTGATAAAAAAGATGAAAAGGGCCCGAATAAACTCGGAAAGAAAAAAAAAAAAAAAAAAAGAGAATTGGGGAAAATACGATTCTTAATGGGCCGGTGGTCGAGCTTCTTCGTCTTTCCGCTCGGTGTTTGTCGAGGATGGTAGCCAGTGACTGTGCTCATCAGAAAGGTACGAGCCCTGCTCCAATGGCGTCTTTAAATACCTGATTTCGGGGGCTTTTTGTCTCTCTCTCTCTCTCTCTCTTCTCTCTCTGAGATTAAATTCCGTGCTCTTTCGAGTTCCCCTCTCTCTCTCTCTCTCTCTCTTCCCTCTTTTTTTCCCCCTTTTTTTCTTTTCAATTTCCTTTTTTTTCCAGTCTCTGTCTTGTCTCTGAATCTTTCTCTGTTTAGCGTCTCTTTTCTAGCTGCAGGACTGGGCCAAATAACAATACCCTCAATAAGTAAATTAGCACTTGTTTAAGATATATATCGAAAGGTTTTCATTTGATAGGGAAATAAACAGGGGGGTACTTAATAATTATAAATATAATCATCATCACAAAGAAAAGGTGGGGAGAGAGGAAAAGCGACGAGGAAATGGCGGCTGTGGCTGCGCAGTCTTGTGGGCATCGTTCTTCCATTTTTATTTTTTTTACTTTTTATTTTTATTTTTTTTATTTCTGTTAATCATTTATTTCTTTGTGAGAGAGAGAGAGAGAGAGAGAGAGAGAGAGCGCGTTGCCATCATGACCCCATTTGTAATCATTGCCACTATCCCACTTCTCGCACCGTCCACATTCTTCCGGTTTCGCATCATCATCATCACTCATCATCATCATCATCACCATCTCCATCATGGTTATTGACACCATCCTCATCACCATCATCCCATTTCACCATGGACATGCATCCATGTCGTTTCTGAACCAGAAGAAACTCATGGATTTCTTCATCATCATTTATCCCAAGAAAATAGTTTTGTTTCACTTATGGAAAAATGCTCAAAATATGTATATTGATTCACGAGTTATGTTTGAGTAATTCTTAATGAGTGTTTCAATTTATATGGAGATGTATGTTTTCCATTTGAATATTAGAGTTAGATAGTTTTTATGCCGGTTGCAATAATCTTGGAATATATTTCCTTTTTGTTTTTTGGTCGAAAAATTTCCAGTTAGTACGTGTTCGTTTAGAATACTATATATATTCTTAATTAAGGACAGAATCGCATTCTCCTAGAGTAAGGCACCTTCATTCACTTAAATGTTCCGCACATTTAAATATTAGTAATTTTCCTATTTTTCTTGCAACCAAAAGAAATTAATAACTTTTGTCAAAATATTAAACTCGACACTCAATGGTTGATTTGAGTGGTCTTGCCATACTTTTTTGCCCCTAGAAACCTGTCTTAAGATAATTAACCCTCACTAAAGAAATTTATAGACGGTTAATTAAACCCTAGATGTACGCATCGTGGGTTTTCTTAAAATGATATCTAATAGCACCAAACAAACTTTGATAGCATTATCGGTTAGAACGTTGGGAGTTTTTTAATTCAAAAATTAGAGATTAACTATTCAAATTGAACTGCTTTAACTTAGAATCTCCCACACAAGTCATATGTGTAAATTTAATCTATTTATTGATTTTGCAGGGTGTTATTGACGTGAATAATTGAAAACTCCTTTATATTCTAATAATGAATTGCCATGAACGAGCCAATTTTTTCCTCTCGTGAATCAATTGAAGCCACCTTGAGGAAATCATGTGCTTTAAGGCATAATGAATGCAACACATGTCGCTTGCACAAGGAATGTACTCATCTAATTACTTCAAGAAAATGGACCGTGCATTAGCTAATTTTATAGAGATTGCGTGATTAATGTTCTGAAAATCCAGAGCAATTGTTGATAAAAAAATTTCTTTTTGAAAATTTTAATATGTTGAGTAATTTACACTTCAATAAAGGAATGAATGGTACGGAATATTCACAGTACAAAATTAAAGTAAAACATGCAAGACTCTGTAATTAGTCCAATCCATTTTAGACTCATTCATTGATGAAGTCCATTTAGTAAGACTTGGGATGGTATTTGGTGATCCTAAATATGGCACAGAATATAGCCATAGTGTAAAAGGTTTCGGTCTTTTTGGAATATTCAGTAAAGTTTATTCTTCTTCTTTTTCCAATATAATCAATAAAAATTTACGCCTTTTTTCTCCATTAGTTAATGTAAGCAAATACTAGCTACGCGGCCAAAAGGAGACCTCGGTTCCGATAGGCAACTCCCAGGAATTTCGGCCGTTGATGATGTGTAATCAGTAATTAATGCTATTTGCTAACTATTTACTGCTACTCTTAGTTTTTTGAGCCTCGTGAATCGGCCGTGTTTGTATAGTTTTGGAACAAGTAAGTTTTTATTTATTTCATTTGTGTACGTGAGATAAAAGTAAGGATTTTTATCAGGCCGTACTAGTGTGAGAAATAATTTATGTTCTCACCATTAAATTAGTTAACAAATTGAAAAAGTTCAGTCACAAAAATAATTTTAAATACACATATCACTCATTTAACAGTAAATTTCTTACATTGATAGCAAACCAACACAGATGATAATAAATAAAATTATAAAATGAGTCCTAAAACAATCACATCGCCTTACAAGATGCAAGTTTGAAATTTCTCTAGGCAAGAAACATGGAAAATTGTTTTTTCCATCTAATTTATCTCCACCTTGTCCTACACATTGACTATTTTGACAAAAAAAAAATCAATTTGGAGATTACAACGTTTTGGACAAATTGACCGGGCTTTCAAGAAAATCGACACGTCACCTTGAGCCAAGCTCCTAATTAACAAACTAATCATCTAATCATCTAATCATTTCCACGTAAACTCGGTATGTATTTAACACCGGATGATGGGTACGCGTGCGTGGCGAAAGACCGATCAATACCTTAATATTTCTTATTATATTGCATATCGAAAAAGACGCACGAATAATTGTGTATTATTAAAATTACCACCCGGGTCAGAGGAAAATGAAAGGAAAGCCAATGACATGTTGCACGAAGTCATAACTGAAGTTTCCTTCCTTATATATATATATATATATACCAACTCCAATAAGGCATTTCTGGGCACCTCTCCAAGAGACTCTTAATATTTTCGTATTAGTTTAAGGTCGAATGTTAAACAAGAAGATAGTTAATTGGGAAACCTTAGCTGACAAGCAGAAGATCGATGGGCCCCGCGACTTGACGGGTCGTGTTGAAGTGTCCACGCGCAGGAAATGTTAAATTTTGGGGTCAAATACGAATTAAATTAAATTAATGTATGAACACGAGAAAACAAAATTCTCTGGCACTATCTAGGAAAGAGTGTAAATGACCTCATGCCTCAGGTTGACGCAAATGGTGAGGACATTACCTCTTTAATTATATCCGCAGAGCTGTTTATTTTCCCGTTAAATAAGTGACATGGGATCTAGCTAATAGCAAGGTATCTTCGAGAATATACCGGCAATAGTTCTTCTATATGTATTTGCGTTTTGTGTATGTAGTGTAGGAATTTCCCTATTTTAAGAGTGAGGTGGTTCTTTCTTTAAAAATAATTGGTGTCGTCATTGCTAAAATCAGATATTCGAAAGTAAGCTTATCAAGTAATGTATGTGGAGGGTATTGAATAATGGTTGGCATCGTTTAGCTAGAGCAACTATTCGATCCATTTAGATTTGTCACTGGGGGTGAGTATGATCATCTAATGAAATTTTGATAGAGAGTGCGTCACTGGGGGTGAGTATGATCCAGATTGGGTTGGTTCAACATCTAATCTAAGAACTAACCGGCAAATTAATAATCCCCACTTTTTAGGACCAAGGGCCAACCATATTAAGGGTGGGTTTAGTTCAACTTTGGAAATGGATTTTGGATGTAATATAAATGCTGAAAGCCAAAACCTTTTAGGTAAATGCAAATTGTGTTTAATAAAAATTATTTGCAGAGCCACTTTGGGTTCAAGTAGTGTTTGGCCAAAAAAAATTACACAGGGCTTTGGCTGCATTTTTTATATATTTTTTATTTTTAAAAAAATCTCAAACCATTCTTCAACTCCAACAAATGGCTTAGGTCCTTAGTGAGCTAGATCTATCGTCAACATTTGTCAGTTGGGTTCAAAGGACCTCCGATGAGGGTTATGCAACTCAAGCGGCACATGACTTGGGCAATTGTCATTTGGGTCTAGCGACACTCGCTTGGGTTTTGTAAGGGGTTGTGTGACCCACGAGATGGCCACCTAGTGTCGCAAGACCGTGGGCAAGGGTTGCCTAAGGTCACAAGACCTAAGCAGCGGTTGTCTAGGTTGTGCAACCCTTGTCGATCCTCATTAGCCGCCCCGGCAAAAAGATAATGAACATTAATAAGGATGGGCAAAATCAAAAAACTAAGGCTGCGTTTGGCAGTCGGGATAAAATTCGGGATATGATATAATTTATCATATCCTACGTTTGATGCTCACTCGGGATAGGATATAGTCGGATATAAGGGGGATATAAACGGGATAAAATTATTCCATGGGGGGTGGGATAAAGGTGGATAAGATTTCTAACGTCCATAATAGGAAAGTTATTTTTCTTGAATAAAAAATTTATTAAATTAACAAAATTGAAATTATATTTCAATATAAATAATTTTGAATTCTAATTTAATAAAATAAATATAAATATAAAAAATTATTTTTAATTAATCTTATTTTAATTCTATGTTATAATAAACATTCAATCTATAAATTAAATATTTATATTTATTATATATTTTAGGTATTTTTGTATTTTAAATATGTTAGTACAGTTTACTATTTGATAAATTTTTATTAAAGAATGATGAAAGGGAAAAAAAGAAATAATAATGAAAATAATATAAAAAAGAGGAAAAATAAAATAAATAATAAATAATAAATAAATTAAGGAATAATGTTACGAGATATTTTCACCATCTTCATTTATGAACATTTAGGTTCATTTATAATGATATGCCGTTTATATAAAAAAAAAAAAAAATGTACATGATGTGAACATATCCGACTTTAATACTATGATTCACCAAACACTGGACGGGACATAAAAAAATCCTAGGATTTCATATCCTATCTTATCCAATCATATCCCGATTAGAAATCCGGACGACCAAACGTAGCATAAAGACTTGGTAATGATAGTTTTGGAAAAAAAAATATTTTAATCCTTAGTTTAGCATTCCATAAATGTTAAGCTACATAAGAGTAGCTTTGAGTTTTCAGCATCTCCAAGATTAGCATTTGGCTGAAAGCTACTTCAAAATACATGCTAACCAAATGTTGGCCAAATAGCTCGGTATTTCCTCAAGAGGCCTTAAAGACTGAAAGCTCATTGCAAAAGTTGAACCAAATGCACCCTGGACTTGAGACTGCCAGGACTAGACTGACCTTGGGGGTCTTGTTTAGTTCCAAGGTCAACTTAAGACCAATCAATTTGTATTCCTTGAAAGGAAAAACGCACTATTGAAATTAAATATCCATCACAATACGATACTGAGCAATCAAACAGTAAGCATCGGTACCAAATAGAAATCTAAAATAAGGCAAGAATCGAAATTTCCACTTGCGAAAAATAACAAACCAAATAAGATGAATTTGTAAAATAAAATAAAAAATTTCAAAATACGTAACATCAAACATGAATTATAGAATTTCATATCTTATTCATATATAAAAGATTATTTCAAATCTTGAACATTTGAAAACAAACAAAAAGCAGATATAGTTGATACTTAACAATAGATGTAAATTGAAATTACTATAAGTGCAATTGATAGAATATCTCACCACTTATATTCGTGCAACTTCAACTTGTAAACTCTATTTAGTGATAATATGAGATTGAGGGTAAGAGTGAGACCGTGGGAGAGGGAAACAGTGGAAGAAGTGGAGGGGCACTTAATGTTTTGTACTAGGATTTGGACCAAAAACAAAAAGGATGACTCCAGGGTTAACTAACCCTAAAAATCCTAGGATATCCACATGGTGCAGGTTCCATCGATCGTATGACTAGGGACCGGCCCAATCCCTCTGAGAATAGGACCATATTAGGCTGGTTTATGGTCGGTCTAGGTTCTCAACCTTAGACTGATATGCATCCCCATGTGTCACATATGGTTTTTACTTTTTATGTCACAAGAAAAAAATTTAGGGTAAATTGTCATAATGAATATAGTTTAGGCTTTTTTACGACATAAAAAAAATTCAAGGTAAATATGTCACGGTAGGTATAGTTTTAGGCTTTTTTTGCAATTTTTTTCCATATAAAAAATTCAATATTCCATTACTTGTTTATCCTAATGTGAATGGATGGTAGGAAAACATTTTTATTGAACATGACGTGATGACCATGTTAACATGCGTTCTCAGTATAAGCTAAATTACGACAAAGGTCATGTTTTTCTCGATTTTTAATTACAAAAGATTTGTAATTATAATCAATTTGTATGTGGATGACGTTCATAACTCATGAAGTCGAAATCAGCTTATCAGAGATACCGTCAAGTCGGAGAAAATTTTCAATAATCAAAAGATGGCGTTCGACTTATTCAACTATATCAATAAAGAAAAATGAACCACTGACCAACAACATCCGCGTGAGATTGGAGCGGACGAATTGTAGATCTTTTATTGGCAGTGCGGCGGCTCTAGGATATATTTGTCAACGGTGCAATAATGAAATTATGAATGATGAAATTTAATGAAGAACAATAAAAGAAACGGAAAATTAAAAAAATGACATCAATACATTGATTTCGTTTCAAAATGAAGAAAGGAGCAAAATATTGGGAAACTAAGTAATTTCTCCAGAATCTGAATCGCATTAGGAAAAATAAAAACGTTTTGAATTTATTAGTTAACCAACTATTTTTTATTGATTCGGGTCTATTGAAACTCTTCATTAAGCCGCAATTTGAACTTACATGAGTAAGCTAAATGAAATTTTTAGTTGGGTTCAAAGGCTTCACTATGCCAATCTAACTAATTTGGCTAATTCTCGAATTAGTCTTAATGCTCAATTTACTTCAAGAAGAATGAATAATTTGAAAATTATTTTTAATAATAATCCCTTGTATCTTTTGAAATAATTAGGTAATGAAAAATGTTTTAATTATCAACAACAATATATGTCTAAATACTTTCATGCACGACGAGTATATTTTTCATTCATCTATTTTTGTGCATAGCGATCATTTTTCAAGAGAATATTTTCTTAATCATTAATTTTCGTAAAATAAAAAAAGCACCCTTAATAATACTTATGATTGTTCCTGAGATGCACCGTGTCTTAATTGTAAATAGAAAATCCTTTTGATTTTAAATTGTGCAAATTATGCAAGTCATAGAAGATATCGCAAAGAGTGAACATAAAATTAATAATAAAAGAAAGGCACAACTAGTGGAGTCAATGTATATAACTTTCTATTTTCAAAAATATTTTTTCCATAATTTATTGGGGCTACTAAACGTGAGGAGTCAGTAGGGGGAGCATGTATTGCTGGCCGAACTAACTTCCTGGGATCGCGAGGTGCGCATCGATTCGCGAAAACGGATCGGATCCGGATCCAACCCACTGTAGCTGAATGGCACGAAACCACCCCAAAACAAAGTGTTTTGTGAAAACTCCAATTAATCTGGGATGTCCTCTGACTTCAATGTTTGCCATTGTTCTCCTGTTGTTATTAACGTCACTGGAAAAATTAAAATAACACAATGATGACACCAAATTAGGCAGCAGCCCCCTTGAAATCTGAGTAGAATGTGTGCACATTAGACATAGAAAAACATTTTGCTCCTGAATGCCCGATTGATGTCATGATGTTAAAGTTCACAGTGCCAAAAAGAAATAAAAAGGGTTCTAAATTTATAGTGGATACGGAGTTTGGCATAAAAAAAGGACCAGGGATCTTTTAAAATTTAACGGGTAAATTTACATATTAATTATATATCCTTAAGAGGAAAAAACAGGTAATTTCAATTATTTAAATGTGTTTCTTCCCTTCTTTTTCCCCCCTGTGTCCCCTCCTCCGATTCTATCCTTCTTCCTTTTCCTCTTCCTTGTAACAAAAAAGCTGTTGTCATTGTCTGCTGCCCCTACCGTCTATCATCCTTCGCGATCCACCACTAACCACCGTCTGTGTGCGAGAGAGACAAAACGAATATAATACACTAAACTTTTTAGAACGTACATGTTTTAAATTTTAAGTTATCGGGCAAATACCTGAAGAGAAGTGTTTGGAGAACAAAAGGAAAAAAAAAAAAAAAATGCTCCAACTATGCTCTAGTTAATATGTTATAGGCATAAATATCACTCATATTTAACTTTAATTATTCAAATGTGATTGATGTCCATCACTTTTAGCTTAATATCAAATATCATTTACGTTATTTACGATTTTATATATCGACTTTTTTGTAATTCCATAATTTATTTGCAAGGGCTTAGCTTGATTAGGGTTATAAGAAAGGCCATGCAACACATGAGGGAGAGTGAGCTTTTTAAGAAAAAGAAGAGAGTTACATATATAAATATGCCATAATTATATATTCTCAACCATCATTTTTATGTAATACATATTGACAGTGTGGCAATAATATTTATGTAGGAGCGAATGAAAGAGTTGGAGGGCCATTGCATAACCCAAGAGGCGGAAAATATGGAAGATGTGGACTTCATTGTGCTTGTATTGATTTAGTCCAACACAGGACACCAAGATGACGACAGTGAAGAAGATGACATTGTGAAATTGAAAGTAATTGTATATTTTTATGTACGTTATTTAGTATGTGAAATCACTATTTTTTTTATTATAATAAACATGATATATCTTGTTTGAAAGCAAGTAATTTCAAGATGTTGACATCTCTTCCTATGTTACAACGGACAATGTATGCAGAATTGAAATGATATATTTGTTTTCTTCATGATGATATCTTGGACTTGTGATAATCATTAAAAAATGAATTGGATTTTTATTTTATAATATCGACCGATTTATGCATTTGGATGAGATTTGTGACTGAATATTAGATGAATTAATACTGTAACTGCAGATACTACCGTTTTGAATTGTAAAATGGCTTTTATAGGATGAGAATTGAAAAGAGACTAAGATTCTTTCTGCAACCAATTTCTCGCCAAGTTTATAGCTTTTTGCCATCAAAATTTTTTGTTGTGACAAAATGGTTTTTTTCTTTTGTAGTGTGATAGGAGTGATAGATTTCAAAGTGATTATGTTCTAATTCCTAAACTGGCTGATTTCGATTCGATTCTTAGTTCTATTAGGGAATGTGCTCATTTTATGTTCCAAGTATAAAAAAAAAATCAAAATCAAAATCAAATTCTTTTAATAAATATAAAAGTTGTATCATTTCAGTACGAAATGTTTGTTGGTCAAGTTGGTCAAGTTGATCATATTGTTTTTGACACTTATTATTCAAATTCTCAACGGATGCATTTTTTTTTTCCTGAAAAGAGGTTTTGAAAACTGTTCAGAATCGATTCAATCTTTCGAGTAAAACTAGCAATTTCAGCTTAGAACTGGTTTTTAGGTTTACAGACCGCTTCTCTTTAGAAATAGTGTTAAATAAGTCGCTCAAGCCGGTTCAATCCAACTTTTGGATTGAAGCAAACGTACGTGGCGCTTGTTTTAGGAAAAAATGGCAGGTGAAGATGGTGACTGAAATAGATTAGGGAATTCACATATATCAATTAAACGGTGATGTTACAAGAAAGTGACAGTTGCTGCTGACAGTGGGGGTGATGATCATCATTCATATCTTATGTAATCCACAAGTAATTCCAGGGAATTTCCCAATTTAGCTTTGGGAAAATATCAAATTCCGTGCGCTTTAAAATGGTAATCCTTTTGTCTTTTTTAATTTTTTTTACTTTTTAATCATCAAACGATCATTTGATAGTCAAAAAAGAAGAAGCATACTTAAGCATGATATTCGTCGCTCTTTGTGGGAAAGAAAAGGAGGGGGATTAGAATAAAGTGATGGTGATATAAGTAATTAATATTTAGTATTCTTGCTCATAAATAATAACTTATTATTGTTCGCTTGAGATGATCCTAAGAACCCATAAACGAAATTTCACTAACCATATTATTCTGTGTCTGGACGATTGTCGAGACTCCCTAAGATTTGGAATCAGAGAAGATATCTGGGGTTGATCTCTATCCAATTTATTTAAAAAGTTTTCACACTATCATTTGTTGACTGACGAATTCAGCTAGAGAATATCTTCTAAGATATAGGACAATGGTTGGAATAATCTAATTTAAATATGCATTGATCGCAATTATTAACACGACTGAGCATTAGATTAATGTGCGCATACTTTGATTGAAGGGGACGAGGAGCACGATAAATCATAATCAAACACATGATTCTCGCAGAGCTTTCGGCTTTTCGCTCACCATTCTCAATAGCTCCAGTTAGCTCCAGTTAGCTCTTTGAGCAGAATGCTTTAAGAATTCATATTAAAAAAGGTCGATTACGTCGATGATGGATCACACATAACCAACACAACATCTCATTTCGATGTTAATTGTTCCAAACTGTCCAATCAAGTGCAGTAAGCTAAGGTTAAAGTAGAATAAAGAATGGCTGAAGCAGGACCACCCCTTCGTTTCCAATGCAACTCCTCTAGAATCAATGCACTGGCCATATCACTAATGACGTAATTTATGGGATTATAATATCTTTTCTGGTCGAGAGAGAGGAATTGGGTAAGCGACACGTACCATGGTAAAGTGTCGCACCGGGGTTGATTTGAAAAGAGAGAACAGTAAGAGACAAAAACCAAGACAGATGCATGGGAAGGATCATTGTGGGGATCTTGTTCCCTCGCTTGTATTCTAAGCTTAAGTCATCCGTACCATTGCCTTTTAATCCCTACATGATAATTCTAACGACTAATGTTTTGTGAAGCACAACCAAACATTGTAGGGCCGGTGCGAAACCAATAGTCCACATATTAGGCCATGTCCCTCCTTAGATGTCCACATGACAAAATCAGGAGTGACAACAAGTAAACTGCTTTTGTCCTAGAAATGCTTATAAATAACATTGACATTTCAAAATCGCCATTCTAGATAAATCAAGAAAAGTACCAAAATAATCTTAAACATTTTTCCATTAGTACCAAGTCAGTTTTTAAACTTTTTAATTGGACTAATTTAGTCATAAACCTTTTCACATTTATACTAATTCAATCATTCCGGCTAATTTAAGCCGGAAATTGCTGAAGTGACTGCTGGTGGTCTTATGTGGCGCCACATGGACAAATTTTATAATTTTTTTATATTTTTTCAAATTATATTTTTCCTTTTTTTTTTCTTTTGCTTTTTCCTATCTCCTTACCCCTTGGGGCCAACCATCGCTGGCCATAGGCTGGTCAAGGCAAGGGCCCCCACGCCCTTGCCGACCATTGGCAAGGGCCCAAGCGAGGGCGCCGGCCCCCACCCAAATCCAAGCGAGGACCCAAACCCTCGTGCGACCAAGGGCAAGGGCCTCCACGCCCTTGTCAACCATAGGCGAGGGCACGAAGGCCCACGCTCGTGGTAGACGAGAGCCTCGACGCCTCAGGTGAGGCCGTCATGCCCTTGCTCATGGCTGATGAGGGCGCAGAGGCCCTCGTTGGCCAACAAGTGAGGGTTTCAGCCCTCGCCTGGATTTGGGCATGGACCGACACCCTCATCTGTGGCCGACGAGGGCGCGGCAACCCTTGCTAGTGGCCGGCGAGGTCTCTGGGGCCCTCACCCTGACCATCCTATGGTCGGCAACCTAGCCGGCCAAGGGGTAAGGAGAAAGGAAAAAGAAAAAAAAGAAAAAGAAAAAAAAGGTAAAAAAAATAATTTTAAAAACTTGAAAAAATATTTTAAAAAATTATAAAATCTGTCCACATGGCACCGCATAAGACTGCCGGTGGCCATGTCAGTAATTTCCGGCTTAAATTAGTTGGATGGACTAAATTGGTACAATGTAAAAAGGTTTATGACTAAATTAGTCCAATTGAAAAGTTTATGATTGAATTAGTACCAATACAAAATGTTTATGACTTTTTTTTGTACTTTTACCTAGATAAATCATTTATCAATAATTATCAAAAACTCAATGACATATCAGACTCTGTGGAGTTTATATGCATATATATATCCATACACACACACACACATATATATAAAAGACGTGTCTTCCATATATTATTCATAAGTGAACAATGTTCATTATATTGTTTTAGAGTCGAGATTTATACTATGCTTTGGCTAGAAATCATTATTATGCGTGGCGAACCAACAAAAGACGCTATAACAAATGGCAAGTAGGGCAACATGTCCACAATGATCTTGCAACTTTGTCTTTGGTGATCTGAGGGCAACGTCAAAGTACAATTAAAAATAGGGGTTTGTTGATGGTGGGTGTTTTAATAATTGGGAGAGTTCGAAAGTAGGGTTTAGGGCAAGTTGACCCAAAAAGAAGTACAGAGAAAATTGAGTGGATGGTGTGGCTCGAGGAATGATAGATTGGGATTAGTTAGGTTTTAATGAATTAAAGTGGCCTTTTCACACTCTCCATTTTGCCTTTTCTTCTTCTTTCTTTGTTATTTTGTTTTGATTCTCGGTGTTGTTGGGATGGTGAGAAAATTCAAGGTGACCCCATGACTTGGACAGGCTCAACCTAGGCTTTATGTTTTTAGGGCATCGAGACCTTCAAATGACCCGACAAAAATGGGTATTTTAATTCGAATGAGTGACCCCGAATCAGACCCTTGTTCCCTTCTCGTTACACGTTTTTCGGGTCGGTCTTACAAATAGAATAGGCTTGACCGTGGGCCAAAGATAATGACCTAGGAAGACCTATATCAACCTCCATAATTTGCTCGACATTTATGTATTTCACATTAAATTAATTGTCAAGTTCTACAGAACGTACTTGCTCTTGGAAAGATTGTATTTAGTGAGAAGATTTAGTTTTGTCAGATACCAGACTCTCCATCATCATGTTATCAAATCATGAATGCAGAGTCAATCCGATCATGAATGAAGTATGATCAAAGGCTTATGATATCGCGGCGCTGCCTACAGAAAGGGATGAGAATAAAATGACAATACTCTTTAGAGAAAAATAACTGCCATATTTTCCTCTTTGAGCACCTGGGAAAATTCTTTTCATCATCATCATCATCAATACCACCGCCATTACCATCATCATTAACATAATCATCAATTCTCTAGTTGACTACTAGCGTGTTCCAAGAAATCGAACCATACCATCATCCAAACCTTGACATAAAGCTATTGAACTAATTTAATCGACTAAGGATGAAAAAAAAATGAGCAGCTTCTTCCCTGCAATAACTTAAAGGAGTACATCTATCACCAAATCATTAACAAATAAGCTCCAATCACTATGTCATTTATGTCAAAATATCCAATCCAAAAAATAAAACCAATAGATAGTGAGAGTCACTCTCTTCCATGTGCTTGATTCAGCTCGGTTATTGTGAAATGGCCATGACTCCCATTATGTGAGCTTGTTATTATGAACCCACTAAAAGTAATAAGTTTGAAAAGTGAGTGCTCTTGATATGTGATGCTAGTATGTCCCATCTGAAGGCTTAAATCAATTAATAGAGAGACGACAATATGCATATAATTATTAGCGA
The DNA here is from genome assembly GCA_017140615.1 of Eucalyptus cladocalyx. Classification (NCBI taxonomy): domain Eukaryota; kingdom Viridiplantae; phylum Streptophyta; class Magnoliopsida; order Myrtales; family Myrtaceae; genus Eucalyptus; species Eucalyptus cladocalyx. The sequence continues at coordinate 13,011,215 of CM029524.1, read as the reverse complement.
TGTGGGTTTTTTGCTTAACATTTCATAAAATACGTCATGTCTATGCACGTTATAGTAAAAATAGTGCTGTTGAGGACCAAAACGCGTTAAGGCAGTGGACAAAAGAATAAAAATGAGACCACACCACGATATTCATCTACTCATCAAAGTTTCCCTGTACTCAAGTGAGAAAACGATACGTATGGTAAGTTGGATAAGAAAATAGAGTTAAATGGGAAAACATTGAGCAGGCGACCAAGTTTAGACATAAGTATATTTATATGGCAATATTTACAGATTCGTGTCGAGTTCCTTTAATGTGGTCCAGCTTTGAATGTTGGGCTCAGAGAGAGAGAGAGAGAGAGAGAGAGAGAGAGAGAGATATGTGTGTGTGGGATATACTGGCTGAGGAACTGTCATTTCTTAAATTTTGTTGTGTTATGCATATTTTTGAGCTTTTGCATAGTAAGCGTCCGACACGATAGAGAAGCCAAATCCCCCATATTATGCACTATGTCTCTTCTCTCTCTCTCTCTCTCTCTCTCTCTCTCTAAAAATCTCATAGTCTGCAGGGGTTGATGTTCATGCATTTCATGACCTCCGAAATGACCTATCACAATCACGTTATCTTGACAACTGGAGGAACATGCATTGACTCCTTTCTAGCAAATCTCGACCCTCCAACAATCCCTTGTCTCGGGATGGTGACAATTCAGGTAAGCGAAGCAATACCTGGTTTGATATGCATGAAGAGAAACTCACTTTTGAATTCATTTACATGTCCAGCTTTCTTCACTGTAATAATAAACAAATACTTATTATCTGTATGGCATGCATGCGTATAGACAGACTCTGCTTACAGCTGCCTCTCTGGCACCTGCACATTTTGACTATTTGCATGGTCCAAAGCTCTTCTGGTAGATGTTTGGACATGTTTCCTTGAGAAAATATCGCAGACAGATTGAACGTCGCATCCCGAGGTTTATATGGCCTTCTACTATATAATTATAGTGGTCCTTTAAAGGTTCTTTTAACGTAATCCAATTAGCCAATAAACTATGTTTTTGTTTTTTGGCTATGCATTTGGTTCTACACGTATCTATGATACGACTTGCAAGTCTCTCGAGAGGTAGAGGAAAGCATCCTCGTTTGAAATCAGAACACAGTTGCAGTCAACTTAGGAGGTAGCTCTAACTGTTGAGAAATCTCCTTTCTATCCTACTATTATAAGTAAGAACCTTGATGCTAACCTTCTAACAAGTGATGCTTCATATTGCTACTCTAGTGTTTCAAAACAGGTTGCGCCATCAGCTATGTTCATGAGAACTGAAATTAGGATGTGAAAGATGACTTCAATCGCAGATTTTGTTTATGGAATCTGGTGAATGAATGAAATATTTGTGGAAAGTATCTATTTTGTGTGAACGAGTATTTTACAAAACAGAAATCTAAACACAAGGAAAGACAGGATCGTGAAGACAGTTATGAAGAAGGTTACCACCATTTGAATAAGTACCTTTTTAAATTCGAGCAAATTGAATTAAAGACACTCATGCACGGGGAAAAAAACTTAGGTTTGAGAAAACTTTGCCTTGTTTGTTCGTCATTCTTATACTTGAATTTTGTTATGACTTGTAATTTAGAGACTTTTTTTTTAGCACAAGTAAAGGTGTTGAATGTGCCACGCCCCCAGACCAAATTGGACACGTTACAATGTCATATGTCCATATTTATGAAATGAATAGGCACTAGGGGTGAGCATCGGTCCAGGTCAACCCTGGACCGACCCTAGACTGGCCCAATCCTGTTGGTCCTGATCCAGTTCCCAGGGAAATTGGGTCGGTCATTGGTCCTAGAATTCCTGGACCAACACTATATGGGTTGATTCTCGGTCCTGAAAGTTCCAGGTCAATCCAACCCGAACCAACCTTGACTATATATATAATATTACTTATAATTTTTTTTATATAGAGAAAACATTAAAATAAATAGCGTTAACAATATTAAACAGCTCCAAACTCTCTTTTCCTGCCCTAGAAGAGTTTATTGATCCACAAAGTAGATATAGGCATATTCCTAAGACACTTGCCCCAGTAATTTTACATTGTTCTTTAATAACTTAGGTTTTTAATATCTTTTATGGTATTAATAGTCATAATTTACGAATGAGGAAAATGTTTTTGTGAGAAGTCCTCACGACATCCAAAAAGATATAAACAACTCCTTATGGCATCATCCTCTAATATTCATTATCTTATGTCTTATTTGTCTTCTTAATCTTCAATTTACCAAAATCGAGAGAAACAACTTCTCCGCTCACCACTTGACACTCACCTCGCTCGCTTTCAGTCACTCATGCCGCTTGTCATTTGATGCTCGCTTGGCTTGTTGCTTCCCACTCGACATTCGATGCTCATTATGTTCGATGCTCACCCTCACTTGACCCTTGCTGCTTGCCTTTTTTAGCTGACCTCACTCATCATCAAACCCATTAGGTTGGTATGGTCATCGGTTGTCCTTTTAAAGAGTACAAAAAATGAAATTAAAAATTATTGATTGGTCTTAGGTTGACCCTAAAACCGGATCGAACCCATTGGATTTGTTCGGTCCTCAATCTCTTTTTTAAGGAGTACAAAAAATGAAATAAAAATTATTGGTTGGTATTAGGTTGACCTTGAAACCAGACTAAACCCATTGGGTTAGTTTGGTTCTCAATCGTTTTTTTTTAAGGAGTACAAAAAATAAAATAAAAATCTATCAATTGGTCTCAGGTTGTCCCTGGAACCGGACTAAACCATTGGGTCGGTCCGGTCCTTGATCCCAAACTCAATAGGGTCGGTTCTCGATCCCAAAATTTGAGGATCAGCACTATGCGGGTTGGTCCTAGAGTTAAGGGGCAGATCGGCCCAACCCGAACCATGCTCACCCCTAATAGGCACAACAATCAAGAGGGAATCAATTGGTTATTCCATGAAAATTAAAAAAAAAAAAAAATTTGTGGAAGACACATGGAATGTGTTGCTGAAATGAGAATCAATCATGAAGAAACATAATCTTCTATCAAACATATGTTAAAGGAGTTAAAGAGATTTAGATATGCAATAAGATTATACTGGTTTGGCCTTACACTTAGCCAACTCCACTCTTTCAGCTCCAATAAAGTAGAAAGTCACTATGTAATTCTGGACATTTTGTAGCATGTGGAAAAGTGCTACTTAAACACAAAGCTTCGATAGTTGCACTTGGATCTGTTTAAAAAGACTTCTAATCTTCAAAGGTGTCCGTAAGAAATTGTCTCAGTCAAAAAGTTGTTGATTTGACCTCCTTGGCCATTAAAGCTGCTTTTTGTGCAAGCAAAAGGATTGTTTGTTGACAATGCAGACCTTTCACCTGAGGAGAGCTCTGTGTTTCTGCACTCTGCTTAACATCCTTTTCTGCCTAAACTGTGACGCACCAATTTGAATTCAAATCAAATTGCAAAAGAGTATGGGGTTTTCTCTTCAAGGTGATAGAGGCTCGTATAACTAACCACTTACACCATCTGTAGAATGAGCTACTTTTGAAAGGTGGTCTTTTCAGACTTTTCATGAGTTTTCATTGAGTGATATGTTCACCTTTTATAAATAGGTCCTGCCAAGGAAATTGACGTACTCGTGTTCTATAAGATGCTCACCCTTGATTGCTCCTACCAAGCTTTAAGAACTGTATTCTATAGCTTGTCATCTTCAAGTCTAAGCATACAAGAAATAAAATGGTTCATTTGTTTATCTAATAAAGTGCATTTGATCATGATAATTTCTTTGTTACATACTATATATAGAATTAAAAGTAATTTTTAACTACCGAATGAGTTCACTAACTCATTAAGTGTTTTTGATTCATATGTGGTTGCTTTTTTTATTCTTTTGGTCATCACATATATGGTAGTTTACTGGTGGAGAATTTTCAAATTTCTCATATTATGCCAAAAAAAAAAAAAAACTCATTTTTTGGTAAGAAATAAGATAACTAGTTTTTACGAAGATATGCCAAATCCAACACTTTAATTGAGGAAGAAATTTTTTGAGCTAAAAAAGGGGAAAAATCATTGTCTTGAGAGAGAGCTTTGTGGGTCCAGAAGTGATGATGAAAATGCCAATGGCCCACCCAGATCCGAAACAAGTTTAACCGAACTCCACCAAGCCCACCGCAGTTTCTCATATTACCAATGTGCCACCAATGGATAAGACGAGACAGGCAGGATAAAGAGAATTTTCTTATGTTAAGGAAAACAAACCATTTTTTTGGTAAAGGAACAATTTTACTTATAATAACTAATTTATTACGCAAGCATGCCCAATTCCATAGTTCAATTGCAAACTGCATTAAGCTTATGGTATATGAAAAGTTTAACATGTAGAATATTGGTTTGTGGATGAAAATATTGAGCTAAAAAGGGAGAAGAATCATCGTCTTGTGAAGGAAAAATGAAATAGAGATTCAGCAGTTTATTTTCTACATTAAAAAAAAAAAAAAAGCACAAACGCCCAGATATATATGATGAAAATGCAATTTGACCCACACGCATTATAAAAATAAATAAAAATTCATGCTCATAGATTGATCAATTTCTAATAATTCGACTATTTATTAACCCACTTACAGACCAACCAGCAATTATGTGTACGTAAGAGATGTGAATTTAAAAAAAAAAAAAAAAGAATTGGTAGGATGCGTGATAAAGTTGGAAATTAAAAAGACAATTCAATTTTTCATTGAAAGAAAAAAAAAAATCTAGTACAACAGCTAAGTGATCAACAGTTCTTTAAAATTGCTATGATAGATATTATAGTCCAAATAAAAAAAAATTCAAATAGCATCAATATTATCTTGATTACAATTACAAATTTTATGGTAAAAAGCAGAAAAAGTCACAAAAGCAAAACATATTGCAGGTATACTTATTTGATGGATTTATGACAACTAATAAAAAGTCATGCTTGAAAAAATATTTCCATACGAAAGAAACTTCTTACTGTTTGTGCATTATCATATAATCGTTTTACATTACATTAAAGAAAAAGAATACCCCAATTAGATAACATATGAGAATCATCAATTTACCACTTATTTGTCTGTACTTTAAAAAAGGGTTAATACCTTGAAAAACCTTAAACTGGTACACCTGTGACAAATTTACCCCAAACTATTTACTCCAAACTGGTATATCTTTGACAAATTTACCCAAAACCGGTATAGTTGTGACAATTTTACCCTCTATTAGTTTTCGTTAAATTTTGACTAAGTTAAATGACACGTGATAATTGACCGATATACCAGTTTGCGATTTTATGCTCTATTTGTCACAGTTTACAATTTTTGTGATTTTTTTGTGGTATTTATACAATTAGCGGAGTGTATATTTGTCACAAATTTACCAGTTTAGAGTTTTCTGCAGTCAAATAAATTAGTTTAGGGTAAATTTGTCATAAATGTACTAGTTTAAGATTTTTTTATGGTCAGTATAGGTAAATTTGTTACAGGTATACCGGTTTTGGGTTTTTCATTATAAAAAAAAATAGTTTGAAGTAAATTCGTCACATGTGTATCAATTTATGATTTTTCAGGGTATTAACTCTTAAAAAAACGAGTTAACTGAATAAATCTGATATAGGTCATGCAAGGGAAATACATCGAAATTAGAAATGATGTAAGTCACATAGGAGGGAAAATGATCGAAGCTAATTTTCGCTCTAATAATTTCAAATTATAGTTGAAGACACAAAATGTTACATTTATAGTTGAAGACAATTTTTTTTTTTTTTTTATGATACAGATTGTTTTAATTTTAATTTTGCACCAAGGGCAGGTCAATCTCTTGTTCTATCATAAAACTTTCTGCATGACCTCAAACAATAGAAACTGATTTGGTAAAATAAATCAACGCTGAAAAAATTTAATCGAGTCACTAATAAAAACTTCAGTATCTTTTGGAATTGATTACCTAAATTTTTCTCCTCTTTCTGCGATGATTTATGTTACTTTTGAAGTAAGGGATTGTCTACGACGTTTTTCATGGAACAAGTTACGACACAGCCACAACTCCACCGAGCGGACATATAATGAATAATCTTCGTAAGCTCTCGCAAATGAGGAGATGCGAGATGCAAAACCACCAGCATGTGGCGTCATGTAAATATCGGCAACGGTTCACCATTCTCCTCTCGATTCCAACATCCACCTTGCCACATGAAAAGCTAATGTTGTAGTCCTGGTTGACAAAGTTCACACATCCGACTTGTCTTCCAAGAAAAACTGTATCAATGCTGTCTCTGGTTGTCATAATTTTCTCCTTAAATAGCTTGATCCAATTCAAGTTACCACCAATCAGCCACTTAAACTTCTTTAGCCAGGACTCTACTACAACGAGACAATTCGATTTTAATCAGGTGTCCTTTGCAATAGCTGAACCACATCAAGGAAATATTTGACTAGAAAGATTTCTATGAAAATGTACAGCGTTAAGAAGAGCATTAGAATAATCCCATTGCCTTACGTCAAGCTAAGGTTATTCACTTTTTAGCAGCACAAAGTTCCAATTTCAAACCACAAAAGACTTTGAATATGCAAGTCCACCAGGAGCCCCACTAGCCTGAACAAGTTCTCACAAAAACAGAAAAAGAAGTAAATATAAAAGGAATAAGCTGATTGTCTAATGACAAGGGTAACGCATGTTTAAACTTTCAACCTGCAACCTCAGTCCACAGTCCAGTAAGGTTACAGAGAGAGAGGTCCCAACAATCCAAGGAGCCATATGAATCAAAGGCCGGCAAAGCTTCAAATCTTTAGGCACGATTTCTGCTGCTTTCTGCATTTCTTACAGGGCAAAAATAAGGAAGAGCCTGCATGAGAGAGAACACAAGTTTTTTCATGAAATGATAAGACACGACCCCTTTAAAAGGCGTCAGAAAAGCAATACATCAATCTAATCTCACGCGACTTTTCTCAAGTCGAAAGGACAACTGAGGCACTGTGACTTGACCAGAAACACTTAAAACCGTAACTTCAGTAAACACTGAGCCAGAGCAACATAAACACAATGTCAGACACTAAAAAGTACGCTGGTGCCTAGAGCAAAGTCCCATTTTAAAAGAGTCAATGGCCTCTCTTGAATTCAGAATTGGATCATACCATTGCCTCCTTTGCAGTCGGCCTCTCCTGATGATCATATCGCAGCAACTTGTCCACAAACTCAATGGCCTTCAACAAGAAATGGACAAAACAAACTATAAGAGAATACTTCCTTATTAGAAAGGTTTCAAATTGCTACACAATAAAAGACAAATCGATCTACCTCAGGGACAGCTAAATGTTGGTTGTCAACATTTATGAATTTTGACCATGGCTTCCGGCTATGTCTACAATTAAGTAAAAACAATATCTCAGGTGCAACCAGAAATATCTTGAAAAAAAGAAAACGAAAAATGCACAAAATTTACACAATGCAGATCCCAGCAAAATAATAACAATAACAGTGATGATGATAACGACAATTTTGGTAATATGACCGACCTCCCAACAAGTGATGCGAGGTGTGGGTCAAGCTCTATACGATACTTGTTAAGGTAAGCATTTAGCTCATCAGTGCCAAGTACCTGTTGCAACATAGCAAAAATTTGAGAGATTTATCTCATTGTTGCTGCCACTTATTTGTTAAGCTATACTCCAACCAATCGGTCTGTATACCTTGGCTATTTTGACCAGTTGATCATAATTATCATGCCCATAGAAGAATGGCTCCTTACGGAATATCTACAAGGCACAAGCCTCATGGTTAGAATCAGAGAAGGCACTAGCACATAACCTAACTTCTAAAATTTGAAAATCCCCATTTGACCCCAAAAAAAAAAAAAAAAAAAAAAAAACCCTTACTTGTCACTCCATCATGAAGAATGTAAAAAGCAAATAACTAATTTATTGTAACACCAAGAATTCTCTCGCAAAAAAATCGTAAAAGATCTTTCTAAATGGAGATTTCCTGCAATCAATACATACATCCATGTAGAACTTGCTCTCATTCATTGAAGATCAACATACAAAGACTGACTTCTGCCAAGGAACCTAACTGAATGAATACTCATTTGGGACTGTGAAAAAGGTAAATCATGAAATATAAAAACATGACAGAGAAGTAACTTATATAAATGAAAAACCCAGCAATAGATATTTAGATATGGTGCATGCACACTCACCATTCCTGCAAACATACACCCAAGGCTCCACAAATCTAAAGAGTAATCATAGTCCTGCAAATCAACAAGCAGCTCAGGTCCTTTGAAGTACCTACAAGTGTGGCATTAAGGTTTTATGAGGGACTATAACTCACATTCATGAATAAATAGACATAACAATTATTAGACAGCAAAAGGACCAAAAACAATGTCCACGCTTCTTCAAGTGCTGTGAGCAGATTGACAATTCACAAAAGACCTGAACTATTTAACCATGAAGCTGTATTCTCAGTAATGCGTGATTTAAGTTCTGCAGATATGACTAAAACAATGTCAATGTGCATCCCAAGCAGGAAAATGCACTGTGCTCTATGAAATATGCACCCCATATCAATTTTGATGTTGAAACTTATTTTGTTTTACTATGCCTTTCGCATTTTCACAATCTGCATCTGATCAACCCACCTCCTCATTTGCAATTTTTTTGTAGAGATCAGCACTGAACCACTTTTAGGGCCTTTTCAACAAGAGGTTCCCAATGCACTAAGTACACCTAATGACACTAACAATAAGGATGTAAAATAAAGGTACTGGCACAAGTTGTACAGAGGAAAAGTGATCATGCTAATTAAGTTCAAAGGACGAAGAAATATGATGTGGAAGCATCCAACTTAGATTCATCAACCAACTCAGCACCATCAATGCTCATTCAAACAAAGATAGACTTTGAGCATAATGTGCTTCAATGGATCGAGAATGAAGTTTTCAAATAAAGAGGTACCGAATCATTCCCCTACTGAGTTATCAGTAAGATGACTACCCATGGCTTATCAAGTAAAGAGTTACCAATACTTCTTGGTACACTATATTAGTTGCTAATTTCGAAGTTCATCAACAACCCATCGATGGGAGGCTATTCTAGACAATTTCTATGAATATTTGATGAGTTTTTAAAATGGTTATCTTCTGGTCAAGCTTGATGGACGAATTTTGAAGACAAAGGCACAAGATTCAAGAGTCAAGAATAGAAGTTCCCGTGTTATTAATTGCATCTCTAAGTTCCTAAAAGTCGTTAATGTCATATAAGTTTCAAGACTCAAAGTTCTAATTTCCTAGGCTCTTTATTATGCTTTCCAGTTCCCATGTCCATTATTGCTCGAGTGGTTCCAATGTTTAATTAATTGTCATCTATTTCCTAGGTGTCATCTCTCCTATACTTAGAGGAAGACTCTCCATTGTAAGACTAGGCTAGACTTTGATGAATGAAAATACGTGAGATTTTCCTCTATGAGTGATTATCTTTGGAGAGTGGATAACTCCTATTTCAGTCTCTTTATCCTGGAGAGTGGACTACTCCTTAGTGGTGAGCCAAGAAGCACTTTATCCTTGGCTAGTGGATTTCCTTTAGGTACTGGTGGTGAGCTTCTCTATCCTGAAATCCTTAATCCTTAGCGGGTGGTTCATCCTTTAAGTCTTGGTAGTGAACTTCATCGATCCCAATCCTCATCCTTAGTTGGTGGCACATCCTTTATACCTTGATGGCAATTGTTTTCTATCCCTTCATTTGCTTCCCATCCTTCGACAACAAATCCCATACACACCATTCCAATACACTTAATCACAAAAGTCCCTACATCCCGGAATCACTCGCCTATGCACGCATCAAGATATAAAAGTAAAACTTAAAAGATAGTGAATTTTTGAAATTCTAAGTCCTTTTCTTAAGGTTCCCAAGGATCACATCCTTGCTCTTTCCTTCTGCATTTATTTAACCTAAAGGCTGTGCCTGGCAAGTTAGACATAAGCAAATCATCTATAATTAATTCTCAACATCTATCCCTCCAAATTAAAAGTAAAATGCCATACTGTTTTCTTGCAAATCATAATTCACAAGATATTAGATTAAACTGGATGTATGGAACCAATTTGCAAATGCTAGTGACATATTAGCCTTCAATTGGGATTTGATGACGTAACAATGATTCTTAGCAACCTAATTAACAAAATATTTTCTTAGCTGTCAATCTAAAGTTCTATACCCTGCTAAAATTCTCTGCATCTTCTACAACCAAATGATACAAATCTCTTAATGAAAATAATGGCATATAGAGTAACCCATGAATCCATGATCCAAAGTTGAATAACATCACAACACAAAGTAAGTCTCCACACCATTACTAAAATCTTAAAATTTTCAAAATCCAAGATAAGTCAATTTGAAATCTATCCCTCCCTCCTTCTCACTTACACTCAATCCCTAGAATTAACAATATTACCATCCGCGAGTTTCTGCCACCTGGAGCAAACTTGTCACCAAGCTTCATATGTTACCCACCTAAATCTTTTTAATTCTAAAAAATTAGTCAGCAATGCCCATCTAATTGATTTTGTTTCCTACAGATGCTGTTAAAGTCTAAAGTAAAAGCCAAAGTTCAGCTTTCGTATAACTTGAGTAACAGATATAACCCTCTGCTTAAGCCATAGTCAGTTGAACATGATTAAATATAACTTAAGAGTCGGACAAATTGAGACAATTAATGTAGTAAGCAAATTAAAAGAATGAAAAAACATAGGACATAACTTGACAAACTCAATTTTGGGATGCAAAGTGTAATTAAACCAAATAAAAGCAAGCAAAAGATTCCTTTCAACTCCAAAATTATAAATTAATAAAGTCACTAGAATTTGTCAACAAATCAATAGTATGACTGAGAATAGAAGACAAAATTCTAATAATTGAGATATATAGATGTATGCATGCGTTTAAACAACAACTATGACAATAAAAGAGAAAAAAAACCTGGAAGCAACGCGAACATTGTATTCTTTTCCAGGATGATAAAACTCGGCAAGGCCCCAATCTATAAGACGAAGTTTACGCTGCTCATGATCAATCATGACATTATGTGGCTTGACATCACGATGCATAATCCCTTGTGAGTGGCAATAGTCCAATGCCTAATCATGTTTATCAAAAAACAAAAAAATACAGAAGAAGAAGAAGAAGAAGAAGAAGAAGAAGAAGAAGAAGAGCAAAACATTAGTAAATAAGACATAACAAGCTAGCCAAAAGTAAGTATCTCTGTTACTTTTTTACCCCAAGGGAAGGCACTGCACCCTCCTCTTAGCACCAAGTGGTGGGGTTGATGGGTGGGAACAATAACAGTATTGACTTATCCTTAAAGGCTGAGTGTGAAAGAACCAGAATACAAATTTCCATGACTGATTTGACTTTCTTCAATTATTATAGAACAGTAACAAGATAATGTCCTCAACATTTTTAAGTGCTCCTATCATTATGACCTCTCCCCAAGGATGCATTTAGCTCTTATTAAAAAAAAAAATTAGGTGCTTAATAGAAGTGGCTATCATATAAAAAAAAAAAAAAAATTCAGCCTTTGGCCCATTTCTTTTATGTTCTTTCTATCAAGTCCCTATAGCTTTAATTTGTCTAATCAAATTATTCTGGTGATACACATTTTCTACTCAAGTGCCTCCAACGCCAAATCCAACCAAATTTAGCTGTGTGGCCATTGGAACAAAATATTTCCAATCGAGATGTCCACATGGGTGTCCACACTGGCTAAATTTTATTCACATCATACTTTCACATTATCTACAGTGGCTAAATTTTTCCACCCAAATCCATGTGGGCATTGGCATAATTTCTCCTCATCATACTTTGCAATTGTTGATGTCTACGTCAGTTGAATTTAGTCAGATTTAATGTCAGGGGGACATGATTAGAAAATTTGTGATGGTAGAAAGATTCAATTAGACAAATTAAAAGTATTGAGACCTGACTAGAAAAAGCATGAAAGTACAAGAAAGAAAAGTATAGTTTTCCTTATTATATAAAAACTTAATGGAAGTGTGGTTTTATATATCCAATACATTTGGTAGGAGGTATATGTCCTTAAAAAGGTTTAACTAAGACAACGTTCACCTTGTACGGTCCAAACAGTAACTTTTTCCGAAGAAATCAAATAGTGAGATGTAAACATCACGAGGAAGACTTCAACTTGTGGTTTTGGGATTCAATTAAAACAAAGTAAAAATATCCCTCAAAACATCAATTATGAAAAATTCAATTATATCTTTCTAGTTCTCTATCTTTGAGGAAAAAGACTAACTACCAAATGTCAGACTGATTGCTTCCTAAAATAAGCTCACCAAGCTAAGCAAAAAGCAAAACCAAACATATATGAAATTCTAAAGGATTGCAATAAGGCAGCAATTCCTTATGCAAGTGTTGGGCTGTTAAACATCAACATTGTTATAAACATCAATAAAACAAGTCATAAGATTTCTTCACTACTCACATTTGTTAGAAAGATCAAAATCAAAACAAATCTTAAAGTTACAGGCTTCAACTACCAAGCACCGCTTATAGTCAACAACAAGAGCCCAAGAAACAAGTAGAGAGAAAAAGCTAAGGACAAAAGCAATTCTAAATGTGTGGGCAAGAGAGAGAGAGAGAGACTTGCCTTTAAAAGTTCATAAATATAATAGCGAATATCATAGTCAGAAAGGGTCGGATATAACACTTTGAAATCTGTGTTATTGACATATTCAAAAATCAGACTTGGGGTCTTCGACTGCTGATCTCTAACAATATCAAGCAACTTCACGATATTAGGTCCACCACAAAGGTTTTGCAATATTTTGATCTCCCTCTTAATCTGCACATAGTACAAAAAGAGTACTTACTAAAGGTTCACAATCATCATGGATTATGTTTCACATATACATAGTAATAAACTGGCTGAAGAACGCTGGCCTGCTTTTAAACAAAAAGCATTTTTTCATCTATAATTCTGTAAATAATTACTCAAACATATTTGCTCTCATTCATCCATCACATATATACAAAATTTCTTCCTTCATCAGTCCATGAATATATTATTTTGGGTGTAATTCATCACACATTGTACCAACTAAACATAAAAAGATCTGTTCTTTTAACATGAACCTAAGGTTCCTACTGCAAAATGTTTATAGAAAGTAGAAGTTTCAACGAAAGACTTCCACAATTTACCTAGACAAATAAGGTGGAGAGCTACCCTAGCACATAGGAGAATACTCCCATTTCTAATTAGCCCCTTCAGGTTCACAGGGTTGACCCCTTGTTACAGGAAGTTCTTCCTTTAATGCAAACTATGGCCCTTTACCTCCCCTATGCCCTAAATTTGAAGAAAAATGTAACTTATCTTTTTATTTTTTTTATTGAACTGCACTAATTATTATCCACAATAGGCACTAAGGGGAGGGCAACCCATGTACAGAATCATCTACAGGATAAGGAGTCTAATAGGTTAATGATAACACTTGAAGACTTGTGCTATGTGTGATCCAGAGCTTTAAAATAAGAAGCCAAGAATCCAATTTTTTTCTGAAATGGCTGTCAACATTATAAAAAAATTCTCCTGTTCCTCTCCCACCAAATCAGCCAAAAAGTTGCTAGAAGGACCAAGTGAATCATCTTTCTCCTCTCTTTGCTAGGATAGATGCCCAACCAAGCTCCCAAAGGTACCTTGACCAACAAAAACGTTGTAGAGCAAACATTTATCATAACAGTTAAAGATGCTGAAGAGAAGCGTTTAGACATCCAGTTCCTACAGGTGACACCAAACCCATTCGCTCCAATATATGCTGGAGGCATTGCCAAGAGACATGGTCATAAGCTTATTCATTTCGAACTTACATAATACTATCTTGTTCCCACTCTTGGTGTAGCTATTGACCACTCCATAAAGAAACTTGCTATGGAAGCCACATCAGGAATTCTGGTGTCCCTCTACAAAAGCATTCTGAAATTTCCCAACCACCTTTGAGATCACCTCACTTCAATCTTTGCGCAAGGACCTTGGCCAGAATTTGATTGAACCTCCCCCACTAAACTGATTGGCCTAAGCTCCTTCATGTCCTATGTGCCAATTTTGTTCCATATAAGAACAATAAAAGTTAAATTCAAGGATCTCGAAAGTCCATTATGATGAAAACCCACAAACACATTGACCAAATCTTCCTCCAAGATATCCCAATTACTTTGGATATGGGCAGTCGTGAACCCATCCAGACCTGGCAATTTATCCCCAATGCAATAAAAAAACTGCTTTTTGGGTTTCATCTTCAGAAAATGGAACTTCTAGCCAATGAGCATTTGGCCCACTGACTTGATAGAAAACAATATTCCCTAATCCAGGTGTCCAGCTCTAGGTTCAGTGTAAAGTTCCAAATAAAAGCACAGATTGATTTATTCGTCTCTTGTCCTTTTCAAAGGTTTGTCCCTCCATGATAACCTTGCTCATGTAGTTATTCCTTTGATGTGCATTTGCTATTTTGTGGAAAAATCTAGTGTTTTTATCTCCTTCTCTTAACCAAAGTTCTATATCTCTGACGCCAAGCAATCTCATCCAGCAAAAGCAACTAAGCTATGTGAGCTTCAGCACCTGCACTCTTTTCCTTCTCCCAACCAAATCACCTTTGAATTATCATATCATCCACTAAAATAATTTCATTCATCATTTCATCCTTTGCCCTCGAAGAACTATCAAACTCTTCATTCTTTCAACCTTGAAACTTCTTAAAAGCTGAAAGCTTTGAAGCTAAGATCAAACAAGCTGTGCCTGACTCAGCTATTTCAGACCAGCTGTCCTCAGAAGCTCAGAAAGACCTCCGGCTTTCAGCCATTTGATTCCAAAATGAAAAGGGGTAGGACCCTAATTACACCCGCCAATTCCAATAGACAGCATGAGGGTCAGAGGTTGATCTTGGCAGAAGGCAGTGCTTAAATTTGGGGCAAAAATCATCACAATTTTGAGAAAACAGGAATCTATCTGACCTTGAAAAAGGAGTCTCGAAAACTTGACCAAGTGAAATTACCGGAACAAGAGGGAGTCGAGGAGCTCATTCTCAAAAACATAACCTTGGAACTCCATATAACCTCAGAACTCCATAGCACCTAGATTTCCCACAGTGGCTCCCTATCTTTCATGATCAGAAAATACAAGGTTGAAATCCCCCCAAAACCCAAGGCAAACACCACCTCTCCCTGTTCTCATTAAGCTCTTCACAAAGTTGGTTTTGCCCCTCCCTCCTCCCAGGTCCATAGATCCCAGGGAAAACAAAATTGAAGTTGTCAGACAGCAACTGAAAATTGCAAGAGATAGAGTAAAAAGCCTGACTCATAACTCCTCAATTCCACT
The DNA here is from genome assembly GCA_017140615.1 of Eucalyptus cladocalyx. Lineage (NCBI taxonomy): Eukaryota > Viridiplantae > Streptophyta > Magnoliopsida > Myrtales > Myrtaceae > Eucalyptus > Eucalyptus cladocalyx. Next base: position 12,995,818 of record CM029524.1, on the reverse strand, counting down.
AGAGGTGAGTCCCACAAAATTAAAGTACCGATGGAGATTCCTGAGGCAGATAAGTGAATCCACCTCTCAGTTCTCAACAGCCAAATGGATCTCACAAACTCCTCAGTTTTTTTTTTTTTTTTTAAATTTCCTGTAAGCAAACAATATCTACCCACCAGTCATTCAAAAATCTATTTACTACAGCCCTTTTCTTGAATCATTCAGACTCCTCATAGTTCAAGCAATAAGCTTTGAGTTCATTAAGAAACACTAGCTCCCCACTGACTGAGAATGCTCACTGAACGATTCCTCCTCCATGATTGGGCTAATGCTTACCCTCAAGTTCTGAAAAACCTTCTTAACAGGAATGATAGGTTTTCTGTTAAACTTCCTGCATTCTATGAATTCTTGTTGACAGAAAGTTGCCGGATGTTTTAGGCATTTGCTCCCTATTAATTCTACCAAGTCCAACAACTTGCCGGTCATTTCAAGAAAGATTTTCCAAGTTTCTTCCTACTCCCTTGTGAAACAAAGGCTTCTTTAGCAATACTTTCCCTTACAGGAGTTTCCCCACAATGAGGGCAATGGCCTGGGGACACATCCTCGTTTGCTTCCTCAGGCACTTGATCTCTATCCGACCCAAAAGGAGCTCCAGATAACTCAGGTTTCAAGTGTTTGGTGCTGACTGGGTTGAGAAACATAGAAAATGTTCAAGTGCTCCAAACAAAGACCACCAGTGCCTTGCTTTTTTTCCCTTTAAGAAAGACAAGAAGACAGGAGCCTCCTTGGTACATCTCTGTCAGCAAAAGCACCCTCACTCTGCTAGTCCATCAGAAAAAGAGAGAGAGAGAGAGAGAGAGAAAAGAGATTACCCTATCCATTGCCCTAAATTTCCCATGGACTTAAATGTAGTTACAGATAAAAACAAACTTCAACATTTCACCAACCGTTCAACTTCTGCCAAATCAAGGAAGATGGAAACATGGCCATTTCTAAAATGCTTGGTATTTACGTAACATCTCTCCAGGAATTATACTTGCCATTTCTATTATAACAGGAAGATAATCCAAAAGAGTAAAAAGTCATTTTCTGATTAAACAGCATTTAAGAACTCACACATGATCACATAGTATACCTGAGAAACAAGTACAACCAGTAGAAGGAAATCTCTGGCAACCTGTATTTACCTTTTTTCACTGGTAAACAAAGTGGAACCTAAGTTATGGCTATACAAACATTTTCTTAAAGCAAGATGATCCATTTGAATACAACCAACTCCCTTGAAGACAGGCTTATAATTTAATTCTTTGTACAGCACAAGAGTTAAACAGCATTATAAACCAAAGATAACAGGATTGCACCCTTAGAAGGCAATCAACAGAAAAATTGCAAATTGAAAACCAGGCATCAGACCTAACTTTGAGACTAGTGTGTAGTACTGTAGCAAAACCACTGTAGCTGCTATGTGTAGCAATGTTAATCATGTAATCCTCTCAGAAGAGTGAGAATCTTTAAAATGTTTCTTGAACTTCACAATAGGAAGTTCAAACAACAATCAGGATCACCCACAGGAACACCGTAAGAGGGTTGATACAGAAGAAAATAGAGCTAAACAAGATTCCAGCATCAACATCGTAGCTGGAGACAGCTACAAGTACTTTCTCCACATAAGAACCGGGAATGAAAAAGCAAAAGAGGTCAGAACTTGGCCCCCCATCCCATATGAGGGGTCTCACAGTGCTTTCCTTTTTGCATTCAGCCACTTCGCTCCATGATTACAAATTTGTTTCAAATTTCCTATTCACGCTAAAACAAAAAATGAACCCTAAGCATTCTAGAGATGCAAAAGGAACACACCTTTTTCTTTTTGACAGGCTTGAGAATCTTGATAATGCATTTCTCGTTGTCCGTGCAGTGAACACCTTCAAACACCTCGCTGTATTTGCCCCTCCCAACCTTCCTCACAACTTCATAATCATCCTGTTCCCTGAATAGCAGGAATATCCGAGAAACAAATTACAAATTAAAATCCAAGGCCCAGCATACGGGCAGATAAGTGGTCTCATTCTCTCCTGGTTCTTGACAAGGAGTAAGTCAGGCTACCTTGTTATACCAGAGAACCACTTAAGCAACAACAATCTTTCGCCTTTCCCTTTTCCCTTACCAATTACAACCCTAGCGTTCGCTATAGTCCTCTTCAATTAAAAATTTCCATAAACCCAACAGAAAAAGTAAAACGCTCATAATTCCCGCATTCTTATAAAAACATCAACCAACGAGGTGGACCTAATCAAACTTGATATCACCACAAAATAAGCCAGGGGAAGAAGCATCGATACCCCCACTGAACAGTCAGCGACTCGTAATCCCAGTACTCTTTCGGACGGATCACATTGACGTCGGTGTAAACCCTGGCCTTGGAAGCGGCGCCAGGGCGCCGCGTGGCCTTTCCGATCTTCTGCGCCAGGGTTTCCGGTGGCGAGAGCTGCCGAGCGAGGCGGTGGTGGGGCGCCGGCGGGTGGTGGCGCTTCTGGTGGTCGTTGGGCGGCGAGAGCGGGGCGTGCGAGGCGATGCGACGGCCGACGACGAGAATCGGAGGGAGGGAGAGGGAGAGGGAGGGGCGAGGGGGAAGAAAGGGAGGGAGGGTGGAGGAGGAGAGGAAGGAAGAGAGAAGCGAGCGCCGGGGTTGGAAATGGCGTGGAGAGGGAAGAGCGAATTGATGAAGTAATGGCCTTATGGCCATCAAAATCCCTCTCTTCCCAGTGTAAAGAGGACGACGATGATGGTGCCCTTTTTGCACATAACCCTCCCCTGTCACCTTCCTTATTTTTTTCTCCTCCTTTTTCCCTTGTTTTTCTTTTGTTGGTTTGGTGTTCCACCGTTCCTAACTTTTTTTTGTTTCTTTCGTTATTTTATTATTGCATACGCCGTGGAGGCATTGCTTTGCCTTCTCTGTTCTATTCTTCTTGGCTCAAAACTAAAAATACCATTCTCTCTCTCTCTCTCTCTCTCTTCTTTAGAAAAGCAAAAGTCCTTGTCCTCTTTGCATTACCTCTTCTTTTCCTTGAACATGAACTTGCTTGTTAATGTAACCTGAATCGAGAGAGGTGCTTGCTTGCTCGCATGATCATTATCTGGGATTGAACTTTGTCATTGTTATTAACTTATTATCACATAAACATGTCAAAATGGGTCTTAAACCCATGTATGACTCATGAATCACTTAAATCGTAAAGAGTTTAATTAATTGGGTTTACAAATTGAAAGGTTAAAATAAATAAGTTTAAATGAGTTGGAATTATAACTTATTTCTAACTCAACGCCCACACCCTCTCTTTCCCTATTTAACTTTATAAAAATTGAAATTATAATTATTTTTTATATATTTTTTTTTTCTTCTTCCATCTTCCTCCTTTAATGGCCAACATGGCCATCCACCAGGCGAGGCTCGAGGTTGTCAATGACTAACAAGGCTAGTGAGCCTTGGCTAGTTAGGATCAGGTGAGCTCGAGCTCACCTTTGGCTATCATTAGTCATGTGATGGCCAACGATTGACCAAAGAAGAAGCGAAAAGAAAAAAGAAATGAGAAATAATAAAAAAAATTAAAAAAGAAAAAATTAAAAATAATTAAAATTTTGATTTTTAAAAAATATATATAATTTCTATTTAAAATAAATAATAAATAATATTAAAAGGAGTCACAAAGGAAAGTTTAATAATATTTTTCATACCAAACGACGGAAAATATTTTTTTAATTTATTTTCAAATTTCAAGCAAAACCAAAAATATAATGTAATTTTTCTAAGAAATACTTCTTGGAAAATATTTTCCAAGAAACAAACAAATGCTTATTTTTAAGAAAGGAAATTATAAAAATTGTCCACTATATTTGTATTGAATTAAAGTGTTTTAGTGATAACATTTTTTAAAAAAAATCATAAGAAATAAGTCTTCTTAAATTTAGTTAAATGGATCAAGTAAGAGTTAAGAATTGGGTCGGGTATGAGTCAAGATTTTTTTTTTTTTTTTGATACCCAGAACCCGCACAACCTGCAGAATTGGCGAAGTAAACCTGAGGCGACGCTTAGCGGATGACCCACCACCTCGATGTCTCGCTTAAGTCACCAAGCAACCCCACACGCTTAAGTCACCAAGCAACTCCACCAGCCCCCTTGTGTTGCAAGGGCTTCAAACCTCTTACCTCTCTCGCAAAGGATCATAGAGACTTACCCATCGGAGCCACCACGGCCGGTGGTATGAGTCAAGAATTTTGCATTACAATAAATGGGTCGATTCAAGTCGGACCATTTGTGACCTGATCCACCCATTTGACATGCCTATGATTATGTGACCAACAAACTACATTACATCATTGCACCACATAGCCTTTATTCAACTAATTGGCATTAGTTTAGTAACTTACAATCCCAAAAAATTATCACTTACCAAATCCAAAGAAAGTTATGTTCAAAATGTATTCGACTAATGATTTTTCAAAATCCACTCATATTAAAATTCAACTATTAGAAAAAAATCAAATAAGAGATAAGTTCTTGAGCTTTAATTCACTAGATTTTGTACGACACCAAAATGTAAACTAAAATGGACATTTATTCAAGTCGAATTTGAAATAGCATTTATATTTGTTTAATCATAAAAATTATGGATGGAAAAATGTTGAATCAGTCGATTAGGTTCAAGTGCGACGGTGGAAAACTCCTCTCTCTTCTCTCTATGATAGGAGGCTCTTCCGTTTAGTTCCACTCCTCATAAATCGAGCCATATTAAAAGTCAGCGGAATTGTTGTTTCCTAGAGACAATAGTTTTTATAAAAGCACAAAGCTGAAATGGACTCAGCCATACAGACCATGTCTGGTCGTTGAAAAAGATAAAAAAATATATATATATATTGAGGTTGAATTTGATGTTAAGCTATCAAGGCCCGAATCATGCATTACATATTGAGAAGGAGAAAGAATTAGAGAATTTTTACAATTTATATTGTAATTAGAGATTGTACTATCTACGTTTAGATAGGAAGTTTTATTTGGGTACAAATGTAAGACATAAAAATCAAATGCAGAAACCATGATTGATTATAGACAAACTTCCGGTCATTGTAAAGAGGGGAGGGCATCCGATCGTTAGGGCCTTAACTACCCAATTGGTTAGGTTTTCAGATCGGCCACAATGGGCCAAGGCAGTACTCTTATTATGGGCCAGCCTGAGCCGGGCCTCTTCCACCAGAGTTTCCAACTCCCAACGCATGTAGTAGGTCTTCTTCAGAACTCCATCATATTCTCTCTCCTTGGTCGAAAGCACTTCAACGCTTCGATCAAGGCCAAGATCTCCGTTTGTATTCGTCAACGAAGATGGGAACTTTCAAGGCAAAACCGTCGTCCGGCAAGGTCTCTATGTCGTCTCGGGGGACCCCCGAAATGGCTCCTTTTGTGGCACCTTCGAGGAAAGCATATTACTGTTTATGTTATATTCTGAAAGGAAGAAAGAACTTCAACAGTAATTTCTTTTGGAAGCTCTCATAGTCTCATTTCCTTCCCAAGTGGAATGATGGAATGTCGGCCTCGCAGTACTTTATTAAACGAGAATCAGCATCTTGAACTTCTGTGTTTTACAAATGTCCTGAGGGTCACGTATTCGAGCATCTTTCTCATAACCTTCATCATGGTTATAGTTTTTAAATTAAACATTTCCTGGTATGCACTTTTTGGCTTTGAATTGTCGAATCAAATTTGCCTTGTAGCTATAACACTGCTAGCAATCACTTTTCTTTCGATGTTGAAGTGTATTTATGCATGTCAGGTCTGTGTCGTTTTAGCATGGAGAAATGAGCTGCACCGTAGTACTGCCCAGTGCCCAACTTATTTCTGAGTGACCAAGGCATTTTATGTGAATTTCAGATTCTTCTGTTTGGACATCATTTCTACCGAAAAAGAAGGCACCCCATCTTTGATTGGATATCACAGATATCTGGAAAGTTCGTTCGAGACACGAGAGTACAATCCGAGAATGCATCAAAAGAATTATTTGTATTCTTATTTATGATCCTCACAAACAAATGCTAATTGTAATCGAGATAGCAAAAGCAACAGCAAGATATGCCGTGCCTTGAACTCTGTATGGGATTGTCAATCTGAGAGAAGAAAACACTGCCTATGCTATTGAAGAGACGTCAAACTCATTAAGTACACAAAAATGATTTCTCTGTCTTCGCTTTTCACCTCTTACTCTCCAGGTTACAGCTGCATGTGCACCAGCTTCCTGGCAAAAAGAGGTAGTTTGATGTTGATCAGTCCCCTCTCATTGACCCATTGACTTTGTTCCTGTTATACAAGACAGGACTCCAATCATAAAGAAGCTGCAACATTCTTTCACTCCGGGTTTGGGATTCCCATCACATGAGAAATAACCTTTCGGCCTTTGATTCTCTGAAATGCTACGTATATAACATTCTTGTCACTGATGCCATTTCAAATGCCAAAACGGCAGGTAAAGATAACTCACATGCCAAGTATTATTAAGCTTCATCATTGTGATGCCTTTTCAATTGGCAAAACAGTGGTTATGCCAATTAACTCCATGCCCGGTAATATTCAGCTTCATATTTGTGTATTCTATGGAGACAAGCTTTCCTCATCTGAGCTGCTATTTCCTCTCGCATTATACCTGTTCAGAACAGGGAGTGAAGCAGTGGAAGAAATTCGGAAGGACCTCGCAGACCCCACCACAGTCCGATCCTGCATCCTACCGACATCCTTGCACACATGATCCAAAACCGAGAGAAAATCTCTCACAATCAGAAAGATTCTTAGTGGGTGAGCTTCCTCCTTTGCAGCATCTCCATGAAAATATTTAGTGACCTCTCTCACGAGAAACAAAGCCTTCTTCTCAACATCCTTGACTCTAGTGATTTCCTCCTCTGCCTCTCTAAGGAACATCTTCATTGAATCGAAAAAGTTCCCCTGCATATCTGCCCTCTGGTATTGTAGCACATGTCTGACTTTGTCAAGCCCAATTTCAAGTTTTGTGACATAACTACTCAAGACATCAGAGTCCATTCCTGCTGCCTTTTTCACATTTCCAAGGTCTTTGCTCAGGTTAGCCACGACCTGCAATCCTTGCTTCTTGAAGTCATCATCCTTCATCTTAGGTTGCACCTTGTTCTGAAGATTGTCATCAACAGAAGTTGTGCCTTCTCCCTCTGATCTTATGATTTCCTGAACCACAAAGTGAAGAAGCGTTGTTTTTCCATCTGTTCCCTTTATGTCTACCAGTTTTAGGAGTGTATCAAGTTTGAAAGCTTTTGCATCTCCACGGTTTGTGCCTACATTCATTCGGTTTCCTGTCCTAAGTACAGCTTCAAGGAGTTTGAGGAATAATCGGCTATTCTTTAGCTCTTCACTAGCCGCCTGCCATGATAAACATCCAACGAGTAGGTCTTAGGCATTGCAACAAAAGAATTTATCACATCTAATAAAAATTATGAGGGCTTGCATGATGTTGGTGTAAATAACTTGTGAATAGTACCTCTAGCGTTTGGAAAGCCTTCCTCAAGTAGTTCACCTCAGTCTCGAAATTGGCTCTATATAACATGGCTTCAACTCTTTTGAAGGCAAATGGAATGTCAAGGATAGCCTTAAGAAAACGTTCTGCAGTCCCTAGTTTAGAGATGTCACCATTATAATCTCGAAGCTTTATCTCCTCTTCCTTCGTCGGAGCCATTTTCACAAGTGTCTCCAGAAGTTCAGCACCCAAACCTTCCGGATTACCTATGGATCCATATACATATGGCACATGATGTAATTAAACCAGCAATGTAATAAAGCATGCAAAATAAGAGATCAATACCAATCAACTTCCATTTATATATCTCTCTCTCCCCACCCTACCTACCTCCACGCCGCAAACTAAATTGCAACTTGAAATCGTGAAATTGAAGCCATGTAGTCATGCAGGTAAGAACCAGCATTTATTTACTGCATCTGAAGATTTTGACCCTCTACATTCGAATCATGACCCTCTCTCTCCCCCTCTCCCTCTCTCTCCCCATCCATGCTGCAAACTTGATTGCAACTTGAAATCGTGAAATTGAAGCCCATGTAGTCATGCAGGTAAGAACCAGCATTTGTTTACTGCATCTGAAGATATTGACCCTCTACATTCAAATCACGATATTTTTTTAGTTTTCCTTCAACTATGAAATATTTCTTTAACTCCCCCCTCTGCCCCTTTTTTTCCCAATAATATACAATGATTATTCAGAACACATATGATGATGCAATGATCTTCTGGTTTTGACTGTTGTAAGACTTGAGGCTTCAACTAGAAAGCTTGTTCTATTTTGGCGAACGGCTTTACTGAATTTGGCCTGGGATGCGACTTCAAGAACTTTCCATATTAACTCAAATCCAATAATCCTTAGGATTAGCAAGAAAGGCTTTCAACACCACAAGAGTATAATCATATCATCATCAAAGTTTGAATTTTTTCCATAAGTTACCTACTTCCCTCTTTGTAAGGTAAGGTCGAATAACGTAGTTTCCGACTATTCTCTTTCCATCTTCTGAAGAAATTGAAAGGACATGGGGGCATACCATCTAAAAGAGCTTCAGAGACTTCATCCCTTGTCACGTTCAGTGCTCTCAACAGGATAGCTATATTCTGTGACTTCTTTGGATCCAAAACCCTGTTCTCCTGTTCTGGAGGGGGAAGCACCGATCTCCTCACCGGCTCCTTAGGAGCTGAATTTGTTGAGTGGCAACCAAAAAGTGTCTCCATCATATCCTCATTCAATCTATAAATCAGAGAATTTTTCCATGGATCAGGATTTGGTTTACTATAATTAAGCGGCATCAACATTTTTTTCAAGTAACAAAACTTACTGGAAAGAACTCGACTTGAGCTGATCCCACACCGTGGCTCTGTCAGAAGTTGCCCTTACTTTGTCCCAGTGCAGAGGCTTCAATTTCGGCCTCGCTTCATCTTTATCATCCCCGTTTTGCCTCTCGGAAGAACTGGGGCTTCTGTTGCTCTCCTCGGCATCCTTGCTCTTCCCATTACTTGCAATAACTCTGGAAGCAGGATTCCAAGATTTTGATCTGGTTGATTCTGGGGCATGTTGTTGAGAAGAGACGTTAGCTCCTGGTCTTCTCTCTTTCTTCGGAGTTGCAAAGGCCCCTGGTGGCAGGGGCAGTCTAGGAGGGGCGGGGGCGGTGGTGGAGGAGGAGGAGGAGGAGGAGGCGGCGGCGGCGGCGGAGGAGGAGGTGGTGGTGGTGCAGCCGTAACTTTGTTTGTTCCCTGTGGTGAGCTGCTTATTGATTGTAGAAGTGCCATATTCGGAGGTGGAGGTGGAGATGAGAATTTAGGCCTGGAGATCGTCCTTTCGCTCTTGTGCGATGGAGCCACTGCCGGTTGCGGTGGCGAGACCTGCTTTATCGATGGTATAATGACATGTTTCATTTCCGGAGAAGACGCAGAAATTCGTGATTTTGGAGACGTTCTCTTCGAATGTGGAACAGAAGTGACAGAGCCATTACCATCGCTTCTCGCGAAGATTCCGAAACCTTTTCTGTCGCCGGTGCTTTTGCTGCTGTGACGAGAAATTGGCGTGTAATAGCTCTCCTCGTTGCTTACAGAGGAACACTGAGGAGTGTAAAACACAGTATCGTGACTCTCTTCATCATCGTCCGACGAGATCGCCGGCGACTTCTCCACCGGAGGCTTCGCCAACGGCGGCAGAGGCTGCAGCTCAGGACTCGGCCGATACCGAGGGTTCTCTGATCTGTTCACCGAATTCAACTTCCGGTAAGGTGACAAGTTTTCTCCACTGCAGTCGCCGACGGATCTCGTCGCCGAGGGCTCAACGGTTCCAATGTAGAGGAAATTGGACGGTGGAGCTCGAGAATCGTCAACAACTCTCTCGGAATTGTTTCCTCCGACGAGCTTTTGCGTCTCCTGTGGATGCTTGGCCCTGTGCCGATATAGGAAAAATGCGAGGGCAGATAACATTCCCAAGGTGACGATTCCGACAGAGATCGCGATCGCCACCGTCTTCGTCGGCTTCGTCGGCTGCGTCGCGGTCGGGAATGGCGTGGTCGCATTATTGCTGGCCGGCGGCGGTTGATTGCCCGGGTTCGGGGTCGCTCCAGCCGGCACTTCGGGGAAAAACGGCTGATCGGGGTCGGGGAACACGGGGGAAGGCGGAGGAGGTGGCGGTGGCGGAGGCAATTCGGTGGCGGGGGGCGGAGCGGAGCCCGCCGGGAAGAGGGGCTGGTGAAGGATTCTTCTGTGGAGGTCGCGACCGTTGGTGAGCCCGGTTGCGCCGCCGTCGGATTTTGCAGCGCACAGAATGTTGAACAGGAGAGAGAACAGAACCGGAGCCCAAAGGAAGCTCGAACTCTGAGCTTTCATGGTGAATTTTGTTGCTGCTCCTCGCATGAGTTGCTTTCTCTCACCAAATTCATCTCTCTCTCTCTCTCTCTCTCTCTCTCTCTCTCTCTCGCCGCGCAAATTCTTCTGTAACTAGAGGGAGAACGGTGAAGAAGACGAAGAGGAGAGAGAGTGGAGGCAGGCGGCCCGGGGAGTGGGGGAGGAGGGTGTGTGTGAAGAGAAGCTTCTTTTGGCTGCAAGATCTGGATGCTCCCCCAGATGACGTCATCATTGCTCGCATTCTCGTTTGTTTTTCTTTTTTCCCCAATTTTAATATCGTATTTCCCGTTTATTCCCCCTTACACATGGGACGGATTGGTTTTCTTGATTGTACCAAATGTCGAGACGACACGTGGCAGTGCTTTTTGTTAAAAAAAATTGATTTCGACTGATGATCGTGACCATGGAGGAGTGGGTAACGTAATTATTTAGAGACAGGCGCATAATGTACGCATATGCACTTTTTATGTCCACGTAACGGACTAGTTGTTTAGTATATTGAAACAGAAGCTAAATCACGGCAATTGCAACCTGAGTTTGCCTGAAGAAAAAAATAAGATTGAATATGGATTTTGTTCGAATCCGCTATTTTCAGAGCAAACCGAGCGAACTTTTTATCCTATTCTTCAATTAATGGTGCATAATTATTTCAATAATTAATCAAAACTTAAGAAAATGCAACCCTTTTTTTTTTCATGAATTAGCAGATGAGCCTACGGAAACATGTCAAGAAATTAAAAAAAAATGATATAGAAAAGATTTCATCTACTTTGGAAGATGAAATTAAAATTTTGCATTTAACATACATGGTAATTTAAGTTTAGAATACGTTAGATATTTAAAATATTTTGGCTTGAATCGATTCATAAAATTTAACAAAAGTAGTTTAAGATTTAAGCTATATTTTGGGCTCCCTTTTAATTTCAAGAGTGTTCCTATCATTGAGATGAAGTTAAAATTTTTATGAAATTAGAAAGATATGTCATATAGGTTACATTTAAGTCTGGAATGTTTTAGACATTTTAAAAAATTTGGCTTGAAGCGTTAGAGTTCATACACTTAATCAAAAAAAAATTTACTATTCAAAATTTATTTTTGGCTTAATCAAAAAATGTTCCTATCACTTATGTTTTGATAGGGTAACATGAAAGGATGCCAAGTAATTAAAAAATTCGGAAAAAAAGAAAATAGAATAAAGATAATTGTTTGGATTATAAGGAAAGAATTAAAGGGTGCTGAGTAAAAAAAGGAAAAAAAAAAGGTGGAGGGAAGGGGGAATAAAATGAAATAGATAAAGTGTTTTAAGCATTAATAGATCCTCAAGTCTTTCCAAAAATCATTTCGCTCCAAGAGTGACTTGAAGTAAACGATGGCCTTCCAAGAAATAATTTCCTATGATATGAGCTGAAACCTTAATCCATTGATGACATCCTATTCCATTGACTATGTGTCATATCACTTGAAAGGAAAAAAATTGAACCACTCTCTTGTGACAAAAGAGTAATTGTATAATGTATTAGGATAGGCTTTAGAAATGGAATATTAATGAAAAATTCGATTGAAAGAAAAAATGACTGTAATTTGACAACGTTACCATCTCATAACTATTTCAAAGAATTTGGCATTGTTAAGATGATTTGGCATTAAACTAAGGAATGATGTAAAAATGCTTAAAAATTAAAATCCTCTGTTATCTCCATTTCCTCATTCCCTAAGTCAGCGTGAATATTGATTTTGTATTTTCCTCTTGTTACTATTTTTAACTTTAATTTTTCTTTAAAAAATGGAACCGGATTAAATGAAATGGATCGGGTCGAAAGGGTTTTAACCCGAGCGACACGCTTTGAAACAATCAATTTTGATTGGAGGAGTGGTCATGATTGAGAGAGACATGTCATCATGAAGCGTTATCATTGCAGCAATCAAGCTGGATTAAAATAATAATAGTCATACATGGGAATTTGGTAGGCAAAGGGCAAAGATGTAATTTCATGAAAAGTCGATGTGGCTAAGTGCACATTCACTTGTTTTTTCGCTTTTTTTCTCTTTCCTTTTTCCGCTTTTTCTGATGCCAGGTCGATCCACCGGCTCTCCCACAGCATATGCCTTTCTAAACTTTTCTTTCATCTTTTTCTTTCCGCTTTGTTAGTGGCATATTACCACTGTGTAATGACATTTCTATCCTTTTTCTCCACTTTTTCCTTTATATTTTATATTTTTATATATTTAAAGTTTTTCTTTCGTTGTTTACTTCTTAACGTTGCAAAAGTGGGTGCTTGCTTTATTCCTTTTGGCAAGTGGAGGGTGCGTACTCTGCCGTGCTCAGTGCTGCTATCTTCTCATTCGGGGAATCTTACCCAGTCCCCTAGAAAACCTTCCTTAACCATTAATTAAGAATAATAGATTAAATGATTAATGTAGTAGAGACGAGCCACCCCCTTTTTCTTTACTTGATCCATGCAGCTCTGAGATTCCAAGAAACATACATGACGTCTCCTGCTTATTGAGATTCGAGGCATTCTTCAGATAAAAAACACATTGACCTTGATGGAAACCCATGTTGTTTTCTTATGTTATAATTATATTTAAAAATTCAATTCAAATTATTAATTTGAAAAATATTTCAATTCGAATACATATATATATATATATAGAACATAGAATAGAGCGAGTAGAAGGAATCGAACCCGCATTGTTAACTTGGAAGGCTAGGGGTTATAGTCGACGTTGATTCATCATTTTTAACGTCTTTAATTCAAAACCGAACATGAAACTTTGGTTTCATTCGGCTCCTTTATGGAAGATAGATCAATTTTTAGATATCGATATATCTAAGATAAGACGTGAACGAAATCAAAAATTTTTATAGAGAGATGTGAAAATTACTGTGGCTCACATGATATTATTGATTAATAGTTTAATAAATATTTAAGTGCAAAAATATATTGGTTATAAACGGTTGCAACTCTTATTAAAAGAATGAAAAGGGTGCAATACCCACAAGAAGTTATGGTTCTTATGAAAGGTATGATTGTAGAACGTGTTTTGATGAAAGGCACCTATTGACAATTTATATAAATAAAATTTGGTCTTCTCTATATCGATGACGTGAAAAGTGAAAAGAACATTGTATTCAATTAAATAGAATATGTTAAGGAAGAGTGTGGGTTAAGGGAGATAAATCAGATTTCTTCGTCAATTTGTTTTTTCTGCATTAAATACTTTCAAGGTTTTGCTATCAATAAATGTATGTTTTCAACTCTCTCATCATGAAAATTATGAAGGATAAAAAATCCTTTATTTTGGATTTTTCAAATTAAAGAATTACTTATCCGCTAATAGTTGGTATCAAATTGTGATTTAAAATCTCATGATTTTTTCAATTATTGAAATATTATGTTCTATGGATAAAGATTGTTGAACGATGTTGGTTGCTTTCATGTTATCTGCCTATTATTGAAATGTTTTCGGAGGGGGTTGTTAGAGGAAATTCGAATGATGAAAGGCGTAGCGAAAATTGGGCAAAAAATGAAAAAAAAAAAAAGGGGAAAAAAATCCACAAATAGCACGAAAGGGGAGATGCTCCCACACTCGCTAGAGGATCAGGCATGTGGAACCCACGCGCCTCATGTTGCAGTGAAATGACAAGCGCGTGCATAACACGTGCCTGTGCGACTAGCAAGGCGCTTCACGCGCCAGGGCTAGCAATACATGTGTATGCACTTTGCCACACGCCTATTGCTCTCCCCATGTTATTACATTTCTACCCCTCTCTTTGTTGGATAATTATGGTTCTGCCTTCCTTTATGATTATTTATGTTTTTGCCCATGTCTACTAAATAATTACGATTCTGCCCTGGCTAGTTATTTACCATTTTCTCTCGGGTTGCAAATATATGGTTCTGCCCCCTTTGGAATTATGGTTTTATACCCTTGGATGCAATTTGGTGTATATTCATACTTTAAAATGATAAAAATTCAATTAAGAATGATTTGTGTCATGCCCCTAACCCCAGAACGCATGACACCCTCAATCACTTCGGTCATTTGATTTCGACATCCCACAAGGCATCGTTGATGATGCGGGAGCATCCAATGTAGCTCCATCAACCAACTCAGGACCAACGATGCTTATCCAAGCAAATAAAGAAGTTGGACATTATGTGCTTCGATGGATCATTTTGAATTAATAATGTTAATTACTTATCGATACTTTGTGGTTTATCGATAACTATCAATGTGAGGCCATTTTAGATGTCTTGTATGACCAATTGATGAAGTTTCAGGATGATTATTTTCTGGTCAAGGGAGGAGCTCGAATTTTGGGAAGGCTAGAGGTTCACGAAAGTGGTTCGAGAATATGGAAAGCTAAAGGTTCAAGAACACGGAAAGCTAACAGTTCGAGAACGCGGAAGGCCGAAGATTAAAGGTATTTAGTTCCCGTGTTAGTAAATGCTTTTTATTAAGTTCCTAGCTGTTTTTATTTTTATGTAGCTCAAGAGTAGAACGTTTAAGTTCCTAGGTCATTAAAATTTGTTTTTAATATTTTCTAAGGCTAAAATCATCTTATAAATAGGGGAAACTATCCAATGTAGGGGAGATACGAATTTCATGAATGAGAATGGTGAGATTTCCTCAACTTGAGTGAACTCCTTTGGAGAGTGGATAACTCTTTTCGGTTTCTTTATCATTGGAGCGTAGATCACTCCTTGGTGGTGAGCCAAGAAGCCTTTTATCCTTGGCTGGTGGAATCTTTAGGCCTTGGTGGTGAGCTTCTCCTATCCCGAAGTCCTTTATCCTTGGCTGGTGGAAGCTTTAGGCCTTGGTGGTGAGCTTCGTAGATCTCGATCATCTTCTTTGGTTGGTGGCGTGACCTTTATACCTTGGAAGGATATTGCTCTATCTTTTCTTATTCCTTTTAGTTTCTTCACCGTATACACTACTCCATACACTTAACCAAAAAAATCCCCTTTGAAAAATCTCCGTTCTTGAATCACTCAACCCATCACGCATCAGTTGATGTGTTCATTTTTATCTTTTGATTATGCACAAAGGGAAGTAGAAATAAACCCACCCAACCATTCATAACAAGAGGGATAGAATAAGACACTCAGATATAACAAACACACTTTCATATATGCATTATACTAGCCATTACACACTATTTTTTACATCAACAAGACTTGGCCACACACACACAATCCACGGGATGGGTTTTTTCATCCTCATCCAAAAGGGGTTGGGTTGGCCTAGCTCCTCTACTATATGAGGGTGACCTCAAAAAGTGATGCACCCATTATAGCCCTAATACCCTAATGACTCTAGATACCATGGCTCAAGGTTGGAGTCTTAATGGGGTTGGTCTCTGGATCAGTCATAGCACTGTCAAGGATGTTCAAATTCATCGGGTCCTAGTTGAGGTTCCCAAGTCCCGCAATTGGAGGCCCATCACAATTTCGGAGGGGGCCATACAAGTTCTCCCAACCCAAATATACTATGCCATAAAGTGATGGGAGACTAGGTTCGTTAACCCCTAATCTACCCATATAGTGGCCATCGAGTGCTCATAATAGATGTTCCCCACGACCAGATATTGGGTCACCTTGGAACTCTAGTCCATAGGGACCTCGAATTGGACATAGCTGAATGGCTCAGACATATTTAAGGCCTGAAATATTTAAACGATAACGTGAGATAAAATTCAGTAAATAAGCTCTCTAATCCTCGCGTAAAGAGGTAATTTACCTCAGAATTGCCATTAACATGCAACTTATCCATCGATGGCAGATCAATAGCAAAACCTTTGCTTTGCATTTTCTATTAATAGGAATTATGCCACTCAACATACGATGCCCTTTCATGTGTCCAATTATAGCACAAATAATCCTTACGTGAGTGCACCATTCTATTACGTATACAATTATCACAATTTGATAATCCAGACTTTAATAGTAATAATTCCATGTGCAATGCATCACACGAGTCTAGATTATTATGACTACTTTCGACCACTACCAACACTTGTGTCGGTGGTCTTTCGGCATAACTAGGCATTGTCCTACCCCATTGGGCATTGTCCTACCCCATCGGGCACGGCAACATCTCGACTTTACTCGAAGACGACATTCCAATTGAGGAGCTTCATTTCGAAATCCATCTGCAAAACACATCTCGACTTTACTCGAAGATGACATTCCAATTGAGGAGCTTCATTTCGAAATCCATCTGCAAACGGCATCCCATTGACATGGGGGCATCTAAAATCCATCGGGCATCATCTCATGTAATCATACAAGTACATAATCCATTATGTGATCACACAAGTATATCACCACTTAAGCCCATTTCTTATCTTTCTCATTAGCTAATACAATAGTGTATAATGCTCATACATCATACCATAGCATTAATCGCATACAATTATGTCATGTTATCATGCCATGTGATCACGTTCCAATTAATCATTTGCCAAAGTAATCATGCATAAATCTCATAATTTATCACACCATGATTTCATTTAAACAATTCAACAATTTATCTTTCAAAGTAGCCTTTCATAAGTACTATCCTGTTCATTTAAACATTACTTATAATTATAGAATGTCAAGAATACTTAACCTATTCAAATTAGGGATTGCCTAAGCATGTACTATCTTTAAAACTAACATTCAACAAGCACTAATCACTTTATAATTCACAACATAATGAGCGTTTATCACAATTAAGATAGGTTATCGCTCCAATGATAACTTATCACATTACAGTATAGTCTATGCATCTAATTATAACTTATCACGATAGCTCATCGCGTCCTATAATAGCTTATCATGATAGCTTATTGTGATAACTTAAGGCATCTAACTATTATTCATCGTTATAACTTATCACCTACCATGATAACTTATTACTTTAATCCACTCATCACCTAAACTAATTATCATTAGTCCTTAGTCTAATACAATCCTTGTCCTAAGTGCAATCACAACCTTACGCAAGGGTTAGAAAGCCACTTACTCTATGGTCTAGGCTATGGTGACGACAATGGCAGCAAGGGCTCACGGTGGCATTGGCTCATAGTGAGGGGGCGGTGAAGCATGGC
The DNA here is from genome assembly GCA_017140615.1 of Eucalyptus cladocalyx. Taxonomy (NCBI): domain Eukaryota; kingdom Viridiplantae; phylum Streptophyta; class Magnoliopsida; order Myrtales; family Myrtaceae; genus Eucalyptus; species Eucalyptus cladocalyx. Next base: position 12,978,292 of record CM029524.1, on the reverse strand, counting down.
TATGGCTGGACGGCAAGGACGATGGTGATGGACGGTGGACGGCTCAGTGAGGCTCATAGCCAAGGAAATGAGGGTGATGAGGCATGGCAATGGCATGGACAATGATCTTAGATGATAGACGGTGGACAACACAGATGGTGATGGATGGCCAGGTGAGATCTAAGAGGAAAATGAGGGAGATGAGTGTGAGAATGGAGTAGAGAGAGAGAAATGGGTTTTAGCTAAGAGGAAAAATAAGGGAGAGAGGGGGTGGTCGAAGGTGAGGGAAAGTGAGGGAAAGAGAGATAATGGAAAAATGAAAGAGAGATTGCATTAACTAGCGTTGTGCCACAATTCCCTAAATCCTCTTATCCAAGCATTTACTTGGCCAAGAAAGGCTTATGAAGATGGCTAATCCAAGGCAATTAATGTTTAGATTATGCACATACAAGAATAGGGCTAGGAGGTCATCTTCCCTCTCCTCTCCAGCTTGGGCACCACTCCTTCCTCTTCATGCCCATAATTTTTGTTTTATTTGCTTTAGGCTTCTAGATGGAGCAATTTGGTAAATATACTTATCCATTTCACTATTCATGCAGATGGTTCAATAGTGTGCAAGCTTGCAAAGAACCGCCTTCCTACACAAGCTTTTCTTATATCCTATGGGAGGATCGGGAGGGAAGTTTGTGCCTTTTGCAAGCTCATGCCGGATTCTATTGACCATGTCTTCTTCGGCTGCGGTATTACTTCGCATATGGCTTATTTTTGGGTGGCCAAGTGCAATCTCCCATGGAGAAATGGGTCGTGGGTGGAAAATCTTCAGTGTGCGATGAAATTCCTATCAGGTAAGGACTTCTATCATGCTATAGGGCGCTTCTCTTTTGCTGTGCTCTGCCACCTTATTTGAAGGTATAGGAATGACATTCTCTTCAGAGGTCATCTAGTGGTGCCTGTGGCTGTCAAGAAGCATCTCATTAAAGTGGTCAAGGACAAAGTCTTAACCTTTAGAAGCGTCGAAGATTGCCCGAGAAATAGAAGGCTTCAACGGAATTGGGGGCTCGACCCTTCTATTTTCTTTTCTCCTACGCCAACCGCATAGTATCTCCTTCGCCAGTTGCCTAGTGTCTTGTGACTGCCTCCCCGTTTTTTGCACCTTCTGCGGCTACCTCGGATCTTCAGGTCCTCCTTGTTGTTGTTCATTGGTTGGTGTTGTTCTCTTTGTTTCCTCAGCCCTGCGTGGCTGTTTTGTCTTTCTTTTCGGCCGTCTGTGTTTGCCTGCTTGCTTTGACGGCTTTGCGGTGTTCTTTTGCATTAGGCGCCCTTTCACTCCATTTTATGCTGTGTCTCTTTGACTGAAAGTTTTGTGGTACTGGTTCTTGGCTCAATATATCATTACCTTTACGAAAAAAAAAAAAGGCGCGAATGGCCTATTGGGCCTCTTAGGGCCACCCATGCTTGGGCCCTGATGCGGGAGCATCCAACGTAGCTCCATGGACCAACTTAGAACCATCGATGCTTATCCAAGCCAATAAAGAAGTTGGGCATTATGTGCTTCGATGGATCATTTTGAATGAATAATGTTAATTACTTTGTGGTATATCAATAGGTATCAATGGGAGGCCATTTTAGATGTCTTGTATGATCAATTGAAGAAGCTTCGGAAGGATTATTTTCTTGTCAAGGGAGGATCTCGAATTTTGGGAAGGCTAGAGGTTCAAGAACACAGAAAGCTAACGGTTCGAGAATGTGCAAGCCCAAAGATTAAATGGCATTTAGTTCCCGTGATAGTAAAGGCTTTTTCTTATGGCATTTAGTTCCCGTGATAGTAAAGGCTTTTTATTATGGCATTTAGTTCCCGTGATAGTAAAGGCTTTTTATTAAATTCCTAGCTGTTTTTATTTTTATGTAGCTCAAGAGTCGAACGTTTAAGTACCTAGGTCATTAAAGTTTGTTTTTAATATTTCCTAAGGCTAAAATCCTCTTATAAATAGGGGAAACTATCCAATGTATGGAATATACAAATTTCATGAATGAGAATGGTGAGATTTCCTCTACTTGAGTGAACTCCTTTGGAGAGTGGATAACTCATTTCGGTTTCTTTATCCTTGGAGCGTAGATCACTCATTGGTGGTGAGCCAAGAAGCCCTTTATCCTTGGCTGGTGGAATCTTTAGGCCTTGGTGATGAGCTTCTCTTATCTCGAAGTCCTTTATCCTTGGCTGGTGGAAACTTTAGGCCTTGGTGGTGAGCTTCGTAGATCTCGATCCTCATCCTCGGTTGGTGGCGAGGCCTTTATACCTTGGGAGGATATCGTTTTATCTTTTCTTATTTCTTTTCATTTCTTCCTCGTATACACTACTCCATATACTTAACCACAAAAATCCCCTCTCAAAAATCCGTTCTAGAATCACTCACCCCATCACGCATCAAAATATTGGTATCAGAGGTCAAGGTTCAACTCATTTGAGTGATTCATTTCTTTCTTTTGTTACAAATTCCTTATGGATGAACAAGTTCCTAGAGGCTTGACTCTGGAGCAAGCACACAACGAAAGGCGAGATCGTGCAATCCAAAATCTTCAACAACAAATGGAGCGAGTCCTCAATCTTCTTGAAAGCCGTTTTCCATTCATTACCTTCTCGCAAATTTATCTTTGAAAACACAGAAGAACCATATAATTCATCAAGCATATCATCAAGTATGGGTATAGGGAATCTATACTTAATGGTGATGTTGTTAATGGCCTGGCTATCATCACACATTAGGTATGTACCAACCTTCTTAGGTACAAGTAGAGCCAGAACAGAACATGGACTCATGCTTTCTCGAACATATCATTTGTTGATAAGTTCATTGAATCGTCTTCGCAACTCTTTTGTTTCCTCTGTATTACATCGATAAGTTGGGTTATTTGGAAGTGGAGTACCGATGATCAAATCAATTTGATGCTCAATACCTCTTATGGGAGGTAATCTAGGTGGCAAATCCTTCGGGAACACATATGCAAATTCTTTCAACAAGCAATGCATTTTTGGATATATGGGTCTCTCTATCTCACACTTTTTCTTGACCACAAGCAAAGCAAATATAATCCTTTGTTTGCTAATGGCTCACTCAACCCGTGTCTCACTTAAGAACATATTTTCCTTACAAGTGTTTCCCTCCCCCGGTTGATTATTTTGTATCAAAGAAGGATTCAAGGGAAAAAGAGGAATACATTCTTCTTCTTTATGAAAAGAGTATGTGTTTTTCCGACCATCATGCATAGCATTTATGTCAAATTGCCATGGTTTACCCAATAACAAGGGGCATGCCTCCATAGGAATCACATCACATACAACCTAATCTCGATAGTTCTTCCAAATCGAAAATGATATAAGAACTCGTTTGGTTACTAATGCGGGAGCATCCAACGTAGCTCCATCAACCAACTCAGAACCATCGATGCTTATCCAAGCAAATAAAGAAGTTGGGCATTACGTGCTTCGATGGATCATTTTGAATGAATAATGTTAATTATTTATCGGTACTTTGTGGTATATCGATAGGTATCAATGAGAGGCCATTTTAGATGTCTTGTATGACCAATTGATGAAGTTTCAGGAGGATTATTTTCTGGTCAAGGGAGGATCTCGAATTTTGGGAAGGCTAGAGGTTCACGAAAGCGGTTCAAGGATATGGAAAGCTAAAGGTTCAAGAACACAGAAATCTAACGGTTCGAGAATGCGGAAGGCCGAAGATTAAAGGCATTTAGTTCCCATGTTAGTAAATGCTTTTTATTAAGTTCCTAGCTATTTTTATTTTTATGTAGCTCAAGAGTTGAACGTTTAAGTTCCTAGGTCATTAAAGTTTGTTTTTAATATTTCATAAGGCTAAAATCCTCCTATAAATAGGGGAAACTATCCAATGTAGGGGAGATACGAATTTCATGAATGAGAATGGTGAGATTTCCTCAACTTGAGTGAACTTCTTTGGAGAGTGGATAACTCCTTTCGGTTTCTTTATACTTGGAGCGTAGATCACTCCTTGGTGGTGAGCCAAGAAGCCCTTTATCCTTGGCTGGTGGAATCTTTAGGCCTTGGTGGTGAGCTTCTCCTATCCCGAAGTCCTTTATCCTTGGCTGGTGGAAGCTTTAGGCCTTGGTGGTGAGCTTCGTAGATCTCGATCATCTTCTTTGGTTGGTGGCGAGACCTTTATACCTTGGAAGGATATCACTCTATCTTTTCTTATTCCTTTTCATTTCTTCACCGTATACACTACTCCATACACTTAATCAAAAAAATCCCCTTCGAAAAATCTCCGTTCTTGAATCACTCAACCCATCACGCATCATTGAGCCATTGGAGCTTGTATGGTTGAGGATGTTTAGTTGTTGGAAGCTTCAGCTTGTCGACAAGAGTTGTCGATGCAACATTGGTGCAGCTCCCACCATTGATGATTATTGAACACACCTTTCTGTTAATAGTCAACGGGTGTGAAATATATTCTCCCTTTGCTCATTATAAAGAGAAACTTCAATATGCAAACTCTTCGGATGATCAACATCTCGCCATCATCGGCTTTCTCAACAACTTCTTCTTCCCCTTTAGATTCATAAACATTTTGGAGAGTCTCTTGAAGTTTTGAATTGATCTCCTCAATTTTTTTGAAGAGTCACAACTCTCCAATTTGGACAATTTGCTTGTAAATGTCCAAAACCATGGCACTTAAAGCATTTCCTTGCATCGCCTTCAAATTTCTTTTGGGCTTCTTTGAAAGGCTCTGCAATTTTTTCCATTGCCTTTGTCTTTTGTCGATGTACTCTCGCCCTTTTTTGAGGTTTTGGAGGAAAACCTCCTGCTCTTCAATCGTTTTTCGACTTTTATGGCTAACTTGCATACGTCTTCAAAGGACCAATAAGGTTGAAGTTCAACCATATCGGCAATATCTCGATTCATGCCGCCAAGGAAATGAGCGATGGTTTGCTCAAGAACTTATGGAACTTCACACCTCATTTTGAGTTGCTCAAACTCACGAATGTATTCTTCAACACTCATCCCTTGTTGTCTTAGGGAATTCGGTTTGAGGAACAGATCTTGCTTATAGGTGTCAGGCAAGAACCTCTTCTTCATCAACTTCTTGAGTTTTTCCCAAGATTTGATTCGGCCTTTTCCTTCTCTTGCTTGTTGATGCTTTAGATTCTCCCACCATAGAGAAGCATATTTTGTCAGTTTTGGGATAGCAACCTTACATTTCTTCTCATCTGAATAGGACTTGAAGTCAAAAATTCGTCAAGATTGAGATTACCATCAGTTCAGAATCACTAGAGTTGTCTCTAGTGGAATTGAAATTGTCATTAGAACTTTGACGAGATTCGATCGTCATGACGATGTTGTTAATTGGGACGCCTTCCCGGCTGTCCATGTCTCGCCAGATTTTCTAGAAGATTTAGGACTCGTTTCATTTGTTGCTGAAGATTTTGGATCGGATGATCTCGCCTTTCGTTGTGCGCTTGCTCTAAAGTCAAGCCTCTTAGAATTTGATCAGCCATAAGGAATTTGTAATTGAAGAAAGAGAGGAGTCACTCAAATGAGTTGAACTCTGAGCTTTGATACCAATATTTTGATCCGTGATGGGGTGAGTGATTCCGAACGTAAATTTTTTCTTTTGGGATTTTTCTGGTTAAGTGTATCGAGTAGTGTATATGGGGAAGAAACGAAGGGGAATAAGAAAAAATAGAACAATCTCCTTCCAAGGTATAAAGGTTATGCCACCAGCCGAAGATAAGGATCGAGATCTATGAAGTTCACCACCAAGGCCTAAAACTTCCACCAGCCAATGATAAATGATTTTGTGATAGTAGAAACTCACCACTAAGGCCTAAAGATTCTATCAACCAAGGATAAATGGTTTATTGGCTCACCACCAAGGAGTGATCTACGCTTTAAGGATAAAGAGACCGAAATGAGTTATTCACTCTCCGAAGAAGTTCACTCTAGTAGAGGAAATCTCACAATTTTCATTCATCAAATTCGTATGTCCTTACATTGGATAGTTTTCCCCTGTTTGCAAGAGGATTTTAGACTTAGGAAATATAAAAAACAGACTTTAATTACCTAGAAACTTATACCTTCGACTCTTGAAAACTCCAAAACAATAAACACACCTAAGAACTTAGGAAATGCATTTATTAGCATGGGAACTTGCATTCTTGAACCTACAGGCTTCCAAAATTCGTGCTCCTCCTTTGACCAAAAAATAACCATCCTAAAACTTCATCAATTGGTCATGCAAAACGTCTAAAATGGCCTCCCATCGATAGTTATCGACATACTGCAAAGTATCGATAAGTAAGTGACTTTATTCATTCAAAATGATCCATCGAAGCACATGATGCCCAATTTCTTTCTTGGGTTGAATAAGCATCGATAGTTCTGAGTTGGTTGATGGAGCAACGTTGGATGCTTCCTCATTAGAGATGCCCACATCACTGACTACCTATATGGATGCAGGTACAAACTTTTTATAATGGCTATAGTACAAATCTTCGTTCTATGATTGATGCAGCTGTAGGAGGAACTCCAAATAATAAAACACTAAAAGAAGCCTACAATCAATTAGAGGAGATGTCGTCCAATAGTTATCAGTGGCCTACTGAGAGACTGCCAATGCAAAAAGCTCGCGGAGTTCACAAAGTGGATGCTTTTGTTGCAATTGTTGTACAATTTCAAGCACTCAACAAAAAGATAGATAATATGAGCGTTTCAGCCATGAAAATTCAAAATTTGACATGTGATTTTTGTGGTGGAGGACAGGTTAGCTCAGAGTGTCGCGAAATAATCCTTACTCCAAAATGTACAATCTGGGATACGCAATCATCCAAATTTTTTATGAAATAATCAGAATGTGACAAGACCACTGAGATTCAAATAATTAGAAGAGACAAAGTCAAATTTGGAAGATATAGTCACCAAACTTGCTAACACGACTCATGAGTTCATCAAAAGCATAGATGTGAGATTTCAAAACCAAGAGGCTTCAATCAGAAATTTGGAGATGCAAGTAGGTTAGTTAGTGATGCGGGAGCATCCAACGTAGCTCCATGGACCAACTCAGAACCATCGATGCTTATCCAAGCCAATAAAGAAGTTGGGCATTATGTGCTTCGATGGATCATTTTGAATGAATAATGTTAATTACTTTGTGGTATATCAATAGGTATCAATGGGAGGCCATTTTAGATGTCTTGTATGATCAATTGAAGAAGCTTCAGAAGGATTATTTTCTTGTCAAGGGAGGATCTCGAATTTTGGGAAGGCTAGAGGTTCAAGAACACGGAAAGCTAACGGTTCGAGAATGTGCAAGCCCAAAGATTAAATGGCATTTAGTTCCCGTGATAGTAAAGACTTTTTGTTATGGCATTTAGTTCCCGTGATAGTAAAGGCTTTTTATTATTGCATTTAGTTCCCGTGATAGTAAATGCTTTTTATTAAGTTCCTAGCTGTTTTTATTTTTATGTAACTCAAGAGTCGAACGTTTAAGTTCCTAGGTCATTAAAGTTTGTTTTTAATATTTCCTAAGGCTAAAATCCTCTTATAAATAGGGGAAACTATCCAATGTATGGGATATACAAATTTCATGAATGAGAATGGTGAGATTTCCTCTGCTTGAGTGAATTCCTTTGGAGAGTGGATAACTCATTTCGGTTTCTTTATCCTTGGAGCGTAGATCACTCATTGGTGGTGAGCCAAGAAGTCCTTTATCCTTGGCTGGTGGAATCTTTAGGCCTTGGTGGTGAGCTTCTCCTATCTAGAAGTCATTTATCATTGGCTGGTGGAAGCTTTAGGCCTTAGTGGTGAGTTTCGTAGATCTCGATTCTCATCCTCGGTTGGTGGCGAGGCCTTTTTACCTTGGGAGGATATCGTTTTATCTTTTCTTATTCATTTTCGTTTCTTCCTCGTATACACTACTCCATACACTTAACCACAAAAATCCCCTCTGAAAAATCCGTTCTAGAATCACTCACCCCATCACGCATCAAAATATTGGAGGATAAAAACCTTATAGATTTGAGGACAAATCTCAAACAACCCGGGGAGGATGATGCGGGAGCATCCAACATAGCTCCATGGACCAACTCAGAACCATTGATGCTTATCCAAGCCAATAAAGAAGTTGTGCATTATGTGCTTCGATGGATCACTTTGAATGAATAATGTTAATTAATTTGTGGTATATCAATAGGTATCAATGGGAGGCCATTTTAGATGTCTTGTATGACCAATTGAAGAAGCTTCAGAAGGATTATTTTCTGGTCAAGGGAGGAGCTCGAATTTTGGGAAGGCTAGAGGTTCAAGAACACGGAAAGCTAACGGTTCGAGAATGTGGAAGGCCGAAGATTAAATGGCATTTAGTTCCCGTGATGGTAAAGGCTTTTTATTATGGCATTTAGTTACCGTGATAGTAAAGGCTTTTTATTATAGCATTTAGTTCCCGTGATTGTAAAGGCTTTTTATTAAGTTCCTAGCCATTTTTATTTTTATGTAGCTCAAGAGTCGAACGTTTCAATTTCTAGGTCATTAAAGTTTGTTTTTAATATTTCTTAAGGCTAAAATCCTCCTATAAATAGGGGAAAACTATCCAATGTAAGAGATACGAATTTTATGAATGAAGATGGTGAGATTTCCTCTACTTGAGTGAATTCCTTTGGAGAGTGGATAACTCCTTTCGGTTTCTTTATCCTTGGAGCGTAGATCACTCCTAGGTGGTGAGCCAAGAAGCCCTTTATCCTTGGTTGGTGGAATCTTTAGGCCTTGGTGGTGAGCTTCTCTTATCCCGAAGTCCTTTATCCTTGGCTGGTGGAAGCTTTAGGCCTTGGTGGTGAGCTTCGTAGATCTCGATCCTCATCCTCGGTTGGTAGCGAGGCCTTTATACCTTGGGAGGATATCGTTTTATCTTTTCTTATTCTTTTTCGTTTGTTCCTCATATACACTACTCCATACACTTAACCACAAAAATCCCCTCTAAAAAATCCGTTCTAGAATCACTCACCCCATCACGCATCAATTAGCAAGAATGATGTTAGAGAGACAACATGGTTCTTTGCCGAGCAACACAAAGAAAAATCCAATTGAAAACATAAAAGTTATAACCCTAAGAAGTGGTAAACAACTGGGAGAAGAAGAGATTTTCAGAGATAAGGAAGATATGATCAATAAACAATAAATGAGACAAGGAAGAGTAAACTTTTTTTAGATAGTCCCAAGCCATATGTGTTGCCAATTCCATTCCCTTAGGGCGCGCATGGTAAAATTTCTGAAACAGAAATTGATTTACGTAAATCAATTTCTCAATTTCTATTCCCCCGGACAAGTTTAGAGCAAAGAAACCCGTTTGATAACGACTAAAATTTCTATTTCTGAAACAGAAATCCGTTTGATAACAGAAAAAAATTTCTATTTCTAGGAATAGAAATTGATTAGATAACAACATAGGAAATTCTCAAATATAAAATAATAGCCGAAATAATACTAAAATAATATAGAAAATCCTCAAATACAAAAAATAATCGAAATAATACTAATACATTAGAAAAGTTGAAAATACAATTTCATGGAATTTATATTACATGTGCTTACGTTTCCTATTACGTAATATTTTCTTTCGAAAAATAAACAACGTGGCAAAAAAATTGAAATTCAATTGTAGTGAATATGTCGTTGTGTTTTTGCCGAAATTGATTTCACATTAATCAAATAAGTCTAATGATAGCCATGATTATAATAGTCTAATCTCCTAAAAAAATCCTAACTTCAAGTCTAATTCCAATTTCTTTCCAAATTTTGTTAAAAATATCCTCACCGTGTTCAAAAATCGTCACCAATTTTTTTCAAAATTATCAACACTAGGATTATTTAAAAATTTATTATCAAAATCTATATTTTCATCAACACTCTTACAAGAACAACATATTTCTTATTAGATCTCTTTTCCTTATAAAAGAAAAATCGGATGAAACCCTAATGATTTGACCCATTTTTACCGCCTTAATATGAAGTTTATGATTAAAAAAATAGTTAGCCAAATAGAGTCGTTGGGGCATACACGGAAGAGTAGGTGAAGAAAGACTCATTAGATATGAATATGACCAATTGACTATTACCATGCATAAAATCTCTTACGTGCAACAAATGAAGCCTTGTTCATTCAATTCTCACCATCTAGCCCAATGGTTAAGATTTTCAATCAATATTGATTAGAATGATTATATTAAAAAAATCATTAAAATATTTTGGACTAAATTAACTATTTCTATTTCTATTTCAATATTATTGATCTAAAATATTTTGGACTAAATTGAAAAGTTGAGAAAAAAAATTTTCTATTTCTATTTCTATTTCGAAACTGAGAAGCTAAAAATTTCAGCTTCGATTTATTCGATTTCTCTATTTCTGGAATAGAAATCTGTTTTAAATAGAGAAATCAAATTGCGTTATCAAACGGATTTCTGTTCCAAACATGTTCCGGGAACGGAGAAACGAGAGAAATTGAGAAACAGAAATTTTATCATGCGCGCCCTTAGTGACTCCAACGTCACAAAATAAATAAATTGCACATTAACATTTCTTTTGCAGATGCCTTAGTGCAAATGTCTAGTTATGCAAAAATTTTGAATGAGATTTTGGCAAACAAAAGAAAATTGGAGGATTATGAAACTGTGAAGTTAAATGAGGAGTGTTCAACCATCCTACAAAACAAATTACCGCCGAAATTAAAAGATCTAAGGAGTTTTACTATTCATTGTACTGTTGCGCATTCTTACTTTGAAAAAGTATTATGTGATTTAGGTGCAAGTATTAATTTTGTGCCTTATTCAGTTCTCAAGAAATTAGGATTGGACGAGGTAAAAACAACCATGGTGTCACTTTAATTGGCTGATCGATCAATATCCAAGAGGTATTATGGAAGATGCTTTGGTAAAAATTGACAAATTTACCACAATGAAATCCATGCTAACATCCTCCCAGGGCTGCAATGGTACCGGAAGTGGAGTATACAAACCTTGATGGAAATGGCTTTTTGATCTTTGACAAGTTGCAAACCTTGAGATGATAGCATGCACATCTCCACACATCTTTGGCCAATAGAAATGCTCTTGAAGAACCTCAAGAGTTTTGTTAATACCAAAATGACCAGCTAATCCTCCACCATGCGCTTCTCGAATCAGCAATTCACGAAAAGAACTCTTCGGCACACATAATTGATTTCCTTTAAAAAGAAACCCATCTTGCAAAGAATATATACCTTGAACTCCTTGCTTGCAATTGTTGATGATAAAGGAGAATTCCGCATTTTCAGAATAAAGTTCTTTCATTGATTGAAATCCGAGAATCCTAGAGTCCAAAACCGCAAGCATAGAATATCTTCTCGATAAAGCATATGCTACAACATTAGTGTGCCCCGGTTTATATTTTAAGACGAAAGAAAAGGATTGAAGAAATTCTACCCATTTTTGCATGTCTTGAATTCAGCTTGCGTTGGCCACTAATAAACTTAAGTGCCTCATGATCAGAATGAAGGACAAATTGCTTTGGTCTCAATTAATGACTCCAATGATCAAGAGCTCGAAAATGGCATAGAACTCTTTGTCATAAGTTGAATAATTCCTCTTGGAATCAGATAACTTCTCGCTGAAATATGCCAATGGTTTTTGTGCTTGCACCAGAACAGCACCGTTAACAGCACCAATACCAACTCCGCTTGCATCACACTCGACTTCAAATACTTTATCAAAATTAGGAAGTGCAAGAATAGGGGACTCACAAAGTTTCTGCTTGATTATGTCAAAGGTGTTTTGAGCAGCCTTTGTCCATTCAAAAGCACCATTCTTCATGCATTCAGTTATAGGAGCCATGATGGTACTAAAGTTTTTAACAAAACGTCGATAGAAAGAAACAAGTCCATGAAAACTTCTTACATCGAAATGGACGTCGGAACGGCCAAGTCTTCATAGCTTCCACCTTTGTTTGATCAACAGAGATTCCATCTTTGGAAACCACATAACCGAGAAACACAATGCTCGGAGAGAAGAACTCACATTTCACCATTTTAGCATACAGTTTTTGATCTCTCAAGACATTGAAGACTTGTTTTAAATGAGAGATATGCTCCTCCTCGTTCCGCTATAAACAAGAATATCGTCGAAATAAACAACGACAAATCGACCAATAAAGGAACGAAGAACCTCATTCATAAGTCTCATGAAGGTACTTGGAGCATTAGATAATCCGAATGGCATAACCAACCACTCATAAAGGCCACCCTTGGTCTTGAAAGCCGTCTTCCATTCATCTCCATCTCGCATTCTGATTTGATGATACCCACTTCGCAAATCTATCTTTGAAAACACAGAAGAACCATATAATTCGTCAAGCATATCATCAAGTCTAGGTATAGGATACCTATACTTAATGGTGATGTTGTTGATGGCCCGACTATCAACACACATTCGATATGTACCATCCTTCTTAGGTACAAGTAGAGCTGGAACAGAACAATGACTCATGCTTTCTCGAACGTATCCTTTGAGGATAAGTTCATCGACTTGTCTTTGCAACTCCCTTGTATCCTCCGGATTGCATCGATAAGCTGGCTTGTTTGGTAGCGAAGCACCGGGGATCAAATCAATTTGATGCTCAATACCTTTTATGGGAGGTAATTCAAGTGGCAAATCCTCCGGAAACAAATCTGCAAATTCTTTCAGCAAACAATGCATTTTTGGATGTATGGGTCGCACCATCTCACTCTTTTCTCGACCAAAAGCAAAGCAAATACATTCTTTTGTTTGCTAATGGCTCTCTCAACCCGTGTCTCACTTAAGAACAGATTTTCCTTACAAGTGTTTCCCTCCCCGGTTGATTATTATGTATCGAATAAGGACTCAATGGTAAAAGAGTAATGCATTTTTGTTCCTTCTGAAAAGAGTATGTGTTTTTCCGACCATCATGCATAGCATTTATATCAAATTGCCACAGTCTACCCAATAACAAGTGGCATGCTTCCATAGGAATCACATCACATACAACCTCATCTCGATAGTTCTGCCCAGCGTTTGGTTACCTTGAGCTCATTCCCTTGATTGAGCCATTGGAGCTTGTAGGGTTGAGGATGTTTCGTTGTTGGAAGCTTCAACTTGTCGACAAGAGATGTCGAAGCAACATTGGTGCAGCTCCCACCATCGATGATCACCGAACACACCTTTCCATTAATAGTGCAACGCGTGTGAAATATATTCTCCCTTTGCTCTTTATTAGGAAAAACTTCAACATGCAATGCTCTTCGGATGATCAACAGCTCACCATCATCGGCTTTCTCCACAACTTCTTCTTCCCGATCAGATTCGGAAATATTTTGGTCTTCATTGTCATCAGCCTCTTGAAGCGCCAAATTGATCTCCTCAATTTCTTGAAGAGTCATAACTCCCCGATTTGGACAATTAGCTTGTAAATGCCCAAAGCCATGGCACTTAAAGCATTTCCTTGCATCACCTTCAAACTTCTTTTGGACTTCTTTGGAAGGCTCTGCATTCTTTCCCTTGTCTCTGTCTTTTGTCGACGAACTCTCGCCCTTGCTTGAGGAAGCACCCTTAAAATAGGATCTCGCCTTTGTTGAGGTTCTGGAGGAAAACCTCTTGCTCTTCAATTGTTTTTCGACTTTTATGGCTAACTTGCATACGTCTTCAAAGGACCAATATGGTTGAAGTTCAACCATATCAGCAATTTCTTGATTCATGCCGCCGAGAAAATGAGCGATGGTTTGCTCGGGAACTTCTGGAACTTCACTCCTCATTTTGAGTTGTTCAAACTCACGAATGTATTCCTCAACGTTCATCCCATGTTGTCTTAGGGAGTTCAATTTGAGGAAGAGATCTTGCTTATAGTTATCAGGCAAGAACCTCTTCTTCATCAACTTCTTGAGTTTTTCCTAAGACTTGATTCGGCCTTTTCCTTCCCTTGCTCGTTGATGCTTTAGATTCTCCCACCATAGAGAAGCATATTTGGTCAACCTTAGGATAGCAACCTTACATTTCTTCTCATCCGAATAGGATTTGAATTCAAAAATTCGTTCGGTTTTGTGTAGCCAATCTACAAAGTCGTCGGGATTAAGATTACCGTCAAACTCGGGGACCTCCACTTTAATGTCTCTTTCATCCTCCTTATGCCTCCCTCTTCGTCTTCGTCTTCGAATTGGAGATTCAGAATCACTAGAGTGCATAATCGTTCGGTTGTCTCCAGTGGACTCAAAATCTCCATCAGAATTTTGACGAGATTCAGAATCGTCACGCCGATGCCGTTCATTGGGACGCCTTGCTGGTTGTCCTTGTCTCGCCGGATTCTCTAGAAGATTACTCGCTCCATTTGTTGTTGAAGATTTTGGATTGCACGATCTCGCCTTTCGTTGTGCGCATGCTCCAAAGTCAAGCCTCTAGGAAGTTGTTCATCCATAAGGAATTTGTAACAAAAGAAAGAAAGGAATCACTCAAATGAGTTAAACCTTGAGCTCTGATACCAATATTTTGATGCGTGATGGGGTGAGTGATTGTAGAACAGATTTTTCAGAGGGGATTTTTGTGGTTAAGTGTATGGAGTAGTGTATACGAGGAAGAAACGAAAAGGAATAAGAAAAGATAAAACGATCTCCTCCCAAGGTATAAAGGCCTCGCCACCAACCGAGGATGAGGATCGAGATCTACGAAGCTCACCACCAAGGCCTAAAGCTTCCACTAGCCAAGGATAAAGGACTTCGGGATAGGAGAAGCTCACCACCAAGGCCTAAAGATTCCACTAGCCAAGGATAAAGGGCTTCTTGGCTCACCACCTAGGAGTGATCTACGCTCCAAGGATAAAGAAACCGAAAGGAGTTATCCACTCTCCAAAGGAATTCACTCAAGCAGAGGAAATCTCACCATTTTCATTCATAAAATTTGTATCTCTTACATTGGATAGTTTTCCCCTATTTATAAGAGGATTTTAGCCTTAGGAAATATTAAAAACAAACTTTAATGACCTAGGAATTGAAACGTTCGATTCTTGAGCTACATAAAAATAAAACGGCTAGGAACTTAATAAAAAGCCTTTACAATCACGGGAACTAAATGCTATAATAAAAAGCCTTTACTATCACGGCAACTAAATGCCATAATAAAAAGCTTTTACTATCATGTGATCTAAATGCCATTTAATCTTCGGCCTTCCACATTCTCGAACCGTTAGCTTTCCGTGTTCTTGAACCTCTAGCCTTCCCAAAATTCGAGCTCCTCCCTTGACCAGAAAATAATCCTTCTGAAGCTTCTTCAATTGGTCATACAAGACATCTAAAATGGCCTCCCATTGATACCTATTGATATACCACAAATTAATTAACATTATTCATTCAAAGTGATCCATCGAAGCACATAATGCCCAACTTCTTTATTGGCTTGGATAAGCATCAATGGTTCTGAGTTGGTCCATGGAGCTACGTTGGATGCTCCCGCATCACCGAGAGGGAGGAGGAGTCACCCGTCGCCGTCCGCACGTCGTCTGTTCGTCGCCGGTGTGCCGTTCGTGCGCCGTTGTCCGCTTTGTTTTTTAGGCAAGTTGGGACTGATTTCTACTCTTGCATGTGTGCCTTGCATGTGTGATTTGTTGGTGGTAGGTTTCGGATCATAGGGTAGGCAAAACCGAAGCTAGAATGTGACTTGTTCTTGAGTTTGCATGCTGATATTGTGTGAATCGCCTGGACCAGAATCTTGTGAGAGCTTTCATGCATGTTTTTATTTGGATTTTGACCTTTATTTCTTCATGAATGTTGTAGCAAACATCATAAACTACAACATACTAAAATTTGGGACAAAATGGTGGAGATTTAAGGGGTCAAACCCTCATCCTACGAAGACACTAGATCTGGAACTGTTTTTCTGACCTTTTGGTAGATTTGTGGTTGCATGTCGATTTTTACTAAGAATCTCTCTTCAACTTCTTCATGAAACTTGTAGAGAACATCATAAAGACTAACATACTTAAATTTGAAGCAAAATGAGCTAGTGTAGCCTAGTGAATCGACTTACTCTTGAAGACGGTAAATCTGAAGACGCTGTACAGGACACCCGAGACTTCATGGACCCATATGGTGACTATTATTTGGAAATTTGACTTAGATCCCTTAATGAAATTTGTAGGGGACATCTTTAAGTAAAATATATCCAAATTTCAGAGGAAACGAAAAAGAATAAAGGGGTGAAAACTCGATATTACGGAGACACCTACACTGGACGTTTCGGTGCGAGAACCAGAAGCTTCGTACGACTATAGAAAATTATCTAGAACGAATCTGGCCTAGAAGTCTGGATGAAAAATCTAATTTAGTGTCTTAAATATAAGCTGGTAAAATTTCATAATTTTCGGAGGTCGTTCGGATATTTTAATCGATTTATTTCGAAAACTGCACATTCTGTTTCTATCCGAAATTTTCGGAGGTCGTTCTTTTTGTGTGGAACTCTATTGGGCATGTGCTTTTCATGAAATTGTTATCTTATTGACTTGTCTATCACATGTCTTGATTTCACGATTTTTGTGAAGCATATGGATATTTAATTTAAATATTTTCTAAAAATGGTACATGCTTGAATTTTGTAAACTTTGAAAAGGCATTGAATATGGACCATTTAAAATTGTATGGACTCCATGAATTGTATTGTTATGGATGATGGTGTCTTGCTGCATGTATGATAATGATTTGAGATGCATGTATGAATTCAATGATGGATATGATCTTGATTGCCATCACATCGCTTGCCATGTTAAAATTGAACTATAATTGAAGATGAGAATTGAGACAAATGAGAAGGCCATCGGAGGTGTGAGCTGACGATACCCCGGGAGTGTCGGGATGCCTGGCTAGAAGGGTACGACCGATTGCCCGGTGGTCATGAATGGCCGAATACCGAAGGGCCTCGGGAGTACCGAGAGGTGTCGAGATGCCCGGAGAGTGGGGGAGTCGGAAGCTCGGCAGGTATTGTGCCAAGGGATACCTCGCGATGCCGGTTTTGGTGCGAGATGCCTGGCTAGAAGGGTACGACTGGTTGCTCAGCGGTCTTAAATGGCTGAATGTCGGAGGGTCCTCGTGATGCTAGTTGGGGTACAAGATGCCTGGAGAGTGGGGGAAGCCGGATGGTCTGAATTGTATCTTGGATACTGTGGGATGCAAACATTGGTCCCGGGAAAGAGAAATGTGCCGATCCAAGATAAAAATTGAAAACTGAATTATGCATGATGATATATGCATGATATGATGCATGATGATATATGCATGATATGATGATGAGGATATATGCATGGATGCATGGCAATGATGATGGTATATGTGATATGATGATGATGTCACATGCATGGCCATGATGATGATACATGTGACATGATGATGGTAAGTGTATGATATGATGGAAGTGACTATATGGTGATGTATGTACATGAGGTATGATGACATGTGCATGATGCCAAGGTAAGTTGTGCATGGATGCCTTAATGACATGTGATGCTATGATTGTGATGATTGCGTGGCATGATGTATTGAGTGGTTTATTGGTCTTTTATTTGTTGAGTGGTTGTACTCACCCCTTTGGGGACCAACATTTCAGATTAGCAGGATGCCGCTCCCTGCTGTCACACGGGGCGTATTTTAGGGTCTACCTTTAGATGTAGAGGTCGAGTGCGTGGAGATTGATTGTCCCACCATTCCTAGACTGACTTTTATTCGAGTGCGCGCCTTAGTGATGTATGACATGGGCCTGGCTGAGGGCCCTGTCATTCAAGAGTTCATATCCGTCCATGTTCGTCAAGACGGAGTGATGCCTGGGATGTTGCCACCGCCACCGCCTGACGCACCGGGATGGGTGTGAGGGCCCGTGCGTGAGAAGTAAGAGCTGAAACTTTTTGGGACGATTAGCCGGCACTAGTGATGGGGATCTTGCATGATAGACGTAGTGGGTTGAGTGTTTCTTTTTGGGTTTATGGCCGAGTGTGACTACATGTCCTAGCCTTTCTTTTGATGTACCGACCCAAAGAAACCCATCTTGAAAATATGTAAATAAAGTTTCATGGCTTTGTCTTTTATTATGATGTTTAGTGGTGTGCAATTGTATCATGGTAGATGGAGGGGGAGATGGCGATATTATATTTTGCTTCCGCTAATGAGTCGCGCTGGGACCGTTTTCAAAAAAAAAAAAAAATATCCATGATTTACGATGCTTCTTCAAAGAGATGTGATTAGGTGTAGCATCAGGTGCCTGTGGCGACCTAAGGTGGTTCGGGGTGCCACATAAAGATTCCACCAGTCAATGATAAAGGGCTTCTGGGCTCACCACCAAGGAGTGATCTACGCTCCAAGGATAAAGAAACCGAAAGGAGTTATCCACTCTCCGAAGGAGTTCACTCAAGTTGAGGAAATCTCATAATTCTCATTCATGAAATTCGTATCTCCCCTACATTGGATAGTTTCCCCTATTTATAGGAGGATTTTAGCCTTAGGAAATATTAAAAACAAACTTTAATGACCTAGGAACTTAAACGTTCGACTCTTGAGCTACATAAAAATAAAAACAGCTAGGAACTTAATAAAAATCCTTTACTAACACGGGAACTAAATGCCTTTAATCTTCGGCCTTCCGCATTCTCGAACCGTTAGCTTTCCGTGTTCTTGAACCTTTGACTTTCCATATTCTTGAACTGCTTTCGTGAACCTCTAGCCTTCCCAAAATTCGAGCTCCTCCCTTGACCAGAAAATAATCCTCTTGAAACTTCATCAATTGGTCATACAAGACATCTAAAATGGCCTCCCATTGATAGGTATCGATATACCACAAAGTATCGATAAGTAATTAACATTATTTATTTAAAATGATCCATCGAAGCACATAATACCCAACTTTTTTATTTGCTTGGATAAGCATCGATGGTTCTGAGTTGGTTGATGGAGCTACGTTGGATGCTCCCGCATCATATTCGGTGTTGTCAGACCGCTTGAATTTTAATGAGCTTTCATTGTTATATTAAGGTGAGTTTAGATGACATCGTTGAGTAGATTTCCACATTCATTATCATTGGCATTAAGCTTGTGTTAAGCATATCAAGCAACTTCTTTAGATTCAAGATTATGTGGCATATAGTCTCATTCGCATTTGACATTCTCTATCCAAATCTAACATAGAACTTAAGTCTTTTTTAATAAAAATTAAAATATAATACTTGGTGAAAGATATTTTGTTGTGGAATCCAAAATTGGCGAAACAGTATGACAAATTTTTACTCCACGTTTTCTTATAAATGGTGGAAATTTTGGTGGATTCAGCTGAAATATACTCAGCCTCACTCAGTCCATAATAAAATTATTATGATGCTCCTTAACAACATTAAAGAAAAATTCAATTACACGACTTTTCATTTTCTCTTTTTTGTAACAGGATTGATCTTTATGATAAATTGGACAATAAATTGGTCTATTTGGTGAGACGGAGCTCATCACAACGCTCTTATCCGGGACAGGGTGAATACTCGATGGCGCTAGGAGATGTGGCATCTGGCTGATGGCTTGAAGATTAAATTTATGATAAGAGCATGATGGCTACAAGCTTAGTTTATTATGGTGGACTCCTATTTATTTTGGGATTATTCAGTTTCCGCTAATTATGCGTATCCATTAATTACCGGTATGGCCCAAATTTTAACAATTATTCTTTTTCGGTAATATTACATCCTGAATTTTAACTATTAAGAGGAAACTATAATTAAGATTCATCCATAGATACCTATCTATCAAATTTTTCCACAGATAAATCCCAGTTGATTATCCCTCTCAAAAACAATATCAACTACGTGACCCGTGCAAAAAGAGGAAGAGCCAATTTTTCTTGATCGATCACTCGTCTTTTTTTCTTTATGTATGTTATTTTAATTCCATAATTCTTGATAGGTCCAATCAGCACTAATCCATCGGTCAACATCTATGTATTCTTTTATGGGTTTTTTTTTTTTTTTTTCAGAGAACTAATATATATATATATATATAAATATATATTAAAAAAGACACATAGTTTGATGATCCAACAGCTAATTAGAATGCGTTTGGCATTTTGCCAAATATTAACAATTTTTGTTCTTTTGTTTGTTCCTAGGAGTAGATTTGGAACATAAACTCGTTTGGTAAAATTTTTATTTCCGAAAAAAAATTTCTATTTTTTTTTTTTAAAGTAAATTTGGAATAGAATCGAGAAGTAAAAAAAAAGTTGATTGTTTACTCTCGAGAACAATTTCAGAATCAAGCCTATCCATTTTTTTTTCTCTTATTTCTACTTGTTCTTCTTCACTCTCCTCTTCTTCAACCACTGCCGCCGCTGTTGCTAGTCATTGGCGACCAGTATGGCGAGGTTCGGTCTAGCGGGCCTCCCTCGGCCATTGGTGAGCCTCGCTTGATCGGTGAGGCTCGGCCAAGCCATGGCTCGACCTTGCCCAAATTTGGTGAGGCCAAGCTCATCTAATCACCGGCGAGGCTCGACCTCGCCGGGTCACCGCGAGGTCGAGGTGTGTCTTAGCGAGGGCTGGTAACGCTCCGGCAAGGTCGCTAGCCCTCATCCGGCCAATCGCCGGTCATCCCAAGGCTAACGACCGGTAACCCTTGAAGAAGAAGAGAAAGGAAAGAAAAAAAGAAAAAAAGAAAAAAAAGTAATAAAATTATTTAAAAAGCTAAAAAAAATGATTTGAAGTAGAAATTTTGATAACGGTATCAAACGCAATTCTATTCCTGGAATTGAAATTTTGGACAATTATTAAACGGCTTAAAATGCTTAGAAATTGTTCTTGAGAATCAAATAAAAAAGAATAATTTATGATAAAAAAATTATTCCCGAAAATCGAAACATTACCAAATGCGCCCTTAAAGGCCAATACTAAAAATGATGAGATACTTGATGCCTCTTCCACGTTAACTAGAGATATAAGTGAAAGGTC
Source organism: Eucalyptus cladocalyx (assembly GCA_017140615.1). Taxonomy (NCBI): domain Eukaryota; kingdom Viridiplantae; phylum Streptophyta; class Magnoliopsida; order Myrtales; family Myrtaceae; genus Eucalyptus; species Eucalyptus cladocalyx. The sequence goes on along the minus strand of CM029524.1, from coordinate 12,957,294 downwards.
TGATCCTCACATCTTCTGACTATGCCTTATGAGCTTAAAATATTCGTTAAAAATACCAACGCAAATATCCCTTGTTTCTTCCCCTCACTTGCCTTTAAATGGCTTGTGGGGAGGAGACACCCAGGGATATCTAGTTCAGGATGGAGCAGTTTAAGGACTTGCTCAGGTCTTAACGCAAATATCATACTATCTCTTGCATATTTACCGCTAAAAGCTAGTTTTCTATATATTATAGTATTGTTGGTTTCCTTCGTGAGTTTGATTTTTCAGATCAAAATTAAATTAGGATGGAAAGAGATACACGGATATTTTAGGGAACGTAATTATACTTATAATCATTTTGATGACTTAAATAAAGAAAGATATATAATCTCGACTACATTTCGGCGTTGAAACAAACAATAGAATGGTAATTACATGTGACTCTGTAGGGCAAATCTTCACATTATGGATAAAATCCCTATTTTGCCCTTAATGACTCGACTAAAAAGCAAATAAAAAAATATTAAACAACGAATACGAAAGAAAAGAGAACTCAAAATTAACTAGAAGATTTGTAACTGCCCAAACACCAAATAATTGGCACAATGACTATTATAATAACGTTAAATAACTGTCCTAAAAAAAATCCATTTAAAATCCTCATTAGCGACATCTACCCGAGTCGCCCTCTCGCCATCTTCTCCTTCATATGCTATTTTCCAAGCAATAGCCGGCTAACTTATCCTACTATCTTCGTATGCTCCAACCTAGCCGCATTTGGCGCTTAAAGTGGAGAGAGAACTGGATGGCAGGGACTCGAGCAGAAAGTAAAGACAAAATGAAAGTTCAGAGAATAACGTGCAACTGCTAAAAGTTGAAGAGCCACTACGTTGCCGAGGTCAAACTTGGAGAGGGCTTTGTGAAACTTGTCCTGAAAGAAAATCTAGAAGCAGAAGTAATAGGAGAAAACCCTTTTCCACTTCAATCATGTCCTGATATATAGACATGATTGCACCCGATAGGCACGCATGACAACACCAAATAATCACCTAAGTTCACTCAAGAAACTGATAAGGAAATGATTGCTAATAAACGACAATTCCTTTAATGAGCTCAGGTTGGATGGAATCAATGATTTCTACCACTGCACTAATAAATTATACACTGCTCATAATTAAAGTACGTCATATTGTTTAAAGATCTTGACATAAAACCACTTGCAACACTCTAAAATCCATGGTATGTCATGACAACAAATCAGAATGGATGAAAAAAAAAAACCATACAGGTGAATTGAATCGCTTGGTTCAAGGAACGCAACCATAACTTATCAATCAGTCTGATTCTCACTAAAACTCAGATACTTAGAGAATGCCTCCAAGTACAAAAAATTCATCATAAAGCACAAAGAGCAAAAACAATTCGACCAAGTAAAGGCAAATAATTTGGCGTACTATTTATTAAGTGCTCATTTCCAAGCATTGGCAAAAATAATCGGAGAAAGAGCTTAAAAAATTCCATCAACAGATGGCCGAGAAACATCATGGAACAAGAGCAATGGACAAACCAAACTTGGGAGCCTTTTCCAGAGCCTTGGTGTCAATCTCACCAGAAATTGTAAACATTGACTTCCGTATAACCTCATGCTGCAGGACCCCACCAAGCTTCCCATGATTATTCAGCTTTCCTTTCACTATGGTGAGGTGATCAATGGCATATGAACCTCCAACTGTAAAAATATTCTCATTTGTGGAGAACTTTCTACAAATCTCTCCAACAGCACTAGTCTTCTTAGATTGATCCAGATGGTGTACATATGATGCTTGGATAGAGTCTCCTTTGTCACCACTGAGAAGTAGATTCCATGAGCATCAAAGTCAAGAACCTTCTATCAGTTGATTTGTTCAATGTCTAACATTTGTAAGGAAATTAATAAGCCCAGAACTTACAAGATCACAGAAGCATAAGAGTCTGGCTTTGATACGCTCATCCCAGCAGTGTACTTCGTGAAGTTGCCTGATGTCACATCATATCCTGCCTCGGCACCAAATGCAAGGCTTGGAGTACCGATGGTGGTGGAAAGGTCAAAAACAGGAGATTGCTTCAATGTAACAGCTGTAGTAAGGGTCGCATGTTCATGGAAGTACTGAACCTCCAGCTGCATTAAAATAGTGAATGCCAAGCCATCAGCAAAGCAAACAGCAAGCAACCATCTTAAATGATTCCCAAGGCTAGCAATATAAAATTTTCTACCTTGCCAGAATCATAGTATGGCACTTTAAATGAGGTGATGGCTTTGGTTGACGGGAGGATGTCAGTGAAAGTGAGGGTAGAGAAAATCTGCCAAGACAAGGATCGACATCAAACTATACTTCTGAGTTAATTCAGACTCCTTACTTCAAGCTTCAAAGGAAATAATTGTGAAGAAAGAGCAACCCACATTTGACTCAGTATCAACTTTGACATCAATAAGGACATTCTTATACTTGTATTTTGCAGCCAGATCAGAAGTTGAAAGGCTTCCTTTCTTCACTGCCGTCGATGTGAGGATCTGTATAAGGCAAAGTAATGAGAAGCCCGCAAGTTATTACAACAAAAGTAACAGTTAATGCTTCCTTATAAATTACATTAGTCACCTGTAACAAACAATATGAAGCTCTTCAAAGCATGAAGTTGCAGAACTTTTGCATGCGGGCGGGCATAGAGAGAGAGAGAGAGAGAGAGAGAGAGAGAGAGAGAGAGAGAGAACCACCATAAGCAAATTTCATCAATGGCTAATTAGAAGTCATAATAAGCCATGCTATTTTGACCTCTAAATTCCTTAAGATACTTATGGTTATGTGAGATTCGACATTTTCAAAATTATTCTTACCACTTGTTTGTGCTTTCTAAAGATGATCGAAATCTAAATCGCTGAGCTGAGGATGGACCTTAAAAGATAACCATAACACGCTATTTATACATAACTGTGACAAAGAGACCACGCATAACCACCATGTAAATATGATCAAAATCTAAATTGCTGAACTGAGGATGGACTTTAGAAGATAACTGTAACACACTATTTATACATAACTGTGACAGAGACCATGCATAAACACCATGTAAATACAGTTGGTGCTCATCTCTATAATCGCTTTGTTGATATAGTTGGTTTGGTACTTGTGATTTCTGCAACCAATTTCCGCCATTGCCTCAAGTTGTACACATTCGTCAAAATGGTAAGGTTGTTACTTTCACACTTCCCTTTCGCAACACGTTCATTTGTTTCGGCAAACAAACTCGAAGTTCCACATGAGTTTTCAGTTCCACCTATCGTCTCTGCCTCATGTGAGAAATGACCATAACAAGGAAGAAATCCCGTGAAATTTCGCCAGGCTGTTTTTTAACCACTATAAGGAGTACAAATATTTAACGGTGAAAATAGCAATGGCAGAAAGAAATGTAGAATGCAAAATTCCAGAGAAAAGAATTAACCCTACAAAGTAATAATTCAATGACCGGATATATCTGTAAAAAGGGTGGACCGCAACCAAGCGCAATCGCTGCTTCCTTAATCAAATCAGACCTATTCATTTGGGTTGAAAGGGATCTCATAAATGACCGAATCGAGTCAAACACCCCGTCCAATGGGAATCCATCTACACGCCACGATGCATAATCCCAGACACATCAATTTCGAATCAAAACCCAACAGAGAAATATAAAAAAAGAGAAGATCGATAAAATCTTTCTTTTCCCTAATCATGGATTTCAACAATTCAAAGAGACAGTTCCCCATCTATCGCACGTACTCCCCGATATCAGGAGGGGAGACGAGATAATCGATCGACATACCACGCCATTTTCGCTGCAGGTGTTGATGGAGACCTTGTGATCGGTGGTGTAGTTCGCGTTCAAGATATCTGCACCGAATCGATGGAAATCACGAGGGGGTTAATGCTCGAGGAACTAATCCGTTCCGAGCGCACCGTTGACGCGCGAGACGAATCGGAAAATGGGATCGAGTCGATACCTTTCGCTTTCTTGCCGATTTCCGAGAAAAGTCCCGGTCCCTTGCTCATCTTTCAGAAACAGAGAGAGAGATCCGTGAAAATGGAGAGAGAGGGAGAGAGAGAGAGAGAGAGAGAGAGAGGGGAGTGGCAGAGAAAATGAGTGTTGTTCTCTGGTTTTGTTTTCGTTTTCGTGATTTTCTCTCTGGTGGGCGATGGCTTGCGAGAACGCGAGTCGCCCGGAGGAACGCAGAACCGTGCTTGACGGCTGTGACGGTGTGCTTTACTACAGACAAATCGTAGCCGTTGAAACTTGTTGGGTGGGGCCGAGTTACTTGGCTTTAACCCGCTGCCCGTCAGAGGTGGGAACGTCACCGCATTGTGGAATCAATTCGTATTGACCCTCTTTTATTCCTTTTCTTATTTAATCGAATATTATTGACTTTTTCAACGTGCTAAATAGAGAGCTCCCACCAACGAAACTTCCCCGACGATTAGAAACTTCACAGAGACAAATCCAAGTACTGATATTCGCTCCTCTCTCTCCGTCCAAAGTAGAGCTGGTAAAAAGAAAAAACTAGACTTGGTCCTGTTCACGTGACCCCAAGCTCCGGCCTGCTCAAGTCCAACCTTCTCTCTCTCACTCTCTCCAAACTAGGCTCCACAATGGGTGTGCGAACCTAGGATCAAGCAGTCCCAAATCCAATCGACACGAAGGGGGTGCATGACAATTGCTTATTTCTATTCCAAAAACAATTTTTTTATTCCAGACCTATTTCTAGAATAGAAATCCGTTTGATAAACTTATTCCGTTTTTATATTTCTGGAACAAAAATCAGAAATAATTTCTCCCCCAAAACCTTCTAAATCCTAATTCTTGTAATGTGATGTTCTATTTGAGGATTTCCCTTATCTGTAATGGTTATTTATGACAAACTATATTACATTTCGTAAAATTCATCGATTTTGTAAAATATGCCGCAAATTGCCCAATACACTTCTTTGTGTTTCTTTCTAAAATGATTGCTTGATATTGTAAACCGTGGCGGCGATCGACGTGACACAATAATATGAAGGGGATTAGAATATGGTTGTCCACCTTCATTCTACTAGAGTTTTGGGAACCTTCCGATGCGGGAGCATCCAACGTAACTCCATCGACCAACTCAGAACCATCGATGCTTATCCAAGCCAATAAAGAAATTTGGCATTATGTGCTTCGATGGATCATTTTGAATGAATAATGTTAATTACTTATCGGTACTTTGTGGTATATCGATAAGTATCGATGGAAGGCCATTTTAGATGTCTTGTATGACCAATTAATGAAGTTTCAAGAGGATTATTTTCTAGTCAATGAAGGAGCTCGAATTTTGGGAAGGCTAGAGGTTCACGAAAGCAGTTCAAGAATATGGAAAGCCAAATGTTCAAGAACACGGAAAGCTAACGGTTCGAGAATGCGGAAGGCCGAAGATTAAAGGCATTTAGTTCTTGTGTTAGTAAAGGCTTTTTATTAAGTTCCTAACCGTTTTTATTTTTATGTAGCTCAAGAGTCGAACGTTTAAGTTCCTAGGTCATTAAAGTTTGTTTTTAATATTTTCTAAGGCTAAAATCCTCCTATAAATAAGAAAAAACTATCCAATGTAGGATATACGAATTTCATGAATGAGAATGGTGAGATTTCCTCAACTTGAGTGAAATCCTTTGGAGAGTGGATAATGCCTTTCGGTTTCTTTATCCTTGGAGCGTAGATCACTCCTTGGTGGTGAGCCAAGAAGCTCTTTATCCTTGGCTGGTGGAATCTTTAGGCCTTGGTGGTGAGCTTCTCTTATCCCAAAGTCCTTTATCCTTGGCTGGTAGAAGCTTTAGGCCTTGGTGGTGAGCTTCGTAGATCTTGATCCTCATCCTCGGTTGATGGCGAGGCCTTTATACCTTGGGAGGAGATCGTTTTATCTTTTCTTATTCCTTTTCGTTTCTTCCTCATATACACTACTCCATACACTTAACCAAAAAAATCCCCTCTAAAAAATCCATTCTAGAATCACTCACCCCATCACGCATCAAAATATTGGTTTCAGAGCTCAAGGTTCAACTCATTTGAGTGATTCCTTTCCTTCTTCATTTACAAATTCCATATGGATGATCCAGTTCCAAGAGGCTTGACTTTGGAGCAAGTGTACAATGAAAGACGAGATCGTGCTATCCAAAATCTTCAACAACAAATGGAGTGAGTCCTCAATCTTCTAGAGAATCCGGCGAGACAAGGACAACCAGCAAGGCGTCCCAACAAACGGCATCGGCGTGATGATTCCGAATCTCGTCAAAATTCTGATGGCGATTTCGAGTCCACTGGAGACAACCGAACGATTCTACATTCTAGTGATTCTGAATCTCCAATTTGAAGACAAAGACGAAGAGGGAGGCATAAGGAGGATGAAAGAGACATTAAAGTGGAGGTCCCTGAGTTTGATGGTAATCTCAATCCCGATGACTTTGTTGATTGGCTACACACAACCGAACGAATTTTTGACTTCAAGTCCTATTCGGATGAGAAGAAATGTAAGGTTGCTATCCTAAAGCTGACCAAATATGCTTCTCTTTGGTGGGAGAATCTAAAGCATCAACGAGCAACGGAAGGAAAAGGCCGAATCAAGTCTTGGGAAAAACTCAAGAAGTTGATGAAGAAGAGGTTCTTGCCCGACAACTATAAGCAAGATCTCTTCCTCAAACTGAATTCACTACGACAACAAGGGATGAGTGTTGAAGAATACATTCGTGAGTTTGAACAACTCAAAATGAGGAGTGAAGTTCCCGAAGTTCCTGAGCAAACCATTGCTCACTTCCTTAGCGGCATGAATCGAGAAATTGCCGATATGGTTGAACTTCAACCATATTGGTCCTTTGAAGACGTATGCAAGTTAGCCATAAAAGTTGAAAAACAATTGAAGAGCAAGAGGTTTTCCTCCAGAACCTCAATAAAGGTGACATCCTATTTTAAGGGTGCTTCCTCAAGCAAGGGCGAGAGTACGTCGACAAAAGATAGAGGCAAGGGAAGACTTGCAGAGCCTTCCAAAGAAGTCCAAAAGAAGTTTGAAGGCGATGCAAGGAAATGTTTTAAGTGCCATGGTTTTGGGCATTTACAAGCAAATTGTCCAAATCGAAGAGTTATGACTCTTCAAGAACTTGAGGAGATCAATTTGGCGCTTCAAGAGGCTGACAGCAATCAAGACCAAAATATTGCTGAACCAGATGGGGAAGAAGAAGTTGTGGAGAAAGCTGATGATGGCAAGTTGTTAATCATCCGAAGAGCCTTGCATGTTGAAGTTTCTCCTAATAAAGAGCAAAGGGAGAATATATTTCACACCCATTGCACTATTAACGGAAAAGTGTGTTTGGTGATCATCGATGGTGGGAGCTGCACCAATGTTGCTTCGATAACTCTTGTCGACAAGCTGAACCTTCCAACAAGGAAACATCCTCAACCATACAAGCTCCAATGGCTCAATCAAAAGAATGAACTCAAGGTAACCAAACACGTTCTTATATCATTTTCGATTGGGAAGAACTATCGAGATGAGGTTGTATGTGATGTGATTCCTATAGAGGCATGCCACTTGTTATTGGGTAGACCGTGGCAATTTAATATAAATGCTATGCATGATGGTCGGAAAAACACATACTCTTTTCATGAGGAACAAAAATGCATTACTCTTTTACCATTGAGTCCTTATTCGATACATAATAATCAACCTGAGGAGGGAAACACTTGTAAGGAAAATCTGTTCTTGAGTGAGACACGGGTTGAGAGAGCCATTAGCAAACAAAAGAATGTATTTGCTTTGCTTGTGGTTGAGAAAAAGAGTGAGATAGAGCGACCCATACATCCAAAAATGCATTACTTGTTGAAAGAATTTGCAGATGTGTTTCCGAATGATTTGCCACCTGGATTACCTCCCATAAGAGGTATTGAGCATCAAATTGATTTGATCCTCGATGCTCCACTACCAAACAAGCCAGCTTATCGATGCAATCCAGAGGAAACAAAGGAGTTGCACAGACAAGTCGATGAACTTATCGTCAAAGGATATGTCTGAGAAAGCACGAGTCCCTGTTTTGTTCCGGCTCTACTTGTACCTAAGAAGGATGGTACATATCAAATGTGTGTTGATAGTTGGGCCATCAACAACATCACCATTAAGTATAGGTACCCTATACCTAGACTTGATGATAGGCTTGAGGAATTATATGGTTCTTTTGTGTTTTCAAAGATAGATTTGCGAAGTGATTATCATCAAATCAAAATGTGAGAAGGAGATGAATGGAAGACGGCTTTTGATGCGTGATGGGGTGAGTGATTCTAGAACGGATTTTTGAGATTGGGTTTTTGTGGTTAAGTGTATGGAGTAGTGTATACGAGGAAGAAACGAAAAGAAATAAGAAAAGATAAAACAATCTCCTCTCAAGGTATAAAGGCCTCGCCACTAACCGAGGATGAGGATCGAGATCTACGAAGCTCACCACCAAGGCCTAAAAGCTTCCACCAGCCAAGGATAAAGGACTTCGGAATAGGAGAAGCTCACCATTAAGGCCTAAAGATTCCACCAGCCAAGGGTAAAGGGCTTTGTGGCTCACCACCAAGGAGTGATCTACGCTCCAAGGATAAAGAAACCGAAAGGAGTTATCCACTCTCCAAAGGAGTTCACTCAAGTTGAGGAATTCTCACCATTCTCATTAATGAAATTCGTATATCCCCACATTGGATAGTTTCCCCTATTTATAAGAGGATTTTAGCTTTAGAAAATATTAAAAATAAACTTTAATGACCTAGGAACTGAAACGTTCGACTCTTGAGCTACATAAAAATAAAAACAGCTAGAAACTTAATAAAAAGCCTTTACTATTACGGGAACTAAATGCCCTAAACTGAAACGTTCGACTCTTGAGTTATAAAAATAAAAACAGCTAGGAACTTAATAAAAAGCCTTATCACGGAACTAAATGCCCTTTAATCTTCGGCCTTCCACATTCTCGAACCGTTAGCTTTCTGTGTTCTTGAACCTTTGGCTTTCCATATTCTTGAACCGCTTTCATGAACCTCTAGCCTTCCCAAAATTCGAGCTCCTCCCTTTTGACCAGAAAATAATCCTTCCGAAACATCATCAATTGGTCATACAAGACATCTAAAATGGCCTCCCATCGATAGGTATCGATATACCACAAAGTATCGATAAGTAATTAACATTATTCATTTAAAATGATCCATCGAAGCACATAATGTCCAACTTCTTTATTGGCTTGGATAAGTATCGATGGTTATGAGTTAGTCCATGGAGATACGTTGGATGCTCCCGCATCAGCTTTCAAGACCAAGGTGGCCTTTATGAGTGGTTGGTTATGCCATTCGGATTATCTAATGCTCCAAGTACCTTCATGAGACTTATGAATGAGGTTCTTCGTTCCTTTATTGGTCGATTTGTTGTTGTTTATTTCGACGATATTCTTGTTTATAGCAGGAACGAGGAGGAACATATCTCTCATTTAAACCAGGTCTTCAATGTCTTGAGAGATCAAAAACTGTATACTAAAATGGAGAAATGTGAGTTCTTCTCTCCAAGCATTGTGTTTCTTGGTTATGTGGTTTCCAAAGATGGAATCTCTGTTGATCAAACCAAGGTGGAAGCTATGAAGACTTGGCCGGTTCCGACGTCCATTTCGATGTAAGAAGTTTTCATGGACTTGTTTCTTTCTATCGACGTTTTGTCAAAAACTTTAGTACCATCATGGCTCCTATAATTGAATGCATGAAGAATGGTGCTTTTGAATGGACAAAGGCTGCTCAAAACGCCTTTGACATAATCAAGCAGAAACTTTGTGAGTCCTCTATTCTTGCACTTCTTGATTTTGATAAAGTATTTGAAGTCGAGTGTGATGCAAGAGGAGTTGGTATTGGTGGTGTTCTGGTGCAAGCACAAAAACCATTGGCATATTTCAGCGAGAAGTTATCTGATTCCAAGAGGAATTATTCAACTTATGACAAAGAGTTCTATGCCATTGTCCGAGCCCTTGATCATTGGAGTCATTATTTGAGGCCAAAGCAATTTGTCCTTCATTCTGATCATCAAGCGCTTAAGTTTATTAATGGCCAACGCAAGCTTAATTCGAGACATGCAAAATGGGTAGAATTTCTTCAATCCTTTTCTTTCGTCTCAAAATATAAACCGGGGCACACTAATGTTGTAGCAAATGCTTTATCGAGAAGATATTCTATGCTTGCGGTTTTGGACTCTAGGATTCTCGGATTTCAATCAATGAAAGAACTTTATTTTGAAGATGCGGAATTCTCCTCTATCATCAACAATTGCAAGCAGGGAGTTCAAGGTATATATTCTTTGAAGGATGGGTTTCTTTTTAAAGGAAATCAATTATGTGTGCCGAAGAGTTCTTTTCGCGAATTGCTGATTTGAGAAACGCATGGTGGAGGATTGGCTGGTCATTTTGGTATTAACAAGACTCTTGAGGTTCTTCAAGAGCATTTCTATTGGCCAAAGATGAGTGGAGATGTGCATGCTATCATCTCAAGGTGTGCAACTTGTCAAAGATCAAAAAGCCATTTCCATCAAGGTTTGCATACTCCACTTCCGATACCATTGCAGCCTTGGGAGGATGTTAGCATGGATTTCATTGTGGCTCTACCAAGAACTCAAAGAGGAAAAGATGCTATCATGGTGGTTGTCGATTGGTTCTCTAAAATGGCTCATTTCGTGCCATGTCACAAGACCAATCATGCATCTCATATTGCTGAATTATATTTCAAAGAAATTATTTGCATTCATGGAGTACCAAAGACCATTGTGTCGGATTGTGATTCCAAATTCTTAAGCTACTTCTGGAGGACTCTATGGAGAATGCTTGGTACAAGACTCTTATTTAGCACAGCTTGTCATCCATAAACCGATGGCCAAACGGAGGTAACAAATCGTACTCTAACCACTCTTCTTCGTGGTATGGTGAGTAAATCGTTGAAAGATTGGGATTTAAAGCTCGCGCATGCTGAATTTGCTTACAATCGATCACCAAGTTATACTACTGGTCGATCGCCATTTGAAGTTGTGTATGGAATTAACCCTCTCACACCCATTGATTTGATTCCAATTATGTCTAACTCTCAAGTGAGCTTTGATGGCAAGAAAAGAGCTAAGTCGATGAAGAAGCTCCATGAGCAGATTTGATCCAACATTGAAAAGGCCAACGAATCTTACAAGAAGAAAGCTAATCAACATCGCAAGAAGACTCAATTTCAACCGGGCGATCCTGTATGGCTTCACTTGAGGACGGAGAGATTTCCATTTCATCGAAAGATCAAGCTCATGCCTAGAGCTGACGATCCCTTTAAAGTTATTCAACGAATTGGTGACAATGCTTACTTGGAGGATGAAAACCTTCTAGATTGACCTTCTAGGAGAGTTTGGAGTTTCAGCAACATTCAACGTAGGAGACCTTTCTCCTTACTTGGAGGATGAAAACCTTCTAGATTTGAGGACAAATCTCAAACAACCCGGGGAGGATGATGCGGGAGCATCCAACGTAGCTCCATCGACCAACTCTGAACCATCGATGCTTATCAAAGCCAATAAAGAAATTGGGCATTATGTGCTTCGATGGATCATTTTGAATGAATAATGTTAATTACTTATCGGTATTTTGTGGTATATCGATAGGTATCGATGGAAGGCCATTTTAGATGTATTGTATGACCAATTGATGAAGTTTCAAGAGAATTATTTTTTGGTTAAGGGAGGAGCTCGAATTTTGGGAAGGCTAGAGGTTCATGAAAGCGGTTCAAGAATATGGAAAGCCAAAGGTTCAAGAACACGGAAAGCTAACGGTTCGAGAATGCGGAAGGCCGAAGATTAAAGGCATTTAGTTCCCGTGTTAGTAAAGGCTTTTTATTAAGTTCCTAACCGTTTTTATTTTTATGTAGCTCAAGAGTCGAATGTTTAAGTTCCTAGGTCATTAAAGTTTGTTTTTAATATTTCCTAAGGCTAAAATCATTCTATAAATAGAAGAAAACTATCCAATGTAGGATATACGAATTTCATGAATGAGAATGGTGAGATTTCCTTAACTTGAGTGAACTCATTTAGAGAGTGGATAACTCCTTTCGGTTTCTTTATCCTTGGAGCGTAGATCGCTCCTTGGTGGTGAGCCAAGAAACCCTTTATCCTTAGCTGGTGGAATCTTTAGGCCTTGGTGGTGAGCTTCTCCTATTTCGAAGTCCTTTATCCTTGGCTGGTGGAAGCTTTAGGCCTTGGTGGTGAGCTTCGTAGATCTCGATCCTCATCCTCGGTGGCGAGGCCTTTATACCTTGGGAGGAGATCGTTTTATCTTTTCTTATTCATTTTCGTTTCTTCCTCATATACACTACTCCATACACTTAACCACAAAAATCCCCTCTGAAAAATCCATTCTAGAATCACTCACGCCATCACGCATCACCTTCTATCATGCACAAGAGTAATGCTTATGGATCTCTTTTTTCTATTGTATAAAGACTATTGATAAGTATATTGTTTAATCGTAATTGCCTATCTAGGTTGATGCTAAAGAATTTTGTGTGAAAATTTAGAAAATTTGATATAATAACTCTTACTTTGTATTGTTTTTTTCAAAAAATGGAGACTTTACCAACCAAAAAAAAAAAAAAATCTTACTTTGTATTTGGGTCGATGGGTTTATAAGCATATGAAATTTATAAGAATGGACATCTCATTTGCTCCAAAAAAAGAAAATTTTGTTTTAAGAAATAGAAATTTTATCTTTGTCATCAAATGAATTTCTATTTCTAAAACAAAAATTTTGTATCATTATCAAACAGATTTTTTTGCTCAAAAACTCGTCAAGAAATAAAAATAGAAAAATCTATTTCTCTTCCAGAACCTATTTTTGGAACAGAATGGTTGTCATGTTTGCTCTAACAAAACGTCATATGCTTATCTAATAGAAAAGGACCCAAAAACATTTGGGAATGAAAGAAGTAAAGAAGTCCTTATGGATGATCCAGTTCCAAGAGGCTTGACTTTGGAGCAAGCGCACAATGAAACGCGAGATCATGCAATCCAAAATCTTCAACAACGAATGGAGCGAGTCCTCAATCTTCTAGAGAATCCGGCGAGACAAAGACAACCAGCAAGGCGTCCCAACGAATGCCATCGGAGTGACGATTCCGAATCTCGTCAAAATTCTGAGGGTGATTCCGAGTCCAGTAGAGACCACCGAATGATTCTACACTCTAGTGATTCTGAATCTCAAATTCGAAGACGAAGACTAAGAGGGAGGCATACAGAGGATGGAAGAGACATTAAGGTATGCAACTTGTCAAAGATCAAAAAGCCATTTCCATCAAGGTTTGTATACTCCACTTCCGGTACCATTACAGCCTTAGGAAGATGTTAGCATGCATTTCATTGTGGCTCTACCAAGAACTCAAAGAGGAAAAGATGCTATCATGGTGGTTGTCGATTGGTTCTCTAAAATGGCTCATTCCGCGCCATGTCACAAGACCAATGATGCATCTCATATTACTGAATTATATTTCAAAGAGATCATTCGCATTCATGGAGTACCAAAGATCATTGTGTCGGATCGTGATTCCAAGTTGTTAAGCCACTTTTGGAGGACTCTATGGAGAATGCTTGGTACAAGACTCTTATTCCGCACAGCTTGTCATCCCCAAATGGAGGAAACAAATCATACTCTAACCACTCTTCTTCGTGGTATGGTGAGTAAATCGTTAAAAGATTGGGATTTAAAGCTCGCGCATGGTGAATTTTCTTACAATCGATCACCAAGTTATACTACTGGTCGATCACCATTTGAAGTTGTGTATGGAATTAATCCTCTCACACCCGTTGATTTGATTCCAATTCCATCGAACTCTCAAGTAAGCTTTGATGGCAAGAACAGAGATGAATCAATGAACAAGCTCCATGAGCAAATTCGATCCAAGATCAAAAAGGCCAACGAATCTTACAAGAAGAAAGCTAATCAACATCGCAAGAAGACTCAATTTCAACCGGGCGATCTTGTATGGCTTCACTTGAGGAATGAGAGATTTCCATTTCGTTGAAAGAACAAGCTCATGCCTAAAGCTGATGGTCCCTTTAAAGTTATTGAGCGAAGTGGTGACAATGCTTACAAGATTGACCTTCCGGGAGAGTTTGGAGTTTCAGCAACATTCAACGTGGGAGACCTTTCTCCTTACTTGGAGGATGAAAACCTTCTAGATTTGAGGACAAATTCTCAAACAACCTAGGGAGGGTGATGCGGGAGCATCCAACGTACCTCCATCTACCAACTCAAAACCATCAATGCTTATCCAAGCTAATAATGAAGTTTGACATTATGTGCTTCGATGGATCATTTTGAATTAATAATGTTAATTACTTATTGATAACTATCATCGGGAGACCATTTTAGATGTCTTGTATGACCAATTGATGAAGTTTCAGGAGGATTATTTTCTGGTCAAGGGAAAAACTCAAATTTTGGGAAGGCTAAAGGATTATTTTCTGGTCAAGGGACCATCAGCTCTTGGCATAAGCTTGTTCTTGCGACGAGATGGAAATTTCTCCTTGCTCAAGTGAATCCACACAAGATTCCTCGATTGAAATTGAGCCTTTTTCTAATACTGGTCATGGAGCGTCTTCATTAATTCAGCTATTTTCTTACCTTTGGAATTCACTTGCAAGTGGGATGGAATTCGAATCAAATCAATCGATGTGAGGGGGTTCACTCCATACAGATCTTCAAAAGATGTTTGACTCGTAGTGTAACTTGGTGATCGATTGTAAACAAATTCAACATGTACTAATTTCAAATCTTGGTGTTTCAAAGATTTAACCACCACGGGTCAAAGAAGAGTGGAAAGGGTACGATTGGTTACATCCATTGCCCAGTAGTTTGGGGATGACAAGTGGTGCTGAATAAGAGTTGCGTACCAAGCATTCTCCATAATGTTCTTGATAGATGAGGTTGTATAATCTCCTTAAAATATAATTCAACAAAATCAAATGCATCATTGGTCTTGTGACATGACACGAAATGAGCCATGTGAGAGGATTGATCAATGATTGCCATGATGGCAACTTTTCCCGTTTGAGTTCTTAGAAGAGACATAGTAAAATCAACGCTAACATTTTCCCTTGGTTGCAATGGAATTAGAAGTGAAGTATACAACCCTTAATGGAAATTGCTGTTGGCTCTTTGGCAAGTTGCACACCTCGAGATAATAGTATGCATATCTCCCGTTCATCTTTGTATAATAGAAATGCACTTGAAAAACCTCAAGGGTTTGTTCACACCAAAGTGACTAGCCACTATGTGCTTCTCGAATCAAAAACTCTTTAAAAAAACTCTTCGACACAAATAAATGATTTCCTTTAAGAAGAAACCATCTTGTAGGGAGTATACCTTGTGATGCGGAAGCATCCAACGTAGCTCCATGGACCAACTCAGAACCATCGATGCTTATCCCGCCAATAAAGAAGTTGGGTATTATGTGCTTCGATGGATCATTTTGAATGAATAATGTTAATTACTTTGTGGTTTATCAATAGGTATCAATGGGAGGCCATTTTAGATGTCTTGTATGACCAATTGAAGAAGCTTCAGAAGGATTATTTTCTTGTCAAGGGAGGAGCTCGAATTTTGGGAAGGCTATAGGTTCAAGAACATGGAAAGCTAACAGTTCGAGAATATGGAAGGCCGAAGATTAAATAGCATTTAGTTCCCGTGATAGTAAAGGCTTTTTGTTATGGCATTTAGTTCCCATGATAGTAAATGCTTTTTCTTATGGCATTTAGTTCCTGTAATAGTAAAGGCTTTTTATTATGGTATTTAGTTCCCGTGATAGTAAAGGCTTTTTATTAAGTTCCTAGCTGTTCTTATTTTTATGTAGCTCAAGAGTCGAACGTTTCAGTTCCTAGGTCATTAAAAATTGTTTTCAATATTTCCTAAGGCTAAAATCCTCTTATAAAAAGGGGAAACTATCCAATGTATGGGACATACGAATTTCATGAATGAGAATGGTGAGATTTCCTAAGCTTGAGTGAACTCCTTTGGAGACTGGATAACTCTTTTCGGTTTCTTTATCATTGGAGCGTAGATCACTCCTTGGTGGTGAGCCAAGAAACCCTTTATCCTTGGCTGGTGGAATCTTTAGGCCTTGGTGGTGAGCTTCTCCTATCCCGAAGTCCTTTATCCTTAGCTGGTGGAAGCTTTAGGCCTTGGTGGTGAGCTTCGTAGATCTCAATCCTCATCCTCGGTTGGTGGCAAGGCCTTTATACCTTGGGAGGAGATCGTTTTATCTTTTCTTATTTCTTTTCATTTCTTCCTCGTATACAATACTCCATATACTTAACCACAAAAATCCCCTCTCAAAAATCCGTTCTAGAATCACTCACCCCATCACGCATCACCTTGGACTCCTTGCTTGCACCTATCAATGATGGGTGAGAACTCAAGATCATCATAATTAAGTTTTTTCGGTGATTGGGAACCAAGAATTCTATAAAGCATAGAATATCTTCTCGATAAAGCATCCGCTACAACATTAGTGTTGCTAGGTTTGTACTTCAAGACAAAAGAAAAGGATTGAAGAAACTCTACCCATTTGATATGTCTCGAATTAAGCTTGCATTGGCCACTAATAAACTTGAGAGCCTCACGATCAGAATGGAAGATGAATTGCTCTGGCCTCAAATAATGACTCTAATGATCAAGAGCTCTAATAATGGCGTAGAACTCCTTATCATAAGTTGAATAATTGTTCTCCAGGTCTATCAAGTTTTCACTAAAGTACGCCAGAGACTTTTGGGCTTGCACAAGAACAATGTCAATGCCAACTCCGCTTACATTACACTCTAGTTCAAATACTTTATCAAAGTCAGGAAGGGCAATATGTTACCGTTTTCTTAAGCTATGTTACTATCGTTGGGAGTCGAGACCATGTGAGAAGTTCATGTAATTTGTTATTGGTACTAATTGTCATTCATAAGGACTTGAAGTTAATTTTTGATTATTGAGGTCAAATACTAATTGTCAGTTTTTTCGCTTAGAAATAATTTGAGATTAGTTACTACGGTTTTGGTTAATTTTAATGAGATAGCCTTTTTATCTTACGAACTCTTTAGCTTAATTACCACCCGAAGGGAAAGTTCTTGCTGTAGGTTTGAGAGAAATTACGACTCGGATAAATTACAATAAGCAAGAAAAACTATAAGGTACCTATCGAGAAAATAAAATATTGCTTTATATTGCAAAATAATAGCTTAGTAGAGTTACGTAATATAAAAGCAATTTAGAACTAGCGATCATAGTTATTGACCTTCATGAACTATCAACCATTTGGATAAAATTATGGCATTATTAAAAAATTACTAGTGACAACTTCCGAATTTATAGTGAGAGAGATGACTCATTTCTTATGCCAAAGCTCTATGATTACAGCTTCTTTTGAATGTGGAAAACGCTTTAAAACTTCCTATCCAACAAAATTTTTGGGAACAAAAATTTGACCATAATAATGGATTTCACTATTGCAATTCATATTAAGTACATTAACGTGAATTTTGACGGAACTTTTTGTAAGAAAGAAATGTTTAGGTTTGAAACTGATGCGGGAGCATCCAACGTAGCTCCATCAACCAACTCAGAACCATCGATGGTTATCCAAGCAAATAAAGAAGTTGGGCATTATGTGCTTCAATGGATCATTTTGAATGGATGATGTTAATTACTTATCGATACTTTGTGGTATATCGATAACGATTGATGGGAGGCCATTTTAGATGTTTTGTATGACTAATTGATGAAGTTTCAGGAGGATTATTTTCTGGTCAAGGGAGGAGCTCGAATTTTGGGAAGGCTAAAAGTTCACGAATGCGGTTCAAGAATATGGAAAGCCAAAGGTTCAAGATTACGGAAAGCTAACGGTTCGAGAATGCGGAAGACCGAAGATTAAAGGCATTTAGTTCCCGTGTTAATAAGGCCTTGGTGGTGAGCTTCTCCTTTCTCGAAATCCTTTATCCTTGGCTGGTGGAAGCTTTAGGCCTTGGTGGTGAGCTTTGTAGATCTCGATCCTCATCCTCGGTTGGTGGCGAGGCCTTTATACCTTGGGAGGAGATCGTTTTATCTTTTCTTATTCCTTTTCGTTTCTTCCTCGTATACACAACTCCAGACACTTAACCACAAAAATCCACTCTGAAAAATCCGTTCTAGAATCACTCACCCCATCACGCATCAAAATATTGGTATCAGAGCTCAAGGTTCAATTCATTTGAGTGATTCCTTTCTTTATTTTGTTACAAATTCCTTATGGATGAACAAGCTCCTAGAGGCCTGACTTTAGAGCAAGCACACAACGAAAGGTGAGATCGTGCAATCCAAAATCTTCAACAACAAATGGAGCGAGTCCTCAATCTTCGATTGGGAAGAACTATCGAGATGAGGTTGTATGTGATGTGATTCCTATGGAGGCATGCCACTTGTTATTGGGTAGACCGTGGCAATTTGATATAAATGCTATGCATGATGGTCGGAAAAACACATACTCTTTTCATAAGGAACAAAAATGCATTACGCTTTTACCATTGAGTCCTTATTCGATACATAATAATCAACCTGGGGAGGGAAACACTTGTAAGAAAAATCTGTTCTTAAGTGAGACACGGGTTGAGAGAGCCATTAGCAAACAAAAGAATGTATTTGCTTTGCTTGTGGTCGAGAAAAAGAGTGAGATAGAGCGACCCATACATCCAAAAATGCATTGCTTGTTGAAAGAATTTGCATATGTGTTTCCGGAGGATTTGCCACACCGGATTACCTCCCATAAGAGGTATTGAGCATCAAATTGATTTGATCCCCGGTGCTCCACTACCAAACAAGCCAGCTTATCGATGCAATCCAGAGGAAACAAAGGAGTTGCACAGACAAGTCGATGAACTTATTATAAAAGGATACGTTCGAGAAAGCATGAGTCCCTGTTCTATTCCGGCGCTACTTGTACCTAAGAAGGATGGTACATATCGAATGTGTGTTGATAGTCGGGCCATCAACAAAATCACCATTAAGTATAGGTACCCTGTACCTAGACTTGATGTTATGCATGATGAATTATATGGTTCTTCTGTGTTTTCAAAGATAGATTTGCAAAGTGGTTATCATCAAATCAAAATGCGAGAAGGTGATGAATGGAAGACGGCTTTCAAGACCAAGGGTGGCCTTTATGAGTGGTTGGTTATGCCATTCGAATTATCTAATACTCCAAGTACCTTCATGAGACTTATGAATGAGGTTCTTCGTTCCTTTATTGGTCGATTTGTCGTTGTTTATTTCGACGATATTCTTGTTTATAGCAGGAACGAGGAGGAGCATATCTCTCATTTAAACCAGGTCTTCAATGTCTTGAGAGATCAAAAACTGTATGCTAAAATGGAGAAATGTGAGTTCTTCTCTCCAAGCATTGTGTTTCTTGGTTATGTGGTTTCCAAAGATGGAATCTCTGTTGATCAAACCAAGGTGGAAGCTATGAAGACTTGGCCAGTTCCGACGTCCATTTCTGATGTAAGAAGTTTTCATGGACTCATTTCTTTCTATCGACGTTTTGTCAAAAACTTTAGTACCATCATGGCTCCTATAATTGAATGCATGAAGAATGGTGCTTTTGAATGGACAAAGGCTGCTCAAAACGCCTTTGACATAATCAAGCAGAAACTTTGTGAGTCATCTATTCTTGCACTTCTTGATTTTGATAAAGTATTTGAAGTTGAGTGTGATGCAAGCGGAGTTGGTATTGGTGTTGTTCTGGTGCAAGCACAAAAACCATTGGCATATTTCAGTGAGAAGTTATCTGATTCCAAGATGAATTATTCAACTTATGACAAAGAGTTCTATGCCATTGTCTGAGCTCTTGATCATTGGAGTCATTATTTTAGGCCAAAGCAATTTGTCCTTCATTTTGATAATCATGCGCTTAAGTTTATTAGTGGCCAACGCAAGCTTAATTCGAGACATGCAAAATGGGTAGAATTTCTTCAATCCTTTTCTTTCGTCTCAAAATATAAACCGGGGCACACTAATGTTGTAGCAGATGCTTTATCAAGAAGACATTCTATGCTTGCGGTTCTGGACTCTAGGATTTTCAGATTTTAATCATTGAAAGAACTTTATTCTGAAGATGCGGAATTCTCCTCTATCATCAACAATTGCAAGCAGGGAGTTCAAGGTATAAATTCTTTGCAATATGGTTTCTTTTTAATGGAAATCAATTATGTGTGCCGAAGAGTTCTTTTCGCGAATTGCTAATTCGAGAAGCACATTGTGGAGGATTGGCTGGTCATTTTGGTATTAACAAAACTCTTGAGGTTCTTCAAGAGCATTTCTATTGGCCAAAGATGAGTGGAGATGTGCATGCTATCATCTCAAGGTGTGCAACTTCTCAAAGATTAAAAAGCCATTTCCATCAAGGTTTGTATACTCCACTTCCTGTATACCATTGCAGCCACAGGAGGATGTTAGCATGGATTTCATTGTGGCTCTACCAAGAACTCAAAGAGGAAAAGATGCTATCATGGTGGTCGTCGATCGGTTCTCTAAAATGGCTCATTTCGTGCCATGTCACAAGACCAATCATGCATCTCATATTGCTGAATTATATTTCAAAGAGATTATCTGCATTCATGGAGTACCAAAGACCATTGTGTCGGATCATGATTCCAAATTCTTAAGCCACTTCTGGAGGACTCTATGGAGAATGCTTGGTACAAGACTTTTAATCAGCACAGCTTGCCATCCACAAACCGATGGCCAAACGGAGGTAACAAATCATACTCTAACCACTCTTCTTCTTTGTATGGTGAGTAAATCGTTGAAAGATTGGGATTTAAAGCTCGCGCATGCTGAATTTGCCTACAATCGATCACCAAGTTATACTACTGGTCGATCGCCATTTGAAGTTGTGTATGGAATTAACCCTCTCACACCCATTGATTTGATTCCAATTTCGTCTAACTCTCAAGTGAGCTTTGATGGCAAGAAAAGAGCTAAATCAATGAAGAAGCTCCATGAGCAAATTCGATCCAACATTGAAAAGGCCAACGAATCTTACAAGAAGAAAGCTAATCAACACCGCAAGACGACTCAATTTCAACCGGGCGATCTTGTATGGCTTCACTTGAGGAATGAGAGATTTCCATTTCGTTGAAAGAACAAGCTCATGCCTAGAGCTGATGGTCCCTTTAAAGTTATTGAGCGAAGTGGTGACAATGCTTACAAGATTGACCTTCCGGGAGAGTTTGGAGTTTCGGCAATATTCAACGTGGGAGACCTTTCTCCTTACTTGAAGGATGAAAACCTTCTAGATTTGAGGACAAATCTCAAACAACCCGGGGAGGATGATGCGAGAGCATCCAACGTAGCTCCATCTGCCAACTCAGAACCATCGATGCTTATCCCAGCAAATAAAGAAGTTGGGCATTATGTGCTTCGATGGATCATTTTAAATTAATAATGTTAATTACTTATCGATACTTTATAGTTTATCGATAACTATCAATGGGAGGCCATTTTAGATATCTTGTATGGTCAATTGATGAAGTTTTTGGAGGATTATTTTTTGGTCAAGGAAGGAGCTCAAATTTTGGGAAGGCTAGAGGTCACGCGGCGGTTCAAGAATATGGAAAGCCAAAGGTTTAAGAACATGGAAAGCTAACGGTTCGAGAATGCGGAAGGCCGAAGATTAATGGCATTTAGTTCCCGTGTTAGTAAAGGTTTTTTATTAAGTTCCTAGCTGTTTTTATTTTTATGTAGCTCAAGAGTCGAACGTTTAAGTTCCTAAGTGATTAAAGTTTGTTTTTAATATTTCCTAAGGCTAAAATCCTCCTATAAATAGGGGAAACTATCCAATGTAGGGGAGATACAAATTTCATGAATGAGAATGGTGAGATTTCCTCAACTTGAGTGAACTCCTTTTGAGAGTGGATAACTCCTTTCGGTTTCTTTATCCTTGGAGCGTAGATCACTCCTTGGTGGTGAGCCAAGAAGCCCTTTATCCTTGGCTGGTGCAATCTTTAGGCCTTGGTGGTGAGCTTCTCTTATCTCGAAGCCCTTTATCCTTGGCTGGTGGAAGCTTTAGGCCTTGGTGGTGAGTTTCGTAGATCTTGATCCTCTTCTTTGGTTGGTGGCGTGACCTTTATACCTTGGAAGGATATCGCTCTATCTTTTCTTATTCCTTTTTTTTCTTATTCCTTTTCGTTTCTTCACCGTATACACTACTCCATACACTTAACCAAAAAAAATCCCCTTTGAAAAATCTCCGTTCTTGAATCACTCAACCCATCACGCATCATAAATGAAGCACAAAAAGAGGATTTAAATTGGTACACTTTCATATATTTTTATAAACCAAATGGTTGGAACCAACTTCCTACCTCAAATGATACCACAAAGTTCATAATTGTTTTAGTGGTGTATGTTGTGTTCATAATTATTGGACAAAAGCAAAATTTACAAAGGGCAGCTCTTTTAAAACATGACGCTCTTATAAATTTTAATAAACATAAAGAACTGATTGAGTGGCTAATCATTTGGTTTTAATACTTTATAGATTCCGCGTCAATTTATGCTCAAAATAATTAACACTGAACCTTAGCAGGTTCTAGAAAAACTTAAAGGAGAAGAAACGGGAGGAAGATATGCTCTGGGATGGGAGACCCAATGCTGGCCGTACTGTGGGTAGATTCTTACCCTATGTTTTGGATGGGACCCTTCTTAACCTGTAGTCGAAGAGACTAATTAAAACCCGAAGGCTTTAATTATGCGTATGTTTAAGCGGATGGTTTCCTTTTTTCTTTTCAATTTCTAAATTATCCATGGTGATCTTTGACGTAATATTAAATGAGTGGAAAGACATTGAAGTATCAAATTTTCTACACATCCTATTCATTTTGTATAAATTTTTGCTTTCTACATTTCAATTAGGCTTCTTTTATTTTACAAAAAATAAATAATTTGAAAATATTGTATAAAAATTGATCACTTATCTCGTTTGGTATAATTAATCAATGAAAAATGTTTTCATTTGACAACATTTATATTTAAATATTTTCATAAATGACAAAAATATTTTTTGTTTATACATTTTTGTAAATGATACAAGTGACATTTTTTTGGAAAATATTAGAAAAATATTTTCAAAATTATTCATTTTCGTAAAACAAACGGAGCTTCGGTTTATCTTCACAATAATCATCATTTTAAGGTGTATATTCTCATTATGTTTGATAATTTATTTATTCATGTATGTACAATCTATGTATACAAAGGGAATTAACAATTAAAAGCGAGGTAAAAAGGTTAAATAATAATGAAATCCAAATCTTTAATGGTTGGCAGATTAACAAATCATGGAAGATATTGTCACGATAAATATAATGTACTCATGCAAACTTATAATTTCCAAAAAAGAAAAAAAAAGCAAAATAAAATAAAATTTCATCTTTTCTTATATAGCGTGAGGCGCCCCAAGAGACTTCGACTCTCTAAGGGTCAACTCTTTTGCCTACATTTTAGGGGAGGAAGAAAAGAACACCACTAGTTTGCATACAACTCATGCACACATTTTCGGATCTGCCAGAGACAATTTCTCATCTCTCTCGTTCTTTCCACATAATTTCTCATCTTCCTCCGTTTTTCTTGCCTCCTCAAATTCATCCTCTTCCGCTTTCAGTTCAGATTAATCAATGGTTTCTTCAAACATAGTGGCCCCGAACGTCCCTAGAAATTGTTAGTGTATGAGATTCGATATTTAGGCTCTTAGAATCTGAAAATCTTATATACAAATATATTGATGAAGAAAGAAGAGTAAAAGGAGGGAAAATGGAGAGCTATTTGAATGAGAACTTTGAGGTGAAGCCAAAGCATTCGTCGGAGGAGGTGTTGGAGAGATGGCGGAAACTGTGCGGTGTAGTGAAGAACCCAAAGCGCCGATTCCGATTCACTGCAAATCTATCCAAGCGCTACGAGGCTGCTGCGATGCGTCGCACCAATCAGGTCACAGAATTGCTACACTTTTTTTCTTTTACTTACATTTTCTCTTATATGTTCGGATATAACGATCATGTAGTATTATGATCCAAGCCAGCTTTTACGCACTCCATCTTCGGTCTATTCAAAAGTAGGCTATTGGATGGTGTCTTATGTCTATAGACGTCTATTAGTCAACTTATAATTTGAACATGGCATATCATTGTTCTTTTTCTCATTAAAATGAAGGAGCATCTGTTTTTTTTTTATAATACCACGAGG
The DNA here is from genome assembly GCA_017140615.1 of Eucalyptus cladocalyx. Lineage (NCBI taxonomy): Eukaryota > Viridiplantae > Streptophyta > Magnoliopsida > Myrtales > Myrtaceae > Eucalyptus > Eucalyptus cladocalyx. The sequence continues at coordinate 12,932,959 of CM029524.1, read as the reverse complement.
GCTAGTTTTAATCACCGATGAGAAAAGCTAAAAAGATAAATATGGGCTATTAACTCAATATTTGAACGAAATGGACATGCGAGAAAAAGAAAACAAAAATTAGTTTCGTCTAAGAATGCTGATTTGCATTTTCTAAACAAAGTTGAAACGATCTCAGCTCGAGCCCCAAAAACGAACTAAGAAAAGCTCTAGCCACTTTAGCCTGTGATTCCATTACTGACAATAATTATTCCCCAACAAGAAGTTAACTCGCCTAAAGAAGAGAGCTTTGTTTTCGGCAACTCTTAATTAAGCGTTGTAATAGCTCTCAACCTTCAGGAAAGCATAACAATCCAGAGTGCAATGTATCATTCAGGAACTTTTATGAGGGACTACAAAGGGTAGATCCCACTTCTAGATCTAGCTTCATTTTCTTGTATGGTACTTGTTCAACATGATGGCAGTTGTATTTAGAATTCTGGCAAGTCCCAAGCTAACTTTTCCTTTCCACTAACTGAATTTTGCAGGAGAAACTGAGGATCGCAGTGTTAGTCTCAAAGGCCGCAATTCAATTCATACAAGGTGAATACGCATTCAATATTTTGGTGTATTTTTATTTTTGTGAACGATGTAACGCTACAATGATGGTGCGTGATTCGTCCATAGGTGTATCGCCGAGTGACTACGTTGTCCCCGGGGAAGTGAAAGGTGCCGGCTTTCAGATTTGTGCCGATGAGTTAGGATCAATAGTGGAGGGTCATGATATAAAGAAGTTGAAATTCCACCGCGGAGTAGATGGTATTGTTGAAAAGCTCTCAACTTCGACCACCAATGGACTTACAACTGACAGTGAGTTGCTCAACCGAAGACAAGAAATCTTCGGAATCAACATGTTTGCTGAGAGCGAACCTAAGAGTTTCTGGGTTTTTGTATGGGAAGCTCTACAAGACATGACTCTAATGATATTAGGAGTCTGTGCGTTTGTATCTTTGATAGTTGGTCTTGCAATGGAGGGGTGGCCACATGGAGCGCATGATGGACTGGGAATTGTGGCAAGCATTTTATTGGTTGTTTTCGTCACCGCTACAAGCGATTATCGTCAATCCTTGCAGTTTAGGGATTTGGACAATGAGAAAAAGAAAATAACTGTCCAAGTCACTAGGAATGGGTATAGGCAGAAAATGTCTATTTATGATCTACTCACTGGTGATATTGTGCACCTCTCCATAGGAGATCAAGTTCCGACTGACGGGCTTTTCGTTTCCGGTTTTTCTGTATTAATTGATGAATCAAGTTTGACCGGTGAAAGTGAGCCTGTTATGGTGAGTGAAGAGAATCCTTTTATGCTTTCTGGAACGAAGATTAGAGATGGCTCCTGCAAGATGCTAGTGACCACCACTGGAATGAGAACGCAGTGGGGTAAGCTAATGGAGACTCTTACTGAAGGAGGAGATGATGAAACTCCATTACAAGTAAAGCTGAATGGAGTCGCGACAATTATCGGGAAAATTGGACTCTTCTTTGCCGTGGTGACTTTTGCAGTTTTGATGCAGGGATTGTTGAGTCGAAAGTGGCAGGCAGGGACTTATTTGTGGTGGTCTGGGGATGATGCATTGGGAATGCTAGAATATTTTGCTGTTGCTGTGACAATCGTGGTGGTTGCCGTTCCTGAGGGATTGCCATTGGCCGTGACATTGAGTCTGGCTTTTGCCATGAAGAAGATGATGAATGACAAAGCGCTCGTTCGCCACTTGGCAGCTTGCGAGACCATGGGCTCCGCCACGAGCATTTGTAGTGATAAAACTGGTACGCTCACCACTAACCACATGACGGTCGTGAAGTCGTGCATATGCACAAATGTAAAAGAGATAACTAAGCCAAATAAAGCATCCAGCCTGCGCTCTGAGATTCCAGACAACGTCTTGAAGCTCCTGTTGCAGTCCATATTCAATAATACAGGAGGAGAAGTAGTAGTGAACAAAGATGGTAAGCCCGAGATACTCGGAACTCCCACCGAGACCGCATTGTTGGAGTTCGGCTTATCTTTGGGTGGAGACTTCCTAGCGGAGCGACAAGCCACGAAGCTCATCAAGGTGGAGCCCTTCAACTCCACCAAGAAAAGAATGGGAGTGGTGCTCCAGCTCCCTGAGGGAGGTCTACGAGCACATACGAAAGGCGCCTCGGAAATCGTATTGGCTGCTTGCGACAAATTCCTTAATACGAAAGGCGAAGTCGTTCCTCTTGATGAAGAATCAATTAACCATCTCAATGTTACGATTAACCAATTTGCCAGTGAAGCGCTGCGTACTTTATGTCTTACCTTTATGGAATTAGATAGTGGGTTCTCAGGTGAAGATCCAATTCCAACTTCAGGGTATACTTGCATTGGAATTGTTGGCATTAAAGATCCTGTTCGCCCGGGTGTAAAAGAGTCTGTCGCAATCTGTCGTGCTGCTGGTATCACGGTGAGAATGGTCACCGGAGACAACATTAACACTGCCAAGGCAATTGCAAGGGAATGCGGTATACTTACTGAGGATGGTATAGCAATAGAAGGTCCAGATTTTCGAGAGAAGAGTCAGGAGGAATTACTCGAACTAATACCTAAGATCCAAGTACATATCTGATTTACCATGTAGTTGCAATATCATTAATAAATGCACCGGTGACCTTTCTTTTTCCTCCAGGTGATGGCTCGATCTTCCCCGCTAGACAAGCACACTCTAGTAAAGCACTTGCGGACCACATTTGAAGAAGTCGTAGCGGTAACTGGTGATGGAACGAATGATGCCCCAGCTCTACATGAGGCAGATATTGGACTTGCAATGGGCATAGCAGGAACTGAGGTTCGTTGATTCTCACTACATTTAGGCAACCATCATCTCTTATGCACAATCTTACATCTGCACAAAATCCTTGTACACATATATTTTCAAATATATGCATGCTCACAACATTAGGGGTGTGTATTGGTCCAATCCAATTCCAGTTCAAAAAATGTGGAATTGAGAATAACTGTTTGGTTCCTAGTTCCATGTGTGAAACCGGACCAGCAAATCAAATCAACAAAACTAGCCCAAGGTAACTCTATATTAAGATTAGAGCCCTTTCCCTCTCATTTAGACCTCAGCTTCTCAACTCCCTTTCTTGCGCTTGATGTTCTCACCTCCCTCTATCGCGCAGCCACTGCCATGGTCACCATCACAACAAAGCTAGACGAAAGTAATGTGACCATCACTGTGAAACTAGATGAAAGTAAAGCTCATCATGTGGAAATTAAGGGTAAAAGAGAGAGATGATAGAGGTTCGTCAATGAAGGAACCATTGGGTGCTTGACAGAAATAAGAGAGAGAAGAGAGAAAGTAGAGAGAGAAGTGTGGGTGTTATAATAAAAAGGAAAAGGAAGACACCAAAAAAAAAAAAAAATCCCTAATAGCGTTAGTTCCCTCCTTCTTTCACACTTGTCTAAGGAAATGTTTCTTCGGTCCCGCGGAAACTCATAAAAGAAATGACATACCTCTATTTTCAATTTTTCAATTAAATTAACAAACTATATAAAATAGAAGAGAAAATATAGTTGCCAATACTTGTATTTTGCCTAGTCCCCAAGTACTAGACTAGGACCGAGAGCTAGTTCGAAAACTGCCTAGTCTGGTTTTCAGTTTCAATTGGAACAGGAAATCACAGGTTCGGTTCCACGTTCTAAGCCAGGAACCAACCCACTCATGACCCAATCACCCCTACATAGCATTGGTTTTGTAAAAAAAGAAAAGAAAAATCTTGTGAAGTTAAAAAAAAAAAAAGAAAGCAAAGGGCTTTAATTTTCTAAGAATGAGTCTATGTCAGAAGGGTGAGAAATGAATGGTATATATGGATGTTGACAACGAATGACTTTCGTTTTCTCCGTTTGTTGTTACAGGGCTTCGGTATCTACATATTCGACATAGTAGGTGGCATCTTCATTCTGGTATATTAATGGGAATGACATATTACCATTTTCTGATTTCAGGTCGCTAAAGAAAGTGCTGACGTTGTGATCCTGGATGACAATTTTTCCACAATAGTGACGGTAGCTAAATGGGGGCGTTCTGTATATATCAACATTCAAAAGTTCGTGCAGTTCCAATTGACAGTTAATGTGGTTGCTCTAGTTGTCAACTTTTCTTCGGCTTGCTTGATGGGTGAGAACGCCTACGTACTTTTCTTTAAGAAAGAGATTATGTTTCTCTTCTCTCTACCTTTTGATGGTTGACATCTCATTATCGTTCAGGGAGTGCTCCACTCACTGCTGTTCAGCTTCTCTGGGTGAACATGATTATGGATACATTAGGGGCACTTGCGCTCGCGACGGAGCCCCCTAACAATGAATTAATGAAACGTCCACCAGTTGGAAGAAAGGGGAATTTCATAAGCAATGTCATGTGGAGGAACATTTTAGGACAATCTCTATATCAGTTTCTGGTTATTTGGAATCTCCAGGCAAAAGGGAAAGCTATGTTTGGTCTCGATGGCCCAGATGCAGACCTTATTCTGAATACACTCATATTCAACTCATTTGTTTTCTGTCAGGCGAGTTGCTTCCTTTTTTGGCTTCATAGTTTTCAATGAGTATAGTTTTTCTTCAATAAGATAAAATCTTGCCCGATTGCATCTGATTAAATGCGTCATAAAGAAGTTTCCTCATCTTTACGCCAGTAAAAAGATATCTATCTAGCTTACGAGAAAAGCTGTCTGGTTTTGTTTTGCAGATCTTCAATGAAATAAGCTCGAGGGACATGGAAGAAATAGATGTTTTCAAAGGAATATTAGATAATTATGTGTTTGTGGCTGTTTTGAGCTGCACTGCAATCTTTCAAGTCATTATCATCGAGTTCTTGGGCACATTTGCAAGCACGTCGCCTCTCACCTTCTCTCAGTGGCTTCTTAGCATAATCATCGGATTTCTAGGAATGCCGATATCTGCTGGTTTGAAGATGATCCCGGTATAAATGGGAATCAATTGAAGTTGTATACTTTGAATTGCCACATGTGGGACCTCCATTTAGAGTTTCAGGACTCCACTTTATGGGGTATAGATCAATCATATCGTTCTTTGCTTTGTTTTGTGGGACAAGTGTTTCTTAACTTTGTTGACTTCCTCGACTACTCCTTGTTCTCAATCCTTAGATTATTATTATTATTATTATTATTATTATTATTATTATTATTATTTTGAAATTCGAATGGTTGTTTTGGTATTATCTCCGCTTTAAGTCCTCTACCTTAACATTTTCTGCAAATGGTTTCTCTGAACTTTTCATATACAATCAATTACTCTGTGTATACTTATATATTTACTGGAATTTAAAGATGAAAGAACATTAAATTTGCAGGAAAAGGTCATATTGTGTATGAATCGAGGGAGAGAGAGTTTCACAAATGCGGCTAACCCGCTAGCACTACCTGAGTACAAACAGTTACTATTCTAATTGCAAGTAGGGCCAACATCTCTGTCGAGCATCCGAGCATGTCTTCCAAAAGCAGTGACAACTTCTGAGACTATTCGGAAAATTAACCCTCATTTGATACTGAAATCGATACATCCTCAACATTGATGCATCATTTTTTACTTCTTAACTTGAACACTTAGTTGAAATTCACTACGCTCAAACAATATGAAATAGCTTTGTCCAGTTTGGAGATTGAGACGACACCATTGATTTGGAGATTCCACCTTTCATCTTTCTATCCTCTAATTTATGTTGTCCTCATCTCACTCCATAAATTTCCCTCACGATTCCAATCACTATGGTTTACATCTTTACTAGACGTCCTTCTTCTCTCTTTCTTTCTCTTCCATGTTTTCTCTCTGTGTGCTCTTAAACTTCTAATTGGCGACCTCTTGAGTAATGAGGCATATTGTTTATTGTAGGAAGAAAGTCGACGGAAGACAACTTATCTCTTTTTGATGTGCAATGGACAATTCACTCTAGAACGATTGTTGAATTGTGGTTGAATGACAAACAATATTACTTCACGTTGGTCTGAATGCAGTCACAAGGAAAACATCCAATTTCCACAACATAAATGCCAATTGTTTTCGTAAAGGAAAAATGAAACGTCTTCTTTTTCTATGATGGAAATGGGACAAGAAAAAGAGAACAATTTCTTTTTAAGCGTACGTTTTGTCAACCGTACCAACGGTTATCTTCAAAATATTTTTATACAACTCCCTCATACCCTTTTAAATGGTGTCCTTTCATCATAACTTATCAAGATGAAATAGTGCGTTCTAATTGCACCCCATCATGGACATAATAAAGTACAACATCTCCCATTTAGACATGATGGGCTTGATAGTGTTCTATTAAGAATATAAGGCATTCAACATTCATCAACTTTAGAAACAATTAATATTGACAAGAAAGCCCTGCGACCAGACCAGTGACACTTGCACTTTGAAGCTCAAATTATGCACCTGTTAGGGATGACATAATGGTCACAATTCTAAAAAGAAATAAACAATTGATGTCTCACAGTATCTCAGACATATTTTGTTACATTAATTCAAGTATACATATCTCTTAAATGATATACTTGATTATTTTTATAACACCATGTATTTACAATTATATTCAAAACCATAGAAAGTGATATAATTGGTCGACCAATAAATACATGTGATAGATGTAAAACAACAATAGTCTTCCTTTGCATTTATATCATTCTTCATTTCAGAACAGCTGATTTCCTAGACACGTCCCATAAAACAATATCTATTCATGACCTCCGGTAACATGCTAAAGTAGTAACATTGATCTTTCACTTTGAGAATATAGTTAGAAGTAACATAGGGCACAAAATGAAGTAAATTATGAATTACCTCAATGACTCACATGATGAGTAAATAGAGATAATTTCACCCACCTTCTCTTGTCGATCGTACAATGCACATGTAGTATGAATTACATGATATAGTGGACTTCTCTTTTTATAAGAGCGTATGTCATTTATTAAATATATACACTATACAGATTTTTGCCTAAACATAGTCACGTGCTTTTCACATACTTAAGTTTAGCTCAAGTGCTATATTAACTCGCTTTCTATAGCGCCCAATTAAGTACTCACATCCGGTATCTTTCAGGCATACATAATTGTGGAATTATCATGTTGGATTTTACCCAAAAAAAAAAACAATCTTGTTCGATCTGATTATAAACAAATCACGGACTTCATCTTGACTCCAATCAAGGCAATATATTATTTTATGTACTATACTTGCTATTTAGTATTTATTTGTACATAAAGTCTCATCTCAATGCGCTAACTATAATACTTGAGGTGACTGCTCGTGTGAGTGAGCCAATTATTGCATGTTGACATACTTTTCAATAATATATGTGTGTTTATATGCTAGTCTCATAATGGATTTGTACTTAATGATAGAACACCAAGTCACTAATGAATAAACAAGCACAATACAAACATATACATAAGCCAATGATCTTTTACAATAATACATATCACACTTTACATAATCCTAGTGACATCCTGTGGGTCGATAATACATATCTAAGAACAGCTTTTGTAAATAGATTAGCAGCCATTCTATTAGTTGAAATGTATTGTAAGATCACTTTTTTCTGCGTTATTATATCTCCGATAAAGTTGTTCTTTATGTCAATGTGCTTCGTCCTTCCATGATACTTGGAATCTTTTACATAGGCAATGACTGGTTGACTATTGTAATGAACTATCACTGGTCTTGGAACCTCAGTGACAGTGGCTAAATTTTCCATGAAACATTTTAGCCATACCACTTCTTGCACTACGACAGAGCATGCAATAAATTTTGCCTCCATTGTAGAAAAAGGGCATGCATGTTTGTTTCTTGCTATTCTAAGAAATTACACCTCCATTAAGCAATAACGCATAGCCAAAAGTCGATTTACGTCTATCTAAGTCTCCACCCCAATCAGCATCTGAATAACCCAATATGCGTAAATCATTCCTTTGATAACAAAGTCAATAGTGCATGATGCCTTTTAAGTATCTTAAGATCCTCTTCACTGCTTTCCAATATGCTTGACTATGATTTAATTAATATCGGCTCGCTAATCCCTCAGCATAACATATGTCTAGTCGAATACACATTATAGCATATATTAAACTCCCGACCGCACTAGCATAAGGAATAGTTTCCACTACTTTATTTTATTCTAAAGTCTTAGGATACATCTTAGTATTTAGGCCTTCACCTTGCATGATAGGGGCATCAATGGGATTACAGCGCTGAATATTAAAACGTTCAAGAATTTTCATTGTATAAGATTCTTATGATAAAGTAAGGAGTTTTATTAATCGATCTCTTTTGATCTTAACTCCTAATATATAAGCAGCTTATCCCATGTCATTCATTTCAAAATTGGAGGACAACCATTCTTTTATGGTAATAACAAAAACCTTGTCATTTCCAGTCAATAGAATATCATCCACAAAAAATGATAAAATTACAAATTTATCTTCGGACTGCTTGACATATACACAGTGATCTTCAATCATCGTGAAATCAAAAGTCGTTATGGCTCGATGAAAATGAAAGTACCACTGTCTAGATGATTGCTTAAGGCTATATATGGAACAATGAAGCTTGCAAATTTTATACTCTTGACTTTTAGCTATGAAACCTATTGGCTGCTTCATATAGATTTTCTCATCTAGTTATCCATTGATAAATGCCATCTTTACATCCATTTGATGTAATTTAAGGTTCAAATATGCAATGATGATTAGGATAAGGCATATTATTATTATTTTGATTTTTTTATTCCTGGGATTAGTTTGGGAAAAGAATCGCGTTTAGTAAAATTTTTGTTTTCGGGAACAAATTTTTATTATTTTTGTTTATGGAAGTAGATTTGGAGAAAAACATCAAGAATTAAAAAAAAAAAAAAAAAAAAAAAGTTGATTCTTGTTCTAGGAACAAATCTAAGAATCAAAACCAATTCTTTTGCTTCCATTTTCTCTTCTTCTTCTATTTTCTTCTTCTTCATCGACTGCCATCCTGCGATTGCCGTCTACCGTCGCCGTCGTTGCATCTGCGTGCTGCGCGCCCACCGTCGTCCGCCACGGTCACCACAAACGGTTCGGCAAGCTTGCGGAAGTAAGCCCAACTGCCGCGCGAGCACGTCGGAGGTAAGCCCAGCTCACTAAAGGCCCACCTAGCCACTCGCGAGCTCGCCGAAGGCCCTTTGTCCCCGACAAGGCTTGCCCAGCCCTGCCTAGCCACTAGTGAGGCTCAACCTCGCTAGGGCTGGGCAAGCCTCGTGACTGGCAAGACTGGGCCTCGCTAGTAGCCAAGTGGGAGCCTCGACGAGGCTCGCCTAACCCTACCAGTGGCCAGGGAAGCCTTGCCCAGCCCTGGCGAGGTCGAGCCTCGGGCCTAGGCGAACCTTGCCGATGGCCGGGCGACCTCGCCTAGCCACAGCGGGTTGGCCTAGCCACCGTGAGGCCGGCGAGCCACGCCTAGATGCCGGCTACTAAAAGAAGAAGAACATGAGAGAGAAAGGAAAAAAGAAAAGAAAAAAAGGGAAAAAAGAAAAAAATTTATTTAAAGTTTAAAAGAAATTGAATTTGGAACAGAATCAATGAGCACGGTACGAAACACAATTCTATTCCAGAATCAGAAATCTTGGATAGTTAACAAACGGCTTAAAATACTTAGAAATTGTTCACCTATGAACATGTACCCTTTGGAGTATTCATAATTTCTTATAAAGATACATTTTTTCTCTCTAGAACCTAATTTGTCATATTTATGGGAAGAATCATGAACATAAGTTGCACATCTCCATGAACGTAGATTAATTAAGTCTGGCTGTCTACCAGTCCACAATTCATAAGGGGTGGAAGTGATTAATTTTGAGGGCACTTAGTTAAGTACATAGGCAACAGTCAATAACGCATTTTCCCAACAGGAGATAGCTAAATTTGCCTGCGCCATCATATAGACCTAACTCCCACTAGAAAAATGATTACATGACCTTATATAACTCATACATTTTTCCATTAACACAAAAGGTATAGCATGATGTGAACCAACGTACAAAAAAATTCAACATGTAATGAAAAATCAAGGATTTCCTACCATTGTTCGAATTTTCTTGAAACTAAAAAATTGCAAGTATATTAAACTATATACATGTAATTCAACATGTAATGAAAAATCAAATATGGATTTCCTCCATTGTTACTTACGAATTTTCTTGAAACTAAAAATAATTATATTAAAGTATAGAGAACATTGCAAGTATATTAAACTATATACATGCTATTATTGAATCCAACGTTGCTCCATCAACTAACTCGGAGTTGCTTATCAAGAATATGGAAAGCCAAATCATTTTGGTTCAAAAACATGGAATCATTAACTATCAATGGGAGGCCATTTTAGATGTTTCGTTGACCAATTGATGAAGTTTTAGGAGGATTATTTTCTGGTCAAGGGAGGAGCTCGAATTTTGGGAAGGCTAAAGAATCAAGGCATTTAGTTCCCGGAAGGCTGAAGAATCAAGTTTAATAAAGGCTTTTTATTAAGTTCCTAGGTGTTTTTATTTTTATGTAGTTCAAGAGTCGACCGTTTAAGTTCATAGGTCATTAAAGTTCGTTTTTAATATTTTCTAAGGCTAAAATCCTCCTATAAATAGAGGAAAACTATCCAATGTAGGAGATACGAATTTCATGAATGAGAATGGTGAGATTTCCTCAATTTGAGTGAACTGCTTTGGAGAGTGGATAACTCCTTTCGGTTTCTTTATCCTTGGAGCGTAGATCACTCCTTGGTGGTAAACCAAGAAACCCTTTATCCTTCGCTGGTGGAATCTTTAGGCCTTGATGGTGAGCTTCTCCTATCCCGAAGTCCTTTATCCTTGGCTAGTGGAAGCTTTAGGCCTTGGTGGTGAGCTTCGTAGATCTCGATCCTCATCATCGGTTGGTGGCGAGGCCTTTATACCTTGAGAGGAGATCGTTTTATCTTTTCTTATTCCTTTTCGTTTCTTCCTCGTATACACTGCTCCATACACTTAACCTGAAAAATCCCCTTTGAAAAATCCGTTCGAGAATCACTTACCTCATCACGCATCAAAATATTGGTATCAGAGCTCAAGGTTCAACTCATTTGAGTGATTCCTTTCTTTCTTCTGTTACAAATTCCTTATAGATGAACAAGTTCCTAGAGGCTTGACTCTAAAGCAAGCGCACAACGGAATGCAACATCATGCAATCCAAAATCTTCAAGAACAAATGGAGCGAGTCCTCAATCTTCTAGAGAATCCAGTGAGACAATGACAACTAGCAAGGCATCCCAATGAACGGCATTGGCGGGATGATTCTGAATTTCGTCAAAATTCTTATGGCGATTCCGAGTCCACTGGAGACAACCGAACGATTATGCACTCTAGTGATTCTGAATCTCCAATTCGAAGATGAAGACGGAGAGGGAAGCATAAGGAGGATGAAATAGACATTAAAATGGAGGTCCCCGAGTTTGACAGTAATCATAATCCCGACGACTTTATGGATTAGCTACAAAAAATCGAACGAATTTTTGACTTCAAATCCTATTCGGACGAGAAGAAATGTAACGTTGTTGTCTTAAAGTTGATCAAATATGCTTCTCTATGGTGGGAGAATCTAAAGCATCAACGAGCAAGGGAAGGAAAAGGCCGAATCAAGTCTTAGGAAAAACTCAAGAAGTTGATGAAGAAGAGGTTCTTGCCCGACAACTATAAGCAAGATCTCTTCCTCAAACTAAACTCCCTAGGACAACATGGGATGAGCGTTGAAGAATACATTCGTGAGTTTGAACAACTCAAAATGAGGAGTGAAGTTCCGAAAGTTCCCGAGCAAACCATCGCTCGTTTTCTTGGCGGCATGAATCGAGAAATTGCTGATATGGTTGAACTTCAACCGTATTGGTCCTTTGAAGACATATGCAAGTTAGCCATAAAAGTCGAAAAACAATTGAAGAGCAAGAGGTTTTCTTCCAGAACCTCAACAAAGGCAACATCCTATTTTAAGGGTGCTTCCCCAAGCATGGGCGAGAGTATGTCGACAAAAGACAAAGGCAAGGGAAAGAATGCAGAGCCTTCCAAAGAAGTCCAAAAGAAGTTTGAAGGTGATGCAAGGAAATGCTTTAAGTGCCATGGTTTTGGGCATTTACAAGCAAATTGTCCAAATCGGAGAGTTATGACTCTTCAAGAAATTGAGGAGATCAATTCGGTGCTTCAAGAGGCTGACAATCAAGACCAAAATATTTCTGAATATGATCGGGAAGAAGAAGATGTGGAGAAAACCGATGATGGTGAGCTGTTGATCATTCGAAAAGCATTGCATGTTAAAGTTTCTCCTAATAAAGAGCAAAGGGAGAATATATTTCACATGCGTTGCACTATTAATGGAAAGGTGTGTTCAGTGATCATCGATGGTGGGAGCTGCACCAATGTTGTTTCGACAACTCTTGTCGACAAGTTGAAGCTTCCAACAACGAAACATCCTCAACCATACAAGCTCCATTTTAGATGTGTTGTATGACCAATTGATGAAGTTTCAGGAGGATTATTTTCTGGTCAAGGAATGAGCTCGAATTTTGGGAAGGCTAAAAGTTCATGAATGCGGTTCAAGAATATGGAAAGCGAAAGGTTCAAGAACACGGAAAGCTAACGGTTCGAGAATGCGGAAGGATGAAGATTAAATGCATTTAGTTCCCGTGTTAATAAAGGCTTTTTATTAAGTTCCTAGGTGTTTTTATTTTTATGTAGTTCAAGAGTCGACCGTTTAAGTTCCTAGGTCATTAAAGTTCGTTTTTAATATTTTCTATGACTAAAATCCTCCTATAAATAGGGGAAAACTATCCAATGTAGGAGATACAAATTTCATGAATGAGAATGGTGAGATTTTCTCAACTTGAGTGAACTCCTTTGGAGAGTGGATAATTGCTTTCGGTTTCTTTATCCTTTGAGCGTAGATCACTCATTGGTGGTGAGCCAAGAAGCCCTTTATCCTTGGCTGGTAGAATCTTTAGGCCTTTGTGGTGAGCTTCTCCTATCCCGAAGTCCTTTATCCTTGGCTGGTGGAAGCTTTAGGCCTTGGTGGTGAGCTTCGTAGATCTCGATACTCATCCTCGGTTGGTGGCGAGGCCTTTATTCCTTGGGAGGAGATCGTTTTATCTTTTCTTATTCCTTTTCGTTTCTTCCTCATATACACTGCTCCATACACTTAACCACAAAAATCCCCTCTGAAAAATCCCTTCTAGAATCACTCACCCCATCACGCATCAATATGGAAAGCCTACAGTTCAAGAATACGAAAAGCTAAAGGTTCTAGAATGCAGAAGGCCGAAGATTAAAGGCAATTTAGTTCCCGTGTTAATAAAGGCTATTATTAAGTTCCTAGGTGTTTTTATTTTTATGTAACTCAAGAGTCAAAGGTTTAAGTTCCTAGGTCATTAAAGTTTTTTTTTTTTTTTGTGACCCAGGAAACTCCGAAAGCCGACAGCCAAGGGGAAGAACGTGGGGGCAACATGGAGAAACCACCACCCCATGCCACCGGGTAAGGCGCCAAATGCGGTGCCCGGGAATCTAACCACTCCCCTTGTGGTTAAAGGGAGAGTGCGCCCACCAACGACGCCACCCCGACGAGTGGTTCATTAAAGTATGTTTTTAATATTTCCTAACGCTAAAATCCTCCTATAAATAGGGGGAAAACTATCCAATGTAGGAGATACGAATTTGATCAGTGAAAATAATGAGATTTCCTCTGCTTGAGTGAACTCATTCAGAGAGTGGATAACTACTTTCGGTCTCTTTATCCTTGGAGCGTAAATCAGTCCTTTGTGGTGAGCTAAGAAGCCATTTATCCTTGGCTGGTGGAATCTTTAGGCCTTGGTTGTGAACTTCTCCTAACCGAAGTCCTTTATCCTTGGCTGGTGGAAGTTTTAGGCCTTGGTGGTGAGCTTTGTGATCTCAATCCTCATCCTCGGTTGGTGGTGTGGCCTTTATACCTTGGAAGAAGATCGTTCTATCTTTTCTTATTCCCCTTTGTTTCTTCACCATATACATTACTCCATACACTTAAGTAGAAAATTCCCCTCTGAAAAAATTCAATTCTAGAATCACTCACTCCATCACACATCAAAAGATTGGTATCATAGCTCAAAGTTCAACTCAATTAAGTCATTCCTTCCTTTCTTCTATTACAAATTCCTGATGGATGATCAAGTTCCAAGAGGCTTAACTCTGGAGTAAGAGCACAACGAAAGGCGAGATCATACAATTGAAAATCTTCAACAACAAATGGAGCGAGTCCTCAATCTTCTAGAGAATGCGGTGAGACAAAGACAACCTGCAAGCTGTCCCAATGAACGGCATCAGCGTGACAATCCCAAATCTCGTCAAAATTCTGATGGTGATTCCGAGTCCACTGGAGACAACCAAATGACTTTGCACTCTAGTTGATGCGGGAGCATCCAACGTAGCTCCATCAACCAACTCAGAACCATCGATGTTTATCCAAGCAATTAAAGAAGTTGGGCATTATGTGCTTCGATGGATCATTTTGAATTGATAATATTAATTACTTATCGATACTTTGTGGTTTGTTGATAACTATCAATGGGAGGTCCATTTTAGATGTCTTGTATGACCAATTGATAAAGTTTCAGGAGAATTATTTTCGAGTCAAGGGAGGAGCTCGAATTGTGGGAAGGCTAGAGGTTTACGAAAGCGGTTCAAGAATATGGAAAGCCAAAGGTTCAAGAACACGGAAAGCTAATGGTTCGAGAATGCGGAATGCCGAAAATTAAAGGCATTTAGTTCCCGTGTTAGTAAAGACTTTTTATTAAGTTCCTAGCTGTTTTTATTTTTATATAGCTCAAGAGTCGAACGTTTAAATTCCTAGGTCATTAAAGTTTGTTTTTAATATTTCCTAAGGTTAAAATCCTCCTATAAATAGGGGAAACAATCCAATGTAGGGGAGATACGAATTTCATGAATGAGAATGGTGAGATTTCCTCAACTTGAGTGAACTGCTTTGGAGAGTGGATAACTCATTTCGGTTTCTTTATCCTTGGAGTGTAGATCACTCCTCGGTGGTGAGCCAAGAAGCCCTTTATCCTTGGCTGGTGGAATCTTTAGGCCTTGGTGGTGAGCTTCTCCTATCCCGAAGTCCTTTATCCTTGGCTGGTGGAAGCTTTAGGCCTTGGTGGTGAGCTTCGTAGATCTCGATCCTCTTCTTTGGTTGGTGGCGTGACCTTTATACCTTCGAAGGATATCGCTCTATCTTTTCTTATTCCTTTTTATTTCTTCACCGTATACACTACTCCATACACTTAACCAAAAAAATCCCCTTTGAAAAATCTCCATTCTTGAATCATTCAACCCATCACGCATAAAAATATTGGTATCAAAGCTCAAGGTTCAACTCATTTGAGTAATTCCTTTCTTTCTTTTGTTACAAATTCCTTATGGATGAACAAGTTCCTAGAGGCTTGACTCTGGAGCAAGTGCACAATGAAAGGCAAGATCGTGCAATCCAAAATCTTCAACAACAAATTGAGCGAGTCCTCAATCTTCTAGAGAATCCTACAAGACAATGACAACCAGCAAGGCGTCCCAATGAAAGGCATCGGCTTGACGATTCTGAATCTCGTCAAAATTCTGATGGCAATTCCGAGTCCACTGGAGACAACCGAACTATTCTGCACTCTAGTAATTCCGAATCTCCAATTCAAAGATGAAGATGAAGAGGGAGGCATAAGGAGGATGAAAGAGACATTAAAGTGGAGGTCCTTGAGTTTGACGGTAATCTTAATCCCGACGACTTTGTGGATTGGCCGCACAAAACCGAACTAATTTTTAACTTCAAATCCTATTTGGATGAGAAGAAATGTAAGGTTGCTGCCCTAAAGTTAACCAAATATGCTTCTCTATGGTGGCAGAATCTAAAGCATCAACGAGCAAGGGAATGAAAAGGCCAGTCTTGGGAAAAACTCAAGAAGTTGATGAAGAAGAGGTTCTTGCCCGACAACTATAAGCAAGATCTCTTCCTCAAACTGAACTCCCTAAGGCAACATGGGATGAGCGTTGAAGAATACATTGGTGAGTTTGAACAACTCAAAATGAGGTGTGAAGTTCCATAAGTTTCCGAGCAAACCATCGCTCGTTTTCATGGCGGCATGAATCGAGAAATTGCTGATATGGTTGAACTTCAACCGTATTGGTCCGTTGAAGACGTATGCAAGTTAGCCATAAAAGTCGACATCCTATTTTAAGGGTGCTTCCTCAAGGAAGGGCGAGAGTACGTCAACAAAAGACAAAGGCATGGGAAAGAATGCAGAGCGTTCCAAAGAAGTCCAAAAGAAGTTTGAAGGTGATGCAAGGACATCCTTTAAGTGCCATGGTTTTGGGCATTTACAAGCAAATTGCCCAAATCGGAGAGTTATGACTCTTCAAGAAATTGAGAAGATCAATTCGGTGCTTTAAGAGGCTGACAATCAAGACCAAAATATTTCCGAATCTGATTGGGAAGAAGAAGTTGTGGAGAAAGCCGATGATGGTGAGCTGTTCATCATCTGAAGAGTATTGCATGTTAAAGTTTCTCCTAATAAAGAGCAAAGGGAGAATATATTTCACACGCGTTGCACTATTAATGGAAAGGTGTGTTCAGTGATCATCGATGGTGGCAGCTGCACCAATGTTGCTTCGACAACTCTTGTCGACAAGTTGAAGCTTCCAACAACAAAACATCCTGAACCATACAAGCTCCAATGGCTCAATCAAGGGAATGAACCCAAGGTAACCAAACGCGTTCTTATATCATTTTCGATTGGGAAGAACAATTGAGATGAGGTTGTATGTGATGTGATTCCTATGGAAGCATGCCACTTGTTATTGGGTAGACCGCGGCAATTTGATATAAATGTTATGCATGATGGTCGGAAAAACACATACTCTTTTACCATTGAGTCCTTATTCGATACATAATAATCAACCTGGGGAGGGAAACACTTGTAAGGAAAATCTGTTCTTGAGTGAGACACGGGTTGAGAGAGCCATTAGCAAACAAAAGAATGTTTTTGCTTTGCTTATGGTCGAGAAAAAGAGTGAGATAGAGCGACCCATACATCCAAAAATGCATTGCTTGTTGAAAGAATTTGCAGATGTGTTTCCGGAGGATTTGCCACTTGGATTACCTCCCATAAGAGATATTGAGCATCAAATTGATTTGATCCCCGGTGCTCCGCTACCAAACAAGCCAACTTATCGATGCAATCCGGAGGATACAAAGGAGTTGCAAAGACAAGTCGATGAACTTATCCTCAAAGGATATGTTCGAGAAAGCATGAGTCATTGTTCTGTTCTGGCTCTACTTGTACCTTAGAAGGATGGTACATATCGAATGTGTGTTGATAGTCGGGCCATCAACAACATCACCATTAAGTATAGGTACCCTATACCTAGACTTGATGATATGCTTGACGAATTATATGGTTCTTCTGTGTTTTCAAAGATAGATTTGCGAAGTGGTTATCATCAAATCAAAATGCGAGAAGGTGATGAATGGAAGACGGCTTTCAAGACCAAGGGAGGCCTTTATGAGTGGTTGGTTATGCCATTCGGGTTATCTAATGCTCCAAGTACCTTCATGAGACTTATGAATGAGGTTCTTCGTTCCTTTATTGGTCGATTTGTCGTTGTTTATTTCGACGATATTCTTGTTTATAGCAGGAACGAGGAGGAGCATATCTCTCATTTAAAACAGGTCTTCAATGTCTTGAGATATCAAAAACTGTATGCTAAAATGGAGAAATGTGAGTTCTTCTCTCCAAGCATTGTGTTTCTTGGTTATGTGGTTTCCAAAGATGGAATCTCTTTTGATCAAACTAAGGTGGACGCTATCAAGACTTGGCCACTTCCGACGTCCATTTCTGATGTAAGAAGTTTTCATGGACTTGTTTCTTTCTATCGACGTTTTGTTAAAAACTTTAGTACCATCATGGCTCCTATAACTGAATGCATGAAGAATGGTGCTTTTGAATGGACAAAGGCTGCTCAAAACACCTTTGACCGCGTGTCTGACCGTGCACGAGCGTGTCGACGTGTCCGACAC
Source organism: Eucalyptus cladocalyx (assembly GCA_017140615.1). Taxonomy (NCBI): domain Eukaryota; kingdom Viridiplantae; phylum Streptophyta; class Magnoliopsida; order Myrtales; family Myrtaceae; genus Eucalyptus; species Eucalyptus cladocalyx. The sequence continues at coordinate 12,914,833 of CM029524.1, read as the reverse complement.
GTGTCGGACACGACACGGAAGCACGGACAGCTTCATAGGTAATAACCTATTGCTATCTACAATAATCAATTATAATAACCTATCAGAAACCCACTATAACCTATCACGATTACCTATTGCTTGAACCTACTTATCACATAATCAAATTATTATTTAACCTTAATCTAACACTAATCTTAGTCCTAATTATAATCACAACCCTAAATAAGGACTAGAAAGCCACTTACTCCTAGTTCTAAGGTCGGTGAGCGACAACGAAGGAGCAGCAAGGGCTAGACAGCGTTTCTCGGATGTGCGGCAATCTAAACCAAGAGCAAAGGAGGGAGAGGGAGACGATGATGAGGGGCTAGACTGTCTCTACTTCACCTCCAAGGTTCGGCACAACAATGAGGGTGGCAATGCAAGAACAAAGTCTCGACGATGGATGTGGCTAGTGAGATCTAGGGAGGAAATGAGAGAAAATGGCTTGCAGAGAGGGAGGAAATGAAGAAGTGGGGGTTTGGCCAACTCAATAGAAAGGAAGGAAATGAGAGCAAAGTGAGAGAAGAGAGAGAAGGAGAGAGTGTTGTGCAAATTAAAAGGGGAAGGGGAATGAGAGATCTTGCCGTTAATTGCATTGTACTTGAAATCCCTCCAATCCCTCACAACCTAGTATTTTGCTTGGAGGAGAAGAATTCATGAAGAGAGAAAATCCAAGCATTTAATGCACTTGATATGCACACATGAAAAATTAAGAGATAGGTTAGATCTAGGTTGATGTCATCTCCTCTCCCTCATCCATGTGGCTAGCCCCTTCCCTTGGCCTTTCCATCTATGCCCTTTTATCCATAGCTTAAAAGAGAGGGCACATTGGTCATTGCATTTAGATTCGGTAGTATTTGAGCACATGGGTGCAAATTAATGCAAGATCTTACAAGAGGCCAAAGTGGGCCTGGAAGGCCCATGGCTCGTTAAGCTACCCCTCCCTTGGGCATGAGGCCCATTAGGCTGCCCATCCTGGGCGCAGGGCCCATTGGGTCCACATGGGTCCTCATCCGCAAGCCGTTTCTACTTTTTTGAATATTTGTGCTCTACTAATGAAAAATTGAATTTTCATCCCAAAGTGGTCTTTTCAACGTTTTTGTGGCCAACCAATCCTCATTGTAGTCTGGCTCTAAAGATTGGCCACTATTGTAATTCCATTTTGAAAATTAGGGTTGGATTGGAGATGTTACAATGTCCATTGAAATTCATCCTAAGGATTCCTGAAATCCTTGGCTATCTTTTGTTTTCATAACCACTTATGGGCTATGTCAATTTAAATTGCAGCCCACATACAAGCAGGGTAATTTTAGAATTTTTTGCCTCTCGTGACCAGCACGTGTTTGTAAGGGTATTTTTGGGTGTCAATACATACTCATCTGAAGAAGGCCATCTTGCCCCCTCTCTCGTCCTCTAGGAAGTAGCAACATTCTCCGATACTCTCCAACACTCGATCAACACATGTTAGAAAATTTGACACTTGGTCAATTTTTTTGACACTTGAGTCGAAATTCCAACATACAAGATCAATTTTAACAAATGGTCAAAATATATATGTGAAAAAAATGAAAAGAAATATAAAAATAACAAATTGGGAAGGAAGAAAAACATAATATTTTCTTCTCTTCTTTTTTTACTCTCACTTTCCGTAATACACAAATTTACCTTCAAGTTTTCTTTCTTTTTTCTTTCGACATGTCTAACACTCAAGTCTACAATGTGAATTACTTTTTTCTTTCCAAGTTTTATGGATTTATTGAAATTGAGTTGAATTTGTCAAATTGAAACAATAAAAGATATTAATAAATTGTGGATTAATGTTTTTAGTGTAAATTTATTATAGGATTTTTTATTATTTATTTATTTCCGAATTTGAATCATATTAATTTGATTGAAATAATCATAAAAATAATAATTTATTATTTATATATAAAATATACATATAATATATAACATGTTCCAAAGTGTCAAAATTCTCTATTTTTTTTATAAATGACGTATCGACATGTCTTATTGTGTCATGTCACGTGTCGCATGTCAGTATTAATATTACTTAGCTCGTCGTCACCACTCGACACAATGCTAAGCCTGCAAACATTAGAAAAATGAACAAAAAAAGTAACTGCATCGAAAGAAATAACTAAACATAGATGGATCCAAGGACTAGAAATTCCAGCTACTCATCAGTCCATACATAATCAAAGATAAAAAGGAATTACGTTTTATGAAATAAAATTATTCAGCTTCAAAAGAATAATTGATTTTTGGAATAATTGATTTTTCTCTTTACTATCCGAACAATATTTTCATGTGGAGAAAAAATTTTCCTTTCAAAAGCGTAAAAAACAGGTTACGGAGACCTAACAAAATAGCAGCCTCTCATATCGTAACTTATCCACCATGACTGTACCATAAAAATTGAGTCTTCCACGTGTCACGAGATCAGTGTTACATTTTCCGAAAAATTATCTTTCGGTAATCATTCGTACGGAAAACTCTGATAGATGGATCCTTCCATCTTCCATGAATCTTTTCTTTGTTTCTTATTCCACTGGCCCATTTTGTACTGCAACTCTCAAAATTTGGGCCGTAGTTAGTTGCCATTTAAAACTGGACAATTTTAATGACTTGAAGCCCAAAATATGGTCGAGCCCAACATCATAAAACCCTAACTTCATTTCCTATATAAATATCCTCATCTGCCCAAATCTTGATCCTTTCAGTTGCCAGACTCCAGAAACCCTAGCAAGACAGAGAGCGAGGGAGAGAGCGAAGATGAAGTACAACCCTCGCGTCACCAGCTCCCGCCGCAAGAACCGGAAGGCCCACTTCACGGCGCCGTCGAGCGTCCGCCGCGTCCTGATGAGCGCGCCCGTGAGCTCCGACCTCCGGTCGAAGTACAACGTGCGGTCGATGCCGGTGCGCAAGGACGACGAGGTCCAGGTGGTCCGCGGCACTTACAAGGGCCGCGAGGGGAAGGTCGTCCAGGTCTATCGCAAGAAGTGGGTCATCCACATCGAGCGCATCACTCGCGAGAAGGTCAATGGGTCGACCGTGAACGTGGGGATCCATCCCTCGAAGGTCTTGATCACGAAGCTCCGGCTCGACAAGGACCGCAAGTCCCTGCTCGATCGCAAGGCCCAGGGACGCGCTGCCGCTGACAAGGACAAGGGGACCAAGTTCACGGCCGAGGATGTCATGCAGAACATCGATTAAGGGAGAGAGATGGAGAGTGAGGAAGGCCCTTTTTACTCATTTTGTCGTCTATTCGGCGATACTTTTCGTTGTGTTCTTACTTCAAAAGATTATTGGCTGATATATCCAAGGATATTGCTTTAGATGTCTGGAATACCCTGCGTTTTCTTCTTCTTTTTTTAATCTACGAACCAGATGGGATATTCTGTCTCCAACTTTAGTATTTTGTGCTGATTCCGTGTGATTGCTTTGCTTCTTTCGTGATCATTCAAGTCTTGTTACATTGCGACTTTGGATTGGTAGTTCAAGATGATGGTTGTCTGGCGCAGTGTTATGGTCCCGGAGACCAAGACCATGAGCTGGCAGAAATAGACTCAATAATCAGTTGGGTAACCAATAATATTAGATAATGCATTCTACATATTCTCTCGGTCGGTTCTGTTCATCTGACTGGATTGATCAGTCATCAGTGGACGATGGTTAGTGCAGCAATTTCCATGGATCTCCTCTGTAATCTCTGTGCTAGCTGGTTTGGTCTAATGTTGTCAGCTTTGGACTGAACTCGACCAGGCAGTGGTGTCTGTGTTTATCTGCAAATTACAACACTTTGAAGTGTTGCTTTAGATGCGATCGTTGTATCAATCAGTCTAGTATATGTGACATGCATGTGTGATGCCATTTCTTTGCAGTAACATTAATATGTCGATTATGCACATCCACCAAGTAATTGGTACGGATAATCTTGGACCCTTGCATGAGGTTTAAGTCTTTCCATGTTCACTTGTGGCTTATAAGTGGGGTTGCCAGGATTGTTAGTGGTGCAATATTTCTTAGAGCGCCCTCCTAGTTTTTCTTTTCAATTTTTGCCTTCTCTCGGGATAATAATTGCTTCATGTTTATTCATATGAGCATATAAGACTTTTTTCCTTTGTTCATATAGAGAATGAGTTTAGTAAACGATGCATTGATCTGGATTTCTTTCTTCCTTTTTGATTAGTTGCATGGGTTTGCATTACTTGGTTGTGCTTGGCTTGCTTATTTGCCTGCAATAATATAGATTGTTTTAAATGGTTGTTGACAATAATAGACAGACTTAGCCATTAGGCGACAGAATGTTGCCTGATTACATGATTGTCAGCGGATTTAAGTGGAATCGCTGTCACAGAATCTAATCATGTCAGGTAAGATGTAAGGAAGTTCCAAAAGTCGAGGCAAACTTGCAATACTTATTGGAGTTTCTCTGGAGCTTTTCTGTGTGCCTTCGGTTTTAGAGTTGAGGGCCTTCTTGCCGTGAAAGGAACTTGTTATGAATCTTGTTTTGGAGTGCTTCTGCTGAGCGCTGGTATTGTGCCTTGGCAGTTTTTTGCCAAGTCGAATAGGTGCAGGGTTTGTGGGGACGAAGCATCTCAATATTTTTACCATTCTTAATGTGATTTAGTACTAGATTATCAGGTGATTGCCGGTTGCTCTACAGGATTTTTTTATCAAATCAAATTAGATAAATATGCTTTTAAACAGGGAATGCATCTGATTAGCGTCCTTTACACATCTCCACTGCATCCTCTACGCTCTTCGTAATTTTACAGTCAAGGCCTAATTCAGTGTGGAAAGTTACTCACTGAGCAGGTTGTATTGGCAACTCTGCCATTCGTTCAATATGCTATTAGTCTGGTCATCATCCTACATGCTATTGGAGTTCTGCATCGTTCTATATGCTATGTGTTGAGGGAGAAATAGTGAGGATCCATTTCGCAAGTGGATCGCTTCAACTGGTTGGACCATCGGGTTAAAAAAAAATAGGAACATTGTAGCAAAATTAAATTATTTACATGTTTATTGAAGCCAACGGACAAACAAAAGCGCTTAGCTCAGTTGGCTTTTGATTTAGGTGTACATGTTTGAGGTTAGGGATTGAACTCCCCTTGTTGGTAGGTTGGCTATTTGCGTTATGTCGATGTATGTCCTGTGGAGTTTATGGTGTCTTACAATCTTAAAGTATTAACACGAATCTTACGAATCTGAATACCACATTTAAGAAATCATGAATCAAATCTCCATCAATCTTACAGTATTAACACGAATCTTACGAATGGGACCACATTTAAGAATAACGGTTTACTATGTCATTTAAGAATAACGGTTTACCATGTCTCATAATAATTTATAATTATTTATAATATGATTTTTTTGTAATCTTGAATAAATTGTTATTCTTACGTTTCGTTAAAGATTACATTAAAGACTATCATGTTATTATCTCTCTTATATATCTATTAAAGCAAGGCAATATGCTTGAGGATAAGGTGCGACCTTTTTTTTATTTTTTTGGTCGGTAGATAAGGAGCGATTTGAAAGATCATGAAAATTTCTTCCAAGGCGGCCCTCTTGAGTGAAACAATTTCTCTCTGTCGCATGTTAATTCCTCAGAAATTCCCATCTCATGGCATCAAATAGGAATCAGAAGCTGTATATCTAAATCTCTTGATACGAGTGACGGTTAGCATGCCCTCCTCGGCATAGCGAGGTCGCCGGCTCAACTCTCGTCGGCAAAGCTGGGCCTGCGGCATTGCTCCTTCGACATCCCAACCGTGGGGCCATCTCATCGTTGGGTTCCATTCTTCTTTTTGTCTTTTATCTAATTTTAGGCTTTTCCATCTCGTTTCAAATCTCTTGGGCTTTTTTCAGTTTTTCTTTTGTCTTTAAATTTTTTGGCCCAACTTTCTGTGTGGCCCCCCACCGAGCATTACTTCATCAAAAGATAAGTGGAACTAACAATTAGAGGTGAGCATTGGTCTAGGTTCAACACTAAATCGACCCTAGACCGGTTCAACCCTACCGATCCTGATCCGATTTCTAAGGAGATTGGGTCGGTCTTTGGTCCTAAGATTCCTGACCAGCATTGTGCAAGTTGGTTCTTAGTGAGAAGTTCAAATAATTTTATATTATTCTTTAATAACTTAGATTTTTAATTTCTTTTACGGTGTCAATAGTTATAATCTACAAATGAGGAAAATGTTTTTGTGAGGAGTCACCACGGCGTCCAAAATGACATAAATAGCTCCTTATGACATCTTCTAGTACTCGTTCTCTTCTGTCTTATTTATTATCTTAGTCTTTAATTTGCCAAAATTGAAAGAAACGACTTCTCCGCTCACCACTCAACACTCGCCTCGCTCACTTTGGGTCACTCGTGTCATTCGATATTGCTTCCCGCCGACACTCGATGCTCACTCTCAACGTTCACCCCACTGGACATTCACTGCTTACCTTTCTTAGCTGACTTCACTCGTCATTGAATCCATTGGGTTGGTTCGGTCCTCAATTGCCATTTCAAAGAGTACAAAAAATGAAATAAAAAATTATTGATTGGTCCTAGGTTGATTCTTAAATCGGACCGAACTCATTAGGCCGATTTGATCCTCAATTGTTGTTTCAAGATGTACAAAAAATGAAATATAAAAATTATTGGTTGATCCCGAATTGACCTTAGAATCAGATCGAACCCATTGGGTCGATCCAATCCTCAATCACTTTTTCAATAAGTACAAAAAATGAAACAAAAAATTGTTGGTCGGTCTCAAGTTGACCTAGGAATCAGACTAAATCAATTGGGTTAGTCCGGTCCTCAATCATTTTTTCAAGGAATACAAAAAATAAAATAAAAAATTATCGATCGGTCCCGGGTTGATCCTGAAATCGAACCAAACCCATTGGGTCGATCCGATCCTCAGTCCCAAACTCAATAGGATTGGTCCTTGGTCCCAAAAATTGAGGACTAACACTATGCGGATTGGTCTTAAGATTAGGGGGTGGATCGACCTAACCCAAACCATGTGACAAGTTTAATGATCAGATTTTAGTTTTTGAAAATTGCAGTACTTGATTACACTTGCATTACGAATTTTAGTACTTCTGATGCTCTTATTCTTTTTGTGTTTATATTACTGAATAGTTTACTTTAAGTTAAAAGAAATGTCAATGAGACTAACCCGTAAGTATACATGAATTTAGTTTGGGAGGAAAATATTGGCTAGGACACAATTAAGCCAAATTAACGCTTTAGATGATCGATTCGAAAACAAGGAATCTAAATTGGTGCTTAATTTCTCTGGGTAGCACACAATTTCGTGGAGCCCAACATCATAGACTATTTAATAGCTTACGGTAAACACACTAAGTTATAGTTGAACTCAAATTTAACTCAAGTCAGATGTTTATAGAAGGAGTAAAGGGCAAAGACACCGATAATTTTTGAACTTTTTGAATTTGTTTATTGTGATATATATATTTGGCTAGTTGGGTCCTTAAACTCCATACTCCTTTTCTTTACATTAGTCTTTCCGTTAAACAGGCGAATGGAGATAGCCACATCAACGTCGCGCCGACATTGATTAAACAAACAAGTAATGGCAAGGATTTTTCTTATGCTAATTAGACGGAAATATTAGAAAACTAAGAAAAGAGAATGACAAAAATAGTCTCCAAATTTTAGTCATATGATGCTGTCATTGAACTTTTAATTCGTTTAATATTGTTATTGAATTGTTCTTAATTGTTATCTAATCCCTAAACTTCTACTTTATTCAATCCAGTCTCTCACATTCCACAAAATATTCAAAAAGAACTTTCATAACTATACTATTATTCAATTTTTAAAATACCTTTTCATGTCAATCTATTTACAAAATCAACAATATATATATATAGCCATCATTTTATCCACATTTCATCTTAGGGGTGAGCATGTTTTAAGGTAGAACTTGGAAATTGAAAATCAAATCAGTGGAAACCTATCCAGCTCTAGGTTCCAAGGTATATAATGTAGATTCCAGCTTCCAAAAATTAGAGAACCTATTTCAACAGATAACTTTTAGGTTCTAGGTCAATAGAACTTGGAACCTCGAACCTAAGATCTGGAATTTTTTTTTTTTTCTAGATCTTTGTCTTCGCACAATCTTGTGATAATCTATGGCGTTCAATGGTAAGTGTATAATTTGAAATCACTTGTCCAAGTTTTCATTTTATGATTAAGATTTTTACTTTATTAATGTTTCATATTTTTCATGTGTCTAAATATAAGTTATGATTAATGAATTATAGTAACAAGTGGTGGTTATTAAAGATAGTTCACTACAATCGTTCAATTAACAATAAATGTGGAACTTGGGTAGACCTTGGAACGTGTGATAGCGTAGTTTCCAATGTTTGCAGGGTAAGCTCCAGATTCTTAAAAAAGAGGAACTTATTCTAACGGGATTCACTTGAAACTTATATAGAACTTGAAATCACTCACCCCTGAAATTTCTTATGCAACTTATACAAAACTCTGTGGAGACATGTCAAAAAAAATTCTTGAAACTAACATTGTGACCTTTTTACCTTATAAATGGAGGATTGAAATGGAAGGAACCAAATAAGATATAATCTGATTAATTTGTTTGGCCTATGCAGGAATGAATAGAAAAAAGTGTAATGTTAATGCAAAGGAGTTGACATATTAAGATATTCAATTTTGGTTTTGCTAAGCAATAGTAGTAGTCTACACTTATAGTTCTATTAAAGTCATTTATAAAGATAAGTCATTTATAAAGATAAGTTTATCAAATAATTTACAAAACATTATTGCAAAATCAAGAAGAATAAGTTAAATATTAACTATAAAAATACTAACTCTTTGTTAAAAGAGTTTAGAACATTTTTTAAAAGTAATTATCATAAGTTGATAAAGAAAAAAATTAATAGTATCCATAATCGTGAGTATAATTAATTATAGTGTGATATGTACCGTTGCCTTTAATTTAATTAGTCATAATTAAATATAATTAATTAACTCTTTTGTAATTACTAGTCATAATTAATTGAGTATTGTTGCCTTAATCTAAATTAGTAAGTCTATGAGATAGGATCATTGCCAAAGCAACATAATAGGAAAATGAGCAAATCAATCATAAACCTATTATATGGATTTATATTCAATTTTAAATTTTCTAATTTTTTCAATTTAGTTCTTAACTTTTATACAAAATTCCAATGTAACTCTTCAAGACAATTGTTGTCCACAATCATTGAAGTTGCATCTAGTTGTTGTAAATTGTTCTATGTATCATGGTTGTTAATCTGATGTCACAATTCTACTCATCATTGTTTTGCTTATTTTCCTATGTATTTTTTCTCATTTTCTTTGATAAAATTTAAATATTTAGGACCGAATTATTGGTGTAATAAGTTTAAAACTTATTTGGTAATTTTTCTCAATGAAATGGAAAAAAAAAAAAAATTCTTCTAGCTTTTCTTTTACCAAAAGAAGGAATTTCAAAATCAGACATGGAATGGGAATCCTTTTAGCGGATTCCCTTCAACTCGACATTTTGTTACAGCTAGAACAATAATAATAGGGCTTGGCTAGCATAACAGTCCTTTGAATATTATGAGAATAACAGTTTATTATGAACTACAAATTCTTAAAAAATGGGTCCCGCAACAATTTATAATTATTTGTGATTTGATTTTTTATGATTCAAAATAAATTATTATTTTCACAGTACATTAAAGACCATTGCACAATCATTTCTCTAATAAAAAATGGGGGGAAGCTAAAACTATGTTGAAAATAGTATGGCTCGTTGCGAAAGTCTATTGGAGCCCATAAACTTCATTCAACAAAATGCAATACCATGCACACTACCATTGTGACATCCCGATTTTCCAATTCTATTTTTAATAATTTGAGACGGGCATTTCATTGGCACGCATATAGTTCATTTCCTTGAGTCGGCCACTCATGTGAAAACTAGTCTATCGGGTGAAGCCGTTAAGAGTTTATAATGCATCAAACTCGAGAATTTGACTAGGAAGCGACCTTTCGACCGAGCTAATCTACAATGGTCATTACGACACAATTAAAAATCGATTAGAGATCGGAGATAGGTTGACTCGACAGAGACATGTGATTAGGTGTAGGTGATTCTACCATATTGCACAATTCTTGTCGATCGGCACTGGACCGACTTTTCTGTCGATTGGGTACCCTGTGTTCGTATTTGAAACCTTGAGATTACCCCGACAAACGAAAGTCGCCAATGTTTCAAAGATGTACATTGTGGCTTGAGATGATCAACCACAGGTCAAATGCATGAAAATTTCTAAAGACTACCCGGTAGGTTGGGCCGCGCTAGTATCGTGCCAAAGTGAAATTAACCATGGAATTGAAATCGAATTCAGAAATTGGAAGTCTGGGTGTGTCACAAATCATTTTAGGAGTATTGACTAATCTTCGGAAGATTTTTCATACAAGTCGAGTTTTTCAGCAATTAAATCAGAATATGGTTAATTTGACCCGAGAAATTAGTAGGCCCGCCTTTGGTCTTGCTTTTAGGACTTAAGTTGGTTATGCAGACAAGTGAAGATGTGAATTGAAGTGTGGTGACATTGGATTAATTTTATGGACTTCAATTTGGACTCAATTGGAAGTGGATTGATTATAATTGAATAATTTGATACACAAGAACTGGACCCCGACGAAAAATGAAAGTGTAACCATTGGAGAAGTTGTGGAGGATTTGAGTGAGTGGAAGATGACATAGGATGATGTCATGGTAGTTGAGGCCAAGGGTTGAGATCTTGACACGTGGACGGTGGAGATTTGCCCGAGAAAAGGTGACCCACCACCATCATCTTCCTCCTTGAATCAAGGGACTTGTCTTAGGACTTGAGGAAGAGAGAGAGAGGAGGCCGATCGGAACCAGCAGCTCGCCCAGCCACACGCACGCCCCTCCGCCCGACTGGCCCCCCTTCGCTCGAGCTCGACGCACACTAGCCGGAGGTCTCGCCGTTCATCCTCATCGTCGCTCCGCCCATCCAACCGCCGTGCAGCTTCTCTCCTCCCTCTCCTTTCTACGAACACCCAGCAATCGAAGACCAACGAAGCTAGGGCAGCCGTCGCCGCCACACGTCGCAGCTAGAGTCGCCACCGCTACACGCCGTTGCCAGAGTCGTCGCGGTCGCTGCTCTTTCGCACGTGTGCTTCGCAGGCTAGCTCACCGTTTCGCCTCCGCCGAGTCTCCAGCACCGTCACTTGCGTCGTCCAGCTGTTGCCATCACCGCCAAGGCCACCGAGAGACCATCAGAGCCACCGCTAGCCACCGCATGAGCTGCCGCCCCTCTCCTCCGCCCATTCCGACCCAAACCGGCGCCGGATCCGCCTCCTTCAGCCCCAAATCAGTAGCTGCAAAAATGGGTATGGCAGCTTAGTCTTGGCCCATTTTGGCCGCCTTCCCGAGCCCGGATGCTCGGCCCGCCTTGAGGAAAGTTGATCCTCGCGTCGTCCTCGTCATTTTGGTCCACTCGGCTCGCTAATCCGGTGAGTTTAGCTCACTAAACCTCGCTTAGATGGTTAATTATGTTTTATGTGTGCTTAGCTTAAGTTAATTAAGCTTAGGTGGTTAGTTTAGTTTATTTAATTGTGATTTAGATTAAGATGTTTGTTTAATTTAAAGCATGTTTAATTAAAGGTTAAAAACCACTAGGATTCACCCCAGTGGCCACTCTTCCAACATGGAAGAGGGAGGTGAGGGGTTCAAATCCCCACCTTCTTGGGGGGGATGGGGTGATGATGCGTAAGTTTCAGGAGTAGGTTTCGACTCGCCATGTTTAAGTGTAGAGTAGGAATAGAGTAGGAAATAAAAAAAAAAAAATTAAAGGTTAAGAGAGTTTATTTAATAATAAACCTTGATGTGACATAATAGGTTTTACTTTTGATTTATTTAAATGTTTCGAAATTCTAAAATTTATAATATTATATTATATTCCGAAATTATTAAAATATTATTTAAAAAAAAACGGAAAAATTATTTTTGACCTCGATTATTCAGAATTTTGTCTTTGATCGCTACGTGTATTCAGATTTTGAAATTGATGGTTGGATATTATAAATTGAATGTGGATGACGAAAAATATGGATATTATTATTTAATTAATTTTCGGAATAAATTTAATTATTTATTAAATTCCGAAAATTTCGCCAAGACCTTGTTCTCTTAGAATTTCGTGCTGATCGCCGCTATGCATGTAGAATTTGAGTTTGATGATTGATTGTGGCAAATTGAGTGTGATTGTGATAAATAGGGATTCTTTATAAAATCCTAATGATGGAAATTGATGGGAGATTGGCCATGATTAACCACCTATGAGAGGTCGTGCCTAATAGGGCCGTGATTGACCACCTATTAGAGGTCGTGCCTAATGAGGCCGTGATTGACCACCTATTAGAGGTCGTGCCTAATGAGGCCGTGATGAACCACCTATGAGAGGTCGTGCCCAGTGAGGCCGTGATTGACCACCTATTAGAGGTCGTGCTCAGTGAGGCCGTGATGAACCACCTATGAGAGGTCATGCCCAGTGAGACCGTGATGGACCACCTATGAGAGGTTGTACCCAGTGAGGCCGTGATGGACCACCTATGAGAGGTCATGCCCAGTGAGGCCATGATGGACCACCTAATTAAAGGTCGTGCCGAGTGGGGCCGTGATTGCCATTGGTTATTAAACATTCCTATAGGGCCGCGATTGAAAACAATGATTGATTGGCTAGAATGACATGTAATCGGCCGAGTCGATTGATCGCTGAGACGATCCAAGTGGTTGAATTGTTCTGATAATGTGATTGTGCTGCAGTTGTTTGGTTATCATAATTGCACGTTGTTGAATTATATAAATTGTGTTAACTTGCAGATGAAGGCTAATGCAAGGTAAGTCTTCTGTGTGATGTGGTTAGGCTACTTGGGGCGTATTTTCTTTCTAATAGGGGTTTAAGGGGTTGAACTTGCTGAGACATTGTCTCATCCCGGTTTGGGGATTAAAAATTTCAAGTCCCTGATGGAAGGAGCGGCTAGATAGCTTTGGTTGGCCTTGAGGAGTTGAAGATATGAAGTCATAAGGACCGGAGAATGTGTCACTAGTTGGTTTTAGTATATTCCCCCTTTTTGTCGAGTTGGTTTATTTTGTAGACAATCCAGTGTTGTATTTAAACCCTTTGTGTTTGTAAATGAGTATTTGGTATTATGATTGATTGCTTGCTTTTCTATCCCAAGTTAAATGTTATCAGGGGATTTGTTTCGCTTCCGCATGTGTAATTATTTGAATGGGTTGGCGGCATATCCTGGGATGTCGCATATTTGATGAACCGCAGTGGGATGTGCACGTATCTCGGGGTTCGGGGCGTGACAGCCATGCCATTTGATCATGAGATACTAAGTTCGAACAATACTTTTTTCATAAAATCCTCAATAATATAGTCAAGACATCTAATAATCGATATTTATTCCAAGTTTGTAACTTTACAAAACAAGATTGCTTCTTTTCTATTGCGATGTAGGTGGGTGGATCCCTCCAATAAATGGGTGATTCGAGGAAAGCCAATGGCCATCTAATCCTATGATAGTAGAGAATGATTATCAAGGCTATGATGGCTCAAACAAGATGTAACTCTCATCAAACTTCTAGGATGATAATGGAGGAACAAGAATGAACCAGCAATGCTCTTGGATCAATAAATGAATCTCAAGAGGAAGTCTATTATTGTGTTACCAATAAGGTGAAAAAGCTCCATTAGTCTACTGAGATTAGGAGAAGAATACTAGGCAAAAAAAGTATTGCTGAGAAAGCACAATTGGTTCGGGATGCCACACTTACTAGGAAAAGTATAACTTACTAGAGATTTGTTAATAAGTTTGATGGGGGAAGCTACCAATGGAATGGGGTGGTTTGAATAGTAAACTTAACCAAATAACCTCTTATATACAAGCTTTACTGTTTTTTCAGTTAATAAATATGATAAAAATTGAGTATGGTAGGTGTCATGAGATTAGTGGTATTTTTTTTGAGAAATAATCTTTGGATATTCATTCACATGGAAAATCATTAATAGACTTGTCCTTCTTTCTTCCCCGGATCTTTTCTTAGTTTCTTTTTCCCGACCCCTTTTTGTCTTTCAATACTCAAAATTTGGGGCATATTAGGTTGTCATTAGAAACTTAATAGTTTAATAACTTGAACTTAATACCATGTTGATCCCGATATCATAAAACACTAATTTCATCTTCAAGAAATCATGATCCTTGCAAGCGAGATAGTTGAAAGGAATTTTGATCAACTTGGTCATGAAGATGAAGAAAATTAAAGTTCTTAAGAGTTTATGGTCATTTGGCGTCTAAATTTCTATCCTTTAATATATTGTGAGAGATGAAAAGAACTACACTTCATGAAATGAAAATTTTCCGCTTTCAAGATAACAAATTACGTCTGCTTTTGTTTTTGAAATAATCAATTTTATCTAGATCCATCCAAACAATGTTTTCATGTGAAAAATTATATTTTTTTCAAAAGCATTAAAAAAAAATCCATGAGATTAGTGTTACATTTTTTCGAAAAATCGATAATAATCCACATGGGAAAATCTTATGGATGGATCCTTCTTTCTTCCGCCGGCCCATTTTATGTTTCAATACTCGAAATTTGGGCTTAACTCAAAGCCCGACCAAAATAGAGCCCACCTTCACAGAACCCTAATTCCGTCTTCTCTTCCTCCTATATATATATATATAGCTCACCTTCACAAATTCTGTCCTTCAGCCGTCAAGACTCCGAAAACCCTAGCGCAGAGAGAGGGAGAGAGAGGGGGAGAGAGAGCAGCGACGATGAAGTACAATCCTCGCGTCACCAGCTCCCGCCGCAAGAACCGGAAGGCGCACTTCACGGCGCCGTCGAGCGTCCGCCGCGTCTTGATGAGCGCCCCGGTGAGCTCCGATCTCCGGTCCAAGTACAACGTGCGGTCGATGCCGGTGCGCAAGGACGACGAGGTCCAGGTGGTCCGCGGCACGTACAAGGGCCGCGAGGGGAAGGTCGTCCAGGTCTATCGGAAGAAGTGGGTCATCCACATCGAGCGCATCACCCGCGAGAAGGTCAACGGCTCGACCGTGAACGTGGGGATTCATCCTTCGAAGGTTGTTGTCACGAAGCTGCGGCTCGACAAGGACCGCAAGTCCCTGCTCGATCGCAAGGCCCAGGGACGCGCTGCAGCTGACAAGGACAAGGGGACCAAGTTCACCGCCGAGGATGTCATGCAGAACATCGATTGAGCGGCAGACATTGAGATAGAGGTTGAGAGGAAGCTTTACTTATTCCATAGAGTACTTGGCCCTGATTTTGGTGTTCCTGTTGTTGAATTTTCTAGGTTATGTCTATCTGCTGCAATTTTGTGTTTCCTTATTATTAAGAATGATGTTGAAATGTCTGGAACGCAGTTGAACGAATTGGATTTTGTTGGGGTCCTAATGATATTCCATCTCATGAAATTTCCTTTTGGGCTTCTGTCTTGTGGATTGTCTATCACCTTACGTTGTGTTTGTGACGTGCTGTGTCTGCCTGATAAGGGTTGTTCCAGTCTTGTTATTAGCATGTATGGATGAGAAAGTTCACTGCGAGGATGTCATTCAGAACCTCGATTGAGTAAGAGAGGGATAAAGAGTGAGAGGAAGGTCTTTGTTGTCCATTGGTTGTTTCCATACTCTAGAAGTTGACTTGCTGATATATTCAAGGGTGTTGATTTAGATGTCGGCAACGCTCCGCATTATGATCTATGAACCAGATGGATCTTGTGTCTCCTTGTTTGTATTTTGTGATAGTGTCATGTCTTTTGAAGTGTGTTGCAGTTCCACGTGATTGTTTCATGCTTGGGTGATAACTCGGGTCTTGTCAAGACGATGGTTGTCTCATGGCGATTTTTCCCACCTTGGACCGTTACATACTGGCAATTGAATTTTCTGAATATTCAGTTGGTTGACAAACAATAATAGGTAATGCAGTTTACAAATGCTTGCTCAGTCGGTTCTTTTCATTCGACTGGACTGATGGGTCTGGACCCTTTGCCTAGAATGGGTTGGAGAGTTTTGACTAGTGCATGATGTCCATGGATCTATGAGCAAGCTTTGTGCTAGCTATTTTCGGTCTTGTCGTGAGCTTTGGACCGACTTTGCATGCTGGTGGGTTTATCTGCACATTGTAACACACTAAACGTATTCAGGTTTGATTGTAATCTAGTTGAATTTTCTGTTGCGGGCAAATATTTTTCCCAGATTGCCGAGTCTTAGTCCGATACATTTTGAGATGCATAGAATGAAATTGAATATATTGGGTTAGTTCAGGCAAAGTTAGGTTGCCGGGTAGAGGAAGTACTTTATTTATTACAGTCAACTGGATAAGTAAAGCTAAGTGACTGCTTCCAATGGTGTGGATGGATGAATCCTATCATGTAGAGTTGCATGTCAACGCGATTGCAGATTTAATATGGGAAATCGCAGGATTGGTGGCTGGTAAATGTTTTTCTGGAATTTGCATAAAGAGATTGTTCATAGCCCAGGGTACGTTTGTGGTGAGTACTTTAGTCATTTCTGTTTGGAATCCGATGGCAGGATGAAATTGGTGATTAATGTGGCATGTGTGAAGTCTGCGCACGAAGTTTATCTGTATTTGATGGCTGAGGTTATGTTCAGTCATTGGCATTATGCTTTCTCATAAATCTGAAGGCCTATACGTTGCAGATGGCAGATTCGACTCTTGCCATTCGTTATGCACGCTAGTCGTGTTAATCTATGTGGATATATTTGGCCCGCCGTTGTTGCCTCACGTTTGGTCGTGCTTTGAGGGAATGAGTTTCGATCATGCAGATTGTTTCATGCGCGTGATAGTTGGTGGGATGAGTTGTTCCTGTTTTGAGGTTGCGCTTGGAAGCCAATGCTCTCCCATCCTGTCCACATTGATTCTGCTAATAAGGACTATAGGAAGTTTGCAACTTTTCAATGCAGTGTTTTATGAGTAATCAGTGTTTTGGAATCGAAACATTCCGAAAGAAGACAATATGTGATTGAAGTAACTAGCTCAGTTCACTTTAAAAAGGCACGGTTTAGGCTAGAAGGTCGTGGAAATAGCCTCACGCGATTTGGGTTAAGGTTGTATTTGGATCTCTAAAGACATTCGTCGTTAATATCTTATAGTTTGAAGTCTTTTTTATTTCGAAAGGATAAAGTAAATGGTTATTTGTCATGTTGCGTGTGTTGTTTAACAAATAGTAATAGACACTCCATCGACAAATCATAGAGCTATTGGTATAGATATTTATCAGAGAAATTGTCCAATCAACTCTAAATTTATTATATGAACGTCAATTCAATTCTAAATTTTTTAATTTTGTCAATTTTGTCAATTTAGTTCTAGATCTTTACGCAAAATTTCAATTTAGTTTTTTCGACCAATTTTATTGGAAATCATTAAGGGTGTGCTATGTAGACAGTCGGTAATGATCGGATTGTTGATCAATTTTTGTTAGAATGATCAAATAAGAATTTCATGCAAAGATTTTTTACTAAATTAGTAAAATTAAAAAGTCATAAAACAAGTTTGTGATATATTTATTTGTCTATAATGAATATTGCTTTTTAATTTGATTTGATGATTTTTTTTTTCGCATGCGTTCACGATTATCGCTATCCCCACAGTCAAACTTTTGTTAACATAGCATGGGATCATTCGAAAAAAGTAAATGGACTCTTGAAGATTTTAATTCTTACTTTGGCGCTTGAAATGTTTAGCAACATGCCTATGTCACGATTGCCAAAATAATTAGACAAATCTCAATATAAATAGATAAGAAATCCAATCGAAGTGCATAAAATTTAAGGAATTTCTAAATAAAAGCCTGAAATGCTATTATTTTATTAAATAATAGCTTGGACTTAACCTTATTTTAAAAACCACGCATTCGCTTATTTCGTGCCACCCTTCCAACATGGAAGGAGGAGGTGAGGGTTCAAATCCCCACCTCCTCGTGACGGGGAGGACGGAGGGGTAGGGACAGTAAGTTTACCTCCCGAGTTCTGACAAAACAAGGTGCAAGTGAGTGTGAAATAATAGTCTGTAGAGTAGGAATAAAGTAACCTTATTTTAAAAAAGGCATGGAGTACCATTATTTTCTTAAATAAGGATTTGAAATGTCAATACCAATCTCAAAGAAGGGCCTCAACTCACCGACCGCGAAGGGCAATTTTGTCTTTTAAATTTTAATTTTTTCCTTTTTTCTTACTTTTTTAATGTTTTTTCTTTTAAAAAAATGAGAAAAGGGAAGCACAAGCAAGAGGGTGTGGCAAAGGCCGATAGGGTTAGGGCTGAGCGCGGTTCCCGGGTTACCCGGGAACCGGAACCGAACCGGAGGAGGGTCCGGTTTGGTTCCCGGTTCCAAGGGGACCGGTTTCGGTTCCGGATTACTGGTTCGGTTCCAAGCGGAACGGAACCGATTGAACCGGAACCTGTTTCGAACCGGTTACTTAGGGCAGAAAAAGCTCAACCTTGGATGTTCTAGTGACTTGTATGTGATGTTCTAGTTGAAGTTTGGCTTTGGCCTCTAAATGAAAGTTGTAAAGGACTTCTTGGAGTATAACATACTCAAATTTGTGACAAAAAAACAAGTATAAGTGGGTGAAATCGTTATTCTTTGGAAAGACTGGATCTGGAGATTTTGGGACCGACCCTTGATGAATGCATGGACTGTAAGGCAACCTTTTTGTCGAAATTTCACTTCGGTTTCTTAACAAGAGTTGTAAAGGACATCCTGAGGTATCACATATCAAAAATTTAGAGAAAAAAAACAAGAATAGGTAGGTGAAATCGTGGTCCTTTGGAGATGGTTAGATCTGGAATTACGGTACTACGAACATGGATTTTAACCATCCATATTTAATTATCTAGGACGAATTTGACTTCGATGATTTCATGAAGTATCTACCTTATGGTCTTGGCTATCACATAGTCTAATTTCATAATTTTTGAAGGTCATTTGGGTATTTAATCGGAAATGTTTCTAAAACTGTGCAATCTGATGTGTTCGGATCTTGTAAGTTGCAATGCGTGGACTATATCATTTTGTATGAGGTTCTTTTGGAAATGTGTTCTGCATAAAATATCTCTATTCATGTCTTCCCTACAACATATTTAAATTTCGTAATTTTTGTAGTTCATTTGCCTATTTAACCAAAAAAATTTCAAAAACTGTGCAAGTAGAGAATAGGAAAAGTAAATCGATTTTATCTTTTAATCCAGAACGAATTGAACTACGATTTCTTCATAAAACTTGTACCTCTAGGTCTTAAATACAACGTGTCCAAATTTCAGAATTTTCTGAGTTCATTTAAGGGTTTAATCGAAATTGTTTTCAAAACTTGTACCTCTAGACATTCTTGTTCTAGTGGTGTTTTATTTCTACTTTCTAGTTTGCTATTTGTTTGAAAATTTCTAATTATATTATATTATTTTTTTGTAGTGTGAAGTTAATGTATCAAGATAACATGTCAATGGGAAGTTACTGTGTAGTATACACGTGCATTATAGTTTTTTTTTTGGTAACGTGCGCATATGTTATAGTTTTTTTTTTTTTTTTTTTTTTTTTTGTAACGTGCGCGTACGTTATATATTTTTTTTTTTTTGGGTAAAGTGCGCATATGTTATAGTTCAAATACGAAAATAACAAAAAAAAAAGAAAAAAAGAACTGTTGGAACACGGAACCGACCACGAAACTGTGACGGGGTAGGTTCCGTGTTCCTCATTCCCACGGGTAGGTTCCAGGTTCCAGACGGAACCGAACCGGAACCTGGAACCGCTCACCCCTAGATAGGGTTGCCAGCCCCTCGTTGATTAGAGGTGAGGGCTAGCAAGCCCTCACTAGAAGCAAGAGAGGGCGATGACCCTCTCCCAAATTTAGGCGAGTTTGAAGGTGCGAGATGAGGGCTACCACGCTAGGGTAAGGGCAAGTGACCCTTGCTTAGATTTGAGAAAAGGGTCATTGCCTTCTCCTGTGTCTGGTGAGGGCTTGCACCTCTTTGCCTCTAGTTGGCAAGACTCGATAGCCCTTGAACCTCACTAGCCTTCACAGCCACCCTACCAGCAATGGGATGCTAGTGTTTTTATTTTATTTTTAAGTATTTAATCTAATTTAATTTAAATTTAATTTGTGTTTGGATGAAAATATCATTAATTGGTTGAAATATTTTTCCGGCCAACGAGGTTAGACCCTTGTTTTTAAAATAAGATACACTTCAAACCCTAATTTAAGAAAATAAAAGCATTTGGGCTCTTATTTATACTTTTTCCTAAATTTAATGCAGGCAACTCAAATGGAAACAAAATCTGTGATTTAAGTGGCTACATAAAATTGGAAGTAATATCACCAATAGAATTTTTGGGAAATTATTTAAAACACCATCAACTATGAGGGTAATGCACATTTGCCCTAAACTTGTACAAATTGCCTCCCTAAACTTTATTTTTTTTAACGGCCACATTATCCTCTATTATATTTTCCTTTAATATGTGGAACGCACATGACTTTTGAGGAATGTTTTCCCATCTCATCTTTTTTCTTTTTACTATTGAATTTTATAAAAAAAAATTAACAAAATGGAGAAAAATAAATTGACCTAGATATTAATATCAAAAAAATAAATATCAATAATAACATATAGTTAAAATTGTTAACATTTGATGAGTATGTTAATAGAACTACTAATTTATTATAGACAAAGATAGATAATTAAGTGAAAAGGAAAATGCCTTAATAACGAAAAGGTCAAATACAAAATTGGATAATCATTTTGTACTTTTAGACAGTTCATTAATGCAAAAAAATGATTGATCAATAAAAAAATACTTAAAATATCACCTTAAATTTCAGTGAATCATTTCTGTGTATGTGTTGGAGATGTCTTTTCCTTTTATAATTTTTGGAAATTTGTGTCAATCAATAAATTTTTACATCAATTAATTTTTTAAATATAAATAGGCATAACCAATTTTGTCGTTTTACCTTTTTGTTATTGGGTCCTTTTCCCTTTCCATTTAATTTGTTTTTATTCTTTCTTTTGAAATATCTTATTTAGTTATATTAAATGTGGCTATACTTGCCAAACTTTAACAAAATTTTGTTATTCTTTATAATACTTGAGGATAAAATAGAGATTTCTCTAAAAAAGAAAAAGATGAGAATACGTTTTTTATTTCGTAAAAGTCATTGGCATTATACGGTGCCCCCCCCCCCCCCCCAAAGTAAGAATATATGAAGCCGTTCGCTGAAGAGTATTATTGCATCATTTTGATGTACGGATACGACGAATGATTTTTAAAGGTGGTGAAGATAGTTTAAATGTACAAAGACGTGAATTTTTGTAATGACATTTTGCTTAAAATAAGTCAAAAGAGGCACAAAAAAAAAGACCAATGCGGATTTCTCTTTAGAGCATTAGTTAAGCAACTGGTTAGAGGAATTGAAAAAAATGAATCATTTCAAATTTAGGGTCCGTTCGTTTTGTAGAAAATAGGTTAATTCCGGAAAATATTTTCACACAAGTTATTTTCTAGGAAAATGACTATTTTCTGGTATTCGGCTAAAATCTGAAAATGTTTAAGAAAATATTGTTTAGTGTTCGGTAAGGAAAATATTTTCCGCTCCCCAAATTGGTGAGCGCAAGCGTCAAGCTTGAGGCTTGCCAGATCGACGAGTGCCTGAGATCGATGAACTTAAGGTTCACCTAGTGACGGTTGACGACTAACCAAGAAAGAAGAATATGTGAAACAGAGAAAAGAAAAAAAAAGAAAAAAAAATAATTTGAATTAAAAAAGAAAAAGAAAAATTTTAAAATATCAAATAAAAGAGAAAAGAAGAAGAAAAAATGGGAGGTGGAAGTGGAGATTTATAGAGGTGTGAGATAAAGAGAGATCAAGTGAGGAAAATATTTTCCACATTTCAAAAGTGGAAAACATTTTCCCATAAAATTTAGATGACTTTTTTCCTTTAATGGAAAATATTTTCCTCAGGAATTCATTTTCCGTAAAACGAACGTCGAAAAATCCGAAAAACATTGTCTGCGAAACGAACGGAGCTTTAATATGTCTAACGAAAGCCCAAAAAAAAAAAAAAAAAAAAAAAAAAAAAAAAAACTCGTTAACACGACTCATGGTATAATCACTCACAAAATAGGGAGAAGGCAATTAGACAACGGCCTAATTTCTGGCCTTATGGCATATGTTCTCCCGAATCTCTAACAATGCAACTGGCAAAGCCTAAAACCAATCAAGCCATTTTCTCATAATCATCCGAGAAAGGGAAAATTCTTATCAGAATCCGAGGCGTGCAATTCAATTCAAGTTCAAGGAAAGTGCATGAATTCAGAAAGAGAGGGGGGGAGGGGTTATTGAAGGGGGGAGAGAAGAGAGGGGAGTTAAGTGTGGCATTTAAGAGCCATCACATGCACGCAATAAATTCTCTTACCAATTCAGTAACGCCCTTATCAGCACTAAGAGAATCGAATTCCTCCATCTCTCCATCTCCTCCTCCTCCTCCCCAAGAAAAAACCCAAATGGCATTCCCACCCCTTGGAAAGCCGTGCGTTATCTGAAGAAGAGAAGGCCCCCCAAGAGGAAGAGTATCATCATGGAATTGGGCACGAGGAAGAAGAAGAAGAAGAACTGGGACGAGCTTGGGGTCGTGGACACCATTTATGAGGAGGAAGGCTACGAAGAAGAAGAAGAGAACTCCTCCGCCAGTTCTCCACCTTCTCTCTCCTCTCCTCGCGCGGAAATGTGGTAATTATTTTCGTTTTCCCAATTCCCTTTTTTGAATTCGGTTTCGTTTCCATTCAAGAAATTCGTGGTTTCGAGAGTACTTGGATGGGAAGAATCTGCATTTGACTTGTGGGTGGGTTTCTCTCTAAAACGCTTGACGTTTTGGAAATTGTCAGGTCAGTGAAATCTTGCAGGCCGGACGTCGTGATAAGAGTTCAAGGGACATGTTTTCACCTCCACAAGGTTTGCAATCATTCTTTTTGACTCCTTCGTTCTCGCCTAGATCTCACGCTGCATGAACATAATCGTATGAAGCCACAGAGAGAGAGAGAGAGAGAGAGAGAGAGAGAGAGAGAGATGGAGGTTGATTTTGTAGTTTTAAGTTCTATCTAGGTTGGAAGTGGAGGACATGAAACCATGTGGATTGGTGCTCTCTTCTCATTGGTTGATTTCACGGATGTCGAAAATATTCATAAATTTGTTTCACAACATTTGTCCTGTGTTCGTGCGATATGTCTCATCGAGGGCAGTGATTGGTGCAAAATTTTATTGATTTTCAATTTTTTTTTTTGCTTTTCCATTTGATTTGATTTTATATACGGTTGGAAAGACAAATAGGACATGTACTTCTCATTTATTAGCAATTAATAATTTCACATTATTTTTATAATCTTGGGTAAAAAATGGTATGAATAATTTAACGGAGGGGAGGATCGTTATTATACGTTACTGTTGTTTCGCCCCGTAGGTCTCCCTCACGTCAAGAAGCGCCTACCTCAAGCGGCACCTCGCGGGCGTCTCCGAGCTCATCCTCTCCCCGCCGTTGAAGATAACGGCGGCCACGTTCCGCCTGGTGGCCGACTTCTGCTGCGGGGCCCACGTCGTGGTGACGCCGTTCAACGTGGCGGAGCTCTCCACCGCGGCGGCGGCGCTGGAGATGACGGCGGGCGACGGCGGCGACGGGGCCGACGACCTGAGGCTCGTCGCGGAGACCTACTTCCGTCAGTACGTCAGCGAGAACCGGGAGTACGCCTTGATTCTGTTCCGCTCGTGCTTGGGTCTGTTGCCCGAGGCGGAGACGGCGGCGTGCCTCGTCAGCCGATGCGTCGAGGCCTATGGTCTGATGGAAGACGGCGAGAGCGTGGGAGGTGGCGACGGCGTTGCGGAAGACGGGTCCGTCGCGTGCTTTGACGACGTCGTAACCGTAGGGGTCGAGGATTTTCAAGTTATGGTTGACTCGATGCACGGTCGTTTGACCAGTCATGACTTGCTATATAGAATGGTCGATGTGTATCTTAAGGTAAATCTTTCAATATATTTCCGATTGATTAAT
Source organism: Eucalyptus cladocalyx (assembly GCA_017140615.1). Lineage (NCBI taxonomy): Eukaryota > Viridiplantae > Streptophyta > Magnoliopsida > Myrtales > Myrtaceae > Eucalyptus > Eucalyptus cladocalyx. Next base: position 12,890,625 of record CM029524.1, on the reverse strand, counting down.
TTTTTGACATTTTTATCAAGTAATAATTTTTTTTCCCATAATAATAAATTTTCTTCCCCAAAATAATTGATATCCATGATAATAGATTTTCTCGTGGTATTTTGTTTTTCCTTTGAATATATTTGCAGGAACACGGTCGGAAAATTACGGAGGAACGCAAGGACCAGATATGCAACACCGTCGACTGCACCAAGCTCTCGCCGGACCTCCTCCTCCACGCCGTCCAAAACCCTCGGATGCCGCTGCGCTTCATCATCCGCGCCATGCTCGTTGAGCAGCTGAGGACCCGGCTGCACGTCGTCCGTGCCTGCGACCGCCACCAGCCGCAGCGCAAGAGGCGCCAGGGCAAGGACGGGGACTCCTCCGCCTCCGCTGCCACGCTCGGCGCGATCCTCCAGCGAGACGCCGCCGTCCGCCAGGGGGCGCAGCTGAAGGCCGCGATGGACGCCACCAACTCGCGGATCCAGAACCTCGAGAGGGAGCTCACCGGGATGAGGCGGATCCTTCGCGAGTCCACCACCACCGAGAGGCAGAGGAGCGGCGCCGCGGTGATCGACTCGGCTCGATCGGCTAGCTTCCACTACATAACGGCGGCAGAGAGCGGCAAGATCGAGAGAGGAGAGCGAGGGTCGGTCTCGTCGGTCAGCTGCAGGTTCAGCGCTCGAGGTGAGGCGGCGGTAGGACCAGGAGGAGGCTCGGAGTGGCCGGAGGAGAGAGGAAGCCCGGGCGGTCCCAAGAGCATTCGGCAGAGGCTGATCAGCGGATTGAAGCACGCGTTCGGAGTGTCGAGCGATTCGAAACCTGCGACAGGGAGCAAATTTGCAGTAGGTAATGTCGGGAGAGATGTTACTGGGGTGGTAGAAAGAGGAAGAGCTGCCGTTTGAATGGGACTTGTAAAAGCTTTGAATGTGGATAAAATATGACACTGAGTTAGATGTAGCATTTGGGCAAACGATTGGTCATTTCTTTTCCTTTTTTTTTTTTTGGTCGGAGAAAAACAATTGGTCATTTCTTTACCCTTAAAAAACTTGGTTGTTCGGTCTCTTTAATTTTTTCAGTTCACCTTTTTATCATTATATTCCCTTTTCCTAGTCAATACTCATCATTTTTCTGTATTTTATTTGTCTTTCTGGTATAATTAGCTCGATGATTTGATTTCGAGCAACTTCCTTTTTCCTACGTGGTCATAATTCTTAGAAGAGCGGCATTGCAGTTTGTAAACTTTCTCCAAGTGATTTGTTTTCTTGTGAAAAGTGCAAGGTGGATAATTTTAGTCTGGAGCACCGACCTTTTTCCATCTTTTTTAGATTTCTGAGATCGTATATTTATTTTAGCATGAGGGGCACTTTTAATTTATTTTTATCTTGTATCATTAGTTTTTTTCATACGTCCTTAGAGAGGATGGTTTTTAAATCTTTAGATTCTTCAATAGAGGTGACAATAGGATTGGGTTTTTTTGGTGAACGTCACCAATATTTTTTTCTATAAACCTCTAGTCAATGATATTATCTCCAGTCCCTCATTCAACTTACTTAATCTTTTCATCTACCAAAAGTATTGTTGCATGGTTTCTAAGAGATGGGGAGTCTAACAAGTGTACCTTTGTTGTGCTTTGGAACTCCTCTTGGGCTGCGTTTGGTCGACCGGATAAAAACCAGGATAGGATATGTTTTATCATATCCCGTGTTTGGTAGTTGTCTAAGATAGGATAAGGTCGGATATTAGACGGATATAAACTGGATAAAAAAATCCGAGGGGAGGTCGGATAAGGTCGAATAGGATTTCTTTTATTCGAAACATAAAACCCTACGCTTTTTTTTTCTCTTTCTCTCTATTGTTCACCCACATACGACTCTCTGTTTTCAAAGTATCGACGTTGAAGCCTTCTCTCTATAGCTTTTCGATTCTCATCAAAATTTTATGAAAGCCTTCTTCCTTGCCAAGGTAAGACCACCCGTCCGCCGGCGATCGCCCCGGTTGCCCTCCCGATTGATTCCCCCCACCGCGACGTTTTCCCCGCTTCAATTGCGCCTCGGCTGCCAAGGCCGCTGGTGCCCTGACGTCCCCATCAAGCCGTCGGGTCCGGGTGGTCGCGGCCCGTTTCGGCGCGGTGGGGATGTGGGGGAAGTACGTGAATTCTTCTATTTTTGTGTTTCTGACTTTTTTTTCGTGGGATTGGGAGTGTGGTGTTTGTTTGTTTTTTTTTTTTTTCTACTTGCAGTTATGGGGGGTGGGATTGATTGAGGCTAATGTGGCTAATTGCTTGGTAAAATTGAAGCTTTTTGGTTTTCGTTTGAGCTCCAGAGGATGATTTTGGCTGGGTCTAACGGTTTGGATCGTTGCGGTTTCAACATTGATAGCTATAAAACATTTGGGCATTTGTTTCTTCCCAAATGGCCATAGTCTCAGATGGTGAAGGGCCACTGTATAGCTCTGTGCTAAAGAAGATTTTAAAGGGAAGCGCTTTTACTCAAAAGGAGGATGCTGGGAACTTGCAGCAAGAAGCAGCTTTGGTAAGAAAGGTGCTAATGGAAGTGTTTCGCAGATTGACACTAAAACTGCTGTAGAATAATGAAATGAGTAGAAACACAACACCACCAGAAATGCTCATTACAGTCGCTCTATTTATTAAAGAAAACCATAGGAGTGTGCCTTATTTCAGGTAAATACAGGGTACTGTGTTGAGTAGATACTTGATAATTTCCTTTCTAGTTACAATTAGGCAAAGGCTAGTTGCTGCTGCCTATCCAATGTGATGTTAGTTGATCTCATGTAACGCTGTTGGATCAAGACTGGAAATTTCTTTTAAATATATGATCCATAAATTTTATCAGTTCTAAAAAGTTTGCGCTGCTATTCATTGTTTCTTTTTAATGGTGTAACTTGACTGTTCTTCGATCATATCATCTTGATTGTTATAATTGGCCGTAAGACCATAGCTGTCAATTTATCCTTTTTTTCCACAGTATGGTTTATTCTTTGGATGTCGCCATTGTATTCACGCTCAATTTTACATCTGGTCATTGGTTTTCTACACAATTGACAACCTGTTGCCATAAACCAATTGTTGTCCCTCCCTCACATACGTGAGTCTACCTTGTGAACCGTTTAGGCCTGCTTCAACCTGGGTGCATGCTCATGTCATTTTGCTTATGATGAGGACACACAATGACATGGATGTCAAGTCGTCATCTGATAATGTTTGATAGGGCTGTGTTTTCTTTGATCCTGTTAGATGCTTCGTAGAGCAAATGAAAGATGTTCTGTTTTATGCCGGACCTTTTCCTCAGTTCTTTGATGACTCGTGATCTTCAGTAAGATGATGCAATCTCATGCCATTCAAACGCGTGTGAGATGGCTCCAAGAAAATTGCTTTTCAATGCTTTTATAACTCATACTGTAGTCTACTATTCTTTGACTAGTAACTACTTTGAAGGGGGTATCCAAAAGATTATTTCAAAGGAACGGAAAAGATTATTACGATGTGTAATTATGAAATTCGATGAGAATCTGTTAATTTGAAAAATATATATTGTTTTGGATGATTTTGTGAATATTAAACCTGCAAATTTGTACTTGTCTAATGTTATTGTTTTAAAATATCCGAACTTAAATCCGTAGTTCACCAAACAATAGATTGGATAAAATATGATGATATCCGACTTTAAATTTGTAGTTCACCAAACAATTGATGGGATATGAAGAAATCCATGGATTTCTTATCTTATCCCATTTAGAAATCTGAACGACCAAACACAGCCTTGTAGTATATCCCATGCCCTTTTTTTGCGATCTTTGCTCCAATGATTCTTGAATAGCGTTTCGGGAGTTCTTGTTGGATATGGAGAGCGCTTACAATTTTTTGTAGTTGCTTTGCGAGAAAGGGTTCACTTTCTGTTGAGGCCGCATTTCTTTTCTCCTTGATGTCCCATAAGCCTTAAGCTAATAAGAAATTAATCATTTAATGCTCCAATAGACATTGTTATTTCCACTGAAAGTAAGAACCGGCAGATATTTTGTTGGGTGATTTTAGTAGTGGGTGGGAAAAGGCCTAGCAACAACTGAATGTAGGACCGTCAGTTTAGGACATATCTTGAAAATGAAAAATGCGTGTTGCGTGTTTGTGGGTTAATAAGGCAAAGGGTGGAAAGCGAACGATAGTAAGTCCATTGACAGAGAAAGGACTACCAGGCTATAAGGATGCTTTTAGTATTTCTAGTTGGTCTTGTACATTACCGAACATCTCATGCCTTTTAATATGCTCAATTAACTAACACACAACATTGTATCTCTGGATTTGTAAGAGATAATCTACTTGTTTTTAACTTTGGACATGCGATCGCTACAAATTTTAACTTCCTCCTATCAAGACTAAAATGGAGACTCTTAATCCCAATGGAGTCTCCGCTATTCTGAAAAATTGATGAATACTTAAATAAAGATGGAGAGGTGAGAATTGAAGCCAAAATCGCACTGAGTGAATTCTAAAAATGTACTACGTAATGCATATCAGAGGTGGCAAATGGATGGGTTATAAATAGTTTCAACCCAAATGCATCAATTTAACTCACATTGACTCATTTATAGTTTCCATACAATTTAGGGGAGAAGTGTTAAAGAAGTCCTAAATCTTTTGTATTTGTGCCAATTTAGTCATAAACATTTTTTGGGTGCCAATTTAATCCTAAACATTTTTACGTCGTGTCAATTTAGTCATTTTCCGGACAATTTTGGCCGAATTTTGTTGACTGGATGCCAGCCCGCTGACGTGGCCTGATTGGTGCTGATGTAGACAACTTTTAATAATATTTTAATATTTTTAAATTTTATTCTTTATTCTTTTTCTTTTTATCTTTTTCTTTTTTCCTTCTCCTCCTCCTCCCTCCAGTTTGGTCACCGGATCTCGGTGACGGCCCGCGAGGTCGACCTGGCCGGCCACCTCGCCAGTGGCCATAAGGGCAGCCTCGCACTAGGCAGCAAAGCTCGCCCTTGCCGAATCTGGCGAGGGTCGAGCCTCACCCGCCCTCAAGGCCTGGGTAGCGAGGCTCGCCCTCATCGGATTTGGCGAGGGTCGAGCCTCGCCCATGGTAGCACCGGGCGGGTGAGCCTCGCCGGCCATGGGTGAGGCCGCCCTTGCAGCCACTAGTGAGGTGGCCGGCCAGGTCGACCTCAACCTCTACCTCGCCAGTCGTCACCTCTAGCCGGTTTCCATGGTCTAGTGATCGGCCGGAGGAAGGAGGAGGAGAAGGAAAAATTTAAAATTTAAAATTTTAAAAGTAAAATAATAATTAAAAATTTTAAAATTAAAAAAAATTAAAATATTATTAAAAGTTATCCAAGTTAACACCGATCATGCTACATCATCAACCGGCGTCCGATCAGCAAATTCCGGTCAAAATTGGCCGGAAATGACTGAATTGGCATAACGTAAAAATGTTTAAAACTAAATTGGCACAAAAAAAAAATTTATGACTAAATTGGCATAAATGCAAAATGTTTATGACTTTTAACACTTCTCCCTACAATTTAGATAGTGCATGTCCAATCCAATTCAGGACTAACCCAAATCCAACCACATAACTCACTTTTTGACCATAGCAAATTAAGTATTTAGCAAATTTAAAATATATTAAAAATAAAGGAAAACATATGCAAAAAAACCATCATGGGACTCTGTCCCTTCCTCCGTGCTAGCACCACCCTGAATTGCCGCAGCTCGATTATCACCTGGAACACTAAGTACACGAAGGCCTCCTCCTAACGAACTGTTAATTCTTACCACCATCCTCCGCTGCCTTTGGCTACCAGCTTCAACAACCAACATCCCGTTTGTTAGTTATATGCCCTAAAGCAACCATGTAATAGTTACATGTTAGGGATTTTAGTTGTGTTGTCAAATTAATGGCAAAGACATATTCATTCATTCATCTAATTATCTATATGAATGATTTCATAAGATCAATTGTGACTAGACTTATTCTTAAGATGTTAAGAATATGCATAACGAGTTTACAGTTAGACTAAATCTTTAAACCGTTCCCAGTCAATGAATTATTGAGTGGATATTAATAATCTTATTGAGACTAATATGTTCTTAACTTCACCATTAAGTATTGGATACTTAAGGTAATAACGAGTCACGAGTTATTGGGTATTATGATACTTGAGTTAGAACATAGGTATTTGTAATAAACAAGTTCAATGAACGTGACACACATAGAATGATTGGCAATATGGAAGCTTTAGCGAGGTCAATGAGTAATCGTTCATGCTCTGGTCTTGTGTAAATAATCTTTAGACTTGAGGCACATTGTTGACTTGTATGTTAGATGGCTATGGTTCATGAGTACACATATTGGCTGCTCATTGATCCATTTCTATACCTGATGGTCATAACTTGTTCACATACGAGTTACGCATGTGCGCAACATGGAATTTGTCTGCTTATTACATGCAAGGTACAATAATGATGTCCTATGTAATCTAATTGTGACACTACATTAAAATCTTTGGCTGGGGTTGTAACCGAGAATGAATTGTTTATGTTTTGTATAAAATGTAGGTCAATTAGCTTTGTGCAGATGATTGAATTGGTAACTTGACAAATATTCTATGGTTTTTGTTCAATCGGGACATAGTAAGATAGAATGATTAAATTACATTGTAACTAGAGCTGATAGGTTCATTACGTTCTTAAAGTATTCACATTGTCTGGGTAATCATAATATATTGCCAGATATCAATCGTGGCTTATAAGACTTAGAGATTGATCATGACAATCAATCTTCTTGGGAGTACTAATGTGTTAGTGTAAATCTTACTACTAGCTTAGTGATGAACCTAGGGATATCACACATCATAACCAATTCACTCAATCGAACACAGCCCACTCACGAGAGCTGTTCTCTTGCTCACCCAGCTTCTAAAGGAAGTAGTCAGTAACTTATTTGAGAAGTTAAAGACTAGTTTCTAGAAGAAGTAGTCAATAACTTCTTTGAGAGGTTAAAGACAAGCTTCAAGAGGAAGTTAAATGTTGACTTCATTAGGACATTATATATAGAGAGTAGAGAGAGGGTGAGGGGATTAAGTAAGAAAGAGAGAGAAAGAGAGAGACAACTACATGGTTAGCAAACGGTTGCTAGCCACATGCTGAGAATTGTCTCCACGAGATTGTTAGCACAATTATAGTGGCGATTACCTACAAGCTCTTTTTCATTCGAGGTGCGTTAGTGGTGTATCTAAACTAAAGGCCCAATGTTTGTGAGGCTTGAACTAAAGAACATTTGAATCAAGTCGTTTAAAGCGCGTTTTGAGAGATAATCCATATAATCTATTTTGATATTCTAATTTTTTATTAAAACGCACGAACAACGCCTTTGAAGATACATGGGTAGTAAAATTTTATCTTTACTTCCGCTGTGTTCATGTTTAGTTAGCATATATATGTTCCGTAAAATTCCAACATCGTCCTCCACAGAACTCTACCTCTTTGCTCTAATTTCAAACCACAAAGAGACCCTCGATTTCAACCTCACTTTTGGTGATCATGACGATCGGCCAAGACTTTTGGAGCCTATCAAGGCGGTGGAGGACAAAGAAATCATTTGTGCCCATGATCAAGAAGGTTAGACTAGTGAATTTCAATTGAGGAATGCTAGAAGGCACGTCCTTCTGCTTTCGGAATTGCCAATATCTGCTCCCAACCTAACGTTGATCTTGGTGCGGCTTATATTTTCCACTTTATTAGTTTGTTTAAGCAATATTTTGACTGGTCTTTCCGATCAGGTAAAATTGTAGAGACCGTTCCAAACTCGACGAACATCAAGTGGCACGAATGTCCTGTCGACAAAGTCGCTAGGCAAGAACTACTCAAGCAGAAAGGTTGCGTGATATGGATCACCGGGCTCAGCGGTTCAGGTTCGCTACGATTTGTTCATCAAACGGTTTAACTGGGTTGAATTTCCTTCTCACCTGACACGTACCCCTCTTTACAGTCAGATCTCTTGCGTACTAAGAAGCAATCTTTTCATCGTGGGTTTGCGGCAAAAGTTCGTAAATTTCCATAACTCGATCCAGTCATGCTGGGTTCAACTTGCTTTGATAGTGCTGTCGAACTCGATCGATCTATCTAGTGCTGCAAATAGGAATTTCGTGGATTTCCATTACGTCCATACTGTTTTAATGAATTTTATTCTTCCTAGGGCAGAAAGTGGACAAATAGTACATAAAAATCGAACTTTTCGGTTCAGTCGCCAGCTTAATTTTCCTGAGTATTCCTTAATTTCCATTTGTCCTTAGAGAGTAGAAGTTGACGTGCTTTTTTGGACGTTCATAAGGTTTCACATTTGTGTTCTCTTCCTAAGATCTTACGAAAGAACAAAAGAAAAGACGTCGTCTCCGCTAAGAAAGCCTTTCGACGGCGCTTAAAGAAAATTTAAGACGGCGTCGTCCATTGGCTGGGGAGCAACTATTGTAAATCAACAATCTCAAATGGCTAGTTTGTCTGTTTCAGACACAAAGTCATATTTTGGAGAAGCAAGAGCTCTTTGAGATTTTGTTGCAGCATATACTTAAAATCTGACTTGGCCTTATTGACACTTAATTTTGAAAAAATAAAATTGCATTTTGAACAAATAAAGAAAAAAAATGAAAATTGAGGAAATTGATTTGATTGAATTATGTAAGAAAATATAGAATTCTGATGGATATCCGAATTTTGTTAAATACAGCAACAAATTTGAAATTAAGTGAAAAATGGATAAGAATTGAGCTGATTGCCAAATCATACAGATTTGATTTAATGTGACAAGAAATGGTAATTCGGAAAATGCCATGTAAAGAGACTGTTTCAAATCACTATAAGAGAGATGCTCATTTTTCATGAAAAGGGTGGCGATTTTCAAAAAAATTCGAGAGTGAATTCAAGAAAAAATTTTCAGAGCAAAAAACGTGAGGAATGCTTTTTCTTTCGGGTTTTTAAGCTCAAAAGCCCCAAATAAAATAGATTCTTTTGTTTTGGGGAGAAGGGAGAAGTCAAAAGTCAAAAAGAAAATACAGTAGAGAGAAGAGACAGAGAGAGGAGACGTAGGAAGTGACGTGAGGGAGAGAGAGAAAAAAAGAAAAAAGAAAAGAGGAAACGCTACAGTGTCGTCTTCTCCGAAGGGGCCTCCCGATCGCTCCCGGCGTGCCCGCGCCGTCCAGCGCGTCGGCCAGCGCGCCGGCGCCACCTCCGCCAGCCACCTCCATGTCTTCGCCGCTGCCGCTCCGACGCAAAATCCCCGACTGTAAGAATTATTGTGGCCCATATTATGTGATTTATTATACGGTTTAATAATTATTGAAATGCTATAAATAATTATTTGTTATGAGAAGGTACGACTCTAATAAAACGAAAGGGTATATCACTTTGATGGAAGGCACCCTTTCAACGAACATATAAATAGAGTCCGGTCCTCTCTCCACCCATACACGAACAACAAAAACAAAAGGAACGTATTCTCTCCTCCATCAATTAAATACATTAAGGTTTAGTGGGTTAAGGGAGAGAAATCGGATTTCTCCTTTTGGTTCGAGATCATTGGGTTTTCTACAACGATCATTATCAAGCGTAACGCTATGGATAAAGGTTTGTCTGAATCTATTTGTGAAAATTATGAAGATCAAAGATCATTGATTTATATGAATTATATTCTAACAGTTGGTATCGAGCATTTGGTTTATGATCTCATTATTTTTCTGTTTAAAGAAATATTATGATTTATGCATGATGATTTGTTGAATGATCTTGTTCGTAGCATTTGTTGTTGTTGAAATGTTTTGGAAGGTTCTGTTAAAGAAAATCTGAATGATGGAACGTTTTTCATGGACTAAAATGGTGAAGAAAAGTTACTGTGTGTGTGCGAGTGGAAAAGGACAAAAATAGAGTAATTCGGAATTTTAAGGACAAAAATGGAGGAATTCAGAATTTTGAGGGCAAGGTAGAAACTCTTCGATTCCGGGCAAAATCCGGCGACCCACCGCTTGATTTCGGACCCACACCGTCGCACTTGCCATGAGGAACATTAGCCATGAGTTTTTCCGGTATATCAGTGTTCGCCGAAGGCTAATCGAGCGGCGGAAGCGGCGGTGGTGGAGGGTTTGCGTTTTGGGGAAACTTTGGTTTGATTTGGGGCCAATTTTTTGTCATTTTCTCCGAAACTTGGACCCATGTGGTCGTGTCGGCATACTCTTCAAAACCCATTAATTATTTGTGTCTGGAATGGGCTGTCGGAGAAGAAACGGGCGGCGAAACGGCGAAAAACCGGCAATAAATCGCGTCTGTGCGAGAGGAAGAAGGCGCGTGGGCTCCACACGTGCGCCGTGGTTGCAGGCGCATGGAACCACGCACCACGCCCGTCACGCGCGCGCGTGCAACACACGCGCTGCCGCGTTGGACGTGCGGATGCGCAGCACGCGCCCGCGGCGGATGAAGGCGCGTGCTCGGCACGCGCCTGACGTCCCCGCGCGGCCCTTTTACGTTTTTGCCCCTATGTCATTTTTAAAATTCCCATTTTGTCCTTCTCGCAATTTATTTACTATTCTGCCCTTGTTTAATTAATAATTACAGTTCTGCCATTGCTGATTATTTATCATTTTGCCCCTGGATTATAACTTTATGATTCTGCCCTTATGGAATTAGGATTTTACAATTTTACCCTTATGCTTTGATTAAGTTTTTGTCCTTGTGTGCAAATTTGGTAAATATTTGTATTTTACAATATTAAAAAAATAATTCATATTATGAAAGGTTTGTTAGTCACCAAAGTGGCCGAATCTTAAAGTCTTATGAATTTTGATATTGTAAATTATTTTATTCAATTACCTATGATTAATTGATGCTATATATGAAATTGATATGTTTTATATCATTATTGGAGTTATGGGTATATTGAAGTTCATTTATTATAAGAACTTAGGGATTAACCCAAAGGTTAATTATTTTCTTATAATTCATGAACATGATGGTTGATAATTAATATGACTTGTTAAATTTGTTTGTATATCCAAAGATAACAAATAAATTTTAATAAGATATATTTACAATTATCAAATAAAAGTTATTAGCATCATTATGGTTTATATATTTTTGTATATCATAGGATCACCTAAAGGAGAACTATGATGTGCATGTGTAGTTTAGTTTGAATATGATTAGTTGATATTCTCAAAGCATTAATATATGAGTATTTTCTTGCACATTTGCAGTATCTGTACCTGTTTCACTCCATTCGCACGCCTCATCTGTTCCCTTATTCAATGGGATAAATTTTCCTGATTGGAGTGAGCAAGTCCAGTTTCACTTAGGTGTCCTGGATCTTGATTTATCGCTTCAAGCTGAGAAACCAGTTGCCATTACTGATGAAAGTAGCAATGATAAAAAGTCTTTCCATAAAGCTTGGGAAATATCGAACAGACTGAGCTTAATGTTCATGTGAATGACAGTTGCAAACAACTTAAAGACTTCTCTTCCTAAGACTAACAATGCTAAGGAATTTATGAAATTTGTGGAAGAGCGTTCTCAAACTGCTGATAAGTCACTTGCTGGTACACTGATGAGCACACTGACCACCATAAAATATGATGGTTCGCATACCATGCATGAGCATATACTTGAGATGACCAATTTAGCAGCAAAATTAAGAACTTTGGGAATGAATGTGGATGAGTACTTTTTAGTACAATTTATACTTAATTCCTTACCTCATGAGCAATATGGGCCATTTCAAATGAATTACAACATTATAAAGGATAAGTGGAATGTAAATGAATTGGCCAGTATGTTAGTTCAAGAGGAAACAAGGATAAATAATCAAAAGGCTCATTATGTTCATCTCTCAAGTCATCAAGGAGTTCGAAAGAATTTTAAGAGGAAAGGTAGAAGGAGCAAGAAGAAAGGACTACACGTCATGAATGACTCTTCAAAGGTTTCTCAAATCCATAAGAAGGAACACAATCTTATTAAGTGTCATTTTTGCAACAAAATTGGACACTTGAAGAAAGATTGTCTGAAATGTAAGACTTGGTTCTAAAAGAAAGGTAAGCCTTGTGCTTTAATATGTTTTGAATCAAATTTTACTGAAATTCCTTATAATACTTGGTGGATTGATTATGGTGCCACCACTCATGTGTCAAATACGATGCATGGATTTCTTACAATCCAAACTATAAAGCCAAATGAAAGTTATGTGATTACGGGGAACAGAGACAAAGCTCAAGTTGAAGGCATTGTCACTTATCGTTTGATCTGAGATACTAGGCATTATTTGGATTTGTTTCGAACCCTTTATGTACCTACATTTTCTCGCAATTTAGTTTCTTTGCCAAGACTTGATGTGGCGGGATTTTATTGTAAGTTTGGATCTGAATCTTTCAATTTGTTTAAGAGTGATACTCTTATTGGAACTGGAACTTTATGTGATGGTCTCTACAAATTTAGACTTGATAATACTTTTGTTGAGACATTAATGACCTTGCATCATAATGTTGGCACTAAACGAAGTTTGGTGAATGAAAATTATGCTTACTTGTGGCATAAACGGTTGGGTCATATATCTAAAGAAAGAATGCAAAGATTAGTGAAGAATAAAATTCTTCCAAATTTGGATTTTACTGACATTGGAGTGTGTATTGATTGTATTAAAGGTAAACAAATAAAGCACACTAAGAAATGTGCCACAAGAAGCACAAAGCTTTTTGAAATTATACATACTGACATATGTGGTCCTTTTGATGTTCCATCTTTTGGTAAGGAAAGCTATTTCATAACCTTTATTGATGATTTTTCACGTTATGGTTACATTTATCTATTGCATGATAAGTCTCAATCAGTGAATGCACTTGAAGTATATTAAAGAGGTTGAGAGGCAATTAGATAGAAATGTGAAAATAGTAAGATCGGATAGAAGCGGTGAATATTATGGAAAGTATGATGAATCGGGACAATGTCCAGGTCCATTTGCTAAATTCCTTGAAAGACATGGCATTTGTGCTCAATACACAATACCGGGTACACCACAACAAAATGGTGTAGCAGAAAGGCGTAACCGTACTTTAATGGAAATGGTTAGGAGTATGATGAGTCATTCATCTTTACCCTTGTCTTTGTGAATGTATGCTTTAAAGACTTCTATGTACTTATTAAATAGGGTTCCTAGTAAGGCAGTTCCAAAGACTCCATTTGAACTGTGGACGGGAAGGAAACCTAGTTTACGACACCTGCATATTTGGGGTTGTCAAGCAGAAGTAAGAATTTATAATCCACATGAAAGGAAATTGGATTCAAGAACGACCAGTGGTTATTTCATTGGTTATGCAGAGAAATCCGAAGGGTATAAATTTTATTGTCCTAATCATAGTACAAGAATTGTTGAATCTGGAAATGCTAGGTTCATTGAGAATGGTGACATCAGTGGGAGTGAAAGAATGCGTGATGCTTGTATTCAAGAAGTAAGGGTAGAAGTTCATATGCCTAAAGTTTCTAAAGTTGTTGTTTCTGATATTGTAGTACAATCTAACAATAATCGAGAACAACAAACACTCAATAATGGAGATGTCAATAATGAACCTCAAATAGCCGAGTTACAAGAAATAGCATTAAGGAGATCTTAAAGAGAAAAGAGATCAGCTATTTCTGATGACTATATGGTTTATCTACAAGAGTCAGAAATTGACTTAGGAATTTGAAATGATCCAGATTCATTTTCCCAAGCCATGGAATGTGAAGATTCTAATGAATGGTTTAATGCCATGGAAGAAGAGTTAAAATCCATGCATCAAAATCAAGTTTGGGATATTGTTGAATTGCATAAAGGATGTAAGAAGGTCGGGTGTAAATGGGTCTTTAAGACCAAGCGCGACTCAAAAGGCAATATTGAACGACATAAAGCCAGACTTGTTGCAAAGGGTTTTACTCAGAAAGAAGGCATTGACTATAAAGAGACATTTTCACCGGTCTCTAAGAATGACTCACTTAGAGTCATTATGGCTTTGGTGGCTCATTATGACTTGGAGTTACACCAAATGGATGTTAAAACCGCTTTTCTTAATGGGAATTTAGAGGAAGAGGTTTATATGGACCAACCCGAAAACTTTTCAGTTAAAGGAAAGGAACACATGATATGTAAATTAAAGAAGTCAATATATGGACTTAAACAAGCTTCCCGACAATGGTATCTTAAGTTTAACGATACCATAACTTAATTTGAATTTAAGGAAAACACCGTTGATCGGTGTATATATATGAAGATTAGTGGGAGCAAGTTTATTTTTCTAGTTCTGTATGTTGATGATATTTTGCTTACTGCTAATGATCTTAGTTTGTTACATGAAATCAAGAAGTTTCTCTCTAAGAATTTTGAAATGAAGGATATGGGAGAGGCAACATATGTGATAGGAATAAAAATATTCCGTGATAGATCACAATGATTATTAGGATTGTCTTAGAAAGCCTACACTGAGAAAATTTTAAAGAGATTTAATATGAGTAAATGTTCAGCAGGAATAGTTCCAATTTAGAAAGGTGATAAATTTAGCCTTATACAATGTCCGAAAAGTGAATTGGAACGAGAACAAATGAAAAATATTCCTTATGCATCTGTTGTGGGGAGCTTAATGTATGCACAAACTTGGACCGACACGGACATCGGTTTTTGTCGGAATGTCAAGCGGGTATCAAAGTAATCTTAGAATGGATCATTGGAAAGCTTCAAAGAAAGTTCTTAGATACCTGCAAGGAACGAAGAATCATATGCTCACTTATAAAAGATCTGATCATCTCGAGGTGATTGGATATTCAGATTCAGACTTAGCCGGATGTGCCGATACAAGAAAATCAACATTTGGTTACTTGTTTCTTTTGGCTAGAGGGGCAATTTCATGGAAGAATGCAAAACAATCAGTTATTGCTGCATCCACTATGAAAGCTGAATTTGTGGCATGCTTTGAGGCCACAATTCATGGATTATGGCTGCGTAATTTTATTTCAGGGCTTGTGATCGTCGACAGTATTGCCAAGCCACTGAAAATCTATTGTGATAACTCTGCAGCAGTTTTCTTCTCTAAGAACGACAAGTATTCTAAGGGTGCTAAGCATATGGAGATCAAATACTTGTCTGTCAAATAAGAAGTTCAGAAACAAAGAGTGTCAATTGAGCACATTAGCACCAATCTTATGATAGCAGATCCCTTAACAAAAGGATTGCCGCCCAAATAGAGTCCGGTCCTCTCTCCACCCACACACGAACAACAAAAACAAAAGGAACGTATTCTCTCCTCCATCAATTAAATACATTAAGGTTTAGGGGGTTAAGGGAGAGAAATCGGAATTCTCCTTTTGGTTCGAGATCATTGGGTTTTCTACAACGATCATCATCAAGCGTAGCGCTATGGATAAAGGTTTGTCTGAATCTATTTGTGAAAATTACGAAGATCAAAGATCATTGATTTGTTATGAATTTCAGCATCAAGTTTTATATGAATTATATTCTAACACCGATGCCGACACCCCTACAACTCCTCCGTCCGCGACTGCACCTCCACCTCACCTGCGGCACCCGACGACTAGCAATCTGCTGTACAGCACCTCTCGCCCGACGACCGCGCCGTGCCTGCCAGCTTCTGCTCAACGATCGCGCTTGCAGTAGCGCCCGATGCCCTCGCCGAGCCCTTGCCGCGTCTCCGCTCACCACCACGCCTCACCGGCGACCTGCAACTCACCCCGCAGCAGCCCACTCGCCACCGTCCTCCATCCGGCGACCTAGGGCCCGACGCCGCTCGTCATCCCCCGACGCCCGCGTCAGTAGCCCGCGTTGCTCCGCGACCGCCTGGTGCCCGACACCCCTGCATCGCCTCAGTCCCCTTGCCGTAGCACCGACGTTAGCCCCGTTCGTCCGACGCCCATCAACTCTGCAGCAAACCCCTTTTTTGTTTAGGTAGTTTAGCTTTTTCTTTTCATTTATTTTATTTTATCTTATTTTAGTTTATCTATTTAAGTTGTAATATTTGATGTCAATAATTTTTGTAGGCATTATTCGCTAGGATTCTGTCTTTTGTAATCCGAATTTAGACATTGGATTATTTTTTTAATAATATTAAATTTTGGGCTTTTTGGTAGAATTTTAATTGTTAAATCATTATAATTATTAATTTGATCCGTAAGACTTGGATCAGATTTTTAATTATTTTGATTTCTTTGTCGTGATAATTAAGGTTAAGATAATCGTTAATTTAACCTGTGAGACAACAGTTTATTTTTTTGATTATTTTAATCATTTATTTTGTTGATAGCTTAGATTTAATATTTATTTAATAATTACTTATATTTTAAAAAAATTAAAAACTTAAAAAATCAAAAAATCAAAAAATCAAAATTCTGGAATTTTTTAGGATTACATTTTTAGGATTACATTTTTAGGAATAAGTTAGGGTTGAACCTAAATATTTTTTTTAGGGTTTTAGATAATGTTCGCATATTCTAATTATCTCATTTTTCCAAAAAATAGTTTTCTAAGATAGGATAGGGTTTAAGTCAAATTAATCCCTATAATAAATTAGAAAATTATCCTTTTTTAGATAGATTAATTAAGGTTTTCATAAATTTTGAATTTCAATAAAAAAAATACAAAAATACTAGGTGCATGTTAACTAGTTCGCATAATAAGATCATTTAATCAGAATTTGTTCATTAGTGAAGTTAGGTCATGAAGTGCATAATAATTAGTTTGCATGATAGGCCCATTTAATTAGAATTTGCATATTAATAAGATTAAGTCATTTAGTTTAAAAATGCATTTTATAAAAGAATTCTAATTTTTAAGAAAACTCAAAAAAAAAATAATATGATTGCTTGCTTGCTTTGTGTGATGCAATATATTTATTTGAATGTTTTAATAATGGATGAACACCGTGTGGTAACCACATTTGTATGATAGTAATTTAGGTTAAAATAAATGAGCTGCCTGCAAAAAAATATTTTTTGAAAATTAAAAAAGAAATGGTACCTAAAGGGCATTGAAGTAATCTAGTGTAACCAAGTCCCCGTACTTTTAGTCTCTAGTTCGTAGGAGTAAAATAAATCTCCATTTATTTTACTTAGGTATCTAATCGACCTACTATAAACCGATTAGTGACGACTCCTAGTTAATAATCTTTTGTATGTTAAATATTTGAATCTTAAGTTGCGAATTAGTATGGGCTTGGGAGAGTTCGAACTAAGTTTAAAAACTTAGTAGTCTATTAACCTAGTTTCAGGTGGTGCACCCGAAAAATAGGCTGCAACAGGCCTCAATTATAGGAAAGAGCACCTTGGCATGCGCCTTAAGTCGTGGCCTACATTTGAGAGGAAAGCTGACCTACATCCTCGACAGCGACAATGTGCGACATGGCCTATATAGCGACCTTAGTTTTACTGCAAAAGATCGAGAAGAGAATATCCAAAGGATAGGTGAGAGATTTGCTGGTTCATCCTTTGGACAGGGAGGTCGTTAGTTGACAAACAGTGAACTTTGTATTGTCGCAACTTCTAGGTGAGGTGGCGAAGCTCTTCGCAGATGCCGGGATCATATGCGTTGCTTGTTTAATCTCTCACAGAAAGGACCGCGCCATGTGCCGTGCACTCTTTGCCTAAAGGAGGATTCATTGAGGTATGCTCGTTACTCCGCGATTCCGATCTTAGCCCTCGTCTTAATTTCTGTAATCTTTTTTCAGTTATATCATCCCCTATTTCAAAAGAGGATGGATTTCTTGAAAAGCATATCGAAATTTGCAACAGGTGTTCATGGATGTTCCGCTCCAAATTTGTGAGGCAAGAGACCCTAAGGGCCTCTACAGACTAGCAAGAGCTGGAAAGATCAAAGGTAAAGTTCGGAGTTTGGGCGCATCGCTGCTGTTGGCTGCTTTCTCATGAACCAAGGTTTGTTTTTATGAACTGCGATTCCGGGTGCTGGCTCTGAGGTTAACCAGATATAGCTTGTGCAACATATGACTTTGCAGGCTTTACAGGCATAGACGATCCTTACGAACCACCGCTGGATTCTGAGGTGCGTTTATTCCTATCCAACTAGGAAAGGCCAGTGAATATCAAGAAATGTTAATTCTTTCACACAGAATACTCGAACCACAAAAATGAACCATGTCAAGGTTAAAAGCTCTCCTTTTGGATCTCAGAAAGCCTCATTAGCCACCGGTAGGAGATATAATAATCAGTAGTAATTATTTGAAGATGGTTTAAAGCATGTCCATGTGTTGCAGATAGTGCTCCGACATAGGGGACTGGACTGCGGCTCTCCTCGTGAATTGGCTGAATAAGTCATTCTGTACTTGGAAGAGAGAGGATACCTAGAGGCCTGAAAGGTCTACCGATACATATATTGCAAATTGAGGGAAAACAAATCACTTCCCATCAAAGACAAAAGGAAATGAAAAAGGCACCGTTTCTGGGTTAATGCCCCTGATTATGTATAAAGAAAATGTAACACAAAATTGTAATAACTGTTTCGATCAAATGAGCGACATAGTTATCTCGACTTTGACATAGTTTACAATAGTCAGATGCATCACAACTGGGCAGTCATGTAAAAGCTGTGCGGTCTGCTAATTGGAAAATTCTCCTTTTAGCGTGGAAGAAAATCAGTTCATTTCCTGTTTCACTCTAGTGTTTTCAATTAACATCTGTACTTGCCCATGATTGGAGACACCACTCATTCATTCTCATAGTTTAGCTTTTTTGATGCCTTGGCTCTTTCATGGCTATGGAGCGAGCAAGACTTTGAAGCTCTAGAGATTCGTAAAATGATGTTTATTTGAAACATATAGAAATGTGAGCTTCAAGACAAGCATATGTTCAGACAGCAGATGAGGCAAAAAATGTCAAGAGGATGACTACTTTACAGCTCAGTTGCTAAAGAATCTAAATATGAGACTCTATGGCATAATCAAATTGGAAAATGCCTGCACCTGGTCCGATAATCAGCAGAACCAAACATGAATGGAAGGAAAAATTAAACTGGAATGCCTGAAAGGATGATACAAGCAATCGTGAGTGGATCAAAGAGTCATGCAACTGTGGAAGCATCATACTTTATTATTATATTGCCCCTGACGCTCAAGTTGCATTTCTCTAGCGATAGAAGGTAGCCACCTCTGCCCTCTGATCCTCTTTAGTTCTGCAACTCTTTCTTCCTCTCTTTTGGCAGCCACTTTTGCCGCTGCATCTCTAGCTTCTAATCTCGCCAACGACTTCTGGCTTGCAGCTTTCGCTGCAACCATTACATCTAAGCCATCGACAACAACTGATTGGAGTTGCCTCTTGAACTGATTAAAAAAAAAAGACTAAGTAGGAGTATGCAAGTATCAAAATAAGTAAAGTAGAAACCAAAGTCTGACCAATAATTTCACCAACCACACCCAGTCTATGTCATCTGGGATAGCTACTGACCTTTTTTGATTTCTCATCAATGTCTTCTCCAGGCAAAATTCTCGGTTTCTTTTTTGGTCCTTGTGGCTTATCTGCCAGCATTATGTAACTTTCAGTACACATACAAGCATCGACATGGTATTTTGCAGCTTGACAAGCAAATAACACCAGAGTGTATGATCAAATACCAAAATCAACCAATGCATTGAACTTCATGTGAGAAGCAGCTTCATTAAGTTTAGATGGGAACAACCAAAGGTCACGAGGTAAAACAGCATTGCTCTTGTAACGATTACTTGAAGCTGGAAGATCAGGTCTTTGAAAATTAACTAATGTCATTATTAGTGGCAATAAATTGCAAGCATGATGTTAGAATACATGGTTAGAATTACATCAATTTATCTGCTTGACCATAAGGAGCCAGTTGACAGAATTGCTCTGAGGATGCATGACACGTCAATGACTTAATTTCAGTCTGTCTTTTACAACCAGATTGGAAGATACCCTCACAAAAAGGGATTGGACATATGTCAAATGGAATTACTTACCTGTTCGATCAAACATGATACCACGGGGTGCAGTTCTAAAAAGTTGAATCCCACCTCCATCATCTTCTCTGTCACTATCTTGGATGTTAACTGGATTGCTCACAATTTCCAAGTTTCTTTCTACGATGTCATCCAGAATCTTTTGTGCCTGTAGAGAAGATTATCTGCATCACAAACTGACAACTCAACAGGTTGAATCATACTTAATGAATGCACTGAAAAAGGCAATAAGGAGGAGCAAGGATGCACATATATGTGATACGCTTGCATAGAATCTTGCTGTCTGTCTGTCTGTATCAAAACCATCCTGAGTGTGAACTCTCGTACCCCAAGTTAGAGCCCCAGAATGCTTTCATTTTAGTATCTCATGCAGAAACAGATCCACAATTACAAAGAATATACTTGTCTCACATAATATACATAGGCTTAGTTTGCATTGTCCACTGATGGTTTGTAGTGAACTCCTGTAGCAAAGTTTAAATCTTGAATGTCATGGAATGCACGATGTAATCCGACTTCTATCAAATATAGGTTCATGCTCATTTTTAGGGTCGAACCACTACAACTTTAAATGAGCTGATGTAGTAATTTTTCATCTGCAAGAATTTCTCCCAATAATTTCGAACCTCATCTTTTTTAAAAAATGTGTACACACAACGTTTTTATTTATAAGCCAAAGTTGCAGTTAAGTACTTTGTGTTTATGATCACCTTCAAGAATTTTGACAAATACCAGCGCTACGAATAAAGAACTGTTGCCATGTGGCAGGTTCTCACTCAAAGTTTCTTAGAACATTCATATTAATTGGTCCAATGATGAACCTGCCAATAATACACATCCCTATAGAATTACGACATAAATATCATCCACAAATGTCAATTTCTCAGGATGTTTTTTCTTGTGCTTATCAATGTTCACAGTTAGAAAGTAGCCTGCACCACTTCAGGTTGCTCTGAATTTCCAGAGGCCTGATGCTCATATAAGCAAGATTATTTCAAGATTCTGGTTGGGAACAGCAAAATCAAAGGAGACTGCAATGAATGGGATGGAACAGGTCAACCTTGCCAAAAGGAGAAGATGGATGGTTTCATTGCAAGTCTTTACAATGCCTTGATGTTCAAGCTTGCCTGGAAGATAGAGCTAAATACATGTTTTTAGGTCAAGTTGTTAAAGGGCTTGTATTATCCAAATGATCGATCTCTTTTAAGCCAAAAAAGGAGGAAGATCATCATTGGGATCGCATAGCACACTAGAAGGAAGAAACTATCTTGATGAAAGGTGTCATGTAGAAGTGTGTAATGGTGAAAGAATATGGTGTATGGAACCATAAGCTGTTAAATCTGCTAATATTACTTGAAGGAGAAGCCAAAAATGAGCAAAAGGAATCAACAGCAACCAAAGAGTAAAGAAAGCCATATGGAGTACTGACAGTCCAATAAAAGTGAGGACATTCCTATAGAAACTTTGCTCCAATGCTTTGCCTAGCAATCCTTGGAACTTGGAAGAGAAGGACAGTTCATATACTGGCCAAAAGAGGTCAGTTCCATGCTGCTAGTAGTTCTTTAATCACGAGGAGACAGCAGAACATATAGTGTTATCGCACTACTTATACTTATGTGTATGATTTGGGCACTTGGGCTTGAAGATAAACAAAGAAAGAATTACTTCAGTGGCCAGATAAATTAAGGAATTCCTGGATATTTTCTTGTGAGAACTAAGGAATTTCTGATAAGAAGGACATGCAGAGAACAATCGCAATGGCGAGTTGGCATAACTAGAAGGAAGGATGCAGAACTGTTTTTAAGGAGGAAATGCCAAAGCTAGAAAAAGAAGTTAAAAAGCCCAGCTGGAGCTTTGCTAGTAAAAGACAAACAATTCAGACAAAGTGAATTGTGACTAAATCAAAGTGAATTGTGACCGAGCATTTGATGAATGCACAAAGGTGGTATCACTGGGTGTAATAGCAAGAAACTCCAGAGCTGAATTGATTGCTGGAACTGGGAAGTGCAGTCCACAATTTCAGAGATAACAGAGTCACATGCTGTTCTTTACAACTGGCTATGGAGCAAGGATGACACAGAATCAATGTTAAGACTGATGCAGAAGCTGTGCTTGAAGACCTGGCAAGGACAAGGAAAGATTCAAACTGAATGACAAAACCAGTGTTAATGAGATGGATAGCAGCAAGCTTAGTTTTGCTGAAAAAAAGGCAATGAATGCGCTGATTGGGTAGCAATGCATGTCATGAGGAAGATGTGTCCTAACAATTGGGTAGTACTACCGCCACCTTCCCTTTTAGAACTTCTTCATGCAGAAAGGGAAATGACCTACAACATTCAATCATTTTTTATCAGCCAAATAAGGAATTCAATGGCACCACATGACAGAAATTTGGGGAACCATTAATAAGTACTATAGTGTGCCATGGACCTGTCAGTACCTTTCAGCCACTAAATTAGATAACCACAAACCTTCAATCTGAATGCCATCGTCCTGCTAGAGTTCCAATAATTATCCACTTTCCTACTAGTGCAGAGCAGAGATTCAGGTAGTATCATATCAGTGTCAGTCATTAGTGGCTGATTCAACTATGCCAAGGAAAGTTTAACAGATAGGATTTTTATCAGTTTTGAGGAGCTAGTTCGCTGTGAAACAGCCTCGCTAGTTATTACTGAACTTAAAAGGTAGAACGCCAATTGTTAGGTACTCATAAGCCTAATTTGACAAAGTTATATCTCATGTTTCCATGTAGGACAGGATAATGCAGTAAACGAGGTTCTCAAGACTGGAAGCAGCAACGACCAACAGATTGGATCAGCCAGGTAACAGAGATAGAAGGTTAAATGGTAAGAAGGGCAGTCAATAACATTCACAATAACAAGCCAAGATTGAGTTATAGCCATAAATTGCAATTTCACTTGGTAACATTTTTTCAGGTGAATGTTAATTATAACGTCGAGTGCAATGAAATATATCATGAATACCCTTGTTGGACTCAGCTAACTCCACTTCTATTGAAAAAAAAAAAAAAGGTGTAGAGACCACAAAGCAACTTAGTCCCAGCGAAATGATCAATCTGAGGCTTCCACTTCATGGTGAACAATTATCAGACAGATGAGGAAAGGCCAGCTACCAGAGTTGACAAGAAAAAACTAACTAACGATACAAGGATCAAAGATTCAGAATGCTTCCCAAACACTAATCATTGTGAATTTAGAAATTATAAAATTCCATTATACACCAGCATTCTCAAAGTAAGTAAAGCACAACCATTTTTTTTGTAATTTGGAAATAAACTTAATTTTTCATTATGATCTTCCAGCAACTGAAAAATCCCCTAATTTGCAAAATCAAGCAAGTGCTGGTCAGACTAAAAATTTTCTCTTACATGAACGCTTAGTTCCTAATGTCCCAGCATACACTATAAAAAGGTTGTATAGCAGTATAAAGGGGAAATAGACATACAACGAAATACACTGGACAAAGACAAATCTTGCAACAAGTCTCACAAACGTCTAAGATTCATGTAGGATAGAGCTAATACACTTCTTTAGCTTGTTACACTTTGTAGGCAAAGAATTAGCCACTTTTGCTATTGCCATTATGGTTGTCAAGTAGATAGCTGAATTGAAAGACTAATTATATACCCATGCTGTGTTCTTGGAGATGAGAGTCATCAGAAACAGAGAAATTTTACAAGGAATGATGTCAAATTATACTCACAAAAGAGGGGCCTACAAAACAGGATCTACTTTTGCTGATCAATCTAACTTATCCCACAGGTGTTCCAATTTTTCTCTTTTTCAATCATATGCGTCTCAAATATTTACTTTCTTGATATCACAGTATCAATGACATTCTCCATTGAAAGGAGTCACGGTTCTCTACACTTTTTAAATAATAGTACTTAATCATCTCTTGTGTGCTACTGGTAAAACTAAGAAAACAAGAAAATAGTTTTGCATATGCATTGGGTATATTCTGTTGGGCAACCAAGTACCAACTGCTGGAGGTAGAGAAAGTAATCTATGTGAATTTCATCTAATGCGATGAGCTTCACAGGAAAACCAAGCACAGAGAGAGAGAGAGAGAGAGAGAGAGAAGGTTTGGTAACAACTTTGGAGCAAGATTATGCCACCATTTAATCAAAAACTGAGGTAATCTACCTTGAGGATAACTCCAAGTTTCAACAAGAATGCAACTTATTTTGTACTCTCTCCGGTTTCCATTTGGCATTTGCATTCCCAAGTTATCATTCCCTATTAAGATATACTATGAACAGCAAATAATTCATCACAAGCCCAAACTTTTGCTGCATAAAATTAATCTTTTAGATAGATTTCTTATATAGATAAATGCTGCTCAAAATCAATCAGCAAAAGAAAACTTCAGAAGTCATCATTCCCAATATTAAGCTCTTCAAACTTATGGTATAGCATATTGGTTTCTTAAACTTCACTTATCTTGAACCTCGAAGTGCCCCAGTTAGTTAAGGCCTTGGAAAATTTTTAGTGCACGAATTCGTTCGAAACCCACCAACGTAAAAACTCCTACACGAGCTAAAGGCACAAGTTCGTGGGTTTGCAAGATATTTCATACGCCCAGCTAGCGGCGTCTCCATGCCCCCATGCCTGATACATACATATATATATATAAACCCTCCACTAATCTCCTCCAAAAACCAAGATTCATCAGGTTAGAAACTGATGTCTTCCCCATCTTCCACAAAAGGAGACCAAAGTCGCATCGTCAAAATCAAGACTAACCGCCGAAACAGAGGAACACGAGAGGGCTACGCAATAAAAATCACGAACCTTGATTTGGTAGTGCTTCGGCAACTGGGCTCTGAATTTGGGATCTGGGTCTCCTTCAAGATTCGGTTCGGAAAGCTTATCATTGTTCTGCGAGGAGGGCTTGGAAGTATCGATTGCACGATTCTTGGTCAGAAAGAGGTCGGCGGCGGCTATGGAATCGATGGCGGCTTTCCACTCGGCGTCTCCATCTTCTTCGCTACTGCTGCTGCTTCTCGCATGGCCCATCCAAGTGGAAAGTTGCTCCTTCGCTTCGGCCGATAATGCTTGCTCACTTCACTCGTGCACCATTTGCGATACGAGGATGCGTAGGAGAGCTTTCGGGCCGTGGGAAATCACGCGATACCTATCGAGCCTCTGGTGCTGCAGGGAACTGATGTGAGTCTTAAAAACTGGTTTCCATGTGGATATCAATTGAAAGATTTTGTACCGATTGAAAAATTATGTCTAAAGAGTAACGTATATTATTATTATTATTTTTATTTTATTTTTTTGTGCTTGAAATCTGATTACTGACTTTGAGAACTGCGGTGAAACAATGTAGATAAACCAAGAAAACCCACCACCTTGATCGAGCATTTTAACACACCTATTTCTCCGAGTTTTGAACCCTTCATCTCTCGGTGATGATCGCAATACTTTATCCAATGGAGCATCGCGACGCCGGTGGTGTAACGTTTATTATTTGCTTCTTCTTTTTTCATCAAAATATATAATTTTAATTTAGGAGTTTTGATGCCATCACTTCTAAGTGTAATCATGAATTTGATTCTTATTTAAAATCAACTTTCAAAATAATTTAAACATCTAAGTAGCAAATATATACTTATGAGCTGATAATTCATATAATTAAGTATCGATAATTGTGGCGTCTCCCTAGGCATCTTTAGATTTGCCCTTTTGATATCACATTCCTTGATTATGTTCTTTCATGCCATCATATGATTCTTTTGATTTTCATATATATATAATTTCTTTAGGATTTTGAAAATTGAAAAACCTCAATGCTCATTGTCAAGTGAAATCAACACATCGTGGGATTGACAACAACTCAACTTCATCATGTTGTGTGAGTGATCCATGTTTTCAAAATATGCAACACAATTTAAAATTAACAACCAGCTAACAAATTCAATCCATATCTGACAGCATTAAGGAAACATGCATGAATTGAATACAATACCAATGGTATATTTTCACTCAAATCACAAGACAAGGACTAATCGAGTCCAATCAAATACAAAATCAATCAATACATTGCATGTGTACATGTGAAAATATATTCAAATACGACATGGACGAATCAAATCAAGATAACATGTGATTTAATCAACTGTTTAAAAAAATTGAGCTACTACATTCAACTTGTGACATTAATAGGCATTGGAACTCAATGTTGGCATGTGAAGAGACATTAGAAGAATATGAAAGCACAATTTATCCAAAAATATGGCATATGGATGTGATTTCAAAATAGAGAGGTTGAGGCATAATCTTGCGCTTGTATAGATTTTCTCAAGTTCTAGAGAAAATTTTAACTTTCCCGGGGGGGGGAGTTTGGTACCATAACTTGCGAGATGTGATGAAGAGGCTTGTCTCATTTTCTTTTTGTCTTCCTCCTCCGAAGCATATTGCACTTTTAATGGAGTAAACTCCTAACTTGGTGCCCATCTAGGTTATTGACAAGGCGAAATAGTGAAGCACTTAGATCCTGTTTGTGATGCAGGAGCATCCAATGTAGCTCCATGGACCAACTCAGAACTATCGATGCTTATCCAAGCCAATAAAGAAATTGGGCATTATGTGTTTCGATGGATCATTTTGAATGAATAATGTTAATTACTTTATGGTATATCAATAGATATCAATAGGAGGCCATTTTAGATGTCTTGTATGACCAATTGAAGAAGTTTCAGAATGATTATTTTCTGGTCAAGGGAGGAGCTCGAATTTTGGGAAGGTAGAGGTTCAAGAACACGAAAAGCTAACGGTTCGAGAATGTGGAAGGCCAAAGATTAAATGGCATTTAGTTCCCGTGATAGTAAAGGCTTTTTATTATGTCATTTAATTCTCGTGATAGTAAAGGCTTTTTATTAAGTTCCTAGCCGTTTTTATTTTTATGTAGCTCAAGAGTGGAACGTTTCAGTTCCTAGGTCATTAAAATTTGTTTTTAATATTTCATAAGGCTAAAATCCTCTTATAAATAGGGGAAACTATCCAATGTAGGGGATATATAAATTTCATGAATGAGAATGGTGAGATTTCCTCTACTTAAGTGAACTCCTTTGGAGAATGGATAACTCATTTCGGTTTCTTTATCCTTGGAGCGTAGATCACTTATTGGTCGTGAGCCAAGAAGCCCTTTATCCTTAGCTGGTGGAATCTTTAGGCCTTGGTGGTGAGCTTCTCCTATCTCGAAATCATTTATCCTTGGCTGGTGGAAGCTTTAGGCCTTGGTGGTGAGCTTCGTAGATCTCGATCCTCATCCTCGGTTGGTGGCGAGGCCTTTATACTTTGGGAGGAGATCGTTTTATCTTTTCTTATTTCTTTTCATTTCTTCCTCGTATACACTACTCCATATACTTAACCACAAAAATCCCCTCTCAAAAATCCGTTCTAGAATCACTCACCCCATCACACATCAAAATATTGGTATCAGAGCTCAAGGTTCAACTAATTTGAGTGATTCATTTCTTTCTTTTGTTACAAATTCCTTATGGATGAACAAGTTCCTAAAGGCTTGACTCTAGAGCAAGCGCACAACGAAAGGCGAGATCATGCAATCCAAAATCTTCAACAATAAATGGAGCGAGTCCTCAATCTTCTAGAGAATCTGGTGAGACAAGGACAACCAGCAAGGCGTCCCAACGAACGGCATTGACGTGACGATTCCGTATCTTGTCAAAATTTTGATGGCGATTCCGAGTCCACTGGAGACAACCGAACAATTATGCACCCTAGTGATTCTGAATCTCCAATTCGAAGACGAAGACGGAGAGGGAGGCATAAGGAGGATGAAATAGACATTAAAGTGGAGGTGCCCAAGTTTGACGGTAATCTTAATCCCAACGACTTTGTAGATTGGCTACACAAAATCGAACGAATTTTTGACTTCAAATCCTATTCTGATGAGAAGAAATGTAAGGTTGCTATCCTAAAGTTGACCAAATATGCTTCTCGATGGTGCGAGAATCTAAAGTATCAACGAGCAAGGGAAGGAAAATGCCGAATCAAGTCTTGGGAAAAACTCAAGAAGTTGATGAAGAAGAGGTATAAGCAAGATCTCTTCCTCAACAACTATAAGCAAGATCTCTTCCTCAAACTGAACTCCCTAAGACAACATGGGATGAGCGTTGAAGAATACATTCGTGAGTTTGAACAACTCAAAATGAGGAGTGAAGTTCCAGAAGTTCCCGAGCAAACCATCGCTCGTTTTCTTGGCGGCATGAATCGAGAAATTGCTGATATGGTTGAACTTCAACCGTATTGGTCCTTTGAAGACATATGCAAGTTAGCGATAAAAGTCGAAAAATAATTGAAAAGCAAGAGGTTTTCCTCCAGAACCTCAACAAAGGCAACATCATATTTTAAGGGTGCTTTCTCAAGCAATGGCGAGAGTATGTCGACAAAAAACAGAGGCAAGGGAAAGAATGCAGAGCCTTCTAAAGAAGTCCAAAAGAAGTTTGAAGGTGATGCAAGGAAATGCTTTAAGTGACATGGTTTTGGGCATTTACAAGCAAATTGTCCAAATCGGAGAGTTATGACTCTTCAAGAAATTGAGAAGATCAATTCGGCGCTTCAAGAGGCTGATGACAATGAAGACCAAAATATTTCCGAATTTGATCGGGAAGAAGAAGTTTGTGGAGAAAGCCGATGATGGCGAGCTGTTGATCATTCGAAGAGCATTGCATGTTGAAGTTTCTCCTAATAAAGAGCAAATGGAGAATATATTTCACACACGTTGCGCTATTAATGGAAATGTGTGTTCGATGATCATTGATGGTGGGAGTTGCACCAATGTTGCTTCGATAACTCTTGTCGACAAGTTGAAGGTTCCAACAACGAAACATCCTCAACCATACAAACTCCAATGGCTCAATCAAGGGAATGAACTCAAGGTAACCAAACGCATTCTTATAGCAATTTCGATTGGGCAAAACTATCGAGATGGGGTTGTATGTGATGTGATTCCTATGGAGGCATGCCACTTGTTATTGGGTAGACTATGGCAATTTGTATAAATGCTATGCATGATGGTCGGAAAAACACATACTCTTTTCATAAGGAACAAAAATGCATTACTCTTTTATCATTGAGTCCTTATTCGATACATAATAATCAACCTGGGGAGGGAAACACTTGTAAGGAAAATCTGTTATTGAGTGAGACACGGGTTGAGAGAGCCATTAGCAAACAAAAGAATGTATTTGCTTTGCTTGTGGTCGAGAAAAAGAGTGAGATGGAGCGACCTATACATCCAAAAATGCATTGTCTATTGAAAGAATTTGCAGATGTGTTTCCGGAGGATTTGCCACTTGGATTACCTCCCATAAGAGGTATTGAGCATCAAATTGATTTAATCACCGGTGCTCCGCTACCAAACAAGCCAGCTTATCGATCCAATCCGGAGGATACAAAGGAGTTGCAAAGACAAGTCGATGAACTTATCCTCAAAGGATACGTTCGAGAAAGCATGAGTCCTTGTTTTGTTCCAGCTCTACTTGTACCTAAGAAGGATGGTACATATCGAATGTGTGTTGATAGTCGGGCCATCAACAACATCACCATTAAGTATAGGTACCCTATACCTAGACTTGATGATATGCTTGACGAATTATATGGTTCTTCTGTGTTTTCAAAGATAGATTTGCGAAGTGGTTATCATCAAATAAAAATGCGAGAAGGTGATGAATGGAAGACGGCTGCCTTTATGAGTGGTTGGTTATGCCATTCGGATTATCTAATGCTCCAAGTACCTTCATGAGACTTATGAATGAGGTTCTTCGTTCCTTTATTGGTCGATTTATCATTGTTTATTTTGATGATATTCTTGTTTATAGCAAGAACGAGGAGGAGCATATCTCTCATTTAAAACAAGTCTTCAATGTCTTGAGAGATTAAAAACTGTATGCTAAAATGGAGAAATGTGAGTTCTTCTCTCCGAGCATTGTGTTTCTTGGTTATGTGGTTTCCGAAGATGGAATCTCTATTGATCAAACCAAGGTGGAAGCTATGAAGACTTGGTCAGTTCCAACGTCCATTTCTGATGTAAGAAGTTTTCATGGACTTGTTTCTGTCTATCGACGTTTTGTTAAAAACTCTAGTACCATCATGGCTCCTATAACTGAATGCATGAAGAATGGTGCTTTTGAATGGACAAAGGCTGCTCAAAACGCCTTTGACATAATCAAGCGGAAACTTTGTGAGTCCCCTATTCTTGCACTTCCTAATTTTGATAAAGTATTTGAAGTCGAGTGTGATGCAAGCGGAGTTGGTATTGGTCTTTGTTCGGTGCAAGCACAAAAACCATTGGCATATTTCGGTGAGAAGTTATCGATTCCAAGATGAATTATTCAACTTATGACAAAGAGTTCTATGCCATTGTCCGAGCCCTTGATCATTGGAGTTTTTGTCCTTCATTCGATCATGAGGCGCTTAAGTTTATTAGTGGCCAACACAAGCTTAATTCGAGACATGCAAAATGGGTAGAATTTCTTCAATCATTTTCTTTCGTCTCAAAATATAAACCGGGGCACACTAATGTTGTAGCAAATGCTTTATCGAGAAGATATTCTATGCTTGCGGTTTTGGACTCTAGGATTCTTGGATTTCAATCAATGAAAGAACTTTATTCTAAAGATGCGAAATTCTCCTCTATCATCAACAATTGCAAACAGGGAGTTCAAGGTATATATTTTTTGCAAGATGGGTTTTTTTTTTATAAAGGAAATCAATTATGTGTGCCGAAGAGTTATTTTCGCGAATTGTTGATTCGAGAAGCGCATGGTGGATTATTGGCTGGTCATTTTGGTATTAACAAAACTTTTGAGGTTTTTCAAGAGCATTTCTCTATTGGCCAAAGATGAGTGGAGATGTGCATGCTATCATCTCAAGGTGTGCAACTTGTCAAAGATCAAAAAAGCCATTTCCATCAAGGTTTGTATACTCCACTTCCGGTACCATTGCAACCCTAGGAGGATACTAGCATGGATTTCATTGTGGCTCTACCAAGAACTCAAAGAGGAAAATATGCTATCATGGTGGTCGTGGATCGGTTCTCTAAAATGGCTCATTTCGTGCCATGTCACAAGACCAATGATGCATCTCATATTGCTGAATTATGTTTCAAAGAGATTATTCGCATTCATGGAGTACCAAAGACCATTGTGTCGGATCGTGATTTCAAGTTCTTAAGCCACTTTTGGAGGACTCTATGGAGAATGCTTGGTACAAGGCTCTTATTCAGCACAGCTTATCATCCCCAAACGGATGGCCAAACGGAGGTAACAAATCGTACTCTAACCACTCTTCTTCGTGGTATAGTGAGTAAATCATTGAAAGATTGAGATTTAAAGCTCGCGCATACTGAATTTGCTTACAATCGATCACCAAGTTATACTATTGGTCGATCGCCATTTGAAGTTGTGTATGGAATTAACCCTCTCACACCCATTGATTTGATTCAAATTCCGTCTAACTCTCAAGTGAGCTTTGATGGCAAGAAAAGAGCTGAATCAATGAAGAAGGTCCATTAGCAGATTCGATCAAACATTGAAAAGGCCAACGAATCTTACAAGAAGAAAGCTAATCAACATCGCAAGAAGACTCAATTTCAATTGGGCGATCTTTTATGGCTTCACTTGAGAAAGGAGAGATTTCCATTTCGTCGAAAGAACAAGCTCATGCCTAGAGCTGACAATCCCTTTAAAGTTATTCAGCGAATTGGTGACAATGCTTACAAGATTGACCTTCCAGGAGAGTTTGCAGTTTCGGCAACATTCAATGTGGGAGACTTTTCTCCTGAAAACCTTATAGATTTGAGGACAAATCTCAAACAACCCGAGGAGGATGATGCGGGAGCATCCAACGTAGCTCCATGGACCAACTCAGAACCATCGATGCTTATCTAAGCCAATAAAGAAGTTGGGCATTATGTGCTTCGATGGATCATTTTGAATGAATAATGTTAATTACTTTGTGGTATATCAATAGGTATCAATAGGAGGCCATTTTAGATATCTTGTATGATCAATTAAAGAAGCTTCGAAGGATTATTTTCTGGTCAAGGAGGAGCTCGAATTTTGGGAAGGCTAGAGGTTCAAGAACATGGAAAGTTAACGGTTCGAGAATGTGGAAGGCCGAAGATTAAATGGCATTTAGTTCCCATGATAGTAAATGCTTTTTATTATGATTTAGTAAAGGCTTTTTATTATGGCATTTAGTTCTCGTGATAGTAAAGACTTTTTATTAAGTTCCTAGCTGTTTTTATTTTTATGTAGCTCAAGAGTCGAACGTTTCAGTTCCTAGGTCATTAAAGTTTGTTTTTAATATTTCATAATGCTAAAATTCTCTTATAAATAGGGGAAACTATCCAATGTAGGGGATATACGAATTTCATGAATGAAAATTGTGAGATTTCCTCTACTTGAGTGAACTCCTTTGGAGAGTGGATAACTCATTTCGGTTTTTTTATCCTTGGAGCGTAGATCACTAATTAGTCGTGAGCCAAGAAGCCCTTTATCCTTAGCTGGTGGAATCTTTAGACCTTGGTGGTGAGTTTCTCCTATCCCGAAGTCCTTTATCCTTGGCTGGTGGTGAGTTTCATAGATCTCGATCCTCATCATCGGTTGGTGGCGAGGCCTTTATACCTTGGGAGGAAATCGTTTTATCTTTTCTTATTTCTTTTCATTTCTTCCTCGTATACACTACTCCATATACTTAACCACAAAAATCACCTCTCAAAAATCCGTTCTAGAATCACTCACCCCATCACGCATCAGTTTGATAATTGATCAAATTTTGGCTATTTCTATTCTTTTATGGAATAAAAGAATAATGTAAATCCATTTGGTATGGGGGAGGTTGGTGCCATAACTTGCGAGATGTGATGAAGAGGCTTGTCTTGTTTTCTATTTGTCTTCCTCCTCAGAAGCATATTATAAGCACTTTTAATGGAGTATACTCCCGACTTGGTACCTATCTAGGTAATTGACAAGGTGAAATAGTGGAGCACTTAGATCTTGTTTGATAATTGACCAAATTTTGGCTATTTCTATTCTTTTGTGGAATAAAAGAATAATGTAAATCCATTTGGTAATGTCAACTAATCTAACTATTCTCGAAAATAAATCAGTGATTAGTGAATAATTCGAAACGAAGTCGAGAAGTATAAAAAAATTACTTTTTTGTTCTCAAGAACAATTTTAGAATCTAGACATGTTCTTTTTTTTTTTCTTTCCTTCTTCTTTCCCTTTTAGCCAATAGCTGGCTTGACTAAAGGAGGAAGAAGAAAAGAAGGCAAAAATAGAAAAAGAAAAATCTTATAAATTTATTAAAAAATTAAAAGAAATTCTATATCACAAAAAAAATTTGAGGGTTGTATAAAATGCATTCTTATTTTTTTTCCTATTTTAAAAATAAAAATTTGTACAGTTATCAAACACCTTGAAAAACTCATAAACTTGTCCAAGGAACTAAAAAAACTATTTATAAGCAGAAATTGTTCATGAAAATAGGATGATTATCAAATGAATCTTATTGTTGCTTTGCTCCTGGAGCAGATCGGTCTGATAACCCTACAATGAATTTGTCATCTTAGAATATTATGCACATGGACAAATGGTTATAGAATCACATACTACTTACGGTAATCTTACCATCCTTTAAGAAAATCGTGGCCCTCTCTAGATCATCCGAAAAGCTAGAATCAATCTCGTGTTCGACAAAAAATCCCCCACTTAGAAACCCTGATTGCATCAGCGGAGTGTATGATTGGAATATGTAGCAAGTGGAACTTAAAAAGCTTAAAACTTGACATGAATCGAGCTCACTTAGGGCGCGCATGACAAAATTTCTGTTTCTCGATTTCTGCGTTTTACGTTATAGGAATAGGTTTAGAAATCCGTTTGGTAACGTAATTTGATTTCTCTATTTCTGAAATATATTTCTATTTCGAAATAGAGAAATTGAAGAAATCGAAAGCTAAATTTTTAACTTCTCGGTTTTCAAATAAAATTAAAACTGAAATCAAACAATATAAAAGAATGCTTTCTTGCTTGCTAACTTTAATTCACTCATAACCATAACTTCACAAATTATTGCTAATTTTCTTTTTCTTATTTTGCTTGTGTTTTTTTTTAAATATTTTTTTTTTAATTTTTTTTGATAACTTTCTCTTTAGGATGAAAGACAATCGAATGGGTCCCCAATTTTCAAAAATGACCAAAGTTCTTAAATACTTACTTAAAAATAATGGGGCTCTTTCCTCCTAAAAAAGGCATGCGCATGGCCATTGAAGAAAAAGTTCTTATGTAATAGATGAATTAAAAATGTGCCTAGAAATTTAACCTTATTTTTTTACGGATTCAAAATTCTTGCAAAATCAAAATAATTAAATTGTTACATAATCTTGAATTTTAATTTGAAGGCAAGAGATTCAAGAGAATCTCTCTTTTGCTATGTAAGGGCCATTAAAAGTTCATTGAGCAACAATAAAGAAATTAGTGATGAGCAACTAGGACCGATTCAATTCGAGAATCAAAATAAATCGACCTCCCCCGATTGGTTCCTAACCATAAACGTTACTTTAAGGTAGAATTCTCATATATTCCTTTATACCATTAATTTTATTTTATTGATAATCTTGTATAATACTAGTTTTTGATAAAATGACAAGGCCGTATAGGCGCCATTGATGGCACTCATATTCATGCTTTCGCAGTACTTGTCTAAACCTATGCAGGATGAGCTTGCAAACGATACATTGACCGAGGAGGAAAATCAAATAAATACGCTTAGGAAAACAATTACTAATAAAATGGAAAAAAATGATAATAATATGCCGGAAATTCCATGAAATTATATTTTCAAATTTTGTAACGTATTAGTATTATTTCGACTATTATTTTGTATTTGAGGATTTCTTATGTTGTTATCTAATCAATTTATATTCCTAGAAATGGAAATTTTGTTCGTTATCAAACGGATTTGTTTTAGAAATAGAAATTTTGAGTCGTTATCAAACGGGTTTCTTTGCTTAAAAACTTGTCCGAGAAATTAAGAAATTGATTTATGGCGGAAATCAATTTCTGTTTCAGAAATTTTATCATGCACAGCCTTATCGTCCAATTGGAGCTTACTAGAGAACCATGCCTTCAAGATAAACATTGACGGGTCTTTCGTAGCTGGCTTTACAGAGGGAGCAAACGTAGGTGTCCTTCGAGATGCCTCAGGTGCATTGCTCGATGGATTCATAGAAAATTCCAAGCTTCTTCGCCAATTTAAGCCAAGGCTCTTGCATTGGTTGAGGCCTTGAAGTTCTTTAGATCTATAAGTGAATTGCAATTGTACACGGAGTATAAAAACTTAGCAATTATTGGTTCCCTATTGGAAGTTGATCACTTGCCACAAGAGGTGGAAGAACTCATTTTGGAGGCCCGAGCCTAGCTGATCCATTTCAAGAAAATATCAAACAGATGGCAGATTGACTAATTAAGACACAACGTTTAGGTACTCTTCTATCTTCTTGGTTAGCTCAGCCTCCCAACCTTAATGGGATTTTTTACTTTGTTCTGATGCCCTATCTTTGGGATTTTTGTCCAAGAACTCTTAATGATAGAGATAAAGTAGTTTTTCTGATAAAAAGTTTTTCTGATAAAAAATTGTGATTTCGAAATGAAGAGCCGGTTTTGCGAAAACCCAAATCTATCCTTAGAAAGTTCACGGACCAACGGCCTAGAAACAAAAGACATTGAAGAGGATTTGATCGAACAGCTCGTCGTCTTGTCTTATCAATTCCCTCGATCGAAAGTTGATTCTTCGACATTAGACGGTCGGTGTTTACAGAGCAGAGCTATCGATCGAAACCCTAAATCGCATCGCGGGAGATCATCCGGGTGTCTCTGAGCTCGGGGAGAGATGGGGAAGAAGCAGCACAGCAAGGACCGGATGTTCATAACGAAGACGGAATGGGCCACCGAGTGGGGCGGCGCCAAGTCCAAGGAGACCCACACTCCCTTCAAGCGCCTCCCCTTCTACTGCTGCGCGTACGCCCTTCTCCCTCTCTCGGTTTCGTCTCTGTTTCGGTTAATTCGCATGAGAATTGCTTGCGGTGCGTTCAAAGCTCGCGAGCCAAGTGTATGAGCTGTGTGTTTCGGTGCAGGCTTACGTTCACTCCTTTCGAGAACCCCGTGTGCACGGCCGATGGGAGCGTCTTCGATATCATGTGAGTCGATTCGTTGGCGTGCTTTGTGTTTTGGTCTCTGATGATCGGTGCATAGTGTTGAGAGAGTATGGTTCTGGTGTTTCTTTGCAGGAACATCATTCCTTATATCAGAAAGTATGGGAAGCATCCAGTCACCGGAGCTCTGCTCAGGCCCGAGGATTTGATTCCTCTCACTTTTCATAAGAATCCTGAAGGTGAGTTTCCGGTCAGTATACCCTAATAAAGTGGTAACCATAGCTTTCAGTTTCAGCATTTGAATGATATCTTGTGGTTCGAAACATTGATTAATGAATTTTGGCTCGGATTAAGTTGGCTAAAGTCGAGAGAGAGAGAGAGAGAGAGAGAGAGAGAGAGAGTTGGGGAATTGAGAGGGTAAAGGACAGATTTGCCTATGGTCCAATATGTTCACAGATGCTGTTTTGGCCTTAAGTTGAATTGCACTGGCTGAATAGGACAGAATGTTGCCTGATTATGATCGCTTCACGTCTTAATTAAGTGAGATTGCTGAGAAGTTGCTTCATACCTAGATAGGCTGAAGCCATGCTATGCTATGCTATCATGTACACCATCATTTGAGGTCAAGGGCTAGCATGATGCTTGTGGGTGGCAATGCGGTTGTAAGAATCAATCTGTGTAGGATTTTTGTGAATTCCTTGCAACTTTCTATTCAGTTCAGCTAGAATTCCAGATTTTCTTGGCATCTGGGGTGATTAATCGGACTTGGAACTATTATGATAGTTTGGTTTGTCTCTTCCCAAATATGTCAATTTGTTGCTGATGGATCTGTCTTTTGAATTTTGGCATTTTGGTTTGCCTTCTCTCTAGAGCTGTGCGTATTTGTGATTTCCTCTTTTAGTTTGTGCATATGGGGATGTGAGGTTACTCAGAAGAAGTACACATTAAGGGTCCTTTTGGTTATGCACTTTGAGTGTATGCACTTTGAGGATCCTTTTGTGATGATATGGTTGTTGATATGACCATGTTGCTGTTACCCCAAGAAACTGAAATATATAATGAAATAAAGTGATCAGTACGATCAAATGGGTTGTAGTGGTATATTAAAACATCATTAGTGTTGCAACTGTTCAAGGGAAACAACATTCTAGAGGAGAATGTAGGATCAAAGCAATATGGAGATTTATCAAGTATGCCAATGCGGTTTAGTTTAGTTGAGCTTTGCTTTCTCAAGGAGTTCTTTGTCACGAGCAAATTGTGCTAATGACAGTAAATGTCAAGTCTTCTGAAAGTTATGGCAGTAATATCTTTGTTATTGTATGTCTAGGTAGATGTTGTCATTTTCTTGTTTTTGTGGTTGTTATTATATAGGTTGGTCTGTGTTTTTTGGAACTAATTAACTAAGTCTTGTCTCCACTGTCTTCTTCTTCACTCCATTTTATGCAGGCGAGTTTCAGTGCCCCGTCCTGAACAAAGTTTTTACTGAATTCACCCATATTGTTGCTGTTAAGACTACAGGAAATGTCTTTTGTTATGAGGTCTGGTTTCTCTTCTTTCCTTCCTGAAATGTTTTTATCTATGATCTCTTTGTGGAGACCTTATTCAGGATGTATTCATTCCTTCTGTTCCTTTCTATAGGCAATCAAGGAATTAAACATCAAGACGAAGAACTGGAGAGAATTGCTGACTGATGAACCGTTCATGCGGGAGGATCTTATTATTCTTCAGGTAGCTAAATGAGATAGATTTGCTGGAAAACCCTTAAGAGATTCTTGTTTCTACTGATGGACTTACTGGCCCTTCATATTTCTTTTGTTTTACAGTAATTTTTATATGTATGTTTCTCTGTTGCTTTTTCCTGCAGAACCCAAGTGCTCTTGCCAGCAAGGCACTCCTGGACTTTGATCATGTGAAAAATAGTTTGAAAGTTGATGACGAAGGTTAGTTATAGGATTTCCTTATCTTCTAAAATTTAGTAATAGAATGTGCTGCTAACTTCTATATTATTACTTTTCAGAAACGAAGAAAATGAGTATGGATCCAACCTATAACATAAATGTGACCGGTGACATCAAACAAATGCTTAAGGAGCTTGGCACTGAGAAAGGAAGGCAAGCTGCCCTGCTTGGTGGGGGTGGCAGCAAGGCACAAAATGAAAGGGCTGCCGCACTTGCTGCCATTTTAGCAGCAAGGTCCCGCATAAAGGAGGATGCAGAATCCAATTCAAATGGTGAAGTTAAAGCCCCTCAGGGATACAGTATTGTCGACGCGGCTTCTGCTGCTGTACATGGGAGAAGTGCTTCTGCAGCAAAAGCCTCATCAAGTGATAAAACTGCTTCTCGGATAGCTATGCACATGGCTGGTGAGAGGGATCTTGTCAATGCAAAGATGGTTAGTAATTTCTATCTGCTGATCTCATAATTAAATGTAACAAGCTGTAAACCAAGTTTCAGTTTTTTAATATGATTTATAAGGAGAAGGATATGGACTGTGCTAAAACTTTGTGCATGTTAAGATGAACTGATACATCTAACTGAAGTCATTGATATTGAAATTTGTTTCAGATGGAAATCCATATCAAGGCCAAATTTATTTGAATCTATGATTCTAGGCTACATGAGATCAGCATTCAACTTACTGGAAACCTGAATAATGGGACAATCAAATGAAAATATAGTGTAAAAGAAGGTAGATCAATAGGATAAAAGGGAAAAGAAAACTGAATCTTAACTTCTAATTGTCAGCAAAGTTAGTGAGGATTTACCAGTATGTCTAGAAAAGCATGGAGGAAGATGATATTAAGTCCAGTAAACTCTAGTATGAGTTTTATAGACCATGAAAAGCTAGGGAGCTAGAGTAAGGGCCTAATTTTTAAAGAAGCCTCCAACTTTAGGTCTAATCTCAATTCTGCCCTGAACATTTTTGTTCTTAAAAAACCCCAAACTGTGACTAGTCCCAATTTCACCCCAAACTTTATGTCTAGTCCCAAATTTGTCCCAGACTTTTTTTTTTGTCTAAAAAAGAAAAAAAAAAACCAACTTTAACTCTAGTTCCTAATGTGTCCCAATTTTTTTTTTTTGGTTGAAAAAACCCATTAACTTTCAATCTAGTCTTAAATCTGCTCCTGTTAACATTTTGTCCGAAAATTGTCACTAGTGTTTTGACGTGGCTTTTCCATATTAGTGACAAATCCATATACACAAGGTGATGTGAAAAGTTATCTCTAAAATGAAACCGTTCTTTGATATAGAAATTAGGGATGATGAACAGCAATTTTTGGATGGGTGCTGATTGGGGCAGATTTGGGACTAGAGTTAAATTGGTGATATTTTCTTAGACAAAAAAAATGTTAGGGCTAGATTTGGGAAAAGACCTAAAGTTGGGGGTCTTCTTTTGAACAAAAAAACGTTTGGGACAGAATTGAGACTGACCTAGAGTTGGCGTTTTTTATAAGAGGTTAGGCCCTAAAATAGGGGAACATATTGTCATTTCATTCATTAAATCCTATGCATTGAAATAGGGTGGAATTAGGCTCTAAACAATTAAGGTCACTAAATAAAACAGAAATGTGGGAAAAGATGAATAAGGGCGACAATCAGTAGAAGGCTTGAAGAGAAGTTAATAGTAACCAATGAAGTGAAGGAATTAGCAAGTGGGTGGACTGTAAACCGTGATCTATTCTAAAACTTGTTTGCCTAAGATAGAGAAACAAAGAGTGAGTTTGATTGTTGGTGGAAGAAGGGAGTTGAGAAATTTAAATGATAATGAGAAAAAACTGAAATATTTTTCCAGCATTTGGTAGCTTCGTTATGTTTTCTTTCCCTTGGTAATATTTGATATGATGAAGAGATCCATGGGTTGTTTCCTTTTACTGCTGTCAAGGTTAACTTTCAATTGTAAGTGCGATCTTATAAGAGGTATTAGTTACCAAACAATGTATATGATCAGGTACCAAACAACATACTTTAAATCTCTTCTATCTTTCTTGGTAATTTGTTGGAATGTTTGCACTGATCTTGTGTTTCCCACTGCGGTCAAGCGCCGTAAGAAATTCAACTTTATACTTCGAATTGCTAAAGCCCTGGTTTTTAGATGATGTGAGATTCAGTCTAACTATGTCTCTGTTGGAAGGATTTGAAGGTTGCACATAGTGACTCATCATTTTCAGTAAACTTGGTCTATGGTGTCAATTATTTTTGCTGTTCATGGACGTCACGGCCCGCTTGGCCCATTCCATCTTGAAGTGCATAGATGGACTTCATAATGTGTTCCATGTTGAAAAACCCAACTGGCCTGTGTCAGCCAGTTTGGTCTGAAAATGGATATTCATAACAAGTAGGCAGGTTTAGTACCAAAGTTGGGATACATATTGGGCCTGCTCCACACACCCTGCCCTATTGCAGCCCACCAGTTCAGCAGTTCTAATCATAACATTTAAGGGATCCTTTTCACCTGAGAAGGTTGAAGAGATGCATATTTGGAGGTCACTTTTTATAGATAACTATTATTAATTGTCTAAATTAAATGTGAAGTTACATCAACCTTCCTCCTTTCTGCAACCAATTTTGACATTCCCCCATAAGTTTTTCTTTGGAAATACAAAATCTGGTTGGTTAATGTACATTATTAAATTGTTTGCTAAAGAAGTTCTTTGCTTTAATCTCTCGTTGCAGTTCCTCCGTCCACTCCTTCCTTATCCATGCGTCCATGATTAGGTTACTTCATAGAGAATACATTTCGGATTTGATCTGGTCAAGTTTGCTTCTGGAGTTCAAACTGTAGTGCTTAATTGATATATTCTTCATTGGGTTTGTCTAGTTTGCCAAGGATAGGCAAGGTTCTCTTTTGAGATGAACTTTTTAGAGAGTTGTAAGATAAATAAGAAAAGGGTTATTGATGCAGCTGGAGCCAGTCTGTTTAATTTTTTAGGACTGACCGAGTTTAAGCAAGTTCTGAGATGAAATTTCTTTTCAGGTGAAGAGCCGCTATACCACTGGTGCCGCATCACGATCCTTCACTTCAACTTCATATGATCCTGTCACCAAAAATGAATTTGAGTACATTAAGGTGGAGAAGAATCCTAAGAAGAAGGGATATGTTCAGCTGCACACAACGCATGGGGATTTGAATATAGAGCTGCACTGTGACATTGCTCCCAGAACATGTGAGAACTTCATCACACTTTGTGAAAGAGGCTATTACAATGGAGTAGCTTTTCACAGAAACATAAGGTAACTGCAACATTATTTCAGGTTCACAATTATTTTCTCTCTCTGTGCTCCAGAGTTTCAGAATTTGATGTTTTTTACTTTTGTTTCAGAAATTTTATGATTCAAGGTGGTGATCCTACTGGTACTGGGCGAGGAGGTGAATCAATATGGGGAAAGACTTTCAAAGACGAGTTGAACTCCAAGTTAGTTCATTCTGGAAGGGGTGTAGTTAGTATGGCTAATAGTGGTCCACATACAAATGGTTCACAGTTCTTTATTTTGTACAAATCTGCAAATCATTTGAACTTTAAACATACGGTTTTTGGTGGAGTAGTTGGTGGCTTGACTACATTGGCAGCAATGGAAAAGGTCTCGGTTGATGACAATGATCGGCCCCTGGTGAGTCATTCTATTCAGCAGTAGTCATCTTTTACAGCTGTTGTTATTTTATGCAGTTGCATTCTAGTGTTATATCAGTTTTACACGCATGCACAAACACGTTGCACTTGCACACATGGTGAAGAACATGCTCGCAAACGCGACATCACTCTTTGAGGAATAGGACTCTTTACCATGTGGTGTTCATTCTTTTTTGGGGAAATTACTTTTTTGGTCCCTACAGTTTGGGGGGATTTTAGATTTGGTCCTTATACTTTGTTTGGTTATAATTTTAGTCCTTTTGCTATCCTCTGGCAACAATTTAAGTCCTGTCAAATTTTCCATTTCAATGGAAATTTGCTGAGTCAGCTCCGGATAATTACACATGGCACTGCATGTACAAGCACAAATTACACTTTTGGTCCCCATACTGTTAGGAACGATCAATTTGAGTCATACTTTGTTTTAGTGATAAAACTAGTCCCTGTATTATTTCTTTCAACCAAATCTTAATAACTTTAATCACATTTCCATTCAAAATCTTGTATAATAGTCAAATTCAGACAAACTTTTATGTAATTCCTATGTTTACAAAATTTTGTTCATCAATGAGATCCTTAATTTTTAGTTCACAGATATACAGAAGTGTTGAGGATACTTTTATAAAAAACTTAAATAGCTTTATGGAATCCTTCTGATTCTATCTCAACCCTTGAATATCAAGTGGATTTTACAAAAATTTCTTTAGTTGTTACTAATAGAACCACCAAGATTTATAGTGAAGACTCATGTACTATCATGCATGTAAATGATAGCAAATCTCATAAAAGTAATAGTTAGAATAATGTGAAAATCTTACTTAAAATCTCATCAAGTAATGGTACGAGAGCACTTTAAAAAGAATAGGGACCAAAAATGCAATTTGCTTTGGAATCTTGAACATGTAGGCGCCACATGTTAATTGTTGGTGCTGACTCAACAATTTCCGACACAGTTTGAATTGACATTTGATGAAAGGACTTGAATTGTTGCCGGAGAATGGTACGAGGGCTACAATTATAACCAAACAGAGTACAAGGACCACCAAAAGATTCCCCCCGAACTACAGGGACCAAAATTGTAATTTCCTCCTCCTCTTCTTCTTCCCTTTTTTTTTTTTTTTAATAATCACTTGTTAAAATTCCTTTGAGATTTGAAAGGCACGTGCACATGTACCCTGCGAGTATGCACACTGGGAAATGTGCTCCCAAGCAATATATCATCCTTTTCTTTTTGGGTTGGGGGGGAGGGGGGGAGGGGAGAACAGGGCCCTTCACCGTTTGGATGTTCATTCTTTATACCAGTTTTTTGTTACCTATTGGAATTCCTTTGAGATTTGAAATATGATGAAAACAGATAATCCTTTCCCATACTGTACTGGTCTGATTTGGCAACGCATATCCAAAGGAACTGACAAACTTATAATGGTGAATACAAACATGCTACTACCAGGAATAGGTCTGTTATTGTGGTCTTTTGTCTTGTGTGCAGGAAGAGATCAAAATAACAGGGGTGACGGTATTTGTCAATCCTTATACTGAACCTGATGAAGAAGAGGAGAAAGAGAAGACTGAAAACAACCAAGCCACTGAGGATGAAGAAAATGTTAGCAACAAATATTTTGTTTTGATCTTTGGATAATGTTTATGTGGTCTGAATCACTCATGCTGGTTTTCTCTCTGTAGGACAAGGTTGGGTCATGGTATAGCAATCCAGTACCTGTAGGGGGTGGCCAGGTAGGGAAATATTTGAAAGCGAGGAGTGGTCCAGCTGGAACAGCTGTCGCCGACAGTGGGATGGCAGAAAATGGTGTAGTGAAGAAGAGGAAAGTAGGAGTCTCAACAGAATATGGTAACTTTTCTTCTTGGTGAAGAG
Organism: Eucalyptus cladocalyx; assembly: GCA_017140615.1. Lineage (NCBI taxonomy): Eukaryota > Viridiplantae > Streptophyta > Magnoliopsida > Myrtales > Myrtaceae > Eucalyptus > Eucalyptus cladocalyx. Next base: position 12,846,916 of record CM029524.1, on the reverse strand, counting down.
TTTTCTCTATGGTTAATTTAGAGTGTTTCCATTTGTACCCTTTGAGCGAGCAGATGATGTATCTTTTCTGTTCTTTTTCCCGGTCCCTGCTAATTGGCAGCGGCAACAATTCACTTGTATATTGTTCTTCAGTGAGATTTACTGTAGTCATTAGGACCCTCCATAAAACCGCTTTCCTCTCGAAAATTTCATCTGATCCCAGGAAGGTTTAATAATTGGGAAGTAAATGGCTGCAATCTAATTTAATGGAAGCTGCTGTTCGCTTCTCGATTCACAAGATTTTGCAGCGATATGTGAATTACTGTCAGTATGTGCGTGTGCGTGTGTGGAGTTTGTTGGGCTGTCCACGGGAATGCATGAATTTATACTTGCATTCTGGCTATTCAAATCGCTGTGTGAATTAGACTAGCCAGCACAGAAGCAGCAGCTTGGGACTTGATTGTCTTGATATAGCTGTGATTTCTGAATTACCATCTGTGCCTGTGCGCCTGTCTCTGGAGTATTTTTCTTTCCTTTGATGGGCGGTTTGCGGGATTCAAGATTTATGTTTGCATTTTGGATATTTAAATCACTGTGTGAAGCAGGGCCTGTCATGACTCTTTTTACGTCTTTGGTCTCTGGAGATTTCCCTGGTGCGTTTCTCTTTTTGCTTTAGGCAATCTCAGAAAAGGTAAAAAGCTAATCCAAAGCGATAAAAAGAATTGTCGAATAAAGGCTTTGCATTAACGTGAATGGTTAGGTCTGCGTTCATTATTTTCTGGAGTCAGAGACAAGGCACTCAAAAGAGCACCATCATATGATATCTCTGAAAGCCAGGAGACAACCTTTTTCTTTTGGGCACTTTGATGAGCTGACCTGATGCCTGTTCCTTTTTCAGGCGTCATGTTTTTCTTTACCTAAATAAAGATACTTTTGTTTACTTATACAGTGCCGTGATAGTACGCTAATTGCATCTTTGAGAATACAAAATCAAAGCGACATAAATTATTATTTTTGCAAGTTCTGCCTATTTATGCAAAAGGGTTTGCGATACCGTAGGTAATTGAATTTCTATTAATTTTCTAATCAAGTACTTAGGATTTTTTTTTGAAAAAACTTAGTACCTCGACTTTTTTTTTTTTTGGTCAGTCCTACTCTACACTCACTTGCAGAGTCCTACTCTATTCCTACTCTACACTCACTTGCAGGACTTGTCGCCTGCGCCTTGCGGGCGTGGGAGTCATGCGCCAACCCACTCTCAAACTTACGCGTCACTACCCACATCCCCCTGAGAAGGTGGGGATTTGAACCCCTCACCTCCTCCTTCCATATTGGAAGGGTGGCCACTGGGGTGAACCTCCAGTGGTTACCTCGACTTTTCAAAAGTAGCTAAATGAGAGGTTTTTGTCAAATGGAATGTCGTGTCAGACTAATTTCACTAAAGTGGATTGCTTAACACACGGATGCTCATTTAATTTCCCATCTTGAAGTGTATAATAATTTCCCGTTTCTTTTTCTTGGTTCGTGACTTGCAGCTTCCATAGCCTACGATTCGCAACTTCCACTATGACCTCCCACAAGGTCAATCGTCGCCCTTACTTAGCCGCACTACTGCATCTCTGTTATTGACCTACGCGAAGACCAGATGGTGTGACGTCAAGCTCAACCAAAATGCGCCCAAATATGGCAAATCGTCCTCGACATATCTGGTGCCTCCAGAGTGGAGGCAACATCCCTTCTATGGCCACAGAGCACAACATTGTGACCGAGATCTTGGCGGTCGACAGGTTGAGCTTGAAGCAACTGAAGGTGGGAACATCATGGTACGTGAAAGAGACGCACTCAATACAGGAGTCGCGGTGCTCAAGGTTCAGCTCCATCATGGCGGTGGTCAGGGGTCTCAGTGGGGGCTCATGGCGATAAAAATTGGGATTTTATAAAATCCTCAAGTTTGGATAGATCATGTTGAGAGGAAGTTCATGCTACATACAGAGTGGAATTTACTCCACTTATTCATAAATGATAGCCTAGCACTCTATCAATTTGATTCAAATTCAAATCGGTCCTTTGTAGCCATTTCGAGGCTTTGGATTCCTTGGAGAAATGTTTTGGAGAAGAGGGTTCGCCATTTTGGATTAAGTAAAGAATGTGTCAAACACGTTTGCTGAGATAATTTTGTCTGTTATTGGCGATACTCAATCAATAGCTCTAGGTGAACTTGTGATTCAAGAACGGACCCCTCAAATCTCTTTTGACCTAAAATACTGCAACGTTCAAATCAAGCTTGGAGGCCTTTATATGTGTCCCAAAGTGGGAGTTGAAGGTTGGCCAGGGAATCAAATTGCTCTCAAAGATTGTCTTTACTTCTTAAGCTTATTTTTGAGAAAAATCTTGTGATGCTAATTATAAATCTCTTAAGAGAATGTTGATGTAATCATTGCAAAGAGTGCTTTGAGCGCAAAGTTAAGTGTATACTTGTAGAGTGAGCTCTAAACTTTTCATGGAGAGGCAACTTTACTTATCAAGCTGTCAAAAGTTTCAAATATTGACTAGTAGATTCTAGTTTTGTATTAAGTTGGTAAATCGAGAGATTGAGTAAGTCAAATAGAAAGGCCAAATCATTATTTTGCACGCAAGAACTTTAAAAAGTCCTTAACAACCAATTTTCACTCTCTTCTCGATTGTTAAGTTCAGTCCATTTTCAATAACCTCGCAAAAAGCTAGATGAACCCTTAGAAAGGTTCAAATAGCATTCCAAAGGATTATTTGAGCATTTCGAAGGGCTAAAATGGTCTTTTGAAGAGCCCAAATTGCCTTCCAAAGGGTCACCTTGGCCTGGTACTTGCGCCAGTGTGGCTCTGGCCTGGCATGGGGCTAGGCCTCCCTGTTAACTGATACGTGGCAATCGTGAGTTGGCCAGACTAATTGCCACCTAGACATTAAAATTCAATTATGCATTTTCCTAGATGTTTGACCAAAACTTTATTGCTGTTTTTCTCTCATTCCATGTGCCATTGACTCGATCCTGCGCCCATGAAAAATTGCAACTCCAAGTTTCCTCGTATATCAAGTTGAGCTAACGGAGATAAAAACTAACGATATCTTCCACGAGGAAAATTCCAATTGATGTGGTTCTTGAGATTTAGGAAAATTCATGATACTGTATAATTAATCTTCTCACTTAATCTTTAAAAATCATGATTTTTCCAAATCTCATAGAAAATTGATATCTACGATTAAAAATCATGATATCTAATTATCCAACCGTCCAATTTGGATGAATTGAGAGTCACGGAAAAGCTCTTGTAGAGCTCAACTCAATTGTATAAAGACCAACTTTTGGTCAAAGTCTGGTGAAACACTCAATAAAAAATTAGAAATTTGCAAGATCGAACAATAGGGATTTTGATTATTTTTCTTAATGCTATTCGAGGGTCTTGATGTCTTGATATGAAATCAGATCTCATGATCTTTGGCTCATTATTGATTGAACATATTCAAGGGCGCTATTAGCTTGATCTCAAATTAGATAGTAGGATTTTTATTCATTCTTCACGAACCAGATCTGAGGGCCTTAATGGCTTGATCTAAAACTCAAGGTCTTGATGACCCAAATCCTCGTATCTATTGAGGCGAGGTCTTGTTGACCTAAATATTTTTAATCTACAAAAACTTCTTAGTAACAATTATGTAAACTTCACTGTATCTGTCAATCGGGAAAAAAATGAAAAGTTGCCTCTATTCATAGAGAGGATAAGAGAAGCTTTGTTTTTTGTGATTACTCTTGATGGGACAAATTGAGATTGTCTATCCACAATTTGAATTTTGAGCAACATTCACTTTGATATGAACCGATATACAATCCATTTCAAATTTAATCTGGATAACAATTGATCAATATCGTGATGCGAATAGGATCTCAGAAGATTACAAATCCAAATCATAGTTTCATTGAATAATAATAACAGCGGCATGGAAAAAAATTGGATGGGCATTGAGATATTTTATGTGGCATTTTGTAATTGGCTAAAATTTTAGCTATCGACAATGAAATTTTAAAAGAACGTCATATATGTTTTCGCAGGTTATATATAGGAATAGAGATGTATTAGATATGTAATTCATCTGTGTCTATATGTATATACATGCACGATGAATGTTTATATATTATGCGCATGTGACCATTGAGGAAAACCAAAACAAATTGAAAGCGAAACATGAAAGTCCGTATAATGATAATTTATGGTCAATTCGTCCTATCGCAACTTTTTGATCTATTTTTCTTTCTCATTTGAGGCGTAAGATACTTGAATTCTTTATTTTTATTTATTTTTATTTTTATATTGTAAGTCAACCTCCTCGAAATTTTGATTGAAGGATACAACTGGAATCGTTTTTTTTAAAGATGACACCCAATTTGACCAAATTAGACAGATTGCTAGATTCGATAATTTTAAATTGTGACCGTCTAATCTCAATAGGGTTGAAAAAATTACCACTTTTGCTGACCGGGGATGAGATCTTTTAAGTCTGTTCATGAGCTTTGTAATGTCTAAAGAGTTAATTTGATCGAAATTTTCTTGAAGGCGATATTGTGATTTTTTTTTATCTTGGCCGTCCATGTGCCACGATTTGCAGAAATCCGCGGTCCTGGCCTCCCTTTCTGTTGAAAGTCGAAATAAATTTCTAGAAATCATAACAATATTCTGTCAATCTTTTATGTAAATTCATTAATGGGGTATGTAACCTAACAAAAATAACCTGAAAGGTTATTGTAGCAAGTAGAATTTTTAAATGATTTGGTAAGTGCGGAAAGCACTCCTCAGCTAATGAGTCTCTCAAAGCAATGTCGTGTTACTGTCAATTTTCACTTTCCTCCCCTTAAGTGGCTACTTCAATAATCGTTGTTCTATTGCCAAAACAAAATTTAAAGAAAAATCGTATCTAACTCCATCATTCACATGATGATTACGTGGTTTATATCAATCTCCAACAGCCTTACGACAGATTGGTGAACAACTCTTAATCATCCTGGGGCGTTTTTAAACATCACCATCAACAGGAAAGCTACTGAATTTAACCAAACACTCAGATGCATTAAAAAAAATGATGAGAAAAGAAAAGGTTTCAGAAAGTAAATTCAGCTACGTCATGCCACATCAGCGTGCCTCACAATTTTTTGTTTTTTGTTTTTTGTTTTTTTTTTGTCATAGCGTGTCTTAAATTGACCGTGACATCTATGGCATTTTTCTGGAGCAGATGGTTTTGGTGGCAAGTCACGCGAAGACAAAGTCTTAGTGGTACAATGGTCCCTCCCGTGCAAGATTGATGTAGTTGTAGATCATCATTAAGACTAATAAACTGTTTTATTCACATCATAATCAAATTATCGAGTCGCTATCGGGTCTCATCAGTCCATGAATAAGAAAAGCACGATGAGGATTTGAACAGTGACATTTTGTCTAAATTTAGTAAAATAATTGTAAAAAAAAAAGCTTAATCAAGTGCAAGTGGGTCTCACTAAGAATATCCGTAAAGGCATCCCTCCGCGCCCCTCCATTTAATCCGCCGGAGTTCCTTTTTCCTATTGGTGTCTTAATCAACTAACCCTCTAAAATATTAGTGAATTTTATATTGGACATTAAAATAAAGCCTATCTAATCCAGGTTTGAAGTCTCATCGGGAATATCGTTGAGTATACTTCTCGGAGGCCGAGTCATTAAGCTTCCCCTTTCCAACCAATCCACGACCCACTTTTCATTCTTGACTCTCTCTCCATTGATCTATTTGTTAATTTATTCTTTTTTTTTGCAAGTGCAAATCTTTCGATTTTCAAGAGTCATGTGTACCTTAGCCATGCCTGGCCAAAGCCCTCCACTCTAGGAGGAGTAGAGACAGAGACTCCACAGACATGGAATGTTTTTAATGATTGAGATGGAGTGACAACAAACACAAAAAACCATGAAACCCTTGTGGACAAAAGAATTGGTGCATGGTCTCGTTTCCATGATGAAAAGAAGATGATGCAACGAGTTTATAACTTCACCACCATTGCATGTCGACATAGTTTGTAGCTCGCGTTTATCTTTGATACAAGCTCAAAAAAAATGAAAGAATCTACTCAAGCCATAAAAGAAATCGTCTTAATAAAAGACCCCAGAAAAAAAGACTCAATAATTAACCATTGATATTCATATTAGGCATAATCTAATTTTCCACAAAATACAGTCAACCGGGAAAAAGCTCGTATACCCCTATTGAGTGCCCAAGATATGTTTAACATGGTTATTTTTTATTTACGAAATTAGACTGGTTAAGGTGACTTAGAAGACAACAATTTCTCTCTCTCTCTCTCTCTCTCTTTCCATCATACAACGTCTCTCCAGTAAGAAATTAACTGATTTGGAAAGGAAAATAAGTCGAAAAAATAAGAAAAAAAAAACTACAAAAGAAGCATTTAAATTTGGACAAGTATCTTCTGAGCAAAAGAAGGAAATTAAAGAAACAAAAATGTGGACTAGCCAGTCTCATCAATTGAATGGCAGCATTTGGACTGGCAAAACGTGAGGAAGAGGTGTGTAGTGGGTGGTAAAATAAGGGAAAAGAAAGAACATAGAAACGTGGGGGGCGGGGAGAGAGAGTCAAGTAGCTGAGACATCCCTAGTAAAATAGCCATGAATTGGCGCTAAGTGCTATGAGGGTATGGGCAGGGGTCATGTGTTGTGCTTATAAACTATATATGGGAGAGAGGAAAAAGCGGGGGAGGCGTGCTCTTGGGTTTGGGGAAAGGGGGTGTGACATCTTTTTGGTTATAAGAATGCAACATGGATTAATGGAACAAGCGAAGGCAAAAAGGCAAAGATTGAATAAAGTGAAGGAGATGTTGTGGCAGAGTTTGGAGAGGGTTTGGGGGGCAAGAGATGTGAGTGCCTTGTGGCAAAGAGTGAGAAGGTGGGTTTGATGATGATGATGCACGCCGGCCAGCTTTTCTTTACTCTCTCTCTCTCTCTCTCTCTCTCTCTCTCTCTCTCTCTCTGTGGGCACGCCTGCTTCCCAATCAATAGCTCTAGCATTCTTTCACTAGAAGCAAGAACTTCTGGTGAGGAATGAGGATGTGTATTGCATAAGCTCATGCTCATGAAAATATTGTATTTAGAGAGACCCATTTTCTATATTAGAGCGTGCAATCCCAAATTGGATAAAATGTTTGTTCTATCTTGAAGCTTAGATATTGTTTTCAATTATTAGGAACGTAGAAGGGACCTTAAATCATCCTAAACCCGAAACTTGTCGGGTTCATAGGTTTAAGTTACCTCACATGATTTTTAGGATTTTTTTTCATATCTTTTCTGTCTATATCGAACGCATTTAGCATAGCAACATATGTAATATAGTAACCTGGAAAAATTAACATAAGTCGTAGATTATAGCAACATCTTTACAACTAAAATACAAATGTTGTTCATTCCATTGTAGTTTCATGTGTCAATATCCGACGCATCCTATTTTATAAATTAAAGACGTAAAATCACAGTTACTACTAGAATATTATATCTATTTGATATTTACATATTTGTGTAATAATCAATTTTACAAGTACAAGCTATGCTGTGTCTTTTGTAGGTTATTTTGTTTAGGGAACGAACAAGTTATGACGGTACATGTGGAGATGACTCCTTGACTTAAAGACTACTTTATATTCATCGGTTCAAAATATTTGATATCCGAAACCCATTTGTGATTTCTACTTACCTTACAACTAATTCAACTATGTTAATTACACGAGCCCGGCCAATTCTATCCCAAACCCAAATTCCTTTTATTATTAATGTGGCGGATACTAGAAATTACAATTTAACATAGAGATGTGATTTTTTATTTGTCTAGTTTGGACTTTAAATGTTTATTAAAATATGATTGAGTTGATCCAATAAAGCAATACTAATGACAAATTTAGAGAGTAAAAATGCATTTACTAGATTTGTCTAATTGGTGTGGGGTTATGATTGGCCCTCGAATATGAACGAAAAATTTACTCCTAGAAGACCCGAGCCGTGTGACGTATTTTCCGCGGGACTTTCATTTTTCCCATGACTAAACTAGCATCTCGTAAAGCATGGGACAAAATCAAGACGTTAGACAATAGTCGTCGACAGAAATTAGGTAAGCCTCTCTCTCTCTCTCTCTCTCTCTCTCTCTCAAATTCAAAAGAGTAAAGCTAATCCACCAAAGAGCCATGCGGGAAACGCTTGCCTAAGACTAGTCTATCCCCCATCATATTTCTGAAAAAAAGTGAAGCAAATTAGCAAGAAAAGGGAACACGAATTCCCATCATTCCCTCCATTCATTCTTTCATCGGTTACCCCAAAAGGGAGCTAAAATTTTTCGCACGACACTCAGATTCCCCGCTCTCTCTCTCTCTCTCTCTCTCACGCCCGCGACCGCCCCCACCTCCCCTAGCCCACTTTCTTTTGTTTTATAAGACAAGGTAAAATCCAACCTCAAGATCCTCCTCTCTTTTTTTTCCAAAGTGTTATGCTCTTCCCATCCCACTTCTCTTCTTTAACAACACAATCGCCCATGCCTTGTGTTTCAGAACTTGGCACTAAAAACTCAGAGGGAGAGTGGTTTGATATTACACGTACAAAAGTTTCTTCTTTTCTTTAAGAGAAAAAAGTTGAATATTTTGATGTGGTCATTTGGAAGAGGCTTGAATGGATACCTTGTTTAGACTAGTGAGCCTTCAATCCTCCGATCAGTCCTTCAACTCAAGCAGGACCTCAAGCAGCTCCAGATCCTCCCGACAAAACCATCACTACCATCACCAGCCAGAAGCGGACGAAGAATGCCTCAACATCTTCATGGATGAAGAAGACTTCTCCTCGTCTTCTTCCAAGCACTACAGTTATCCTTATCACCCCGCCACCACCAGCACCACCCCTACCACCACTAGTAGTACTCACACTCCCCACACATATGACCCTGCCGATGTATCCGTCTCGCCCGCCCGCGACCTCAACTTCGACTTCTCTAGCAAGTGGGCCTCTGACATCCTCCTCGAGACTGCCCGTGCCATCGTCGACAAGAACAGCACCCGTATCCAGCACCTTATGTGGATGCTCAATGAGCTCTGCTCCCCTTATGGCGACATCGAGCAGAAGCTGGCCTCCTACTTCCTCCAGGCCCTGTTTAGTCGCATGACGGACTCGGGCGAGCGGAGCTACAGTGCCTGGTTGGCCGCGTCGGACAAGACCTGCTCCTTCGAGTCCACCCGGAAGATGGTGCTCAAGTTCCAGGAGGTGAGCCCCTGGACCACCTTCGGGCACGTCGCGTGCAACGGCGCAATCATGGAGGCCCTTGAGGGGGAGAGCAAGTTGCACATAGTTGACATCAGCAACACGTACTGCACCCAGTGGCCAACCCTGCTCGAGGCTCTGGCCACCCGGACGGATGAGACGCCACACCTGCGGCTCACCACCGTGGTGGTGAGCAAGGCGAACGGCGGGGCAGAGAATAGTGGCGTCGCCGCCGTGCAGAAGGTCATGAAAGAAATTGGGAGCCGGATGGAGAAATTTGCGCGGCTCATGGGTGTGCCCTTCAAGTTCAGTGTCCTGTACCACAGTGGCGACCTGTCAGAGTTGAATTTGGACGAGTTGGATATCAAGGAGGACGAGGCGCTGGCCATCAACTGCGTTGGCGCGCTGCACTCGACAACGACAGTCAGCAACCGCCGGGACTTTGTGGTCTCATCTTTCCGAAGGTTGCAACCGAGGATAATCACGGTTGTTGAGGAGGAAGCCGACCTCGACGTGGGCGCGGATGGGATCGAATTTGTCAGGGGTTTCCAAGAAAGCCTGAGATATTTTAGGGTTTACTTCGAGTCGTTGGACGAGAGCTTCCCTAGAACGAGCAACGAGCGCTTGATGCTCGAGCGAGGGGCTGGGCGAGCGGTCATGGACCTGGTGGCATGCCCACCACACCACTCGGTGGAGAGGCGGGAGCCAGCAAGCCGGTGGTCGAGGCGCCTACGAGGAGGCGGGTTTAATCCTTGTTTGTTCAGCGACGAGGTATGCGACGACGTGCGTGCCTTGTTGAGGAGGTACAAGGAAGGGTGGTCGATGACGCCGTGCTCTGACGCCGGAATATTCTTGACGTGGAAGGACCAGCCGGTGGTTTGGGCTAGTGCATGGAGGGCTTGAGGATGATGAAGCTCTCTCATGAACAAAAAACAGCCAGGGGGAGTGTTTCACACGTGTGATGTGTTCTTTTTTTTTTTTTTTTGCTTTTCGCTCGTGCAAGGAATATGGGAGATTTGTGGGTTTCTTGGCAGGGGGAGGGGGTTAGAGAGTAGGGGAATATCTGCTTGTTTTTGGATAGAATCAATGGAGTGATCAATTTTCATTGATTAGTCTTGTCATATTTGTGATAATATTTTATTCTGTGGAAAGATAAACTGGTTTTGATCATTCATCTTGAGGCAAATTATGGTGATATATTTTCTTATTTTGTTGTTGAGGTTGCGTTAATTGATGCATGATAGACATATTTTAGTTAGTTCGGTTTTGTAGACTTAAGACACTTTAGTTATCAGAGATGACAAATTGTGAACACATGGGAAGGGTGATGCCTCCTAAATATTCTTCAAAAAATTAAAGTCAAGGTCATTACTTATAACTAGGTCAAATTAACTGATACGACAATCAAGGCATGGCCTGCTCGATTGACACTTTGTGGATCTATATATATATATCTCAATCAAAGTCACTAGCTCTTTTAAGTAGAAAGAAGTTGAGTATTCGTAATAATTGCAATGTGACAAGGACACTCCTTATATCTATAGAAGACACCCATATAGCCTCCTTCAAATGGCATAAGGAAAGGCTCATGAAGCATCTATTGAATTTTCAAATTGTGAAATGGCTCTTGATGAGTGCGACATGTTCAAATACGCGTGTTTATAAATTGACTACATCTTTTCCCTCATGAAATGGTAGTTGGAGAAATTTTCTTTCTCAAGTTCTTTTTGGAATTTTTATATGGGGTTGGCTTTTTGTGTTTTCAAGCTGATATCAGGCAGTAGGTAGTAAGACTAAATTAAGGGGAAGATTTTATTCTAATTGAAAAATTGAAATTCAGTGGTTTGAAAGTAAGAAGGTCTCAATCAAAGGTTGGAGGGGTCGTAGAATCTTAGGACGGCAAGTGAGTTGGGTTTATGCCTGGGGAATCTCATCGAAAGGTGTTTAGCCATTATTGGCATTCAAAGAATTTGGTAGTGGCCAGCACGCTGAATTGACATGGTCTTCTCTCTTCCCTTTTATTATTATTATTATTATTATTATTATTATTATTATTATTTTTCTTCTGCTTACAAACTATAGGGGCATTTCTTTATTATGATGGTATATAGACATTTTCTAAAATCTGAATATTTCGTGCAACCACAAGTTATGCACACATAACTTGTGCCGACTGTGAAGATATACACGAATAAACCCTTGATCAGCTTATTGATCAAGAGAGAAATGGGGAAAGAAAAGAAATGGCATTGGATCCTTTCTGTAAGCTTATTAATCAGCTAAATGGTGAATTTGAATCGTGTTTTTCTCCTATGTTAGAAACTGACACTCATGAACACAAAACTGCATGCCCAATTCTATCATATAGATCATATAAAAACGTCAAAAAGAGGAGTAGTACCGGCCAACCTCCTGTTCAGACATAAGATAAATATTGTCGAAACATTTGCTTAATTCGATTACCTCACACGTACATTTTCGTGCTGAAACTCTAAGAAACAGTGCGTTTGCAACTCTTTTTTAAAAAATTGTTGCTTGATACGTCCCCAGAGGAGAAAAAGTTCTCTAAAAGCGATCCTATCGATTCTTGGTGTCATCATGTCATGGTTGATGAGAGAACATGCAGTTACCCACCAAATCAGCCAAAGACCCGATAGAGAAGACCATTTATGGAGTTCTTTTTCCATTCACTAGCAATGCATGCACTTGATTATCTTGAATTGATAAGTAAGTTTGCGACGATTTGCAAGCCTTGAAGGTTTCACCTGTCTATTCAAAAACAATTATAACATTTTCTCAGGCCTTCTTTTTCAAGACTATATTCTATTACTATTTTATCTTGGAAACAGAGAGAGGAAAAGAGGTTTGAACCTTCACAAGGCCCCCACCACCAACTCCACGACTGGCCGAAAGCCTCTTTCATGGAGCTGTAAAATAAGGTTTAAAGGAGGGGTGGTGCTTTTGGCCCACGGAAAAAGGGAAAAAGAAATATGCTTCTGGTATAGTGGGAACTCCTTTTTAGGGTTCACATCTTAATCTTTTGACGAGACTTGCCTCTCCCCACGTTAACATTACCCGCTCCCCCCCATTCCCCACCACTTCCTTTCCTTATTCTTTCATATTCTTTGGATAAAATCCATGACACGAGGGCTAAATCTCGACCATACAACAGACTTATAAATACTTTTGAAACTCGCGAATCATTCAAATTCAAAATAATTTATATGCAATTGGTGAAATTAGAATATGTAGATCAAATTCTTAAGTTGAAAATCCGCCAACACCTCAGCTAACTATGCCAAGACATGAAAACATATTCCTTTTCTTTTTTTCTTAATTCCTTTTCTTTTTATTGCTTATTCATGTCTTTTTTATTTTTATTTTAATTCTCTTTTAACGTGTTTAAATCGTCTGGTTTCCCCAGTGCCTTCTTTTGCTTTACCTGTCGGTTTTCTTTGATAGTGACCAGCCATGTTTTTCTTCCATTGGATCCCCAAAGTTCAGGTGGCACATACTACACGTTCCAGGTTCAACCTATGTTGTTTTCTTCCCCCACTTTATGTGTTCTTACTTAATAAGCTTATCAAATGTTTAATGACAGTCAATGTCGAATGGACGGCCAGAAACAGGAGAGGCTCTCCGGGTTAGAAATTTGAATTCTTATCTTTAGAATAATAATTAATGGAATTTGATATGCTAACAGTCATTTTCTTCCCAATAATGGAGCATTCTTGACCACTCAAATTTCATGGAAACCGGACCACTTTCTTCACTGGTTTTTAGAAAATAAATAAAATATTCACTTGCCATATATTATTCAAATACAACAATAATAGGAGATTTAGTTTTAAGTAAAGGAAAGAAATGATCCACGTGGAGCAAACACTTTAATTGACGTACATACATAACTTGTAATATCAAGGGTATATAAGATAATTTTTCTTAAGTCTAACTTTTCTTTCAAAATTTAAAACTTTTAAAAGATTAAGTTTTTAAAAAACTATAAATAGTGCACATGATTCTACATGTCTATATTGTATAGTTTGAAAAGTTCCATTTTTTTTTTTTGGCTAAATAGAAGTCTAATTATGAAAGTCTTATACATATGTCTGACCTCTTCTCTCCAAATAGCGTACATGTGTTTTTGTGGAAGTGGTTGTATTTCTAAACTCTGTCATTGATTACATTCTGGCACCGTTTGGTATGTACAGTTTTGTTCAAAGTAAAATTTATAGTTATTTCTTGTTTACCTACGTATTTTCTATTTGGAATCACCACACAACCCGTCTTCTCTAATAAAAATCGGATAACAACTTTCGATAAAAAATATGGTCACGGGATTAATTTCGGCAAAACATAAGTATAGGATATTCGTAATCGACTTCTATTTGGTATACAATAAATATGAAACTTCTCAAACTATATAAATATAGACGTGTAGAACCATATATTGTATTTCATGGTTTTTTTTTTAACTTAATTTTTTAAAATTTTTAAATTTTGAAAAAAGAGTTAAATTTAAGAAAAAATATCTTACATAACCTTGATATTGCAAGCTCTATTCAATTAAAATGTTTGTTGTGCATGGATCCTTTTTTCCCTCTACTTAGAACTCTATTTCCATTAATTGTTGCATAACAAAAATTTTATAGCAAGTGATTATTTAATTTTTTTTTTTCTGAAAACCGGTGAAGAAAGTAGTTTGGTTTCCATGAAATTTGAGTGGTCAAGAATGCTCCGTTATTCGAAAGAAAATGATGGAGCCATTAGTATAGTATATTCCATAATTATCCATAATCTTAAATTGAGAAGCAATCATAATAGTTTCGATATATATATATATATATTTGGGTACATCCTTTAAATTTTATTGAAATATTGTCTCACATCAACTTGACAATGGGTCATATATGCTCTTTATATTCTACATAATCTCTCCACCTTATAGCTTAATTTTTTGGTGGAAATATCAGAGTCAATGCTATCCCTTTTGTAAGTGTGAGTCCAATCTCCATGAGCTAAATTTTACATGCCACTCCTAATCCGGTTTGCATGTAAGAGGGATGTTGAAATAATATTCTACATCGATTGGCAATGCGTCATATATGTTTTTTATATTTAAACTGTCTCCATTTATTTAATAGTTTAAGTTTATTGCTCGAACTTTTTAACGATTTAGAAAGCATTTTCCTAAAAATGAGCATTTGTATAACTTAGAAAAATGAATGAATGAAAAATATTTTTGTCATTTATGAAAATATTTAGATATCAATTGTTGTCAATTATGATAATATTTTTTGATTAATTATTTCAAGCGTTATAATAAATTATTTTTAGGAAAGTATTTTTCCAATCATTTATTTCCCATAAATCAAACGGTGTACCAACTTCTCCTTCTTCTTTAATCCTTATTGTTGTGGTTGACAGTTCAGACACAAATTTTGTTCATTTGATTAGTTTTCGATACGTTGTGTGTAGTTGAGCTCCTGTGAGCCCAAAGGATGAGTTGATTAATCACATTGTTGCTATGTGCTTTTGGGGCGATTGGCGATGTTGTCGGCGGAGGCTAGAGTTTTTCACTCCAAGTGGGACGTGAAGTATGAGTTCAAGTCGCCAGACTAACAAGAAGCTGGCCATCACCATCAATGAAAGGAGCCCGGCCCAACCATTTTGGCACAACAGTGAGACACCATCATCGTGGAAGTTACCAAATGGTTGGTGACAGAGAATCTCGCGATCCATTGGCACGGAATCTGATGGATATATAGCATAAGATCAAAACTATATTAAGAAGGTCTCGGTCAAGTGTTTGATGAAAATTACAATGAGAAGTTTATGAGACAATTCTTTTGGGGTTAGATCAAATTGCATGTTGGAAATCCGGGGAGTGCTGCAATAGAGAGTGTGGTTCATTGCCCCATTTTGCTCAAAGACACTTTTACCTATCATTTAGTCGTTGGCCAGGATGAGTCCCTATATATGGTACACAAATTATCATCCACTCATGTTCATATGAGCTCTTTTGAATGATCTGATCATGTGAATTTCACATGAGAAGCCTTGTCTAATAATTTATGGGAATTGAGCTCACATAAGCCGAGTGCAGCCCAATGTTTTCATCCCTCAAATTTGTCCAAAGATACTTGTTGATATGTAGATCGTAAAATAGATGATACACAACCGGCATGAATACACAGCCGAATTAAATTAATATCTTGCAAGGGCAGCTCTAAGACATCATAAATCATATTATATGAACTTGAAATTAAGATTTTTTTTCCTAGATCATGATTCGTACTCATTATTTTATAACATAATAATATTTATAAACATAATACTTGTCTTCAACGTAAAACACGAGTTTTAGTTATTTTTTAGAATTCTATGATTCGACTTCACTTTTTGATTCACCATTCACGATTCACAAATTTAAAATTTCAATTCACGATACTTTTCTTAGTTTAACAATTATGCTATCAATCATAGTCCAAATGGACTTCACTGATAGCGCATGGGCATGCACCTAGTCAATCCATCCGCTTGTGACAACAAGCTCTTAGCGTGCCCTGCCATCTAGGCAACTTAGGCAGCCACGACGATACTCACCGCCCACGACACATATTGCGCTATATTCTTTGCGAGCGAGAGCACATATAAATTAAAACGAAATGCACTACGAGATCTATCATAAGGAAGAAGATGTGTGTAATTCATGTAATTACAGTAAAGTTCCTTGGAGAGTAAAATCAAGGAAAGCTCTTATCATATCATATAAAAGTAGAATTTATCAATCATTAACTTGTTCCCATGTTCTCTTCCTCTAAATTCTCCTTTCTTTTCCTTTTTCTTGGATAATCATGAGGGAAACCTGCTTACCCTGGCATACGCCGGTTGAGGCGAGTAAGCCACCTCACAAAATAACAGGGAAGCCCTTAACTTAGTCTCCAGATAAGTTAGGATGTTGGAAATATAATTTGATATCTTAGGAGATACTGATTCTAAGTATCAATAATTGATTCAATTAATTGATAATTGGCTCAGTAAAATAGGATATAAAATCATTATGTAATCGGTGTATCTTTATTTTCCCGTCTTACACTGTTCTCTAGTATTACAAATGGAGCAGTGTGCATGTACAAAGATATACACATAAAATATAGAATTACAATTCCTCTCCATTACTTTTCAATTTCTATCATGGTATTAGAGCGTGTCATCCTGGTTTAGCTTCCGCAATCGCAGAATTGCCTACAGTTCTTTTCTAGCTAGTTGTTGCAACCTTAGTCCTATAAACGAACCAGCCACCGAATAGGAATTTAAAACTCTTTTTTGATACTTGTCAGGAAGCACCATCAAACCTTCGATGGAGGAAACCCCTCAAGTTTTGAACTCGTCTCATCCCCAAACTTCAAGGACTAATGATCTGATTGAAGAAGACGGATTATCTACCCAGCAATTTGCCGCACTTGCAACTGCTCTAGTTCAAGTTGTTAGCCTGATTCAATGGCCTCATGTAAGCTGGTATCCAGTTCAAGGCCAATGGGCCACTGGGCCTACACACATGTGGGCTTAATAAGGCCTACTTGGAGAGGAAAATGTTCCGGGCTTTGGAGCTCGACTTGAAGGCCTTGGGTCAGCACCATCCTCATAGGAGAACCACCTTAATGGTGGACCGAGTCTAGGGTCTAGATCCATCCCACCGGGTCTAGGGAAAAATCCCTATTCGGTTCCCTAACCCGAGTTTCTGCCTTACGTGCTTCCCTTCAATAGCGGCCACTCAGAGCTCGGTGATTCGCTTTACACTTCGCTGGTTGACGGACCAAAGTTACAGCTCATCAACATGTAGCTTATAGGCTCGGACAACTACAACGTTTAGAGTTGAGACTTCCAGCAAGCCCTAGTGACAAAAGACAGGGACAACTTCCTCGACGGAGCCGTTCCTTTTCCAACCGACAAATGACTCCAACATCACTAGTGAAAATGCAATCAACTGGTGCGTATCTGGATTGGCAATTGTGTCGCTCTAGATGTTGTAGCTGGGCTCCCATCAACCGAGGACTCGAGGACAATTTGGGCAAGCATCTTGAGATGTATTGTTGGCTTGATTGAGCAAAACTCTTTACCCTTACTCAGGCTCTCTCAAAATTGAAGCAAGGGAACCTCTCGGTTACCGCTTGCTTCAATCGCCTCTCAGCCCTATGGAATGAACTTGAGGCCGTCGAAGAACGGCTCAAGGGACCAAAGACTACTCTTCAGCAGTGTCGAGCAATAAAAGAGAGGGAGAAAGTGACTCGTTTTTTGCTGATTCTAAATGAAACGTACTCACCCTTTCGATTAGAGATCTTGGTGATGGATATGATGCCATCCCTTGGCCAAATTTACCAACTAGCCATCCAAGAGGAAAGCCAGCGATTGGCCGCGGCTAAGCATGGAAGAACGGGAGAAGGTGTCGCCCTTGCTGTTTTTCTGACGAGCCCAGTTTTTGTTAAGTCACCACACGACATCTTTGGAGGACGAGGGACAATCGGAGTCAATGAAGCTCTTGGGCGAAGGGGAAACCTGCAAGCTGCAATTGCTGCATCTGAAGAAGGAAATCCTAACTTGCAAATGGATGGTCGGGATCAAACAAGAAGATCGGACATCTATCATCACTCCTTCATCCACCTGGTCAAAGCTAACGACCCTATCAAACAAGAGGATTGGACTATCATTACTTGTCCATCCTTCCGTAAGAATCCAACGGCTCATTTTGGCCACATCAACACTTGCATATAGAACATTCAGCGGCCCATGAAGTGCCACGTCATCCATGAAAGCTAGTGGGCAAAATTCAAAAAATAAGGGTAAATATTGTGAATATTGTAAACACCCTCATCATACTATTGACACGTGCTAGAAATTGAATGGAAAGCTAGGTGATAAGGGCAACAAGGAAAAAGAAATTGCTGCTTACTAGGTTTTGGCATGAAAGATTGATCAAATAATTACCCAAGATCGATATTAGAATATTATGAAGGTATTGCTAGCAACTAATGACAAGGTTGCAAGTGTCTTAGGTACTTCTCTATGCAAGCTGAATTCAATATCAGTTAATGAATGGATATTTGATTTAGGTGCCAATGACCACATAGTTTGCAATGAGTAGTTATTTTCTAATGTTTGAAAGAGGCCACATTCCTCTGTATCTGTACGTTTGCCTAATGGAAACACCACTCATGTCACCAAAATTGGCATTGTTCATCTCAGTTCAGATATTGTCTTAAAAAATGTCTTATTCATTCCCGACTTTTAGTTCAATCTCTTGTTAGTCTCAAATGCGAAGATAATTCTTGTTGTGCCATATTCAATTCCAATAATTCCTTCTTTCAGGACCTTTTGACTGGTAGACTGATGGGCTTGGGTAGTGTTGCAGAAGGGCTGTATATTTGGACCAACTTCCAAAAAAGACTTTGATTCATTCGATAAAAGTATTTCTTATAATGCCATTGCTAGTAACAAAAATGTTATTTTTCATCAGTGCTTGGGTCATACTGCGTGTTTCCCTTATCCTAAGTGCCCAATCAATCCATTGGCAAAATAGTAGGACAAATTTTTCAATCAGCACATTTAGAGCTACTAATGCTTTTTTTCTTACTTCATATGGATATTTTGAGGGCTCTATCACACTCTACATCATGATGGGTCTCGTTTTTTCTTGACCATTGTTGATGATTATACTCGTGCTACTTGAGTTTTCCTTATACAATCCAAGAGTCAAACATTTTCTACACTGTCGAATTTTCTCTCTCATTAAAAATCACTTCGACAAACTTGTCCTAAGGATTTGTACTAACAATGGACGTGAGTTCTTTTCTACGGAATGTGCCTCTTTCCTATCTTCTCGGGGAATTTTACTTGAGAGTTCATGCACTTATACACCCCAACAAAATGGGATTGTTGAACACAAACATCGCCACCTCTTAGAAGTAGCTTCAGCCCTTATATATCAGGCCTCTATACCTAAAATTTTTTGGGGTGATTGCGTGGTCACATCAACTTACTTGATCAATCACATGCCAACTAGAATTCTCGATGGACGAACTCCTTTTGAATTGCTTTATGGAAAGCGACCGGTAATTGATCATCTTCAAGTTTTTGGGTGTTTGTGTTATGTGATGACTTTAGGCCCTCGAGGTACAATGGATCCTTGTGCTATTTGATGTAATTTTATTGGATACCCTCCTTTGCAGAAAGGCTATCATGTCATGGAGATTTTCTATAGGGCATTTATTTGTGAGTAGAGGTGTTATTTTTCATGAAGACATTTTCCCATTTCAAGAAGCTGCTCTATCATCCTCAACCACAGAATCTGATCATCAACCCTTCTTGTTAGAAGAGGATTTATCTGTCCAGCCTCCGTATGTACTCATTGTACTAGAACAACATATGCTGGTAACAATGGGTGATTCAAACCACACCATTGACTCACTAGCTCTCTCAATTGGGGACGATTCTTCATCAAATTACTCAACCATTTCTTCATTGATGAGTCATAAGAGGTTATCTTCGGCAATACCTGAAGAGACAAGAAATAAGCAACCTCGACGTTCTGGACGCTATACTCGACTTCCTACATGGACAAAAGATTATATTTTTCCTACGCTGGATTCTTCAGGTACCCAATTCCCTGTATCTTCTTATGTTTCATTTAGTTAACTATCACCAGAACAAATGTGCTACATTAGTTGAATTTTCAAAGAATTGGAACCGTTTTCTTATTCCGAGGCAGCATGTGACCCCAAATGGTAGTGTGCTGTGGAGGACGAATTGAAGGCCTTCAATGAAAATCATATTTGAGATATTGTTCCACTATCCGCAAGATAAAAACCTATTGGCTGTAAATGGGTTTATAAAATTAAATTCAAGGCAAAAGGCTCCATTGAGCAGTACAAGGCTTGTTTAGTTGCGAAAGGATTCATGCAATGAGAAGGTTTTGATTATTTTGAAATATTCTCTCCCGTGGCCAAAGAAGTCACGATTCGCTTTTTCTTGTCCATTGTTGCTTTTCGCAATTGGCCACTACATCAAATGGATGTCTCTAATGCTTCCACAAGGATTATGCATATAGGGGGAATCTTGTGTATGTCATCTCCGTAAATTCCTATATGGACTCAAATAGGCTTCTAGGCAATGGACGCCAAGTTCACTATTGTACTAATTGACGCCAGATTTCAACATTCCAAACATGATTATACCATGTTCACATGGACTAAAGGTACCTCATCAATTTATCTCTTAATATATGTTGATGACATTCGTATCATGGGAAATAATGAGCTGGCTATTGCAAAATTCAAAAATTACCTACACTCTACTTTTCATATCAAAGACTATGGACCTCCCAAGTATTTCCTTAGTATTGAGATAGCTCGATATGACAAAGGAAATGCTGCAGTCAACAAAAGTTCATTTAAAAAATAGTCTCTGAAGTAGGATTGTCAGGATGTCAGCTGACAGTCATATTGATTGAACATAATGCAAAGTTGACAACACATGAATATGATGTGAGCTCGCCCTCATCTATGGAGGATCCATTACTTAAAGATCCATTGGGATATCAATGGCTTGTTGGGAAAACTAATTTATCTCACAATGACAAGACCAGCTAGAAAGGGCTAGAAAGCCATTCACACCCAAATTCGAGCTCGACAAGCTATGAGGGAGGAATGGCAAGGCTAGACAACGAGTGGCAGCTATTGGTCATGCCTCCACAACTCTCGGTGAGGGGCTGGATGATGTCAGGAAGGGGTTATAACGCCGACAAGGCGGACGGTTTGATGCGGGAGCATCCAACGTAGCTCCATGAACCAACTCAGAACCATCTATGCTTATCCAAGCCAATAAAGAAGTTGTGCATTATGTGCTTCGATGGATCATTTTGAATGAATAATGTTAATTACTTATCGGTACTTTGTGGTATATCAATAGGTATGAATGGGAGGCCATTTTAGATGTCTTGTATGACCAATTGATGAAGTTTCAGAAGGATTATTTTCTAGTCAAGGGAGGAGCTCGAATTTTGGGAAGGCTAGAGGTTCACGAAAGTGGTTCAAGAATATGGAAAGCCAAAGGTTCAAGAACACGGAAAGCTAACGGTTCGAGAATGTGGAAGGCCGAAGATTAAAGGGCATCTAGTTCCCGTAATAAAGGCTTTTTATTAAGTTCCTAGTTATTTTTATTTTTATAGCTCAAGAGTCGAACGTTTCAGTTCCTAGGTCATTAAAGTTTGTTTTTAATATTTCCTAAGGCTAAAATCCTCTTATAAATAGAGGAAACTATCCAATGTAGGGGAGATACGAATTTCATGAATGAGAATGGTGAGAATTCCTCAACTTGAGTGAATTCCTTTGGAGAGTGGATAACTCCTTTCGGTTTATTTATCCTTGGAGCGTAGATCACTCCTTGGTGGTGAGCCACGAAGCCCTTTACCCTTGGCTGGTGGAATCTTTAGGCCTTGGTGCTCTCTTATCTCGAAGTCCTTTATCCTTGGCTGGTGGAAGCTTTAGGCCTTGGTGGTGAGCTTTATAGATCTCAATCCTCATCCTCGGTTGGTGGCGAGGCCTTTATACCTTGAGAGGAGATCGTTTTATCTTTTCTTATTTCTTTTCGTTTCTTCCTCGTATACACTACTCCATACACTTAACCACAAAAATCCCTTCTCAAAAAATCTATTCTAGAATCACTCACCCCATCACGCATCACGGTTGGCGTCCAACCGAGAGAGAGAGAGAGAGAGAGAGAGAGAGAGAGCATGGTAAGGGTTGAACAGCCTCCTTCTCAGGCCAAACAATCCAACACGGTTATGAGAACGGCGGTGTGGAAAGGCGGTTCAACGGTGGGTGTGTACGATGGATGGTGACCGTAAGGTTTGGAGAGGAAATGAGGGAAAGTGGTTTTAAAAAGATGGTGAGATGGAGATATGGGTGTTTGGCCAAGCACAAGGAGAGGAAGAAGGAGAGAATGAAGGCCAAAGTGAGTAAATGAGAGAGGTGGGATAGAGAAAGTGACGTTGTTCAAGGGGAAAAGGGAATGAGAGGGAGATCTAGCCATTAATGCCTTGTATTCTCTAATCCCACAAAATCCTCTCAATCATGCAAATAATGGACACTTGATGGAGCAAAATCCAATGCCATTAATGGCTTGATATGCACACATGGGATAATAGGCTTAAGCTAGGCTAGGCTACTAGCTTAGGATGTCCTCATCTTCATCCCTTAGCTGCACATGGGCATCCCCTTTCTCTTGGCCTTTCCATCTTTGCCCCTTTATCAGCTTTGAAGAGAGGTCAATTTGGTCCTTACAAGAAGATTGACACACTATTTATGCCCATGGCCTTCTTGGGCCATCCCTCTCTTGGGCGTGGGCTCATTGGGCCATCCTTCATGGGCATGGACCCATTGGGCCCTCTCATGGGCTAGGACCCACATGGGTCCTCATCCACGATATGTTTTCATTTTTCCGAATTTTCGATTTTCACTAATGAAAAATTGTGTTTCCGCCCCATAGTGGCCTTTTTTTTTTTTGGCATTTTCATGATCTACTAATCCCCATTGTAATCCCGCACCAAAGATTGGCCATCGATGTAATTCCGTTCTGAAAATCGGGGGGTCGGATCGAGGATCTCACACAAAAACTCCAAAAATAGCCAGAACTAGTTGAGTAATTAACATAGATGTGCTTGTAGCGAGGGTGGGACTTGTAGAGTTAATAGTTGTTGTAACTACTAAGTTTGACAAAGTACGTGTTCGCTAATATGAATATAATGGTGCTTTTGCTTTATCTGTGGTAAAGGGGGTTTTGTTCAAGAATCATTATGGAGTTGCTAAGGTATGATAACATGTCTATTCTCGGGAACAATTTCTATTTAGAAACAATTTTTTCTATTACTATTCCTTAAACAAGTTTTTGCGCAGAAAAATAAGTTTGATAACTGCACAAAATTTTTATTCCCAAAATAAAAATGCATTTAGTATGACCTCTTAAATATTTTTATGACTTAGAATTTCTTTTAATTTTTTAATAAATTGATTATATATATTTTTTCCTATTCTTTTTTTCTTTATCTTCTTCCTCCCCTAGCCAATTGCCAACCTCAACCATGGCTAGCCTCGGGGGAGCCTCGCGTTAGCTAGGTGAGGTGACCTCACTCAAATCTGGCGAGGCTAGCAGCCGACTAGGGGAAGAAGAGAAGAAAGAGAAAAAGAAAGAAAAGAGAGAAGACAATAATAATAATAATTTAGGTTTGATTCTTGAGTTGTTCCCGAAAAACAAAGAAGCAATTTTTTTTTTTTTGTTTCTTATTTCTATTATAGATCTATTCTAAGGAACAAAAGCCTACACAAAAAGATTTATGTTCTATTTTTGTTCTAGAGAACAAAAAAAAAAAAAAAAGAGAGAGACAAACGAGAGCATTACCAAATGCACCCCTAAAGTGTGGGTGCAGTTAGTGTTCTAATGAAATCCATGTTGAGAAGCTCAAAAGCCTTAGGGACTTATAGAATATCTTTATGGTAGCTAAGGTTGCAAACAGCTATCAAAGAATAGTAGCAAATTTCAAATTCCAACGAAATGATTGTAACTTGGTTTAAACATCATAAGGGTAGATATTATTAAAATAGATCTTGAGTTTAAGCTCGTAAACGTTCTCAATTCAATTGTGATGGAATTCCGACCCACCCGACTTGGTTTAAACATCATCAAGGTAGAAATTGTTAAAATAGGTCTTGAGTTTAAGCTCGTGAATGTTCCCAATTCAATGGTGACGGAATTTCGACCCACCCGACTTTTGGATTTCTCCTATGGTGGGATAAATATGAATATTCTATACGTTTTTTCCTTGTATTTTTTTGGTCGATATTTCCTTGTTGGAGTACGAATGTGTATTTGGAGTTAAGCCAAGGAAGAATAAAAAAGGGAAGGTCTAAACTATTAGGAAAACATCCCTATGGCATTTTGATGATTCCAAAATTGTCTTTAGTATTAATGTTTACTGTGAGTGCAGATGGTGAAATTTTTTAATGAATTATCAATGATTCTGTGTTTCAATAAAGATGAGAAACTAGGCTTTGACAATTAGTAGAACAAGTGCCAATATAAGTAGTATCTCGTGGTAGCTTGGATGGACCAAGGTCGAGCTAGTGTTCTTGGAAGTCTTTGGTTACTAATAAAGGTGGAAAGACCAGTGGTCCTATCGTCACGCATCATTTGGTCAGTTTTGTCATTGGAGATCGCCAAATAGATCACTTATAATCTGCATCCGATGATTGTGTGTATCAAATTGTGATGGTGATATGATGGCTCTAATGATGGTGCGATATATGTTGGGAGATGACCTTTGATGGTACAGAAAAAAAAAAAAAAAAAAAAACTATTGTAGGACTAGACTCCATAGCTAGAAAATTGGGAAAGGTATTAGAAAAGCATCTGATAGTTTTTAACTTTAAAGATAGTTGTAGCAAACTCCATTTTAGGAAACCTTTGATAGTTAGAGGAAGCGATTGCAAGAGCAATCCAATTATAACTTAGGTCTCCAACAACTCTCAAATGACTAGTTGGTCATCCTTGAAGATCTCCAGTGAATTGATTGAAGATTTCTATATAAAATGAGCAACGAAGCTAAGATCAAGGTTGGAGACATTGTCTCTAACTACAATGATAATCTAAGTTAAATATTGTCTCTACTTATGTTCTAAATATCTCTCTATACTGGTTTAGCACTATAATTATAAATAGTCAAGTGTATAAGTGTAAGAACAATGGTTGTATCTTGATAATATGATCTATTGTGTAAAAGGAACAACACTGGCCAATTGTAACTTGCATTATTGATTACTCGTGGAATCCAAGCATTATTAAGGCTATTAGCAGAAAAGTGGACGTAGGCTTGGAAATAAAATCGAACCACTATAAATCATTGTGTGATCAATATTATTTCACTATGTTTACATGTGCATCACACACGGATGCTTTTGACATTATCTTGGGTGCTGATCGTTTGATATTTCGTGAAAGTTTTTCAGTATCTTCACATAACCTATTTAACCCTCTCTTCTAGGTTGTATTTTTTTGCCTTATCTATTGTTGTCAAAGCTAGATTTGCATACTAGCATCACACACGCCGACATGCTTCTGACACTATCCTATATGCTGATTGTTTGATATTTCCCAAAATTCAGTTTCTTCACACAAGCTAACAACCTTTCTACACAAATTTGGACTTAACCGAATCACATAGATTTCCTATTCCATGCTGAAGTTGACCATTAAACTTCTTTTATATACATATTGGGGATGATGTGTAGTGTAGAGAGTATGCCGTGGGTTCTTACAATTAACTTCACCATGATCAAATGGAAGAGTATTGTAGAAAAATCTTGTATTAAGATCTAATGAATTCTTTTGTGAAATTGAAAGATTATTTCATAAGAAATTGTGAAAGCTAAATACTATGTGAGTTATAAGTATAATTTGAGCCTAGGAAAGATAATGTTTGAATGACTCAAGTGTCCTTATAATCTGTGATTTATCGTATGATCTATAGTTGAGTCATACGTTGCTCTTCTCACACCAAACAAACTACATAAATCTGGTGTTCAATTAATTTAAAAAAAATTGATTGTTTGTTTTTTGTGACAATAATAATCACTTCTACTAAGGCGCTGCCGTAGTTTGTGCTCAATTTGATTATCAACATCTTGTAACTAGGCGTAAGTACAGGCCAAGCCTCAAAGCATTTTTCAGCCCAATCCAAACAGATCGGATCTGGACTTTCCAAGCCCGGTCTCCCAGCCCAACCCTATTATACAAGAAAGGGCCGGACCAAACAAAATTGGTCCAACTGGGCAGGTTCGAGCCTGTCCCAAATTCTTTTTTTAGAATAAAAATTGGCTTTGTTGTTATGTTCCCGCACTCAAAATTTTTTTATATGTTTATGGCGTTTTAGTTATACATGGCGCAATTAAAAGGTTTCAATAATAACTATTTTATTTTTTATGATCTAAATGTAAGAATCGTGCATTTATAATATTTCTCGATTATTGCAAAATTAGTTCCAGCCGATCTGGGCCATACTAAACCAGCCCGAATATTCAGGCCTGGAATATCAGGTCAGTAGGAGCTTTCAAGCTACCCCCTCTTTTGTGTTGACCCCTACTTATAACCACGAAGGGTGCAAAGGACTTTAGGTTGATGGGACTTTTCGAATCTGAAATCGTGTGTTTGGTAAATTACTGATTTAAAAGTCGGTGTGAAGTATCTTTGAAAGAAAATGATGTTTGGAAAAATTATACTTACAAAGGACTTTTGTGATAAAACAAATTATAAAAAAAATATAAAAAAAATATAAAAAATTAACTAGTAAGGGCAAAGGTCGGGAGACCCCCCCGGCGAGGGGGTTGCGACCCCGGACGGGAAGCGAACCCCCGGCGAGGGAAGCCGGACGTCGGCGAACCCCGGCGAGGGCTGCGGACGTCGGGCGACCCCGGCGAGGCAAGCCCGGACGTCGGCCACCGGCCCGCGACCCGGATCACAGGGCGGCGAGGTCGCGCGACCTCGGCGGGAGGCTGCGGACGTTGGGCGACCACGCTGCGACCCGGATCCGGGCGACGAGGTCCCGCGACCTCGGCGGAGGCTACGGACGTCGGGCAACCCCGCCGTGACCCATCTCTAGGGCGGCGAGGTCCCGCGACCTCCGGCGACCGCCGCGACCCGGATCTGGGGGCGGTGAGATCGCGGAGGACCTCGTCGCTCCGGATCCGGGTCGCGGAGGGTCGCGCGACCTCGCCGTCCGGATCGGGTCGGCAAGGTCGCGAGACCTCCGCGCGACCTCGTCGCCCCCAATCCGTGCGACCCCGCCGCGACCCACGGCGATCGCCGCGCCCCGGACACGCACCACTCCCTCCGGCGACGGCGCACCCTTCCCCGGCGACGGTCTCCTAGGCCACCGCGACCATGCCGAGCCGTCGGCGGAGCTTCGAGCAACAAATCCTTCAGCAGAGAAGACAATGAACAGTAGAATAGGATGGTTTTGAAAAATAAAATAAAATGATGAACAGTGTAACTTGTATGCCGAGAAAGCTGAAAGCCCAAGGCACCCTTGCACCTGCCTTGGGCTTTCAGCCTTCAGAAGGCCAACTTTGGCCTAATGGGAATTGCAAAGTGGTTCCCAAACACCCAAACTTTGGCCTAAGTATCTTTAGAGGCTGAAAGCCCCTTTGCAAGGCCAATTCCAAACGCAGCCGAAGAGGTCCAGCAAGTGCCCTTATCTTTTAAACTTCCGGATTTGATGAGAAAGAATTAGACCATATTCTGGTCAATAGGTGCACATTTGGAGAAAACAGGATCCTTTTAATCTAGCAAATATGGCTGACATAAATACTCTCCTTTCCAAAGAAATGCACGTCTTTCAACATGGAAGGTTTTCTCGGTAAAAAGCGAAAACATGGTACAAATCTAGAAAGGCTTTTCTCACTTCCTGTGCAAATTGGGAACCAGACCAAGGAGACCCACAGTGAACGAACAATTGCTTGAAGCAAAGTGACCGAACCACTAGCTCACAGTGTCGATAGTACAGCACTCCCTATGATTTTCCGTTACAAAGTAGCCCAGTCCAAAATGACAATCAAGGCTGCTCTTCGAAGACAACAGTGCCACGAATGCTGGTATTGTACCTTGACTGCAATAAGCTTGTCGCTATACAACCGATGGTGAGAATTCTTAATTCTCAAAAGGGAGATCCGTAGAATGCCGACACTTCTCATTGAATCTTCAAAGTCTCGTGGTGTCTAAAAGCCTCTGAAAAGCCCTCACCTCAAAGGCCAAAATATTCGGCTCCGACCATATGTTTCTCAGATCAATATGGTCAGGAATGCAGATGTGATTGGGTGTCCGGCAGAAAAGATGAAGATTAAGGCAATACCGAGGCGAATCTTAGCATAAGGTACTGGACAGGCATACTCAACTACTATTAACACTACCTATACAAATAAATGAGTGAGCTCTACGACAGTCCTCAGCTGATATTCTTCAGCATCTGCATATTTGGCTTGAAACGAGCATGCCGCAGGCACACCAGAGATCATCAAATCATTCAAGAAATCAAACCCAGAGAGTGAACCTAAATCAAAAGGCCTCGTGTGTGATACAACTAGTATTTAACCCCCCAAAAAAAAAGAACCTCATTGTTTTATATCACTCCATCCGCTGGGAAGTCTCCACTTCCTATGCCAATAAATTGACACTCTCGACCATGATGGAAACCCGAAATTGTATTCAAGTGGCCAATCAGCGGGGCCTCCAACTATCAGAGGCAACCAGACATACCGGGAGTCCCTCAAATCAGCTGGGTTCCATCTATCAGCCATAAAAATAAATGAAGTGGGGAGCCCCGCTAATGGGAGGACAAACGTACCCTGCGCAAAAAAGGTAGTCAGCTTAAACATTTTGCTTCCACCGATACACGGATTGCCCATTGTCTCCCAAGGCCCCATGATTGACTCCGCGGCATGGGCCAATGCCTCATTTGGTGCCCAGCCGGTGCACCCGGATGTAATCATGTAGTAAGTCTCATCATGCTTGAACAAAGCTGGAGCTTCCCTGTGTTGACCCACAAGAATTTTCTTCATGACAGGTGTAACATCGAGATAGTCCTCTGTTAGAGGACCAATATGAAGTTCACTGTTGTCCTCAGAAGAATAAACAAGGTAAGCCATGCCATCATCATCTTTGAAGATTGTCATGTCTCGGCTATCGAACCCATGGGGCCGCTTACTGAAGACATAATCGAAGGGACCAGTGGGATAATCACTGATGGCAACACCAACTGCCGCTTTGGTATAGTTGGCATCATCGATGTGCATCCACATGACATACTTTCCAGTCTTTTCATTGTAAATCACTTTTGGCCTCTCTAGAACGTTTGACTTATAGAGATCATGCGTTTCATTTGCTTCTTCGGCTGCCAAGACTATTCCTTCATTTCTCCAAGTCCACAAATTTTTTGAAGAGTAACAGCCGACTCCTATGATGTCAACCTGGTTTCAACAAGTGCCTGATGAATATAAAGGAAGTTCACAACTAAAGGAAGTAGTTCATGAAACAATGGACAAGATACTAATGCAAGCACAAAAGGCAAGACAAGTCATTGCAAATTATGGGTTAAGTCAGATTGCGC
The DNA here is from genome assembly GCA_017140615.1 of Eucalyptus cladocalyx. Classification (NCBI taxonomy): domain Eukaryota; kingdom Viridiplantae; phylum Streptophyta; class Magnoliopsida; order Myrtales; family Myrtaceae; genus Eucalyptus; species Eucalyptus cladocalyx. Next base: position 12,817,432 of record CM029524.1, on the reverse strand, counting down.
ACCGAATGTCGGAAAAAGATTAAAGCAAAAGGCACAATGAAAAGTTAAGAGAGTTCTCTGATACCACGATATCTATTTAGATAAAATTGTCAGAGGCAAGCTGAGATCCCCTTGTGCCAGTATCTCCTCTTCATATCAACCCAAAAGAAAGTTGTAAAAGAGAACTACTGTCTAAATATTCTCAAGACTAAAGCAATCACTCTGGCTATGCCAACTTGTATAATCGGCAGCTTTATGCAAATTGAATTGGAATAGTTAAAGAAAAGAAGGAATTAATTGGCCATTGCCACAGAGAGAGAGAGAGAGAGAGAGATCCAACATCAGCATATATCACTCCATGGTCATTTAACTGCAAACTGAAACAGATTGTAGACTTTGCAGACGAAAGGAAGCTAATTACTAACGCAAGATCAAGAGTGTCACACCCAAAATCGCAGTACAGTAACATAAAGTACCCATGAATCTGTAAGCCCATTTACAGGAAAGGGATAAACTAGTATACAAGTATCAACGTTTATATCAGTAATCATAGTTTGTGCTTTGTCTTGGCCATGGATAAGTGTGGCTATACACATTGAAGATGCGATACAGTGTCACATATCCAATAAGCACAAGGAAGACACACAGTTCCCAAGGTCACGCACCTTCAGCAAACCACTTTTAATCTTAAGCATGAGAAGGACAGATAAATTTTTCTTCCCAACAGCATCATGAAATACAGATGGAATACTGTCTTTAAAACAGTCAATGTATATGAAAAAATAAATAAATGGATTGAGGAATGAGAACAAAGAAATTTTCTTTCTATGGGGAATCCATTAGATCAGGAAAGTGTTGTCTACACACCCCAAACATATCAATCAAATGTTGCTTAAAAGTCAGATTAAAGATGTGTGCAATACTGGCAAAGCCATGCAGCACCAGCACCGTCCTCTGTACTCTCGACCTAGCCAGTAATTTTTCAAAACCAATCATTCTGTATGAGATTAGGAAATCTATTTCCCTCTCTATCATAAAAATTTGTAGTCACAATGCATCTGTCTTGTATTCACAGAGATGAAGAAGACTTGGATCTTGAGAAATTCAATATTACCTATAATTGGTTAAAAAGAGAGAGTGCAATGACGTAATAGAAATACTAGAAACAAATATCTCCCTATTGCTGCAGTTGTCATTGTTGAGAGAATACTTCAAATAACTTGCAATGTGTAGTAAGAAACATTACTGCAGAAAGCAAAAAACCAGATTCTCAAAGTAAAGCTAACCGGAGAAGTGCAATAGAATATTAAACATTTGGTCATTGGTTGACCAATCCCAAAACAACCTATTTTTCTTAACTAAGTGCTAAACTTTTAAAAGGAATTGCAATTAAAAGCAAAATCTCACAGTTGATAACATTTGGTCACTGAAACTTGCATCCTCTCAGATTTTCACGGAATTAAGTATGATTTTGACCACAATCAATATAACAAAAAACACGAATTTGTCAATCATTATATTACCCAAATCTTTTGTAAACAGAGGAAAACCAGAGTCCTATAATTTTAATTTTTTCTCGGTCTACATAAAATTCGGGTTTTTATTATTCAGTAAATTTTAATGATTAAATTAGCCACTCAATTATCGACAAAAGCCATGTATTATATTCCTTAATTGGGGTCAAAATCAGGCTTTATTTTGAGAAAAACCAACAGGTAAGATTTTCAAGTGACCAAAACAGGCAGTGATATTAGGGCCCAATTGCGACCCTTGCAAATGGTTTTTTTTTTTTTTTTTTGATAACTGAGGACTCCACCATGTGCCCCCGTGCCCGGACGGCACCGAAGGACCGGGCCCCTATACCTCGGGGGCCCTTTCAAATGGTTTATGAGTCAATTCACCAAAAAAATTGTTAGCACTCAATAGATCAAAGAAGATGTTTGCAACTCATATTGCACTTATCCCACAAAAATACAGAGTGGACATTATACAAAGACTAGGTGCAAAAGATGTGCCATAAGAATTTTTAGCCCACTAGAATGTAAGGTGCTTCTGCCCTCAGAATACAATGTGAATCACCCAAAAACTATTACTCAGTTGACGGAAAGGAGGAGACCTTCCCAGCAGTCAAGACAAAGGAGAGAGACCTGCCCAACAATGGTAATCATCTGCATATTTTTCGCTCAAACCTTAGATCACGACACCTCAGATAACTATGGATTGAAGAATAACCAGAGGACATGATCAAAGCTAACTATCAGTTGGAAAGAAATTTAAAAATTCATCTATCCTAGGAAAGGACAATCAGCTTAAATTTCAAAATGGGATGCCATGTGTAGTGCAACAAACAGGGAAGGTCAACAACTAACAATGGTTATTCTCTCAGCTTACGTTATAGGTACAAAGACAAAACTAGAATGTGTACAGGCATATGTTAATCAGGAAGCAAAATTAACTGACATTAGCCCCCCACAGAACACAAAAGAGACTTACAATTAAGCAGATAATTTAGACATCTGAAGGAGATAATTCTAGATCAAGCAATTAGTTGTAGACAATTAGTTTGATTAAACAACTTACTCGTGCTATTCCCTTTGGGGCAATGAAAGTGGGACCATCTTTATATTCTCCATACCAATAATACATCCTCGAACGCGGATCATACATAATACCACCTCCATGGGCCTGAATGGGATTTCCTTCAGTGTCCAACCACATCATCCCCGGAAAGTAGTAAGAGCTATCATTGCCTGTGTCCTTGGTTGGATCTACGGCACTTCGATGATCAGGAAAAAAAACATGCCTGATTTGGGAATTCTCATCAAGAAACTCATCAATCAAGGTGGTTTTCTTTTTAGGTCTCCGTTTTGCTGCGCGAGGAGAACGCCTTCCACGAGGTGGAGGAATTTGGATATTTTCCTCCTCAACCACCTGCAGTTCTTGAAAACTAGGGTGACTCATTTGCAACTGTGTCTCCTCCACTTTGTCAGTTTTATGGAGAGTGGAATAAAAATGAAGCAAAAGGAGGAATCCCACCAAACTCCATATCAGAGTGGGCATTGAACATCTGCTCCCTGCATTCCAACCTAAAATTGTTGCTTTTCTTTGTTTGTTCCTCATCCTCATTTTCTATTCCTCTCTCTCTCCCCAGAAATTGCAATCTATATACAACCTACAGAGGTATGGGAGGGAACAATCATGAGTTACCAAAAATATACAATCTATACTTCACGGCAACAACAATAGTAATGTAGATTTAAAGCAACAGAAGAAAAAAAAAGTTATTGCTATATCTTAAGACAATTTTATTGAATCAAATTGCATCTTTGGTAGCTTTCTCTTTGCATATCACCTAAATGAAATAATTCCTACTGACCATGACACTAGCTCTTAAGTTTGAAGCATTTCCATCAATGAATAACTAGAGTCCAAGGCCTTTTAATTGCAATCTTCTTCCATGAATAGCGAATGAGATCCTGGTTTACCAAACAGCTACCACAATGTGGAGATTGCAGAGGCTATATATCAGTAGTAAATAACACAGACTGCAGTCTCATGATGCACCCACGAAGCTCTTCTAAGTAATAGATTTCTGGAGGAAAAATATGCCCCAAGAAATTTCACTCTAAATAGAGCATTTTCAGTGATAGTGTGCACTGATGCTTTAGCACTGCAAAGATTCACAAAGGTCTGCTTGGGTTCAAGATATCAATAAGGATTTCTCTCATACGAACGCTCTTCTGTAATTTAGTCCCAAGTACAAGCCTTTTAATGAATGGACCTATCTCACAACAGGGTCTGACAGTATCACTTCCAGGACATATTAGGTATATTAAGTATATTTTATGTTGCCTGCCTTTCATAGTCATATATGCCAAACCTGCCTTTTCTTCTCAAAATGCAAGAATCCTATTGGTTGCAGATTTTCGGGCTAAATACCAGAATCCATCAGATCTCTGCAGAACCTGGTCTTTTCTGTCTGCAAGTCCTTTATCTTGTATACTTGATTTGGACCTGACATGTACTGTGAAAATTTAACAACAAGGTGGGAATTGCTGTGCTTGAAGTTTCAACTGAGAATTATTTAACCCACCTGTTGGAGGCCTTTCTTCTTGAATGTACTTGGATTTTTGTTTCAACCCATGCTATACATCTTCATTTGCCAGTGTCATAGAAATATCTCCCGGTCATCTGAATAATCTGAACTGTCCTTCGAATAAATTGCAGATGTCTAGATTCGAAGGGATTCAGTGGATTGATTCCCTCAACCATCGGTAACCTTTCTAGACTTTTACTGGCCGGATCCTGTGGACAATCAGCTAACTGGATCTATCTGGTTTCGAATGGAAGCATGCCTCACCTCGATATGCTACTTCACACAAAAGCACTTGTACACACATCTTTGCATTTCATTATACTCTGTAACTGTGACCAGATTTCATCCTTGTTCTAATATTTTGCCCTCCATGTAGTCATTTTGGGCCAAACAACTCTCTGTCGCGTTTCTTATAAACTTTTCAGCTCTGAGATGCATCTCACACATATGTAAGATTTGATAATGTCACAAGGACAATGCATTTGGTCTATTCATAGTTAACATGGGGTTTCTCACATCTTTCTTATCTTGACATTACCAGTTAAAGCTTCTCTCTGGGAAAGAGGAAGTGAAACAGTCGAGGATGGTAATGGCCTGCTTCTACTTTGTTGTATGAGAGAAATACTTAAGATATCTTGAAGCTGATACTCCTGGAGGTGATTGATTGAGAGAAATGGACTACTGAAATAAACAGATTACAAGCAAGGGCAGACTGACAGAGCACAGGTGAACAAGGAACCAAATTGCTCAATGCAATCACACTCAAACAGCAAAAACGGCTGCTGTTAAACTGGAGCTCATGGGATTAGCTCATAGACAATGGACCCTTTGTTGATGCTAAGGAAGGAGAAAAAAATGGTCAGAAATGCCAAAGCCGGAGAATTGGAAAACAATGCTTATTTTACAATCAGAATTTGGAAAAAGAAACAGGTTCCTCACAAGTCTTGCTTATTTCGCTCAAATTGTGACAGATTTAAGTCCTACAGTCTAATTAGTCCAAAACATGCACGAATACATACAGCCAAATCGGAACAGATGCCCTTCAACCTTGCAAAACTCAATATTGCCTTAAAAATGATATATTGTCCTAATGGATGATACGAGCTCAGCTCATCTTTTCATATAAATGACAAAAAGTGGGGGGGCAAGAATTGCAAACAACCCAGAATTTCTTGATAAGATTTGAGGTTCTACCACCAAAGATAAAAAGTAACCTAGAAATTATCAACCAAACGGCAAATTCCCATTTCGGAAATTAAGTTCACCCCACAAATCTCAACACCTCACGCATCGTCTTCTCATAGCGATCACCACACCAGAATCGCACTATCACAAACTAAAATTCAGAGGGCAAGTGTATGTCGGGTGCTGAAGAAAGACAGCGAAAAACAAGAACGCTAACCACAAACTCGTCCGACAAGCCGCGAAACAGCCGAAATTATCATCAGATGGAGAACTTAACACCGTATCGAAACAACTGACCTGAAAACAACCCAATCGCGAGCATTGCAGAATTTGCAAACGAGTAGCTTCGCAGCCGATACCGCTCAAACCCACAAAAGAAAAGGGCAGAATAATAGCCCTCTTCAGCTTCCAATGCGTAGTCTCAGGCAAACTCTCCCCAATTTGAGGTCACAATCAAAACCCAGTAGAGAGAGAGAGAGAGAGAGAGAGAGAGAGTTGGTATGGTTATCTTTGAGGATGCGCTTTGAATTTGGATCGGAAGAGGTTGATGGATTACGACTCGTGACCGAAGGAGGACCCTCTCGGCCCGCGCCCGGTGTCAGTAGGGGAAGTCGAAGGCGTCTCCTCCCGCAGGGGGTTGGGAATATAACGGCGATTCTTCATCCACGGTGGTTAAAACTTAAAACTCGCCTCTCCATTCGCACCTCACCCTCCCATTGACTCCGTTTTCCGAGCCTGGAAAGTTACCTCGGCAAACGGAAACAGGACATGGACATGCGAACTAGTGACGAGAGACTACGGGATCTTGTGCCCCACGACGGCCGCGAGCATTTGGGATTTTGGCATGTTTCCACTTGGAGATCGTCACTTCCATCTCTGGAGGTCAAATTCATGACGTGCCATCAAATTTTGTTGACATCTGGCTTAATACTTATCTTATACTTGTTTGGACAACTATAAAAGCCAGTAAGAGTAGTTTACTATTAGAAAAATCTTTAAAAAAAATGAACGATGAAGATAGTTATGCACCATCATCACTTTTTTCCAACTCATCTTGACTGTTGTTGATTCATATAAAGATTATTTCAAATTCATGCCAATGCAATCAAATCATGATGACAATTGTCATCGAAAATGATTGTTGACACCAAGTTTGATACTCGACTTATCTTGTTTGGATAGCCATAGAAGTTAATGACAGTTTTGTTCACTGTTAGAAAAAAATACAATGAATGTAAAAATCATAAATAAAAAATAAAAAAATCACAATCTAAATTCTAGGTTTTCATACATATAAATAAATGGCTTTCATTTCGACATAAGTGATCGGGTGACTTTTCTCTAAATACTCAAGACTATTCTATGATCAACTTAGTTATTAGTCATGTTTCATTTTATTTCTTCGCTATTATTTCTCTCTCTTTTTTATCCATATTCCTTAACAAACCTATCTTAAGCATAATAAATTGGCATTTTTACAGTGTACTTCGACCATATGCCATTACACATAATAAAAAACTTTTGGCAATTTGACCAAGGAGCACTTCAACTTATGCTTAGGTTCATGAACTTGTGGTAATTTGTTTTCTCTGAAATCAAAAGCCAATACACGCAAGCATAAAGAATGTCCAATAGAATGGTGTTTCGGAGAAGATGAAATTTTAATTTGAGTCGATTCTTTAAAAGATCATCGTATAATATTATTGTCTTGAACACTCTTTCATATCATATTATTTACCGTGGAGTAACTAAAGAAGAATATATTATTTAAACTATTATCTCTTAGAATTAGATTTCTTGAGATGAGAATTGAATGTAAAATTATCTTAATCATACTTTTAAAGAACTGAATAGTCGACTTTATGTTCTAGATACATTCATCAGTCTATTCTCAAGTTATTGTCTTGCAACTTGCAACTCGAGGACCAAAATTAAATTTGTGAAATTTATTTTGCTCCTGATTGATATAGCTTTGTTATCTATATTTTATGATACTGTGGCATGCTGCAGGAAACTAACTAGTATATAAATGGATACGAACGTGTGAAGAAGTGAACAAAAATGGCAATGTCAAGTTGACACTAATTACGTGTTCTTATGTCTTTGTTTGACATGTCCAAAAATGTTTTGAAGGGTTAAAACCCATGGGATAAACCCAAATATGATACATTTAGTTTTCGCATACATATAAGGTAACTCTATGAAGGAACGTACACATAAGCACTCAATTATTATATCATTTAATTTATCAAGATGAAAATCTATTTTAGAAATCGCCCTGTTCCATTCAATATAAAGCATAGGTATACAAATTTATTATTTGCTTTAACTATTTAATGGTGTTAGGGGGCACATGGATAAATTTGTCAAGGAAGAAAATGGGTAGTTGTGTAAGGCAATGGATGAAGTGGAAAGTTACTGAGAGTGATAATTTAAGAGTCTTTTCTATCTCTCTATTTGATGCGGGAACATCCAACATAGCTTCATGGACCAACTCAGAACCATCGATGCTTATCCAAGCCAATAAAGAAGTTGGGCATTATGTGCTTCGATGGATCATTTTGAATGAATAATGTTAATTACTTTGTGGTATATCAATAGGTATCAATGGAAGGCCATTTTAGATGTCTTGTATGACCAATTGAAGAAGCTTCAAAAGGATTATTTTCTGGTCAAGGGAGGAGCTCGAATTTTGGGAAGGCTAGAGGTTCAAAAACACGGAAAGCTAACGGTTCGAGAATGTGGAAGGCCGAAGATTAAATGGCATTTAGTTCCCGTGATAGTAAAGGCTTTATTATAGCATTTAGTTCCCGTGATAGTAAATGCTTTTTATTATGGCATTTAGTTCTTGTGATAGTAAAGGCTTTTTATTAAGTTTCTAGCCGTTTTTATTTTTATGTAGCTCAAGAGTCGAACGTTTCAGTTCCTAGGTCAGTAAAGTTTGTTTTTAATATTTCCTAAGGCTAAAATCCTCTTATAAATAGGGGAAACTATCCAATGTAGGGGATATACGAATTTCATGAATGAGAATGGTGAGATTTCCTCAGCTTGCGTGAACTCCTTTGGAGAGTGGATAACTCCTTTTGGTTTCTTTATCCTTGGAGCGTAGATCACTCCTTGGTGGTGAGCCAAGAAGCCCTTTATCCTTGACTGGTGGAATCTTTAGGCCTTGGTGGTGAGCTTCTCCTATCCCGAAGTCCTTTATTCTTGGCTGGTGGAAGCTTTAGGCCTTGGTGGTGAGCTTCGTAGATCTCGATCATCATCCTCGGTTGGTGGCGAGGCCTTTATACCTTAGGAGGAGATCATTTTATCTTTTCTTATTTCTTTCCGTTTCTTCCTCATATACACTACTCCATATACTTAACCACAAAAATCCGCTCTCAAAAATCCGTTCTAGAATCACTCACCCCATCACGCATCAAAATATTGGTATCAGAGCTTAAGGTTCAACTCATTTGAGTGATTCCTTTCTTTTGTTTGTTACAAATTCCTTATGGATAAACAAGTTCCTAGAGGCTTGACTCTAGAGCAAGCGCACAACGAAAGGCGAGATCGTGCAATCCAAAATCTTCAACAACAAATGGAGCGAGTCCTCAATCTTCTAGAGAATCCGGCGAGACAAGGACAACCAGCAAGGCGTCCCAACGAACGGCACCTACGTGACGATTCCGAATCTCGTCAAAATTCTAATGGCGATTCCGAGTCCACTGGAGACAACCGAACCATTCTGCACTCTAGTGATTATGAATCTCCAATTCAAAGACGAAGACGAAGAGGGAGGCATAAGGAGGATGAAAGAGACATTAAAGTGGAGATCCCCGAGTTTGACGGTAATCTTAATCCTGACGACTTTGTAGATTGGCTACACAAAACCGAACGAATGGTGGGAGAATCTAAAGCATCAACGAGCAAGGGAAGGAAAAGGCCGAATCAAGTCTTGGGAAAAACTCAAGAAGTTGATGAAGAAGAGGTTCTTGCCTGACAACTATAAGCAAGATCTCTTCCTCAAACTGAACTCCCTAAGACAACATGGGATGAGCGTTGAATAATACATTCGTGAGTTTGAACAACTCAAAATGAGGAGTGAAGTTCCAGAAGTTCCCGAGCAAACCATCGCTCGTTTTCTTGGCGGCATGAATCGAGAAATTGCTGATATGGTTGAACTTCAACCGTATTGGTCCTTTGAAGACATATACAAGTCAGCCATAAAAGTCGAAAAACAATTGAAGAGCAAGAGGTTTTCCTCCAGAACCTCAACAAAGGCAACATCCTGTTTTAAGGGTGCTTCCTCAAGCAAGGGCGAGAGTATGTCGACAAAAGACAGAGGCAAGGGAAAGAATGCAGAGTCTTCCAAAGAAGTCCAAAAGAAGTTTGAAGGTGATGCAAGGAAATGCTTTAAGTGCCATGGTTTTGGGCATTTACAAGCAAATTGTCAAAATCGGAGAGTTATGACTCTTCAAGAAATTGAGGAGATCAATTAGGCGCTTCAAGAGGCTGATGACAATGAAGACCAAAATATTTCTGAATCTGATCGGGAAGAAGAAGTTGTGGAGAAAGCCGATGATGACGAGCTGTTGATCATCCGAAGAGCATTGCATGTTGAAGTTTCTCCTAATAAAGAGCAAAGGGAGAATATATTTCACACACGTTGCACTATTAATGGAAATGTGTGTTCAGTGATCATCAATGGTGGGAGCTGCACCAATGTTGCTTCGACAACTCTTGTCGACAAGTTGAAGCTTCCAACAACGAAACATCCTCAACCATACAAGCTCCAATGGCTCAATCAAGGGAATGAACTCAAGGTAACCAAATGCGTTCTTATAGCAATTTCAATTGGGCAGAACTATCGAGATGAGGTTGTATGTGATGTGATTCCTATGGAGGCATGCCGCTTGTTATTGGGTAGACCGTGGCAATTTGATATAAATGCTATGCATGATGGTCGGAAAAACACATACTCCTTTCATAAGGAACAAAAATGCATTACTCTTTTACCATTGAGTCCTTATTCGATACATAATAATCAACCTGGGGAGGGAAACACTTGTAAGGAAAATATGTTCTTGAGTGAGACACGGGTTGAGAGAGCCATTAGCAAACAAAAGAATGTATTTGCTTTGCTTGTGGTCGAGAAAAAGAGTGAGATGGAGCGACCCATACATCCAAAAATGCATTGTCTGTTAAAAGAATTTGCATATGTGTTTCCGAAGGATTTGCCACTTGGATTACCTCCCATAAGAGGTATTGAGCATCAAATTGATTTGATCCCCGGTGCTCCACTACCAAACAAGCCAGCTTATCGATGTAATCCGGAGGATACAAAGGAGTTGCAAAGGCAAGTCAATGAACTTATCCTCAAAGGATACGTTCGAGAAAGCATGAGTCCTTGTTCTGTTCCGGCTCTATTTGTACCTAAGAAGGATGGTACATATCGAATGTGTGTTGATAGTCGGGCCATCAACAACATCACCATTAAGTATAGGTACCCTATACCTAGACTTGATGATATGCTTGACGAATTATATGGTTCTTTTGTGTTTTCAAAGATAGATTTGCGAAGTGGTTATCATCAAATCAAAATGCGAGAAGGTGATGAATGGAAGACGGCTTTCAAGACCAAGGGAGGCCTTTATGAGTGGTTGGTTATGCCATTCGGATTATCTAATGCTCCAAGTACCTTCATGAGACTTATGAATGAGGTTCTTCGTTCCTTTATTGGTTGATTTGTCGTTGTTTATTTTGACGATATTCTTGTTTATAGTAGGAATGAGGAGGAGCATATCTCTCATTTAAAACAAGTCTTCAATGTCTTGAGAGATCAAAAACTGTATGCTAAAATGGAGAAATGTGAGTTCTTCTCTCCAAGCATTGTGTTTCTTGGTTATGTGGTTTCCGAAGATGGAATCTCTGTTGATCAAACCAAGGTGGAAGCTATGAAGACTTGGCCAGTTCCGACGTCCATTTCTGATGTAAGAAGTTTTCATGGACTTATTTCTTTCTATCGACATTTCGTTAAAAAAACTTTAGTACCATCATGGCTCCTATAACTGAATGCATGAAGAATGGTGCTTTTGAATGGACAAAGGCTGCTCAAAACGCATTTGACATAATCAAGCAGAAACTTTGTGAGTCCCCTATTCTTGCACTTCCTGATTTTGATAAAGTATTTGAAGTCGAGTGTGATGCGGGTGGAGTTGGTATTGGTGCTGTTGTGGTGCAAGCACAAAATCCATTGGCATATTTCAGCGAGAAGTTATCTGATTCCAAGAGGAATTATTCAACTTATGACAAAGAGTTCTATGCCATTGTCCGAGCTCTTAATCATTGGAGTCATTATTTGAGGCCAAAGCAATTTGTCCTTCATTCTGATCATGAGGCGCTTAAGTTTATTAGTGGCCAATGCAAGCTTAATTCGAGACATGCAAAATGGGTAGAATTTTTTCAATCATTTTCTTTCGTCTCAAAATATAAACCGGGGCACACTAATGTTGTAGCAAATGCTTTATCAAGAAGATATTCTATGCTTGCGGTTTTGGACTCTAAGATTCTTGGATTTCAATCAATGAAAGAACTTTATTCTGAGGACGCGGAATTCTCCTCTATCATCAACAATTGCAAGCAGGGAGTTCAAGGTATATATTCTTTGCAAGATGTGTTTCTTTCTAAAGGAAATCAATTATGTGTGCCGAAGAGTTCTTTTTGCGAATTGCTGATTCGAGAAGCGCATGGTGGAGGATTGGCTGGTCATTTTGGTATTAACAAAACTCTTGAGGTTCTTCAAGAGCATTTCTATTGGCCAAAGATGAGTGGAGATGTGCATGCTATCATCTCAAGGTGTGCAACTTGTCAAAGATCAAAAAACCATTTCCATCAAGGTTTGTATACTCCACTTTCGATACCATTGCAGCCCTGGGAAGATGTTAGCATGGATTTCATCGTGGCTCTACCAAGAACTCAAAGAGGAAAAGATGCTATCATGGTGGTCGTCAATCGGTTCTCTAAAATGGCTCATTTCATGCCATGTCACAAGACCAATGATGCATCTCATATTGTTGAATTATATTTCAAAGAGATTATCCGCATTTATGGAGTACCAAAGACCATTGTGTCGGATCGTGATTCCAAGTTCTTAAGCCACTTCTGGAGGACTCTATGGAGAATGCTTGGTACAAGGCTCTTATTCAGCACAGCTTGTCATCCCCATACGGATGGCCAAACGGAGGTAACAAATCGTACTCTAACCACTCTTCTTCGTGGTATGGTGAGTAAATCGTTGAAAGATTGGGATTTAAAGCTCACGCATGCTGAATTTGCTTACAATCGATCACCAAGTTATACTACTGGTCGATCGCCATTTGAAGTTGTGTATGGAATTAACCCTCTCACACCCATTGATTTGATTCCAATTCCGTCTAACTCTCAAGTGAGCTTTGATGGCAAGAAAAGAGCTGAATCAATGAAGAAGCTCCATGAGCATATTCGATCCAACATTGAAAAGGCCAACGAATCTTACAAGAAGAAAGCTAATCAACATCGCAAGAAGACTCAATTTCAACCGAGCGATCTTGTATGGCTTCACTTGAGGAAGGAGATATTTCCATTTCGTCGAAAGAACAAGCTCATGCCTAGAGCTGACGGTCCCTTTAAAGTTATTCAGCGAATTTGTGACAATGCTTACAAGATTGACCTTCCAGGAGAGTTTGCAGCTTCGGCAACATTCAACGTGGGAGACCTTTCTCTTTACTTGGAGGATGAAAACCTTCTAGATTTGAGGACAAATCTCAAACAACCTGGGGAGGATGATGCGGGAGCATCCAACGTAGCTCCATGGACCAACTCAGAACCATCGATACTTATCCAAGCCAATAAAGAAGTTGGGCATTATGTGCTTCGATGGATCATTTTGAATGAATAATGTTAATTACTTTGTGGTATATCAATAGGTATCAATGGAATGCCATTTTAGATGTCTTGTATGACCAATTGAAAAAGCTTAAGAAGGTTTATTTTCTGGTCAAGGGAGGAGCTCGAATTTTGGGAAGGCTAAAGGTTCAAGAACACGGAAAGCTAACGGTTCGAGAATGTGGAAGGCCGAAGATTAAATGGCATTTAGTTCCCGTGATAGTAAAGGCTTTTTATTATGGCATTTAGTTCCCGTGATAGTAAAGGCTTTTTATTAAGTTCCTAGCCGTTTTTATTTTTATGTAGCTCAAGAGTCGAACGTTTCAGTTCCTAGGTCATTAAAGTTTGTTTTTAATATTTTCTAAGGCTAAAATCCTTTTATAAATAGGGGAAACTATCCAATGTAGGGGATATACGAATTTCATGAATGAGAATGGTGAGATTTCCTCAGCTTGAGTGAACTTCTTTGGAGAGTGGATAACTCATTTTGGTTTCTTTATCCTTGGAGCGTAGATCACTCCTTGGTGGTGAGCCAAGAAGCCCTTTATCCTTGGCTGGTGGAATCTTTAGGTCTTGGTGGTGAGCTTCTCCTATCCTGAAGTCCTTTATCCTTGGCTGGTGGAAGCTTTAGGCCTTGGTGGTGAGCTTCGTAGATCTCGATCCTCATCCTCGGTTGGTGGCGAGGCCTTTATACCTCAGGAGGAGATCGTTTTATCTTTTCTTATTTCTTTTCGTTTCTTCCTCGTATACACTACTCCATATACTTAACCACAAAAATCCGCTCTCAAAAATCCGTTCTAGAATCACTCACCCCATCACGCATCACTATTACTTATCATAAGGATCATGAAGCCAACAAGTGAAACAAAACTCCCTTCTGTCAACAAAAACAAATAGATTTAGATGTAAACATAATTTGCATGTCCATTACTTGCATTACCAATTGAAAGGGTATCAACAGTTCAATTCAGTTGGGTTTCCATGATAACTGAACCAGCATGTTTTGACCCGCACCTACTTCAAGTCGGTTCAAGCCTTTTTTTTCACTTCTTCCTCCCTTCAGATCGTCTATCACAGCAATAGCTCCAGAAAATATAACACCACGAACAGTTCTTGGGATCGCTTGTGACAAGGATGGATCTTGAGAACGCCACGAGCGCACAAGCTCCACAACGTCATTGGCGTTCATCGGCGACAAGGCTCCTCTATACCTATAGATGATGAGGTTCAATGGCTGTTCAGATCTCGACGCGCAGAACCGGCAACAAATAAGAAAAGACAACACCCTCTATCTTCTAATTTATGTTTCTAGCTTTATTCATGGTTATATTAGGTGTGAGTGGTTCTAAATTCCACCAGAAACCAAGTAGTCAAATGGATTCTTTAATTTTTCAAACTTAAAACCTACCATATACAAGGAACCTACAACCTATCCAATACCTAAGTTTTACATGGGGAAATTTGTCCAAAAAATCTTAAACATATTGCACTTTTACCGATTCAGTCATAAACCTTTTAATTTTGCCAATTTAGTCCTAAACATTTTCACTTTTTATCAATTGAATTCATTAGGCCAGTTTTTGCTAGAAAAATATTGATGTGGACGCCGCGTGCCATGTGAGACCGTCGAAGCTAACGTGGATTTTTTTTATTAAAATTTTTATTCTTTTTTTTTAATTATTATTTCTTTTCTTTTTGGCTTTCTTCTTTTCCTTTCGCCGGAAGTTAGCCACAGGCAATGACTGACCACCAGCCACGACCCGCCAACTGGACTCACCCACCGTAGGTGAGCTCAACTAGGCGAGGGTGAGCCTCGATGAGGGGAGCCCTTGCCTAGGCTAGATCTAGTAGGGCCGACCCTTGCCCAATGTCACCGTTGCCAAATCTAGCCTTTATGAGGCCAAGCCCTAAGAGGGCTTCCCTTGCCAGATTTGGCCTAGGTGAAGGCAACCTTTGCCGAGCCACACCTACGCGAAGGCTCCCCTCATTGGGGCTTGCCCTCGCCCAATTGAGCCTCGCCCATGGCGGGCGAGCTAATCAGCTAGTCGCAGCTAGCCATCATCCATGGGCGATGGTCGGCTACAACAAATGGAAAAGAAATGAAAAAAAAATATTAAAATCTTATTAAAAATTGTCCACGTGAGTGTTGGTGGTCTTATGTGGCACCGCCCCTGTCTACGTTAGCATTTTTCCATCCAAAATTGTCGGAAGGATTTAATTGGCAAAATTGTCTATTTTTCCGACAACCTCAACCTCCTCTCCTACCTCATCCCCTTCCCTACTATCGCCCTAGCTACGTGGCCGCATCAGACTTCTTACCCACCATCGTTGTCTCCTCCTTGTACTCAAGGAAGCTCACTAATGTAAAAGAGGTGGCGATGGCAAGCTCGACGATGACATGGCCATGTCGCTAGCCTTCTTGGTATTACTGGTATGCAAGTTGCTTGTCGTAAATTCATGAAATATTCCATTTTATTTGTAGGACCTATTGCTATGACAGAGGATGCGAAAAGAACAGGAAGCCAAAAGCCAAAAGACAAAAGGAAAGAGGGAAACCGAACCTGGCCCGAACCAAATCAAACCGTTAAACTACCCAAGTTCCTTTACTTCTTACCTAATTGAATGAGACCAAAGCCGAAAAGATTCGAGTTGGGTATTTTTGAGACCCCTATCACTAGTTTATTTTAATATTTCCTTTACATGATTTTTTTTTTGGGAAATTATCTAAAAATTCTTAAACTTATTGTGTGATGGTCAATTTGGTTATAAATCTTTCAATTATACTAATCTTGTCATAAATCTTTTGACAATTTACCAAATCTAGTTATAAAATTTCAATTGTGTCAATTTCATCCTAAATAATTTGACTATTTGTCAATTTTATCATAATATTTTGATGATTTTTCAATATAGTCTTTTTACCAAAATTGGTTGAAAATCGCTAATGTGGTCTGTGATGACTTGAACAATTTTTGCATTCTTTAAAAAACTTTGAATTTTTTCTCTTTTTTTATATTTATTTTTATTAAGCTTTTCCCTTCATCTGTGGCTAGTTCTCTACCATAGCTAGCGACCACCCGCACCGTAGCCCTTGTTGGCCCCAAGGGAAGGAAAAAAATAAAGAAAAAGACGTAAAATCAGTTTTTGTAAATAAAAATTAAAAAATTGTTCATGTCAACATCGATCACATCACATGGGATGTTGGGCGTCCACGTTAGCATTTTCCGCTTAAGATTGGCCGGAATGACTTACCAAAAGTTTAATACAAAATTGACAAACAGTTAAAAGTTTTATGACTAAATTAATACAATTGAAAGTTTATGAGTGGTTTGTTAAGTTAAGGATTTTTTGGATCCCTGATTTTTTTTTTTGTTTTTGGCTGATACTGACATTATAAAATTCATTAGTCAATTTTATTTATTTTATATATATCTTTAGTAAGGTTGTTTGCTCCAAAGGAACTTTCATAATTCTACTTCGGTGGCAGAACAGTAGACACAAGAGACTCAAAATCTCATGCTGGCAAAAAGACTTCATTTAAGATGCAAGGCACCGTCCTGTGCCGAGGTTTTCAACAATTAATTGGTGACTGATTGAGAGATTGAAAAAGCAAATTAGTGATTAGCCCTATAATATAAAATTAGTCCGAACACCCAATCCTTGAGAGGTTGTTGTCGGAACAAACATTTCCTTTTCCTAGCATGATAATAGAAGAGAACTGGTACCTCCAATTAATTAGGCCTAATCCTCTGTATGATTGCCTATTAATTTAGATTAAATGTGGGAAGGTATGTTCGGCGCTGTCGCATAGTCACAATGACTGCCCCAAGCTCGAACGCAAAAATAGTTTGGTGCCTTTGTCAGCCTTTTGACCAATAATAGACGTCGATGTAGATCGCCTGTTTATTTTCCTTTGTGAAGTTGGTTTCCGAGTTGGTGAGTTAGGGAGACAACTCAAGCTAGGGTCAAATTACTACAGAGCCCCAGGACCTTGAATAAATTACAACTGATGCCCTTTTCCGAGGACTATTTGGATAGACTGTGTAAGAAAATCTAAGCACACGTGGTAACTATTCTGTTTCTGGAAATAATTTCTGAAAATTTGAAGACGTTTGATAAACTGTTCAAAATTTTTATTCCTAGAATAGAAATACATTTAGTAAAACTCTTAAAATTTTGAATCCAAATCATTTTCTTTTAATCTTTTAAAAATTTCATTAATTTTTTCTCTTTTCTTTTTTCCTTTTGATCTTCTCCTTTCTCCGGTCGTCAGCCATGGCCAAGGCTAATGACCGGCTAAAGGAAGAAGAAGAAAAAAAGGAAAGAGAAGAAGAGGACAGAGGAGAAAAGATGAAAAATTAGGTTTGATTCTAAGAATTATTTTTGGGAACAAGAAGTAATTTTTTTTTATTTCTTGATTTTGTTCCAAATCTATTTCTGAGAAAAAAATGATTTTTTGTTCCTGAAAATAAAAAATTTATCAAATGAATTTATGTTCTTTTTTTTGTTTATCGGAACAAAAAAATAGAATCAATTATTACTATTTGAAGTGTTACCCAATAGGGCTTCTTTGGATTTGCAAATCGCAATAAATGTTTGTGTGGCATGAGGTTATTTTCATAACATTTATTTTGTAAATACCTAAAGTAATGGCCACGAGAATAGACAAAAAGTTTCAATTTTTTTTTCCAAATTACGAGAAAATTCACAGAAAAAAGAAAGAAAAATAGGCGATTCAGCTTCGAAAATTTATAATGTACGGATGGGGAGGCCAAGAGCTACATGTATGATTGCGATGCGGGTAAATGGAAGATAACAATTTAAAAAGCTAAAATTAGAGAAGGTGTGCTTTTTCTGGAGTTTGGACAATTTGATAATTGTACAATTTCTTAAACTTCAGCATCGGAAATAAATTAATAAACGATTTTTTTAGTTTAAAGTAAAACTTTGGCTGTCAATTCAGCAACATGTTTTGCGATTTACGGAGAGAGAAGGGGCCGAAAAATTCATGTGGAGGGCGCACATGGAGCTATTTTCTTGCCTAAGCTAAATAATTTCATGGGTGGTTTGGGCCTGATGTGGGAGCATCCAACGTAGTTCTATAGACCAACTCAGAACCATCGATGCTTATCCAAGCCAATAAAGAAGTTGGACATTATGTGCTTCGATGCATCATTTTGAATAAATAATGTTAATTACTTTGTGGTATATCAATAGGTATCAATGGGAGGCCATTTTAGCTGTCTTGTATGACCAATTGAAGAAGCTTCAGAAGGATTATTTTCTGGTCAAGGGAGGAGCTCGAATTTTGGGAACGGTTCGAGAATGTGGAAGGCTGAAGATTAAATGGCATTTAGTTCCCGTGATAGTAAAGGCTTTTTATTATGGCATTTAGTTCCCGTGATAGTAAAGGTTTTTTATTAGGTTCCTAGACGTTTTTATTTTTATGTAGCTCAAGAGTCGAATTTTTAAGTTCTTAGGTCATTAAAGTTTGTTTTTAATATTTCCTAAGGCTAAAATCCTCTTATAAATAGGGGAAACTATCCAATGTAGGGGATATACGAATTTCATGAATGATAATTGTGAGAATTCCTAAACTTGAGTGAACTCCTTTGGAGAGTGGATAACTCCTTTCGGTTTCTTTATCCTTAAAGCGTAAATCACTCCTTGGTGGTGAGCCAAGAAGCCCTTTATCCTTGGCTGGTGGAAGCTTTAGGCCTTGGTGGTGAGCTTCGTAGATCTCGATCCTCATCCTCGGTTGGTGGCGAGGCCTTTATACCTTGGGAGGAGATCGTTTTATCTTCTCTTATTTCTTTTCGTTTCTTCTTCGTATACACTATTCCATATACTTAACCACAAAAACCGCCTCTCAAAAATCTGTTCTAGAATCACTCACCCCATCACGCATCAGGGCCTCTAACTCATGCTCGCCCCTCTAGGCTCTTGCTATTAATATTATGAATCGAGCAAGATGCGAATTAAAGCACGATAAAATTGCATAAATGTGTACCTATTTGTTCTGGATAATGTGGGAAATGAATCGCCAGCATGCTCCATCCACATGCACGCGCACACACATTCGCTATGGGAAAAGGAGAGAGACGGTTCGAGAATTGTTATATTGCCACAATGACCGACCTCTCGAATGTAACATTTGGACTGTATTTAATAGTTTTTGTTGTCATGCAAATTAGTATTTACCTTTTCCAATACATGATTTTTGCAATGTTGTCTGTCGATTAATTCAAGTTTAAGAACAACATTGAATATTTTTGCATAATTCAAGGATTGTATTGAACATATATCAAAAATTCAAAAACTATACTGAACAAATTTAATGGACAATATTGCATATAGGGCTAAAATTCATGAACCACATTGAATAAATTAGAAATTCAAAAATAACATTGCACATTGAATCAAAGTTCATGAATAATTTGTATAATTGTCCTTATAAAAGATAGAAAAAATCTCTTCCCAAGTTTTTTTTTTTTTTTTGTAAAAATCTCTTCCCAAGTTTCATCTCAAACTCTGCACAATAAATTCAATGGAAGCCTATTTGTTTTAAGTGAATCATTATAGTGCAATATCAAACGCAAGGAAAAATTGTTTAATTAATGTAAATTTGATTTCACTCTTATTATGGTTCATTAAATTTCTATCAATTTACTAATATAAATTTACAAATTTCATATCTCTTTTGGTAAGTTAAATATTTATTTCATAAAAATTTGAGTTTATTTTTCTAAATAAATCAAATCTTGAAAATTGGAATTTTAAAATTTTTCCTAATTATCCTTCCACACACGAAACATGTGCTCTTTTTCTAGTACTAATTAACGCAAAACATATAATTATAACTAAGTTTATGAATAATCATTACTGTGTTATTTGTATTATATTGAGCTTCTTAAATTTGGCTTTCACGCAATGTTTTTAATTAATTGATTTTTTTGTTTGAAAATACAAATGCATATGAGTATTCAAAGCTATAAAAATTACTGTATTTGTGGAAATTATATACAAAACAGCAGCAAGAATTACAAGTTTAATAAGTGACTTGGTATATATAGTCAAAATCAAAACTAAGAGAGTTTTGACATCTAAGGATGCCACATGGCACTTCAATATCTCTATGGTTGTCGCGCGGACCACATTTGATCAATAAGTTTTTAAGTAAATAATTTGTCACCTTCCAATCTCTATCTCCTATTGTGATTAAATTTTAGAATGTGGAGTAGATGAGAATTAATTGAGATTTTATCTCTTGAGTTTATTCTTGAAAAGGGGTCATTAGAAAAAGTATGGATAAGGACATAGTTCATGAGCTTTAATTTTTGTTAAAGAATCAAACAACAAACAGTTTTGTGACACGACTTTTGTTTTTTGTTTTTATCTATAATTCAAACAGTTAGTTAAAACTTCAAAAATAATTGAAGTGAGAACATTTCTTTAATTTATGCAAAAAGGATATTGTTTAGTTTTGAAAATATGACAATAGTAAAAATAAAGAAAGCCTCTCAATACTATTTTGAGAAAACTATAACAAACCAAGGACATAAGCTCTCAACAAATAAAGTTTGTCAACAATAAATTTTAACTTACTCCAATAATTAGAACAGGCACATAAAAAAGCTTATCGTGTTAAAGAAATTCATTTTAATTTTGAAAACTTGATTTTATTTAATACAACTTTTGTATTTTTGACAATAATTCAAATATTTGAGCTTAAACTTGAAAATGAAGTGAATGCATAGAATATATGTTCTGAAATAATACTAATTATTTTTTAAAAAAAGATGAATTGTGAATTTAATCCATTTAATTTAAAATTGTGCCCTCATTTATAAATATAGGTAGTCAAGTATAGCCTATTTTATTACATAAAAACATGCTTAATAAAAACATCATTGAGTTTAAAGATTATTATTTAAAGTTTGTAGTATTTGACACCTATTTTTAAACAAAAAAGAAAAAATAACAACAAAACAAAAATACAAAAAAAAAAAAGGACGCAAGAGGGGCTGGGTTGGGCCGAATCTTGCCTTGGCCCAACCCGCCCCTCCTCTTTTCCTCTCTCTCTCTCTCTCTCTCTCTCTCTCTCTCTCTCTCTCGTGTGGTCCGGCCCAACCTCCTTCTCCTTTCGGCCCGACCCGCGCCCTAGCTCTTCCTCCTCTAGCCATCTTCGTGCGCGAATCTGCAGGAAAAGCAAAAGAGACAGCAGTAGAAGAGACATGAGGGCAGGAGCAGAGCAGTAGGAGAAGACAGGAGAGAGGAAGGAGACGGGACGGCAAGAACAGAGAGAGGGGAGAGAACTGGAGAGAGGAGGGGAAAATAAGAGAAGAAGGATCGAAGAGAAGAAAAGGACAGAGGAAGAATAACCCGGGGAACGGAGGAGAAGGCCGGTGGAGGAGAAGCCAAGGAGAAGGAGCCCAGGACCACCATTACCACCGCCGACGCGTTGCCCGACCACCGCCACCACCGCAATCTTCTTTGGAAACTTAGGTAGGCATTTCGACAAACATCTTGCGTGCATTGTTGGAATCAAGCTCGTTGGAGCTCACCTCGACCAGTTTGGACGAGCTCCAACCACAACTTGCCCGCCCTTGCTTTTCTTGTTGCTCTAGCATGCCTCACCGGCGGTTCGGACTCACACTCGGGCCTCGGTCGAGCCCAAAACCCTTGCTTCCCAAAACGCCTGCTACCTGCTCGATGAAATGTCAAGCCGAAATCCCCCCCTTGTTCTCGTTGTTTAGGGCCCTAGGCTGCATCCCTCTCTCTCTCTCTCTCTCTCTCTCTCTCTCTCTCTCTCTTTACATCGTTTAGGTCAGGTTCCCAGGAGCTACGTCGTTGGAGCCGAGGGAGGTTGGAGCTGCGAGTCCTTGCACACATCGTCGGAGCTCGCCTCAAAACCCCTATGTCATCACTGTCAAAGCCCTTCGACCTCGAGGGGGTCGAAAGTCACCCCCACACCTAATCGAGACGGCGCCGTCATGCCTTGGCTGGCGAACCACCTGAACGACACCGTTGCGGCTCCTCTGGTCACAACTAAGCAGTCGCTAACTAGAGGAGGTAGGTCGAGTTGGGCCAAATCTTTCTAGCCTGCTCGGTCGCCCCTTTCTTCCATAGTCCACCGGGTTGTGGGCCTGTGGAATCCTTCTTTTTTTTGCAGGGGATTGAGCCTGCCGATTGAGGCCTAATCTCGGCCTAACGAAGGCCCGACCAGAGCCTACGCGGGTCTGACCTAACCCGCCCCCATCTAGGTTGGACCCAGGTCGGGTAAGACTGAACTTGAACCAGTTCGCTAAAAAAAAAAAAATCGAAAAAAAAACTTAAGAAAAATCGAAAATTAAAAAAAATGTAGAGCTTGGTTAGAAATTGTCATGTCTTGCCTTCTTAGTGTAATTGGGCATTTATTTGCTCGTAGACTAATTATATCGCATGTTTAATTTACATATTTTATTATGTTTAATTGCACATGCTAAAGTTTACTACAATTATAATTTTGGTTGTAAGTTGTTACTTTCATAATTGCGTACCCGCATGACCACTTCACATGTTAGTAAATAGGTATAAAATCAATCTAAATTGCCTGACAAAAATCATTTCTTTGAAAATGAGCAAGATTAGGTACCGAAATGACACTAATTAGTCAATTAGTATAATCAAGTCCATGTCCCTAGATTCTCTGGTTATGTAGGAAGTGTGGCATACTTCCGTGCCTCACTTGGTTTCTAGCCGACTCCAATAGACTAGTGACGACTCCTTATTGTGAAATTCTTAAGAATACCCAAATGTCAAGCGAGGTATGGGCTCGGGAGAGCCCAACTAAACTTACTCCCTTCCCCGGGGGTAGGTCGCAACAGCTTGGCGACTCCGCTGGGAACTTCGGTTTTAGACCTTAGAGGACTTAAGCTGAAATTGATCTTGTTCAAAAAAAAAGTTTTGTTCGGCAGCAAGGATATCAGGTACGTACGTCCCTAGTGTGAGTGTTAAACGTTTTTGTAGGTAGGAGTTATAAGGGGAGGAGTGGTTGTTAACCCCTTGTCTTGCGGGTGTAGAGTTGGGAATAAATGTTTATATTTTGAACTTTTGAAGTAGTGTTTGTTTATAAAATGTCATGTATGTATTCCCTGCATTACACTACATCATGACACACTACCTACCGCCAGAGTTGGGCTGCATATGATCACTTAGGATGGTGTCGAGGTGAATACCACTCCGACTACAACCATGTAGTATGAGTCGCCCATCTCAACTCCGAAATTTCCTTCATAATGTCAAAGGTCCCCACCATAGTCTGCAATCATGCGACATGGATCAGTTCTTTGACGAAGCCGGAGTCATGGGTAACAGGACCTAACCGCGATCTTGTTAGTTCGGTCCAATGATCCTATGGCTCCATTTTGAGCCGTATAGAGTAGAAATCGAACCACATTTCATGTGCATGTCTATGTAATTTAAAAAAACAAACAAACAAACAAACAAAGAGAAAAGTTGCCCCCCAATTGTAAGTATCATTCTTCTTTTTATTCATTTTTTAATTGAATTTTCATTTAGAAATTCGGAGAGACCAATCGAATGTCCTCAATTATGTAGGCTTCTAATTGAAAAAATTGCAATCACTCTTGATAAGTGAACATTGAATGCAAATTCTAAATACTTTGATTTGGTCCTGTTGAACACATGGTTTTGTTTAAATTTCTAGTTATGGGCTCAAAATCATATTTTGAAAAAAAAAATTCAACTTGCGATTATATATTGGGGCACAAAAATTAAAATTGCATTTTTAATCAAATTCTCTCTTTCTCACATTTTGGGATTGAAATGCAAATCATATTTTGTGTATAGATTTCTTAAAACAAAAGTCACTTTATTTTTGCAGGAGTAAAATTACAAATCAATCTTTAAAAAATCAATGCCACTTTTGCATATGAAACTTTTAGAATAAGAGTGGACGTACGATTGATGGCCGTTGATTGATTTTTTTTGTTTTTAATGATGTCCTCTCTTATGATAAAATCTTGATGAAATACTAAAACCCCATAATAAGGACTATGGGGCATGTACCGTCGCCTCGATTTTGTTGTAAGAAGTGACCTCATTGAGAGATCATTTTCTCATTCACATACTGACATCGTCGTCTTTTTGCAAGTTATGTGTCATGCTCTTTGACATTCTCATGTTTGACCACATAGAGAAGTGAATTCTAGAGCTAGGACAAGAGTTGATTTTTACTTTTAACTATGCAAAAGTTTCTTGTATTTTATCATTTTTTTTATTATTGTTAAGAATCATGTTTTCCATTTTGGATTTTGATTGCGAATCCAATTGATGATTTTGTAAATCATGCAACTCACATTTTTTAATGATGGAATTCAATTTCATGAAAAATCATCATTTTAAAAACAAACTCAGAAGTGTTTCAAGCGAACCTTTACGTCTACCTTCAAAATGTTTTGAAAATGAATTTCAAGAAAGCTCTGCTTAAGGCCCTCTCTTGACGTGGTCACTTTCTCAGGTAGAATGAGGAGTTTATTTGAGATCGGCATCTGCCCATTCTAAAAGATAAAAGTGTAGTTTCATGGAACTCGAGGAGCAAGCATGCGTCAAGGCTTCATCGACACCAATCTTCCATAGAGGCAAAGTTGAATTCCGTTCTAGGAAGTTTCTTTATTTAGAGATGCTTTAGGTGCCAAAAGAGCCCATCAATCTTGTTCACTTTGCATGATGAGACAAATGAGGGGAGTTGCCAAGCATCCAAAAGGTGAATTCAAAGGAAAAGTAAGCTGTATCAATTCCAATTATCCATTTCTGATACTGTTTTTGACATGACTTTCTTTTCCATTGTCAATGAGACATAAAGAGTACCAAGCTTTGTAATGTTCCAACAAACAAGATGGAGTATTGTTAAGTCCTATTCATCTTTAACAAAGAAAGATTCAAATGAAACAGATGAGCAATATTATCCTTTCCTCTATAAGAGATACCTGGAGATGTTGATCATCCGACTTTGGAAAAGAATGTATTTCATTTATACACTTGATTCTCTTTAACATAAAAAATGACATCCTTTTCTTTGGTACAGGACAAACTCGAACAAAACAAAGGTTTGTCAAATAAAGAGTGGGAGAGCAACGTTTGATTTAGAGAAATTCTCTCCTTCCCCCACCAATGAAGTGTGTTGGGACAACATTGACAAATTCATCAAGAAATGATGTATCGTTCCTTAATTGAACCTAATTAAGTGTGGAAATAACTTGTTTCATCTCATTTTCTCATAGAGTGATAAATGGGGGAAAATGTTGCACATTGATTGTAGAAGCAGTGCCTTCCATCAAGGAATCATGATAAGACCTAACTGTCCATTTTGGTGTAAAGGGATGTGTGTAGTTCCTAAATGATTCTCATTCGAGCGAGGAAATAACATGTCCAATCTTTTCTTTGCAAGCAATAAATGGGCAAAGCATCTAAAGAACAATATCCTCAAATGAGGAAACAATAGCAATCTCTCTCCTTTCAAAGCAAGATCTTGAAAAACACATCTAATGATTCATATTAAATTTTTCAAGCTCTTTGTCAATTAAACGTCTTCAAAAAGAGCATTTGAAAAATGCAGGAAATGAACTTTGCAAATTGTTGTATACAATAGAGAAGTGCTTTCATGGATAAAATCAGGGCCACATAGCCATTTTTCAATCAATCCTAACCCCTTCAAGCGAAGTTCATACCTGAAGAATGAAAATACGTGAAGGGAAAATTGTGTCGATTCCAATTGCTCATTTTAATAACGTCTCTGACATGATTCTTTTTCCTTCAATAGGAAGAATCCAAACACTTAAAGGCAAATGCAAGTGAAGGGTAATGTTGAGTTACCAAATATCCACAAGGGTGAATCCAAGAAATGTTAGCACCTAAAGGATAAAAGCAAGTGAAGGGTAATAATGTATCATTTCTAACATTTCAATCCCTAAAGATTTTTGCACCAACATATTCTTTCACATTCTTTATAAGGTTATCGAGTCACCATACTGCAGGTAAGTACCACTCTTCTCAAAATTAAATATAAAAAAATGGAGAATTTCCATTACAAAAAAGAACCTTTGGCACTTTCCTATTGACAAGCACAAAAATGAATAATTTAAAAAAAAAATCTACAAACTTTTTGAACCTCCTTTTTATCTCAAAATTGTTTTCTCGTTTTATGGGTTATTCATTTTGAATCAAATTTCCCTATGGAGATCGATCTACTCAAATGATCTCAGTAGAGTGAAAGGTGAAACATTAACCATGTCAAACAAAAAGTGCTTAGGATGAAGAAAGGTAAGTCATTTCCAAACACGTCCTTCAAACATTTTTTAGAGTTGAGTGAAAAGCAACTTTCTCTTAGGACGAAAAATTCATTCGCATTAAGCGCAAAGATTGAAATGATAAAGGTGTTTCCTTCATCAATTCCAAATATTGCACTAATCTCTTGCTACCCCTTTGGGCCAGATAAAGATGAGCTTTCAAAGTACCCCTATTGAGAACAACCCTACATTAGGGCAGCATAGGAGGTTACGGTCATGTTGTAGAGCAAAAGATTGAGAAAGATTCTATTACTTTCATTTGCATCAATCTTATGCTGATAGCTTCAAATGAATTCTCATAAGAGCTTGACTCATTCCAATGTGAATAAGAGTATTTCCTTATCTACCCAAATACTAATACCCGTTGATTTAACCAATTTGGGCCTAATTGTTCATTTCTTAATCCCGAGCGGTGATCATCTCCCTTCACTGGGGCAATGCATAAGGATTGATCACATACAATTGACATTTACGAGAAAACGTGAAAAGCATCTCGAATATCATAAGAACTCCAAAAGTTCAAAGAGCAAAAAGTTCGACAAATTATGGGGCATGAAAAAGTAGTGTGCCTAGTAAAAGTAAAACCAATGCTCGTCAAGAAAAATAGCCAAAAGGCTGCATCTTATGTGAAAGAAAAATTATCAAAGTCTAAGTACCTACATAAAAAAATCATCGCAAGAGTAAAGAAAATTAGAGAAAGGAGCAAAGCTCCCATGCAGAAATGATTAGTCATAGGATTTTTGAGATGTGCTGTGTTTCAAAAGCCAAATGATTTCAAAAGATCGAGTGACTTGGTCACGATGCTATAATGATCACCGACTCTTAAAAACCCCCTTGAAAATTTTAAGCCTTTCGAGCGTCTCTCGAGCCAACATTACAACCATCTTCCGAAGTCTCTTCTGATTGGGATGGTTCAAGTGAAAATGAGAATGCCACAAAGAAGCTACCGCTTGAAGGAGTGAAAGAAATTATATCTTGTCTTATCTTCCAAATTCTCAACTTGTAAAACCCGACGAAGATAGCGACAAATGTTTCTTTATTAGCCTTAAAGCAATAACCCTTTTGTGTAAGCCCTAATCGAGTCTATATTGCAATCCTTTCAAAATACATTTTTGATTGATCAGATTGTGCTCATCGCGAATGTTTCTAGAAGCCTTTGACATAGGTTATGTGAGATATTCTCAGCAATCAGTTATCTCCCACATGAATGGATGGGATCGAGCAACCATTTTATCGAGAGTATGTAAGAAACCCTTTATGACTAAGAAGCTCTAGTTTGGCATACTTAAAAAGCCTTTGTCACGAGTTGTAACCGTTCTGATAAGAACTTCACTCCTAGAGAATTTAATAATTAATGATACATCCCCAAGCAAGATGACAGTTTTACGCCACATGATGCTAATTGACATTGAATGTTTTTTTAAAGTAGTCGGACTTAACTTGATTAGCTTGTTCAATTAATGTTGTAATATTGCTAATACGTCTCTTGATGACGTCCCTAATGACATTTGCTCAAGTTGAGTTCGATAGGATTTTTCAGTGAAGCCATGTAGTTTTCAAGGAGTTAGCAGGTGTTTCCCTAAAAACCAAAGGTTTATGGTCAGTCTCAAATCATGTCATCTACAAGGTTCATGGTTAGCCTTAAACCATGTTATCTACAAAGGTTCATGAGTTTTCCTCAAACCATGTATTTTCAGCCAAGTCGAGACCCGTTATTACACGGTGAGACCTCATTTCTTTCCTTCTTCTTATGACACGGCATGCTTCTATAGCCTGAAGTCTTTCCTTTTTCTTATGACACGATGTGCTTCTATAGCTCGGAATCTTTCATTCTTCTTATGACACGGCGTGCTTCTGTAGCCCGGGGTCTCTCTTTCTTCTTATGACACGGCGTGCTTCTGTAGCCCGGGATCTCTCTTTCTTCTTATGACATGGCGTGCTTATGTAGCCCAAGGTCTTTCTTTTTCCTTATAACACGGTGTGCTTTTATAGCTTAGAGTCTCTCTTTCTTTTTATGACATAGCATGCTTCTATAGTCCATGGCTTTCCTTTTTCTTACAACACGGCCTACTTCTATAGCCCGAGGTCTCTCCTTCTTCTTATGACACTGCGTGCTTTTGTAGCCCAGAGTCACTTTTTCTTCTTATGACACGACGTTCTTTTGTAGCCTAGGGTCTTCATTTTTCTAATAACATGGCATGTTTTTGTAGCCCAGAGTCTCTATTTCTTCTTATAACACAGCGTGCTTATATAGCTCATGATCTTTCTTCTTCTTATTGACATAATACGCTTCCATAGCTCGACTTGGTGCGAGCCTATGCAATAAGGGTCTCTCTACTGTTGAAATAACTTATGTGTCTTTTGTCTTTGAATGCAACCTCTTCGAAGCTACATTTAAAGAGGGGCAGATGTTAACACATTTTTAAACAAAAAAAGAAAAAATAACAACAAAATAAAAATATATAAAAAAAAAAAAAGACACGAGAGGGGCTGGGTCGGGCCGAATTTGGCCTTGGCCCAACCCGCCCCTCCTCTTTTCCTCTCTCTCTCTCTCTCTCTCTCTCTCTCTCTCTCTCTCGCGGCCCGGCCCAGCCTCCTTCTCCTTTTGGCCCGACCCGCACCCCAACTCTTCCTCCTCTAGCCATCTTCACGCGCGAACTTGCAGGAAAAGCAAAAGAGATGACAGCAGAAGAGACGTGAGGGCAGGAGTAGAGCAGTAGGAGAAGACAGGAGAGAGGAAAGGAGATGGGACGGCAAGAACAGAGAGGGGAGAGAATTGGAGAGGGGAAGGGAAAACAGAGGAAGAAGGATAGAGGAGAAGAAAATGACAGAGGAAGAAGTAACCAGGGGAATGAAGAAGAAGGCCGGTGGAGAAGAAGCTAAGGAGAAGGAGCCCAGGATCACTGTTACCACCGCCGATGTATCGCTTGACCATCGCCACCGCCGCAATCTTCTCTGGAAACTCAGGTAGGCATTTTGACGAACATCTTCCATGCATTCTCGGAATTGAGCTCGTCTGAGCTCACCTCAACCAGTTTAGGTGAGCTTCGGCAACCACTTGCCCCCCTTACTTTTCCTGTTTCTCTAGCGTGCCTCATCGACGGTCTGGACTTGCACTTCAGCCTCAACCGAGCCCGAAACCCTTGCTTCCTAGAACGCCCGCTACCTACTCGATGAAATGTCAAGCCGAAATCCCCCCGTTCTTGTCGTTTGGGGCCCTGGGATGTGTCCCTCTCTCTCTCCATCTCCCATCTCTCTCTCATACATCGTTTAGGTCATGTGACATTATGAATTTTTCAGATCTGCTTTCAATTAAATTAATAGGGCCTTTCATCAACGCACATATAGTGTTATTCTCAGAGCCGATCATTTGTGAGATAACTAGGCTATCTAGAGAAGTCATTAAGAGATTTTAATGCAATAGACTTGAGAATTCAACCAAGAATCGACTACTCGATTGTGTTCATCTGTATAGATCATTTCGGTATAATAAAATTGATTAAAAATTAGAGATATGTCGATTCGACTGAGATGTGTGACTAAATGTGGGTGATTTCACTAAATTACAAAATTCTCGTCGATCGACATTAGACGGATTTTTCTATCGTTTTGGTACTCTGTATTCATATTTGAATCATCGAGATTTTCACGACAACTGAGAGTTACCAATATGTCGAAGAGGTTCATTGTAGCTTGAAGAAAATCGATCATGAGTCATTTGCACTAAAAATTTCTGAAAGCTATCAGATTGCCTAGGTCACGTTAAAATAACGCTAGATTGAAATTAACCGTGAATTTGAATTCGATTTCAGAAATTGAAAGTTCTATAATGTCAGAAATAATTTTAGGAACATCGACTCAGTCTCCGAAAATTTTTCTGCAAACTGAAACTTTTTGGAAAAAAGTCGAGGTAAGGCCGTTTTTATCTAGAAAAATTAGATGACCACTTTTGATTGTGAAATTGGGATGCGAGTAGGATCAATTGGTGAGAAAAAATACTAATTAAATCGAGGACTTGACAATTGAATTTATGGAAGCTGAATCGGGTTAATTCAAGAGGGAATTAAATGGGAATTGACCCAAACTCAAGCCAAATTCGTGTGCCCCCATGACCCATGACCTTTGGACCATCTCAAGCTTCTAGAAGGGACTTTTTGGTTTGGATTTGGGCTGTGTAGGCCAGCTGGGCTTGGTGGAGCCCTTTAAGGGGACAAGAAGATGAGGATGAGGCCTTGGTGGCCCCCTCCTTACCAAGACTGGTTCCCTCCTCCCTTTTATCTCCCATTCCATCGAGCACACCCCCACCTTCTCCTTCTTCTTCATCGTCGAACACCAGTAGCAGCAAAAGAAAGCCAGCAGCCTCCTCACCGTCACAGCCACCCGCCAGAGCTGAGAAGCCACCATCACGCGTCCCTGCGCCCTGCTCGCGTCTCGCCTGCACCTCATCGTCGTCCCTGCTCTAATGGTGTCTTAGAGCTTCCCCCGTGACCCTCAGACCATCGTGCACCGCCGTCCCGCCAAAACTACTGTTGCCCCCACCGGCCTTCCCTCATCGATCCCGAGCAAGCAGTAGCTACCGATCCACATCTTTTGGCCTTGACCAACATCGACTAGAAGCAAAACAAAGTGGGCCTCTAGGCTGCTGTTTGGCCCGTTTTGAAGGCGTTCCCAACCCCGGTTGGCAAGCCCCCTTTGGAGTTTCTCGTTCCTCACAGCGTCCCCGTCGTTTCAATCCAAGCAGATCGCTTAACAAGTGAGTTTAACTCACTAATCCCTACTTAATAGGTTAATAATGCTTAAGGGATGATTAGTTTAGACTAAATATGTAATAGGTTGATAGTTAAATTAGATTAGCAATTTAATTATTTGTTATTGCATGTTAGGTGGTTAGGATAGTGTAATTAGAGCCTAGACAAACTATAGTATTTATCTAGAATGGTTCGGAAATTTTTTGGGCCCGTCTCAACTTTAATTAGGCTTTACGGGCCTAAGTTCTATTTATTTGCATTTATTAATTAATTTACATAATTATTTACTTATTTATTTATTTTCTGAAAATTAGACTGGGATAACCGATGACCGGAATTTCATGCTGATTGCAGTGATGTGATTTGTTTATTTATTTGATGGTTATTTTGTGCAAATTGATTGTAATTAGTGTTGGTGGGTAATTATCTTAAAAATTGATAATTTTGGTAATTAATTGGAAAATTGCCGGGCATCAGTTTACAACGCCAAAAATATACTTTGGGACTGTTGAAACTAGTAGGATGTTCAAAAGTGAGAAAATATTATATTTTGGCTAAAGTCGATCGTGTACCCCACACACAATTATTTTTATCGGGTATGGTTAAATGATTAGGGTAGTACATCATATCGGCCTGCGGGCGATATAGCAGCTTCCGGTGAGCATAAATATTCAGTATACTATAACAATATATGTGACAGCTTCTAGTAAGCATATTTAGTATACTATATAGGTATGTTCGGTAGCTTTTGGTGAGTTATACTATTTATTTTCAGCTTAGAGTAAGCTGTCCACTAGATGGTCGGACTTTATAGATAATATTTCCAGTCATAATGATATGTAATCGACTGAGTCGATTGATCGATGATTCGATCTGATTGGTTGAAATGATTAAATGGTTATATAATTGTACTTACTTGTAGGAAGAGACTAAGGCCAAGGTAAGCCTTCCAACTCGTGTTCGTGCTTAGGCAGCCCTCAAGGCGTGTTTTCTTCCTAATTAGGTCTTAGGGGGTAGAACTCGCTGAGATGCCATCTCATCCCATTGTGGGATAACATTTCAAGTCCATATATGGCAGCTCATGATTTTTTTGGACAGACCAAGAAGATTACATAGCAGACATCTTACATTCGGTTGCATGGGAGCCCCTAGGGGCTGGACTTATGAGCTGGTAAAGTCCATAATTTGGGTTGATGCGAGTCTCACCCACAAGGTGCCCCACCGATACAGATCGTGGTATCGCCAAGCTCAAGATGGCTAGAGAGAGGGTCCCATACCGGAATTTGAGATACCTTTATATGTTCTGGAGGTTGCTTTTAGAAAGGGTACTGCAAATCTTCCTCAAGGCTCGGTCATACACGCAGTGGACCCAATTTTTGAAGTACTAGAGTCTCCGGTGCAGTTTGCAGAAGCCTCTAGTTGGATTATGGAGGATGATTGAGAGGAGGATGATGACCCGTAGTTGTTAAACCCCCTTGTTTTGTAAACTTATGAATAGAGTGGTTTGTATTGTATATGTATATGACTCGGGTTGTTATATGTATATATATAAGTGTGATTTTGGTTTTCAAAATTATGGCCCTATTTTTCTATCCCATTGAATTGTTATCTGGGGATTATTTATTTGCTTCAACATATGCATTAAAATGAATGGGTTGGCGATGCGTCTTGAGACGTTGCTATTTAATCAACCGTAGAGGGATGGTCACACGCTCGGAGGATTGGGGCGTGATAAGTCAGGTTCCCGAGAGCTACGTCGTTGGAGCCAAGGGAGGTTGGAGCTGCGAGTCCTCGCATGCATTGTTGGAGCTCACCCCGAAACCCTCGTGCCATCGACGTCGAAGCCCTTCGGCCTCGAGGGGGGTCAAAAGTCGCCCTCACGCCTAACCGAGACAGCACCGTTGCACCTTGGCCAGCGAACTGCTTGAACGGCGTCATCGCAACTCCTCTAGTTGCGACTAAGCAGTCACTGAGCAGAGGAGGTAGGCTAAGCTGGGCCAAATCTTTTTGGCCTGCTCTGCCCCTTTCTTTTGCAACCCACAACCTAGAGTTGGTCTGGGCTATGGGCCTATGGAATCCTTTTTTTGCAAGGGATTGGGGTCATCAGTTGAGGCCTAATCTTGGCCTAGCAAAGGCCCGACCAGGGTTGGTCAGGCTTGACTAGGGCGGGTCTAACCCGACCCGCCCCCATCTGGGCTAGACCCAGATCGGGTCGGACTAGGTCGGATAAGACTGGACCCAACCTGGCCCAAAAAAAATTCAAAAATTAAAAAAATGTAGGGCTTGATTAGGAATTTCCATATCTTGCATTCTTAGTATAATTAGGCCTTTATTTGCTCGTATATTAATTATATTGCATGTTTAATTTTCATATTTTTATTATGTTTAATTGCACGTGCTAAATTTTACTGCAATTAGGATTTTGGTTGCAAATTGTTACTTTAATGATTGCGTATCCACATGATCATCTCACATGTTAGTTGTAGGTATAAAATCAATTCAAATTGCTTGACAAAAATCATTTTTTTTTAAATGAACAAGATTATGTACCGAAAGGGCACTAATTGGTCAATTAAGGGGTGCATGAAAACCTCTTGTTTCTGTTTCATAAACAATTTTTCTATTTCAAACTTGTTTTGGAATAGAAATCCGTTTGATAAAATTATTCCATTTTTTTTATTTATTTCTGAAATGGATTTTGTTTCAAAAATAGGTTTGGAATAGAAATCATAAGTAAAAATTTTATACTTCTATATTTCTGAAATAGAAATGAGAAATAAAAATTCTTTTCATTCGTCAATTGGTCCTCCATTCGTCACTCGTTGACCATCGTTTGTCGGTCGCCGTCGTCGGCCCCGCTAGTCGCTAGTCATTAGTTCTTTGCCGCCGGTCGCCGAGCGGCCCCCATCGCCCATCACCGGCCGTCGCGGTCCATCACATCCGCCGGCCTGCCGCCGTCCAAAAGGAAGAAAGTTTGTGTCATTATCAAACGAATTTCTATTTTTTGAGTAGAAATTTTATATTATTATCAAACAGTTATTTTTGTTTAGAAATTCACCTAAAAATAGAAATAGAAAAATCTATTTTTCTTCCAGAAATTGATTTACGGCTAGAATTGTTATCATTCGCACTCTTAGGGTAATTAAGTCATTGTCTCTACATTCTCTGGTTGTGTAGGAAGTGTGGCATACTCCCGTATTACGCTTGGTTTCTAGCCGACCCCAATAGGCTAGTGATGACTCTTTATTACGAAATTCTTAAGAATACCCCCAATGTCACGCGAAGTATGAGCTTGAGAGATCCCAAACTTAATCATGGACCATAGGCCCGTCCTTTAAGCAATACTCCTAAACTTATTCCCTTCCCTCGAGGGGTATGTTGCGGCAATATTATTTTATCACATGAATAAATTTCATAATACTTTAATTTATTTGAATCATATTAGTTATAGAAAAGGTCAACTTTTATATTTATCAAAGTGAAATAGATAAAAATACATCTAGGTAGCTTATTATGTTAACTAAATAAGGTCCACTTTAAATATACAAGTTATTCATAAGTATATGACTGCTGATTAAAGTAAGACTGATTTTATTGAGTAATTGATTTAGTGTATTAATAATGTTATGGTAAACAAATGGATTCACTTAGTTTGAGAAATATATGAATTTTAAGAAAACTGTAGTTGATTTATAACACTGTTTACCAAATTTCTTTCTTTTAATTATGAGGAAATTAAATGGAATAAATAACTCTTCTCTCCTTAATATACAAAAAAAAAAAATAATTTATTGAACAATTGCAATAAAATGTTTAAAGTGAAACAAAACTAGATTACAACTCATTTAAAGTATAGAGCATTTTAACAAAAGAAGAAGAAGCATAGAGCAGTCATATGTTATTAAACTCATTTTCTACTTTTTGAATACACTTAAAACAAGGGTCAATACCATAAGAAACCTCAAGCTAGTCCCCAAACTAATTTTTTTACATAAAAACCTTAAATTGATGTATTTATGACAAATTTAGTCTAAATTAATTTTTTGACCATAAAAAACCCAAAATCAGTATATTTATAACATATTTACTCACCATTAATTTATATTAAATTGGATTAATGCCAATAAAAATTAAAAGAAACAAATAGAAGGTAAAACCACAAATTGACAGATCTGTGAACCGTTGCATATAATCTAACTTAACAATTTGACAATGAAATTTAAATGAAATTAATGAAAGGTAAATTTGTTACATGTATAAAAAATTAGGTTTTTTAGTAGCGGAAAAAATTAATTGGGGTAAATTTATTACAAATGTACTAAATTTAGATTTTTTGTGATATTGACCCTTAAAACAATAATAGCTTCCATCATTGTACACTAAAAACTCAATTCTTTTTTCTATGCCAACTTATGTGCTTAAGAAACATTTGCCACATAATATTAGGCCACCATAAAATATGATATTCTCCCATACAATTGTAAATAATCATTAACTTTTGTTTTCTCATATATCGTATATCATGTTATTAGTTTGCTAACTATTCAAAGATGTGATGACTAACATGCCCCCACAATTTATGGGCGCGTTTGGTAACGTTTCTGTTAAAAAATTGTTCGGAACATAAATAAAAAAACTATTTTTGACCAAACCCGACACGTTTGGTAAACTTGTTTTTAATAAAAAATGAATAGAAATACGTTTGGTAAATTTATATTCTTTTTTTGTTTCTTTTAATTTTTTAATATTTATATTTTATATTTAATTTTTTCTTTCTTTTTCCTTTTTTCATTTTTTCTTCTTTTGGCCGGTTGCCGTCGACCGGCCGACGGGGGCCAGCAGCCTCACCCAACCATGGCAAGGCTCGCCAGCCCTCAACGAGGCCGAGCCTCACTGTGGTTGGGCGAGGCTTGGCCTCGCCAGCCCTCGACGGCCGGTCGCCGGCCATGGTTGAGGGGTGGCCAAAGAAAAAAAAAAAAGAAGAAGAAAAGAGAGGAGAGAGAAAATTTATTCTTCGAAGTGTTTTTAACAAAATAATAATTTTTTTGTTTCTTATTTCCGTTCCAATTTTGTTCTAACAAAAGAATGATTTTTGACAAAAAATGCAAACAAACGCGTTTCTGTTCTTTTTTTGTTCCGAAGAACAAAAAAACAGAAAATCTGTTCATGAACAACAAAAAAGAACACAAACATGCAGGGCCTATGTAAATAGTTTCACATGAACAAAACAAACAATGGAGGTTATTCCTAATTACATTTATTATGCAAGTCACATTGAAGGCTCACTGAACAAAAAAGACGTGGCAAGTAAGAAAATGTTCAATTTTCAGATTGTTAATGATACACATCACGAGAAACATTAGAATACTGAAAATTGTAAGGTCCCTTTGTCTTACTGCTTAGTAAATGCTTTGGAATACCCCCTTTGATATGAGAATACAAAAATTGATTTTTCAAAGCAGTGATTACATATAATACGAGACAAACATGCATAAAAAAGAAGAAGAAATAATTGCTTAACAAATTAATAGAAGCTCAGAAAGTTGGGAACGGGTGGATTTGTGTAAGCACTTTGGAAGTAAAATTTCGAATGAGCTGGGTCTAGACTCTAGAGAGCCGAATTATTGGAGGCGCGCGAAAGTAAGATTCGGAAAATACCATATCTCAGCAAGAGCAACCTAGAAAGGGGATAGAAAAAAAAGGAAGGGGTACAGCAAATATGGAATCATTTTCCAGACTACCCCCCATCTGAGCTGGCCCCCGCCAGGTGAACCCGTTCGCTTACCATATCTTGTCTGTAGCAATTAAAGCGGTAACCCGCAAGCGGCGAAGAGCGAGCGTGCTTTCCACCTATCCACGTGGCGCCCCTTCACTGGCGCGTGTTCCGCAGACGCGCCGCGGGGAGGAGGACCCAGAAGCATCGATTTTTAAAAATTCGGAAGCTCCTACAAGCTCCTGCCTGACTGTCCCGCGGAATCTTCGTCTCTGATTGGTCGTTGTTGGCCCATGAAGCACGAGACGTGCGGTTGGCGATGCATCCCCCCAGTGCAGACGTGTCCACATCATCAACCGTTGGATACGCCCCCCCGGTCCATCGTCTTTTGACTCCGGGCCCCACCTCGCACTAGCAGCATCGAGCGTTTCCGCTATTGACCAACGACAAAAGATATGATAATCCGTTCAAAAGAATTTTAAACCTTCGCGATGACTAACTTCCTTTATTACCGACCAAAGAAAGAAAAACTTCCTTTATTGTTCCTAATAAAAAAAATAACTTGCTTAATTGCCGGCGAAAGAAATCATTGATTCGTGGCAAAGATTAAGTTTAAATAATCAAAAAGTCGGCCATACCGATTAAATAACTTGAAACATAATCTATAAAATCCACATGAAATTGATCTACAGGAGATTGTAACATGTTAAAATTTTAAATTATGAAAACAACTTGACAGCAATTGTACTTTTATCGATTATTATCCTAATATATTACACAAAATTTTTAAGAAGGCATACCATTTAAAAGGGTAGCATCAAATCCCGAACGTTGTTGGAGTGATAAATGGAGCGAGCGAATCGAACGATGAGATACCAAACGACGCCGTGGCAATCTCTAAGCTCCGCCATTCATTGACTCCGGAGAGCAGCGAAGAGGAAGAAAAAAGGCTGGGGGGGGGCGTCGTATTTCGTACGTATCTGCCATTCATCAGAATCAAAAGGATCGCCGTAGACATACGGTGGGAATCGCAGGCGCAGCGAGGGAAGGGGGAGGGAACGAAGGTTCCTTTCCAGTTTGTGTTTTTTTTGTAGTTTCTTTTTGCTCGAAGATCCGTCGTCTCTTTTCAAATCCTCCGTCTCTGTATCTCTCTCTCTCTCTCTCTCTCTCTCCTCTGCAATCGATGGGTCTCTGGGAGGCTTTTCTCAATTGGCTTCGCAGGTTTTTCCTCTTCTTCAATCCCTCTTTTTTTTTCCTTTTACGCATTCGCGTTCTGGATCGATCTCGACAGCTTCTAGATTCGTGGGCCGTGGATTGATTGACCTGTCGGAGTTGCGAATCCGTCTGTCCTTCGTGTTTTTTTAGCTTTCCCCGTGAAGAAATGCGCTGGACTTTTCAATTGTGTCGCGTGTGCTGGGAAGAGCAGCACCCGGGTGTGTTTTGTCGTCGACGTGTTGCGACAATTCTGGGTTCTTGTTTCTGCATTGGCTGCTTCGATTGTCCTTGTCCGCGTGGTAATTGCGCGTCTGCAACAGGACCGTAGTTCTTCTGGCGTTTGGCAATTAGGCGACGGGATATGATGAAGGATTTCTCATTTTTATTGGAATGCCAGTATTTAGCATGTGTCTTAGGCGTGGCAACGGGTGTCGGTGTCGTCATGTTTCTGCTGGTATTTTTTTCATTTTCATAGCTAAAGCAGCTCCGGTTTGGATCAATATGGCAAAGTTGCGGTTTTTGCACAGAACATGCAAGAAAGCGTCAAGTGATATCTGTTTCGGATTCTGGAGTTTGATAATGTGGAATTTTTCTCAATAGCTTTTCTCATGAAGGCTGTCGTGCTCAAGTAGTGTCAAAAGTTGTGAAATTTAGTCTTGCTAGTGTCCTCATCGCTTGACAATCTCATTGAACGATCCTCCATATATAAGATTCATGCAGTTTTGCAGCTGTAGTAGGGTTTTGAGGGGAATGGTGACTGGGACTGTCCTTGAATCCCTTAACTCAAAAGATGTTTTTATTGGATTACAAACAGTTTCAAATCGCATGAGCTAGTGTTTTTTTTATCTTCCATGGTGCTCTTTCATTACCATAGACTAGATTGGACATCCTTTATCAAAGTTAAGTAATCTACAAAGTGCTTGACCTTACTGATCGTCCATGATTCTATCATAAACTACAGACATCTTTAAGGGAAATGAAACCTCATTTGTTAGATTAGAAAAATCCTATGGTGGTTTCTCTACAAACTATGCCGAAAATGTGGGGGTTGTAGCTTTAGCTAAACCACGGTACCCTTCTTCCTTAAAACATAATTTGGGTGGTGTCTTCTGAAAGATGTGATGACCGTCTTCTATTTTTGGAAGCCATGCTTCTCTTCTATCATCTATCTAGTGGTACTTGTATTTAGAGATGTGCCTGGTCACCTCGCAATGCTAAAGTGGATTCCAATGCATAAAGCAGATAAGGAAGAGGAGTGTAACTCCTTTTATCTTAGCCCCGATAAGGCAACACCCTGATTCTTTGGTTGACCACAGCTTGGAGGAAAGCTCATATTGCAGAGAATGAAGACTTTACCATCTGTCGTTTGTAATATCAAAGACAATCTACTAGTCATCCTGATGACCAGGATCAGTCTCTTGAGGCTGCCAAATGCTTGTGTATTCTTGTTCTTCATGTTTCTGTTACACTCTTATTTTCTGGGTTGTACCAAATATTCTGATGTGAA
Organism: Eucalyptus cladocalyx; assembly: GCA_017140615.1. NCBI lineage: Eukaryota > Viridiplantae > Streptophyta > Magnoliopsida > Myrtales > Myrtaceae > Eucalyptus > Eucalyptus cladocalyx. The sequence goes on along the minus strand of CM029524.1, from coordinate 12,777,735 downwards.
TAGCTGCTTCTTTTAAGGTCCATGAGGTAGATTATTATTAAAAGAGTAGTTCTGCATGATTAACACCTTTACTCATTCCAGCATCTTGTGATGGTGAATCTTATTTATGTTTTTCACAATAGGTTTATTTAGATACTGAGATCGATGGATATTTGACATGAGGAACATCCCTTTCTCTCGTTGTTTTATCTTTCACCTAAATTGTATCTTGTTGCTCAAAAATGATTCTCAGGGTCCCAAGTAGACCTTTAGTGGTCACTCTACGTTTCGGTTTTGATGGTGGACTTGTCTGAATATTGTACCCCCCAAGCCTATGTGCAATTTCATTGGGTATTTATGGAAATGGCTTGTGCTTAGTCTAGTGCGATCATTCACTGCATAAATGCTATGAAGTTGATATGATGTGCTTTACTTGTTATATTTTCACCTTTTCTTGTTAGGGAAAAGCCCATGATCTTGTAAAACATATCAGGCATTTACTTTCTTTTTGTTTGCAATTCTTCATGCTATTGAATTTTGTGTCTAATCCTTGCATTAGTGCTTATGCAAGTTATTTATATATATGCAGCCTCTTCTTCAAGCAGGAAATGGAGCTATCCCTTATAGGACTCCAGAATGCTGGAAAGACTTCACTTGTTAATGTTATTGCTGTGAGTAAATTAATATGTGTGCCCTGAGCGTGTCAACTTTTTTAAGATTTGAAGTTCTAGAGCTCATTTCATTGTTTGTTGTTCTATTCTTTAGACTGGTGGATACAGCGAGGACATGATTCCCACGGTGAGTCACCTCTAAATCCTTGACAGAATTGACATATACTTTTGACTGCTCAATTGTGCTCTTTTCTTTGTCTAGCAAGTGATAGAATCTCTAAGTTGCCTTTTTCCTCCTTCATGTTCTTTTGCAAATATGTTTTTGCTGTTTAATCTCTCTCTCTTCTTTAATTGGTTGTCGAATATGATTTTTCAGGTGGGTTTTAACATGAGGAAAGTTACTAAAGGAAATGTTACAATAAAGTTGTGGGATCTTGGAGGTCAACCTAGGTTTCGCAGCATGTGGGAGCGATACTGTCGTGCTGTTTCTGCTATTGTGTATGGAAACTCTACCTCTTTCCTGCTCCTCTTGATTTGAAAAGCTCTTATTGTCGACTTTTCTGACATCTTTGGCTCTTTTTCCTGCATGTGTATGGCTATGCTTATAGAAGTCATTGAATTGAGTAGTGTCAAGGATTTGCATTTTGCAATACAATTTTTCACATACATAAAAGGGGTCAATATTCATGCAAATGCAAATGGAATATTAACAGTGACTCTCTTGAAATTAGGTTTTAGAGGTAAGATGTTGATTCTGTACGATTGGTATTGCAAGATGTCACAACAAAACATATTGTGAGTCCTGACATGGACATAGTTTAAGTTTTAAGGGCAATGAGGTTCCGTGTGTTATCCTTACTTAAGAAATGCTGATTGGCTGTGGACTTTCTGAATGAGGTATAAAGCTCACTACGATGTGAGTATTTATCATCCAAGCAATTTGTTGACATTTCACCTTTAAGAAGCTTGGAGAATTATTTTCAAGTTTGGGAAATGAACCAGATTGTAAAAACTAGAATGCCCCTTCCATTTCCTCTTGTTGACTGTCATCATTCTGGATGACTAAGCTGGTTTCTTCAGTGAAAATAGGATTATCCTGACAAATGGTGTGATTTTTTATCAGTTTCTGTATCTGTCTAGTCTCAGCAGGATGTTGTATCTTGCTCAAAGTAGCGTTGATGTTGTGGTTAATATACAATGTTTGATGCTGAGTCCTTTTCTTCGTGGAAATGAAACCTACTGACAGTTTTAATCTTGTCATATCAAAATTAGTCTCCATAATCAAGGAGAAGTCACTCAAGTGGGAACGATTGCCCCAGGCTTATAGGTGTATTGTTCTTATCAATGTTCAGAACTAGTTGTCTTGGCAACTTAAACTAGCTTTCCATGATAGACTGATACAGCAACCATAGAGGGGCATTGCTCATGTGGGAACAGGTGCCCTTGATATCAGTAAAGTTTTGATCAGCGATAAATATGATCATTTGGTGATTCCACTAACTATTGAATCTCTAATTGATCAACTTTCTACAATTAGGTACCCTTGGATTACGTGCGATGTAAGTCATGTTTTCCTTGTAAACCATGGTCCTGGTATTTGTTTAGCTTTAGGTGAAAGCATCATAATGAAGTACTCAATATTCATGTATATAGACCATAGTAGAAATTAGGGATTATTTTGTAACATTTGAAAAAAAATTAGTGTTATCCAGAATCCCGAGATAAACTAGGAGGCAGCAGATGAAGTCCTTGAACAGTAGCCCTTACTCCCTTTGAAAAGAGCATTTTTCAAATACATCATCCCGAGACTCACATGTCAAGTTGCAGAAGAACATAGCCAAGAGGATTATCAAACTTCCATCTACTTATTCTGCCACATGTAGGCAGCTTGTTTCAGATCTCGGAGAGCAATCCAAGTGATCAAAAGTTATATTGCTCCTTCAAAGTTATTATTAAAATATTTTTTGCATGGTGAATGGAACAATTTTCTGTGTGTTCATTTTTCTGAATGTGCCTTGGGTGGGGCATTGGAAACAGATAGGTCTAACTAAATAAAATTTTGTCTATGTTGTTTTAAGAGAAAGAGTGCTGAATTTTGATAAAAACTGACCATTAGATGCCCTGTGTAATGCCTTTAGGTCACGATATTTACATAAATAAGTTTGCTTCCTTCTCCTTGAAGCTGTTTGAAATACAGAGGTTGATGGAGGAGGCTGGGTGGAAGAAGAGAGCCGAATTTAGAGGGGAGCGAGACATTAGATGGGAGAAGTTCACATGTTCTTGTTTACTTTTGAGAATGTGAACTTTGAACATTTCAGAAAATAGGATTCATGACACAGAGAGAAGCATTCAAACAATCCACTAAGATGTTTATATATCTTGGACTATTTTTGGAAAAAAAGGAATAGAAAAGCATTTCAAGGAGTTCAATCTTTCTGGCATATTTTAGAGATGGCCGGTTTCATACCCTTCACTTTTGTATTGTAGGAGGCCCAATTAACTCATACCTTTTGTTCAATAATAAATGAATATATGTGGATGACAGATGAGCATTTTGGTGTAGTTTGCACAGAGAGTTCACAGAGATGGAGTTTCTTTTCTCCTTCTGCCTTCAATAAGATTTTGGTGGTGGAGACTAGAAATATTTCTGTTGCAGATCTGTTGGTAAAAAACTTCAGAAACTAATGAGAGTTATAAGATGTGTTAGACAATGTCAATGCCTTCATTATGGATGCATTTTGGTAACTGGGACCTTCAAGTGGTTAGGAGTCCTCTGCAACTTCTGTTGGTTCCCTGCTGGTGGCACAATGAAAATTCACTCTCATTCCAGTTGTTTTGTTGTCATACAGACACCTATAATATGCCATGATATACAGACACATTCACATTTATTGTTTTGGCTTTATCAAGGCCATTAGGTTGTAGGAAATTGCTTTTGCTTGTGCTCTGAATGCTTTGACAGAGCTTCCTATATTTATTTATTATCAAAACAAATGTTTCCTTACCAAAGGTCAGTAAAGTAATTTGAGTAATGAATTTAGTAACCCTGGATGTGTATCCTGCAGTTATGTTGTAGATGCTGCTGATCCTGATAATCTGAGCATTTCCAAAAGCGAGCTTCACGATTTGCTAGGCAAACCTTCTCTAAATGGTATTCCCTTGCTAGTACTGGGTAATAAGATTGACAAACCTGGAGCTCTCTCTAAACAAGCATTGATGGATCAAATGTAAGATGCCTATAACTTCCTGATATATTCCAAAGTTCCCAGTACTGTCAACTTGCTGCTGGAAGTTTTGTTGTTGGTTTCAAAAAATCTTTCTGTTTTGACACTGAAAATCATGCCTTACATTGTGCAGGGGACTCAAATCGATTACAGACAGAGAAGTTTGCTGTTTCATGATATCATGCAAAAATTCGACCAACATTGACTCCGTCATAGATTGGCTTGTTAAGCATTCAAAATCAAAGAACTGAGCGGAGGCTTTCCGTGAGTTGTGGTTTTCTGTGTGTGTAATCTTTGAACAGTAACATTCTGGATTGTTGGTGGTGTTGGTGAGATTTTCTTTGCTAACTTGTTACCGATTATTTGATTAACTTCTGGAGCTACTGTGCATTGTATATCAAACCCATTTTTCTGATGATAACTGGAGTAAATCTTTGTTTCCCTGAAGCCTTCAATCTTCATCTCTCTTGTGAGAAGACCCTTCTTAGCATTGCTAAATGAAAGAACTCCAACATTTGCCCTCTCCTAAATTGAAAATATGGGTGCCTGATTTTTTATTTCAGCGACCTGATGTGGATGCTAAAAAGCGGTCACTTATATGTTGAGTACATTACTGAAAGGATTGGTTTGTGCTGCTACATCCAAGTGAATTAGATGACGTCGTGACTTTCATGAACACTGATCTCAACCCCTGGACTTTTCAGGTGGCGTTGACATGATGCCCTTGCAGAACTTGCGTAGGGCATAGATAGATGGTAGGAGGTGAAAACACCATGTGACTGAAGGGAAGAGAACTTGAAAACGGCGAATCTGTAAAAATCATGAAATTACCAATCCCCTGCTTTTCTCCGACGAAGCCTCAAGTAAGGAGAAGCATCATATACACATCTCCAAATGACAATTCCTCTCCTGTAGCCACCTCCTTTATATCCCAAGATCTGCATAGAAATATTGCAAACGAGATCATGCTGGTACTCTGTACAATTCATTATTTTTCTCCCCTGTTCAGTCTAGTTCCGTAATGTTTTTTTATTTGTGTGGAGTCCTTATGCTTTTGGAAATCAATTCAGTCTCATCCTTCCATTGAATAGACTAATAAAAATTTTGATGCCGCGAATGGCATTGGCAACTGAACGTCAAGTGTTCCAGTTGACATATCTAAACACGTATAATTGGATGGTCCATATGCTCCACGTGACACCTTCTTACTTCTTTATTTTGAAGCACAAAATTAATTTTGGTGTCTTCCAGCCTTAAGAAAACTCTTATTTTGTAACGCCACCACCCATCGCCACCATCAACCTCCTAAGACTTGACTAGGAAGAAAATATGCCCTGAGGGCTACTTAGGCACAAATACAAATCAGAGGACTTATCTTAGCCTCAGTCTCTTTTTGCAAGTCAGTACAATTCGAATAACCATTCAATCATTTCAACCAATCAGATCGAAACATCGATCAATCGATTCAGTCGATTACATGTCATCACGACCATCTCCCAGTCATCTCAATCCATACTATCTATAAAGTTTGATCATAATTAGGAATGCTCACTCTAAGTTGATAAATAGATAGTATAGCTCACTAGAAGCCGCCAGATATACTGACATAGATAATGCTTACTAGAAGCTGCCAGATATACTGATATAATATATTAATTATGCTCACCAGAAGCTGCCAAATATACTAATATAGTCTATTAATTATGCTCACCAAAAACAGCCAGATATATTGATATAGTATACTGATTATGTTTACCAGAAGCTGCCATTTTTATCATACCCAATAAAAATATTCGTATGTTGGTACACGGTCAGCTTTAGCCAAAATATAATATTTTTTCACTTGAAAATCCCACTAATTTTAATAGTTCACAAATTCATTTTTGATATTGTAAACCGAAGCCCGGTGACTTTCTAATTAATTATTGAAATTAATTAATTTTGGGATAATTACCCACAATCACACCATTGCAACCATCATAAAATTTCAGCCACTGGCTATCCCGGTTTAATTTTTGACAAATAATTAATTACTTAATTAATTACGAAAATAATTAATAAATGCCAATAAACAGGACTTAGGCCAGTGAAACCTAATTGAAAGCCGAGACGGGCCCGGAAAATTTCCGAACCATTTTAGATAAATATTAGAGTTTGTCTAGGCTCTAATTACACTACTCTAACCACCTAACATGCAATAAAAATTAATTAAATTGTTAATCTAATCTAACTATCCATCTAATCTATACTTAATCTAAACTAATCAACCCTTAAGAGTTATTAAATTACTAAGCAATGATTAGTGAGTTAAAATCAATTGATTAATGATCCACTCGGACCAAAACAACGACAATGTGACAGCAGCTGATAAACTCCAAAGTAGTGGCACCAACGGGGACCCGGACTAGGCCGAAATTGGCCTTGCAGGTTTTTGCACACGTTGAAAACTGATGTTGTACAAGGTGGGCAAGGCTGACTTCGCACAGTTGTTTCGGTGGGGATTCTCGCATACTGTTGCTGGGCAAAACCGAGGGAGTTGGCCGCACGTGAAAATGTCATGGAGCTGGCCGTAGAGATGGGTAGAGACGTGGAGAAGGTGGGCTGGGCTTTGGTTGGCAAAGGAAAAACGTGAGGAGTCAACAAACCGGTGGGGGAAGCTTTGGTGAAGTGGGGATGGATAGGTGGGCGGACAAGCAGGCGGTGGATGGAGCAGCTGGCAATGGATTAGAGGGAGCTTTGAAGAAAATAAATGAAAGAGAAACAAAAGACAGAAGGGAAATTGGGGCTTGGCGTGCGAAGGATAGAGAAAACAATGGAGACTTGCTCGAGAATCCAAGGGAGGAGAGAGAGAGAGAGAGAAAAGGATAAGGGAGAAGGGGGGTTGTCGGCTGAGAGGGGGAGAGAAGAAAGTGACGTGCACGAGTGAGAAATGAGAGAGTGAGACGTGCGATGGAGAGAGGGTCTGGTGGGGTGGGGAAGAAAAGCCAATTAAAAAGGATCTAAAAATCAATAACACTTGGTCCAAAAAGTCTTCAAGTTAATCCCCTTTGTCCCCCATAATTATATCTTGCAAATTAATCCACAAAAACTCCATTTTGATGACAATGTTGCAGCCCTCATCCTAAGCTCCAAATTTCCTCAAAATAAACTTCAATTTATTTTCCGATTTCCCCAATTCGATGTCCAATTTTGTTGAAGAAAAAGCCCACACAATTTCTATAAGTTCCCATTATCAAATAGCTCAGTTTACAAGTCAAAAATCCCTTCAATTCGATTAATCCAAATTTCCGTTTGTTTTTCGAATCGTCCGAATCGATTTTCCGTAAAAATTCCGGAATTACCGAAAATTCTTCGAATGATGAGTCGACGTTCCTAAAATGATTCATGACATGACATAACTTTTAATTTCTGAAATTGGGTTCAATTTCGCAGTTAATTTCAATCTGACGCGATTTTAGCGTGACCTAACGTACTGGGTAGATTTCAAGAATTTTTTGTGCAATTGACTAGTGGTTGATTTTCTTCGAGCCACACATACCCCTTCAACACATTGGCGACTCTCGGTTGTTGTGAAAATCTCAAGGTTTTAAATATGAACATAAGGCGTCAAAACGACAAAAAGATCGGTCTAGTGCCGATCAACAAGAATTTTGTAAATTAGTGGAATTATCCACGTTTAGCCACATATCTTAGTCGAACTGACCTATTTCTGATCTTTTATTGATTTTAACTGTGCCGTAATGACCATTACAGACTAGTACAGTTGAGCAGTCAATTTCTAGTTGAATTCTCAAGTTTATTGCGTTTAAAATCCCTTAATGGCTTCACCTGATAGACTAGTTATCTCGTGAGTGGCCATCTCATAGAAAAACACTATAGTTACGTCGACGAAAAGCCCGACTCATTCAATTGAAAACAGAATTGAATTTTTAGGATGTCACAACTATTGACCGTAAACCATAATAGTTACAGTCACTCTATGGAAATGTTCACCTTTGGAATAAATATAGATGAGCATACTTGAGCCTGGAACTGATGAAATCCAAGGAAAGATGGAATCGGTCATTATACTAGTGGGAAGGGAGGCAAGATATGGTTGTGACTTAAGATTCAAGTACCTTTGAAAAGACTAAAGGAATGGGGGGAATGACTACTTGGTTGAAAGCATAGGCTAGTACGAGTTGATCGGAAGAAGGAAGGCTTAGATTACAAGATCCTGGACACAATCTTCCTAGAGATGGAGAGCCCATTGCCTCACCTTTTCTAGCCTCTCTTTCTTGTTTGCTTACCTAGCTCTTGTCTTAGTGAATCTTCCTCTTTCCTTTTCTATTTTTTTTTTCCTGAGTGTTAAAAAAAAAGTAGATTTTTCATTTGCCGAAGAATTTGATCCGCCTCGATTCGATCAATAATGGGATTCTTGGCTAGAGAAAGGTTCTGTGACATGGACGCCTAGCCCAACTGGGTTAAAACATCGTGCGACTCGGAGGACATAAGACTTCTTGGTCAAGTTCAATTGCCGATAGGATGCTCCTACCCCACCATGCTTGGACTTTCCTTAAGAAGAAAGAGGGGGGGGTATGAAGGGTGGAAAAGACTGCCAAAAGTGTATGAGAAAGAGGTAACCTTAAGTGTTGGAGTGGTGACAAAACTCTTGATTGATCAATGCAAGTGAACTGTGCTTAGATGCTTTGTCAAACTACACCGATCTACGAGAGGAGTTGATGGATGAGTAGGCTTCCCCTTTCAATTCACGAAATGTGATCTAGAACATGATGGGAATTTGCATGCCTCGGTAGGAAAGAGATCACTAGAGTATAGCACAAGATCGCCTTTTCTTGCTACCATGGGGTCAACCTATGAACAAGGTAAACCTAATGGGAACCAAAAAGGGGAAGGGTACCGCATTAGGCATAAGACGATCCACAAAGCGAAGGCTCACCCAACTGAAGGAAGGAGCTTTGGAAGCTAACCAACAACTTAGAGCTAATAGAAAGGAGGTGAGATATGCAATAGGTAACTTGCTTCTTCATTCCTATAGCTCGAGGTTAAGAGGAAAGAGAATATGGGAGCGAAGCAAGAGGGATGTGTTCAGTCTTTTTTAAAAATGAAGAAGATTTTTGGAAAGGTAACAAGATCATCCCCAGTGCCTTAATTGAATATGAATAAAATAGAATATGTCCCATTGCCAACATAAACTTGATCCTTGCTTCCAAATGAAGTAGCTTTGAGTGGTGTGGCTAAGAAGTGCAACAACTTCATCAATTTGAAAACAAGCAAGGAGGGATTAAACACCTCTAATTTCCTTCTTCATTAATAACTATATGTGGACGCGTAGATCAGAGGGCTTCCAGCTTCTATAACATAACAAAAGGAATAAGGATCCGGATGATTTACAATTCACTGAGTGTGCAAGTCAAGAGTTTTTAATTGATTTCAGATCAATTCGCATTGCAATCGCTTTAATCGACCCCTTCGGTGAAAAATCGTAACATGCCTTGAAGAATTCCTACCAGTAGACTTCCTTGTACTCAAAGTGAATTGTCTAAGTGCTCTCCCTTGTCTCATTCTCAATCTCGAAATCATTTGATTCCGTCTAAATTAGCTCATAACTCCTACTACTTCTTTTCCTTCACCATCATTTGTGGTGTTTCCTCTTCTTCCTACGAGTAGTCGATATGCCAGCAAGCCCCATGGGTGGTGTCAGTTTAGGGAGGACTTGTTCCTGGTTCCTGCAACTGAGAAGCCTCAAGCTCTACCCCCGTTACTCAACCTCTATAAAAGAAGCCAAGCCCGTTCCCATTTTTATAATAAGTTGGTAAGCTCCATGGTCTAGGCAAGCTCCATGGTAAGCTCTGGTTCACGGCTTAAATAGCCAATAGATTAAGTGTTATTAAATCAATCTTGTTGTCATGAATGGACATTGGTTTGTGAAAGTCAGCAGGACATGAACATTAGATTTGAGTGTCGGTCAATCATGAATGTTGATTGCTCCAAATTTGTGACCACAACAATCAAAAGCTAGACTATAAAGTAGTCTGTTTTGTTATGCTTTGCCACAAAATGCAAGAGAACTACCTTCACATCCTGGAAAAACAAGCTAGAAATGTCTAGAGGATTAGTAGGCATGAAAAATGAGATGGATGGATATATAACTCTACCAAAACTAGTACTTTCATTGGGTAGGAACCATTCCAAAATCAATCTTGAATTAGCACATGGTTGCAGGTTACCCTAGTAGGATTGGTTCTATGGACCTACCCAGGTGGTTGGATCTTGGATGGGTTTGCAAAACCATTTGGCGTTTCTCGGTTCCCATTTTATGGTATCAGTCCTCAGTGGGTGGTTCTCAATCCCAACTTGGAATTGGGAACCACCCACTCTGAAATTGATCACCTTTAGTTCAAGTATCCATAGGAGTATTGCGTCGTGGATAAAAGAATGTGATTCATCTAGTCTATGTTATTACATTGGCAATCTTTAAGGTTGTGTTCGGCAGTTAGGTTAAAATTTAGAATATGATAAAATTTATCTTATTATATATTTGGTATTTGCTCAAGATAGGATAAAGTCGGATATAAGGGGGATTAGACCAAATAAAATTATTTCATAAGGGAGGTGGAATAAATGTTGATTGGATTTCTAGTATCCATAATTGGAAAGTTATTTTTCTCGAATAAAAAATTTCTTAAATTAACAAAATAAAACTTATATTTCAATATAATTAACATTTGAATTCTAATATAAGAAATTCAAAATAAAAAATAATAATTTAGTTATTTCATTTTAATCTTATATTTATATATTCGAATTTAATTATATTTTATAATATAAGTTCAATATATAAATATAGATATATATTTATATTTAGGGTTATTGCCTTGAAAAATCCCAAACCAGTATACACGTGACAAATTTATTCAAAACTAATTTTTTGATCACAAAAAACCACAAATTAGTACAAATTTGATAAATTTATCTAAAACCGGTATCCTTATGACAAATTTACCCTATGTTAATTTCCGTTAAATTTTACCGTCAAATTATTAAGTTAAATGACACGTGACGGTTGACTTATATACGGTTTGAGATTTTACTCTCCGTTTGTTACAATTACATAATTTTTGTAATTTTTTATGGTATTAATTCAATTTAATGTAAGGTATATTTGTCACAAATATACAAATTTAGGGTTTTTGGCGGTTGAATAAATTAGTTTGGGATAAATTTATCACAAGCATATCAGTTTGTGATTTTTTATCGTTAGTTGGGATAAATTTATCACAGGTATATCAATTAGGGTTTTCCATGGTTAAAAAAATATGTTTGAGATAAATTTGTTACACGTATACCAATTTGGAATCTTCATGGTATTAACCCTTATATTTATTACATAGTTTAGGTATTTTAGATATATTAGTATATTTTACTATTTACTAAAATTTTGTTAGAAAATGATAGAAGGGGAATAAAGAAATAAAAAAGAAATTAATTAAAACAAAAGAAATCAAATAAAAAATAAAATACAAATAGAGTAGGTAAGAGTGTCCGGAGAAATCTTTAACATATTCATTTGTAAAAATTTTTGGTTTCTTTATACTAATATGCTGTTATACTTTATATCAAACAATGTACAATGGTGTGAATTTATCAAACTTTATCACTATAGTTACTAAACAGTGAATATGATATAACAAAATTAATAGATTTCATATATTATTATATCCAGTCCAATCTTATCCTCATCAAAAATCCGGATGACTAAATGTAGCTTAAGAGGCCAATAACAAGATAAATTCTTGTCAATGAAGTGATCCAAAGCAAGTCATCTCCAGTTGTATGGACTCCACAGTCTACACAATCCTCTAGAACATCAAGCTATTGAAAAGCACGTACTAAAATTTTGTGAACATACTCTTGCATGTTAGAGCGAGTTTGTCATTCGTCAATAAAGGCACAAAGGCACACACGCACGAGTTAACTTCCAGAAATTAAAAGGTTTGAGATTGCTTTCTCAGGCGAGCTATTGCCTCTAGCACCGGCGGATTGCGCACAAAATGATTCTCTTTAAGGGCTGAAGCGATGTTTAAGGAGACCGTGTTTAAAATTTATTATGAGTCGCCTTGATGAATCATCTCGTTGGGAGAGCGAATAATTTGTCATCAAACACTTAGGACTTCTGACCGTGTTCGAAATCTCGATCTCTTGACCACAATGATCCGGCCTTCGGGACATGTTAGGCAAGCCATCTCATGTAGAAAAAGACAGATCAAATTATATTTACATCGGCACATGTATTATCCGGCTGAACAGTCACGTTTATCTTAGTTAGTCATGACTTGATTGTGAATCCATGATGAGAGTCGAACGTGTTTTCATGGGGAGCTGAAGACGCTTGAACCGATTTTATAAAATTGAGTCTCGGGTACAATAGTGTTATTTATCATATCTGCTTTTTATCCTTAACCGGTACATAAAAAGTTCAACACATGTGTACTCATTGGTTGCACAACTTAGATGTCGATACTTCACATTTACCTTAAAACCATGCTTTGTTAGCTGTACCGATTGATTTTTAATGCTCATCTATTTCTATTAAGGTTAATACAAATAAAAATCTCAATCCGATATCTTATAATACATTTATCCCAACGTAATTTGTCATCAAATCTATAGGATTTCGACTAAATTCGAAATCTTGACCTCTTGACCACAATGATCCAGCCATCGGGACGTGTTAGGAGAGCGACTAGATTGTGATGGAGAGATTCACGTAGGAAAGACATATCAAATTGTATTTACATCGGCACAAGTATTCTCTGGCCACACGGTCATGTTTACTTTAGATGGTTATGACCTAAATGCATGACGAAAGTCCAATATGTTTTTATGGGGAATTGAAGACGCTTAAAATTGAGTCTTGGGTATAGTAGTATTGTTTATCATAGCTCCTTTGTATCCTTAACTGATACATAAAAAGTCCAACACACGTGTACTCATTTTTGCACGGTTAAGATGTCAATACTTCACATTCACCTTAAAACTATGCTTTTTTTTTAGTGCTTATCTATTTTTATTAAAGTTAATACAATTAAAAATCTCAATCCAGTGTCTTATGATACATTTATCCCAAAATAATTTTCGTTTCACGAAAAAATCCTTAAATGATACTGCTAATCCAAATCTATTTTCCACGTTGGATTCCAAAATGATTGTAGAGGGTAGATTAATGTCACAAATATTAATTTTGGATTTTTTGTGAGATCAAAATTAATTTGAAGTTGTTCCCTGGTCCTCTTTTGTTTGGAGTTCTACTATGCCGCCTAGATACCAGACTCATTTGTGGCTTATCACCCGCAAGAGGTTGCCGACCCAGGTTCTGCTTGCTTCGGTTGGTAGACTCTCTTCAGCTTCTTGTCCCTTCTGTTCATGCAGGCCGGATTCAGTAGATCACTTATTTTTTGCTTGTCATGTCCCTGGCAATCTCGCCGCCTATTGGGCGGCTAAATTTAATATATCCTGGCGCAACAAATCGTGGCTTGAGAACTTGGACTGGGCGGCTAGATGCTTCTCGGACAAAAAATTTTATGATGTGTTGGCCCGGTTTAGTTATGGAGCTCTCTGTTATATTATTTGGAAGGAGCGTAACAATATCATCTTCCGTAATCAGACTCTATGCATCCCGGCGATGATGATGCATCTCCAGAAGGCCATTAAGGATAAATCGTCGACCCTAAAAAATGTTGTGGATAATCCTAAGAACAGAAGGCTGCAACGAAGCTGGGGCTTGAGTCCGTCTATCTTTCATTGATGGGGGTTTTTAGTTTTGGCTTGGTCTTTTGTTTCTTAGGTCTATTTGTCTTTTGGTCCTTGGCACCCTTACACTCTCCCACGAATCAGGTCCTTTTGAGTGTTCGTTTTGGTGGTGCCAGGCTTTTCTTGTATTTTGTGTATAATCTTATCAATACAAATCTTACCTTTACCAAAAAAAAAAAAAATAATTTGAAGTTGATGTGTCTCATGGTACAAATTTGAAAAGTTTTCATGGATGATGAATTGTAGGAAGCTAGTTTAGCTTGTATATCTATTTTCCACGTCGATCCTAAAATAATCGCCTGTATATCTTAAAGTAATTTATCAATAAAAAATAATTTTAACACAAATAATAATTTGTGTTAAAATGTTTTGATTGACAAAGAAAATGTGTTTATAGTTCATTGATTTTTGTAATCAACATGGGCGATCACCTCCAGAACAATAATTTTGGGATTATTAATTTTTCACAAAGCAATTGAGTAAGAGTGTGCGTACAAAATTTAAAAAGAAATTGATTTATAGCCAAAACCGAAAGTTAAAAATTTTCGTTTCGATTTTTTCTTCAAATATATTTACGGAATAGAAATTTGTTTAGAAATAGAGAAATCAAATGCGTTAATTCAAACTTTATTTTATTCCAAACTTTTTTTAACAGAAAAATAGAGAAATTAAGAAACATAAATTTTATCACGCAACCTAAAAGACTTAAAAGCAATTGTAGGAAGCTATTTTAACTATAATGAACGACATCTTCGGGAATTTTCTTTTTTCTCTAATCAGCTTATATTTCATTTTCTTCGAAAATAGGGAGACTTTTATTTCTCTCGAAGAACGGACGGGCGAAGAACATTGTCGACGCTGAAAATGGCGAGGTCTCTGCAACGCATCTCGAGCCGAGCTCTCGCGCTCCGTCCGTCGCTGCTGGCGGCGTCGCGGCCTTTCTCCGCCGACGCCGACGCGCTGGTGGAAATCAAACCCGGCGAGATTGGCATGGTCTCCGGTATTCCCGAAGATCACCTTCGGAGGCGGGTACGAACTCCTTTCCCCAAAATTAGATCTTTGCGTTTAGTGCTCTTCGCTCTCGCTGCAGGTATTAGGGTTATTATCGTTGCGACACGATCGAATCTGGTTCTTCGGGATATTGCTTCCCCGGGGACTCTTATCGATTTAATGTACCTCCAAGTTGCTGCTTTGTGGAGCGTCTCCACGTCGGATTTTGGGAACCAGAGTCGCAGTTCGGTTTGGGGTTTTCGGGGTTTCTTGTTGTGCTTCGGTTTTCATGATTTTTTTACCAGTAGTGGTTGTATAGGTATTGCGAGGATGGGGATTTGTGGCATTGAAAGCCATCGCATTGGAGTTATAGCTGTCTCTTCTCTTTCCAGTTTCCCTTTCCTTGATATTCCCCACTTCTGTTGCAGGTTGTGATATATTCACCTGCAAGAACCGCGACTCAGCAAGGATCAGGGAAAGTGGGGAGGTGGAAAATTAACTTTTTGTCAACACAAAAGTATGTAGTGCAATCTGGTTGGTCTCTTCAGTTTGGAAAATCTTGGGCTATTTTATGTTGTGCATCTGAATTGGGTTTAACTTTAGTGCTTCCATATAGTGGGTATGCGGCTACTTCCCAATCTTTAGATTACTGCAAACATAGCACATCTTTCCTCTGTCGAACATGCTGTGCTTCAGCTTATTACTTGCATCTACACATGAAGGTGTCCTGTTAATTTAATCAATCATGAGCAAACATGCGATGCTTTAGTAACCGTTGAACTTTAAATTTTCTATTATTTGTTTTTAGTATTATGAGTGTATATTCCTCTCTCCCTGTATAATGTCCTCGAGACACTCACATGCGTGAGCAAAATATGAATGCATGTATCTCTCTTCAAATTAGGTACCTAGAAGTTCATCACGTCCAATCAATTTGCATTTTCATAAAAGTTTTTGGTTAGATTTTTGATTGGTTGCTGCTTTACAATCTACTCACATTTTCATATATATATATATATTATGTGATCATGAAAACTTTTGATTTCTTCTTATGAAATTACAAATTGCAATTAATAATGATGATAACTAGAACTCTCACCAACTAATTTGTGATGATGTTCTAATGTTTATAGGCTTAAATTTGGAGATTGAGGCCGAACCACTTTGAATCTCCTAGACGATTTTTCTATCCCAACTCTTCCTTATACTTGATTTCTTGTTAATTATCTTTTGGAACCCAATTCACCCTTCTTGTGTTGTGACCATTATCCGAGCCAACTACTTAATACTCATCTCTTGAGTATGCTATCTTAGTTTTTAATTGGGATATGTCTGCAGGTGGGAAAATCCATTGATGGGTTGGACATCCACTGGGGACCCATATGCTAATGTTGGTGATGCTGGATTTAGTTTCGATAGTGAAGAAGCTGCAAGGTCATTTGCTGAGAGACATGGTTGGGAGTACGTGGTATGTGTAGAACACTGAATTTGTCTTTACTCTCTTGTATAACTGTTCTGCAGATGCTTTCGGTCACATGTTTGCTTGGTTTACTGGTAATCCCCTCAGAGAGTTGAGTGTACATTCATCCTTATGCTCAAGTATACATATAGACTGGATTGGTTTGGGTTTGTGCATGTTCTTGTGCATCCCTTTTATGGCTAAAATAAGTTTTCCTACAGATGTCTAAGTATGTAATGAGGATAACGGCTTACTTTTTATGCATTTCTCCTCAATTAGGATTTTGGGTCATATGCACATTATTACTGGCTTAGTACGAACCTTTGTACAGCTGTATGGTCGCTCCATTGTTACCTGAAAATCATTGGACGGATGTATATTAGATTCTTCTCCAACCTTGAAATGGCATGACCCTTCTGCATTCTGGATGTCTTTTGTTTTTGCCCCCTATTGTTGGAAGCCTGAACGAGGGGGAAAGTAGAATGAGACTCTGTTTCCTTCTCCCTTATCTGAGTACAACCTTGTATATACGTTGTTAGTTTTGTGCATGCCGGTTTTCAGTTACCATATCAAGTTCGTGATCATCAGGGGCCAAGTACTTTCATTTTGCGTCATGTGGACTTCTCCAGTTTAATGTTGACTTGGCTAAAGCATTTATGATTCATGCTTGCGAGAATCATTGCTTTGCCCGAGATTTTCTAGGTATTAAATTTGGGGTATTTATAGGGACTTATGCTTGTAGACTAATGGAGTTAAATGATCTTGAAATTTCATGTTACAGTTGTAAGACAACTGTGACCAACAGTCATTTTTTAGCTGCATATCATTTGAATATTATCTGGAACTATAAGGGCCTTTATATTTATTTTTTGGTGCTTGGGCATTTTCCAGGATTTGAAAGATTAGGAGAAATCTTGTAACTTTTGCCAACTTGGCCTTAACAACTCTTTTGCAAAATGAAATTTTGAGAAATACTTCTGTCCCATACAAGACAAGGAAGATCTTGTTCCAATTTTAGTTGCAATCGCTTGTTTCTATGTACTTGCTTCTCGTGCGGTCTTTTAGTTCTTAATTTCAGATTGCAAGAGATTTAGTCATGAATGTTTTAAACATATTAGTATATATGTGTACAGGGGTCCAAATGAACTTTGAGCTTGTGTTCCAAAATGAAACGTGAAAATGGCAAGTTGGATGAATAGCAAATTGGCCACTGATGAAAGCTTTGTTTGTTTACTTATTTAAAGTATACAGACAAATAAGTTGAAAAGGCTTTCTTTTATAAATGTTAGGTATCTTCAGGGCTGGATGAGTTGGTTGGGTCAAAGGGGAGGGTTCTTTCTATTGATAGGATTAGGAGTACAATACCAACCCAGGTGGAAATCACTTGGATGCTCCACATCCCAATTTGTATTGGCAAACATCATACAAGATAGAAAGGGAGAAAATTAATCTGTCCATTTCCTTGTTCCTGCTGATTATTTAAATGGATATTGACACCATATTCACCTAAGTGTGCTTCAACTTGTTGGGTGTGCTACCTTTGCAAATTATTAAGACAACTAGCTAATCAACTCTCTCGTCTTAAAGTTTATGTATCATCCATGATCTCAGTTGTTATCTCCAAAAAGCCACAATTGACCATGCATATATTATTTCTGCAGGTTAAGAAGCCTCACACCCCTTTATTGAAGGTATGAGTTCTTCCTTCATGTGTGCTGTCTGCTGTTTGCTTGGCCATGTCACAGCATGTCATTCTACAGGAGTTGCATGTGTGAGAGCCTACATAACACAATGTTAATCTGGTGGGAAAAGATGTGGTTCTGGCTGTACATATTGTTCTGGTCTTTTTTCTTATTAACAAAGACTGATGGTACCATGTCATGTTGCTTGGTAGTATTTTTCAGGCTATTGATTGTACTAGTGGTCTTGATAGCTTTCAGGGATCTAATACTCCATTTCATTAGGGCGAGACTTACTATAGACATTCTTTGAACAGTAGGTTTTAGTTACCTTTTTCTTTCCTTCTCATTTGTTCTCTTCAACGTGCATCATCAGGACCTTGGGCAGTCTTTATGACTTTTTTTTTTTTTTTGGCCTTTCCTCATTGTTATTCTTCTACCTTTTAATTTATCTTTTGATTTTGGGGATTTTTTAATTAATTTGCTTTAAAGGGGGCAATCCTACCCCCTGTACGATGGAGGCCATTAACAATGATGATGATGATCATAGCTGTCAATCACATCCGACTGATCTTGAAAGGAATGACTGGAAAAAACAGAATGTCGTATTAATAGAGAATTCTGAAAATATTTTCTTTTTACTGTTGTAAATATAAATATTTATCTCTGTGAAAATCAAAACATTTGTGCAATCACTTTCTAAGATGTCTTTAGTTGCCAATTAAAAGATATAGCTGTCCAGCACTATAAAGAGAAGTGGCAGCAAGTAGGCAGATTGCAGAACTGATAGCTATGTGATCGGCTTCCTGTAGTGCAGTATTTCCTCTTCCCTTATGGTACATAGCCCATTTTCTAGGGTGTCATCTGGCTAAGCGCATGAGACATGGACTTGTTCCTGTGAAAATTGTTTAGATCAATTTTCGTAATCCTCATTTAGCTTCCTTAGTGTTTTGCAAAGGTGTGGATGGCAACCATGTTAGGCCTCTGATGGCAGATTGCACTGAAGAAGAGATTGGATTGTGTGTTTTCCATTCATGATGGATAACGAGAATAAATCTTTATGCATTTGATAGACCAATAGAAGAAGAAAATAAAAACACAGTGACCTATTTTTCCCTGGCCTAGGAAATTTCTGCTGCTGGTTTTCAATAATTTCTTTTCTTGGAAACTGCAGCCAAAGGCTTATGCTGACAACTTCAAGTGGAAGGGCCCGGCGCCAAACTGAGGAACATTGATCTTTCAGTTTGCCCCTACTTTGGTTCATATTGAAGAGAGGTTCCATCACAAGCTGTCATCTTCTTTGTTGTGTCTGGGACATAGTCCAGACTTCAAACCCCATTGTTCTTTGTCATGTACCGGATGTATTGTTGCTCCATGATGATAGCTCAGTGGTTATAATAATTGGCTAGAGAATGGTTCTTTTTTGCCTTCCTACTATCTCAATGATGAGATTATGTTTTGTTCACAAATTTAATTAAGCTTTCTGGCTTTGCTGTGAATTTGGAGTGGACTTTTCACGAGATCACGGTATTAACAAATGGGAAAAGAGGGCACATTTTATGTCTTTTGGGACCTTGTTAATGGAACCGCGGTTAACTTTTGTTCTTATTTGAATAGCCTGAGTAGCTTAGATTTGTGACACTAGTTAATTAAAATTGCGTATAGACCTCTTGCATTTTCACCTGTTTAACTCTGCCTCCTATATTCTTAGACTCGCTTTGCCTCTTAGAACAAATTTGCATTAGCAGGACTAATTGAAACTTCATTTAGAAAAGGTATCCGTGAAACTTTAAGCTCAGATCACTCACAGAGCTTGATTTTAAGCCCTAACCTCTCCCTGCCAGCACCTGCCACTGCGAGAATCCATTCCTAGTGCCACCAAAGTTGCCGGAGTAGGCGCAAAATTGCCATCGCCTCCTTGCTCCTCTCCCTTTTCTATCTCTTGTTCGAGGTTCGTGACACAAATGTCCAGATTGGGGTTGCTTGTCTTCAATTTGGATCATATGGCAGGTTCCAATCATTGCTAAACTCCGATCTGCCTACAGTAGTTAACGGCCTCCCCAATTTTGGCAAGTCTGTAGAAAGGAGAAAGAGAGAGAGAGAGAGAGAGAGAGAGAGAGAGTGATAGGTTTCGGGTGGTCAAAGCAGACGGTTGGTGGCTTCGTCATTGCCATAGTTTGGGAC
The DNA here is from genome assembly GCA_017140615.1 of Eucalyptus cladocalyx. NCBI lineage: Eukaryota > Viridiplantae > Streptophyta > Magnoliopsida > Myrtales > Myrtaceae > Eucalyptus > Eucalyptus cladocalyx. Next base: position 12,757,796 of record CM029524.1, on the reverse strand, counting down.
GAGATTTGGGGAAGAGATTGCTCATAACCCTGTAAAAGAAGTAGACCACAACTCAGGATATCTCAATTTAAGCGAAGTATTCAAACTTCATACTAGAGAAAATTTAGTTGTTTCGAGGATTACGTTTTTTATAATGTCATGTACAATATTCCCATCGGCATGTCTTACTATATTTTGATTGCATATTTTACTTTGGTGAATTTGTCCATCGTTTTACTTTTTCAGTGACTTACATAAGTCGACATTGTTCGAGATCTCACCCTAGTAAATTTCTGCCTCTATCACTAAATGAAGTGGAATCTTCCATCATGTCAGCGTCAACTTGTTAGTTATCAAATCCAAGTAATTGTCAGAATTTGCTTGTGAATTCAACTGAATCATACCATCTGAAGCCTCGTCACCCAGTACCCATTTATCTCGAGCCACAATATCCAAAGGCGACTTTAAAACCGATAGGTTGACCTTGTGTCGACCGTATACAAAGAGAGTATCCATCATCTCTCTCTCTCTCTCTCTCTCTCTCTCTCTCTCTACTTCAATTCTATTGTCTATTTTTTTCTGTTAATATTATTACTTTAATTTCTTTGAAAAATTAAAAATGTAAGCACACGGTAGAATACACTAGTACCTCATTTAGACCTTACTATAAGGATCTCACAATTGTTACAAAATATGGATGAGCATGGTTTTAGGGTAAAACTTGGAATTGAAGAATTGGAATGTCCAATTCCAAGTTCCAAAATATGCGAGGTAGGTTTCATGTTCCAAAAGTTGGTGAATCTATTTTGATGGATAGATTCTAAATTCTAGTTAGGTGGAACGTAAAATCTAAAATAAATTTTTGTATTTTATTTATTTATTTATGTGTTCACGTTATCCTATGTATTTTATATTGTTCAATGATAAATGTCTAATTTGGAATCACTAATTTGAGTCTTCATTTTTATGAGTGAGACTTTTACTTTGTTAATATCTCATATTTTTTGCATGCCTAAATATAAGTTAAGGTCAGTAGATTGTAATAGTAAGTGATGGTCATTAAATGTGATGATTCATTGATGCTGTTCAATTGATAATACATGTGGAACTTGGATAGAACTTGGAATTGACTCAACAACAAATAGGGGATTAGTTTTAGCTGGTAGATTTCAAGTTTCAACTTGGAACCTATATCACTTGTCCTTACAACAAAATATTTGATTTAAGCCATGATTAATTAGTGACCAAAAAAAAAGGGAGCCCTGACCACTTGTTTCACTAGTAGGCATATGAGCTCATACTGTCAAAAGTTAGGAAGCTTGCTCATATAAGGGTAGCGGATGTCCAAGACATAAATTGACCAAAGGTTCATTAATATTTGGACCTGTTAAACGGGTGGATTGGGTTGAAAATGATTTAACCAAATTGACCAATTTAATTCATTTTGACCAATTTTTATTTAATGCAAATCCAATGACATATACCCAATTTGACTCATATCTTATTCATATTGCTAAAAAACTTCATATTTAACTCAATATGAGAAAACTCAACCAGAATGAGGTGAGAGTGCAAAATGAGCGAGTGCGAGATTGAGTAAGAGAGTAAAAAAGAATTATAGAGGTAAATTGGGTTTAAATAAGTCATGAAAAAAGAATTATAGAGGTAAATTGGGTCTAAATAAGTCATGAAACCATTTAACACCCGTTTTATCTTGGGTTTTATCATTCTAAGTTCATTTATCAACCAAAAAAAATTTTAAATTCACTTATGACTCATTTACTAAATATAAATGACATGTATAACTGTTCAACCCATCAAATATGGCTTAAAAAATGGATCACAGACTCATTTTGACAGCCATAGCTCAAATTTTGCAATCTCATGAAGTACATTTTAACCCATCCATCAATGAGCCACAATGCACAACGGTGACATGGTATAGTCAATGTAGCCCCGATATTAACAAGGTTGAACAATCTTAAGCATAATCCCACTAAAAATTACGAAAGCTTGCTTGAAGTAGATCTAATTGATAATAGATTTGCATTCAGCTTTCCTGTTTAAGCTGAAATGGACCAGCTTCCTGTATCGTTCTATGTTTTAACATATAATTGTATGCGGTTGAATCGGATCAGTTCGATAAGTTTGCTAAGTACTGGAATATATTTAAAAGGCAATAATCACTTACGAATTCTTCAATATATTTTCTATTTTGACCTTTCCAGTAATTCAAATGACTATTCCAATGCAAATGAACTTCGTCAAGAGAAAACGCGGTGGATATATTGCTTTCATCATAGTGCTGAATGGACAGGTTAAACACTAGTAGTGATCAGCAAACCCGAATTCAAAGTGAAATTATAATGAATAAAATTTAATTAATTAAAATTTAATTAATTAACAATTAAGTTGTGCAATTGCTAATTACATTTACTGCCTAATAAGCTCCATTACAAGTGGAGAAAAATAGCTACAGGAGGATATAAGGACTCCTGTTTTGCCTCACAGCTAAAACATTTTGCTAATGGTGGAAACACAGCGATTTGAAAGGCTACATACCGGCTGAGCATCTTCATCCTATTACTACAGTAGACCTCCAGCAAGACAATATTCATTTAAGAACTGTAATTCCGCTCGTGTTGGGCGACAGCTTCTTCATGTAGTACTTAGAGTTGCGAGACAGATTGATCCTTTTCCTTCTCTTCTCCGGTATCTGATCTATGGAGCACTGCGAGAAGCCACGCCTCACAAACCTACGCATTGACAAGGACAAGTAGTTGCAATTAAATGAATAGTCAAAGCGCACATTGGCTGGCAACTGTGGTTGACCAATGTGCACAAGTGTTTCCGCTGCAAGAGGTAAACATATTCATGTTTATGAGAACCAGGATTAGGACATATACCAATCTGCAGTACGGGTTGTGAGCAAGAAAAGCCTCTCCAACCCAAGAGAGGATGCTTTCTTTTCAATATAATCTGCAAATGACGAACCATAATCAGTTGATACAGCAATCAATTAAATGGAGCAACAAAGAATCACCAAAAAACCAGTAGCACTTTATTTTTATGCAATTGACTTTCAATAACGAAGTTGAACGCAATCAGCTTTTTCTACAGGCAAAAGAAAAGGCAAAAGCGCTGTCTTAAGTCTCTATTTTTGCTGGACATCAGATGTAAAGATGCAAAAAAATATATCATTGTACGCCATATATGCCAGACTTCATAAAATAGAAAATAAAAAGGATTTCAAAGTCTCAAACTTCAGCATAAGTGGGATATTCAGAAGGTTACATTCATTTTTAAGAGAAAAAAAAACCTGTGAATGACAAATTTCTTCCCACGTAATCTTGGTATATGGAAACATGTGTAGTGTCTAATCTTGGTATTCACATTAGTCCATCCTGATGTTTGGAACTTTGGCTTCAAAATGGATTTATTCTCATGTTCTGCACTTGCTTTGCCGATTGCAAAAATTAGTATTCCAGATTGCTCCATTTTATTATTGCTAACTCAAAATTATTCTTTCTGTAGACAAATTAATAACTAAATACTGAACTTAAAAGGAGCAGATCCCAAAAGGACACTCTTATTCAGAAGGCATCTAATTGCAAGTTCAACCCAATAGATTGCATTCTTAGATCGAGATTCTTAAGTTATTAACACCCAGGGCATGCAACTAAAATAAACTTGCAGACCACAATCAAAGATATGGAACAACAAATAATGCTGGAGCCATATGGTCAGAAGCAACTTCTTACCAAGTAATTTATCTCCCTGTCCTTGTCCACGGCAGTCAGGAGAAACTGCAATTGCAGCAACCTCCCCACACTTCTCTTCAAAGAAAGGGAAAAGAGCAGCGCAAGCTATGATCTGACCCTCTCTCTCTACCACAATGAATGAATCCAATGCTTCAAGTAGCTATCCAAAATGTAAAGGCCAGAAGTATATACTGTCAACTTCAGATGGTAAAGTAAATAACTTAAAAGATTTATTCTCTTCAAAAAAGAATGTAGTGAAAAATCTCAACAGACAGCATGGAGGAAAATTGCAAGATTCAGCGACCAGAAGCCCAAAAAGGGAGCAGGCATAACCTCTTGATCAGTCCTCTTAACCAATGTGCCAGAGTCTTCCAGAGGTTTTATTATCTGCCTTATTCCAGAAAGGTCTGTTTCCCTCGCCATTCTGGTACCCTCATACAGATCACTGGAAAATAGATTAACAAACATTAGCAGCAAATGACACAGCGTCAAGTATAACTTGTCCCTTGCAATGGTACAAGAAAATGTGTGATTTTCTATTTCAGCAGAATTAGGGAAGCATTCAATTACATTGATTACAGCCACATCAATCTATCATCCCAACGGTATCCGTTAAAAGGCTATGCAGGGATACACTCTCATGTAACAAGATAGTAAAGGAGGAACGAAGAATGTGTGACAGTAGAATACCTAAACATTCACAAAATAACTTTTGATGATCAAACAGATGCCAATTGAGTAATTTCACTACTGTCACAATCAGGATCTACAAACAAGGGATGCCCAGGGCAAAAAGTGAAGTCAATAACTCAGTAGCATGGATGATCATGCGCTCAGAGGCCAACCATTGTGTATCACTAACTTACTGACGGTACAACCTAAGCCCTTGCCCTAGTAAGGGTGAGGACAAGGGGATTTTAACCTTCACCTACTGCTGGTGGAATAAAAAGTTTGACCCCAGAAAATTAAATATGCAGGTATGAAGAGTATGAGCATAGTTCCATCATAGCGCCATGATAAGCAGAAGTAAAACACTGCTTCAACCTACTGAACAGCATATATACATCAACTATTGGGACAGTAATTTCACACCTACCTTCTGCTGTTGTGTTTTTAGACATGGCACTTTGTATACTCCAAAAACTTAACATTAGCAAAGAAAAAGAGTTCAATAAAAGCTAGGATGACTTGGGGGGAGCGACAATGGGGAAGAGAGACACTTTTACCTTCCTTGCCATCAGTGAGAGCACCTTTTACGTAACAAAGAGAAAAGCCAAATCCCACTACAGACATGATCAACTTTGAGATTACAAAAACACCAATCACAGAGAACTGTTGTAGAGATTTGTTTTGATGTTTTTGAGAACAGCAGTAATGATATCCAGTTTCCTCACTGGTACTTGAAGTCTGGGGATCCAAAAGATCCCATAGTTTCTTTCCCAAGGCAAGGAAGAAAACGAGGAGAAAGAAGAGTGGCAGAATTACTTCAGTGTAGAATTGTATTATTTTCACCTCTCGGCTCTTTTTTAAACAACAATGGAAGTTTTCCTCATTCACTGTTGCACTTACATCTTTCAAGTCATTGCATAACCTAAATCACACGCCATTTGAAAAGTTCAATGGTTAACCATTCTATAAAGCAACCTCACCCATCTCTTGATCAGAATTTTAGAAAACTATGACATGTCAAGATTTCACAGAGCCAATATATTTTGTAGTAAATTCTCTCCTCACAAAGCTACTATTAAACTGATAAGTGGCTAACCACTGGGGGTTCGCCCCAGTAGCCACCCTTCCAACATGGAAGGGGGAGGTGAGGGGTTCAAATCCCCACCTTCTTAGGGGGGAATGGGATAGGGACGCGTAAGTTTCGAAGGTGGGTTGCGACTCCCACATCATGCAAGAGGCAGGGCACAAGTCTGCGAGTGAGTGTAGAATAGGCATAGAGTAAGACTGACCCAAAAAAAAAAAAAAAAACCGATAAGTGGCAAAATTCTGGAGCTTACTGAAACAAAGAACTATTGAAGAAGAGAATCCATACCTCGCCACCATAGTACCAATTCCATCCCTCTGAAAGAGTTCCAGCAGCAAAGCTCCATCTAAGGTGCCATCCACCAAATGAACCCTTTGAACTCCACGCTGATTGAAAAGTGGGAAATAGAATCAATAGCAATAATGAGGAAATTATTGACACAGTGCTTATATTTTTTCAGACACTAGCATAAGCATGCAGTAAGAAGCAGTTCCAGGACCTGGCAGTTTGAAGATTAATCACTGAGACAAGTGCTGAAAGTGCACCGGACAATATATGTGGCAGCAGCAAATGATGGTTAAGTTGCACACTACCCAACAAGATGACCTTTGTCTTGTTCCTCCTCTGAACTATAATTTCTGATGATAGTATAATGCATTCTATAATTGATCAAAGATTCAATTTCTCCTGAGTTCATAGGCATTTTACCAAGAGATTATATTGGACTCAGTCTTTGCAATTTAAGTAACAAAACAAACAGAAAAGAAAATTGCATGGTATAACATACAGTGTTCGGCAGAATATGGTGGATACTTGAGCAGCCATTCAGCAACCACTAATTTGTTCTGTTAGTCTTCACACGATTCTCCAGGAAAAACTGAATAGAAACCAAATGAACTGCAAAATGCCTAGACACAAACTTACGATGACAAAATTTATTGGTCTTCATGATTCACAAGTTCAAAGATTCCTGCATTACTACTCTTTTTTCTGCAGAACTAGTCTACAGCTCCTTCACCCAATATACAGTAGGTGAAAGTGAATCCCACCCCAAGGTTGCAAGCCCCAGTTGACAACTTAACTGAGCTCACATAAAAAGTGATCAAAACCTGCCAACAGAAGCTGTGGTGGGACATGTCCCAAACATGATAATGTCGTGCATGGCACCACCGTGATAGAACTGTGCCACAAATACATGATGGGACATGTCCAAACATGATTTTCTAGTTACAACAGTTAATTACTAGATAGAAAAAGTAAGAAGTTACCCTGCAAACCAAAGCAGCAACAACCAACTCTGCCAGGTAATCGAACCGACTTTGACGTTCCAAACCTCCAATAGCAAAACCTTGTTCACCTTTCCAAAGTCCATTTCCGTTGTCAAAACCAACACCGTTTTGAAAGGTAGCATTCCCTTTCTCAAGGAAACCCTTTCCATTATGTGAAGGAGTGAAACTACTTCCATTATACGGAGGAGCTGCTCCATTGCAGTTCTTGCCTCCAAGACAGGTGCCAAATGCATCACCTTGACTGACAGCTTCCACATAGTTAGCTGCTGTTTCACTTTGCTTAGCTCGTTTTCTGATCAACGTGTCTGCTTCATCAAGGGTTAAAAATCTGATAAGGCGTCCATTTTCATCGAGGATTTGACCATCTATGATACAAATAAGTTTTTCTGCACCAATAGCTAGAGCACAAGCTGTAGCGACTTCATAAGTGCTGCATCAATTTAACAGGAGTTCATCAAACGGCATTAAAAAATAAAGCTATTATAGATATGGACCACATATTAAGCACCTTATACATTAGTCTCCTTGTTTGTGAGAGTCAGGGAGATCCTATGTCTAAAGCATCATTCTTGAGATATTACAATGAATGTTCAGTCAGTATATGCATAAAAGATTCAGCGAGCGCACACAATCTGTAGAAAGCTCCCTTAGCTTTGCTACACCGAGAAACAAGAAGAAGATGAGGGTATGACCCAACTTTCCCCATAAGTTGCTAATCAGTTTAAAAATTAGTTCTACACGTTTTCTGTCAACAAGTTGACTAAGTGCTTGAATCTATGAAATTAACATTTCCATTCTCCAAATTATCCCTGCAATAACTGTTTAATCAGTTTATCAACTTTACAGAGGAAGAAACACATGGGTGTTGGAGACACCCGAAGCTGTGAAGTCTCATCTGTAGTAGGCCATAAATAAAATCTAAACAGAACAAATTCGAATAGAAAGTTACATCCACAACAGTACATCTTAAACATCACCTTCATTATGAAGACAACTGAAAGGGTACGGCAAGATGATCGCATAAGCAAAACAAGCTTTTAAGATGGGATAGGCATCAAAATCAATAATCCATACTTGCAATTCAGAACTTCTCCAGAGCTGGAATAGCCCAGGTTGCTTAATACAACTATACATCCACCATCAAGCCTCTCACGAATGCGAGAAACATCCACTTTCTTTACTTCACCAGTTGCCCCAAAATCAACACCTTCAATAACTCCTCTTCGCTACAAATAAAATAATCAACATTACTATAGCTGCCAAAGCAGAATATTGACAGGAGAAATGTGAACTGTTCGTTCAACCAATTCGAGATATCAACCAAGAGAGTAAGCATGTAAACCGTTACCTTGGCTGCAAGAAAGTTACCACTTGCGACACTTACACCAACTTCATGCAAACGGCTACTATCCCCATGACGGCGCATACCGGAAATTGGGGGTCCGGGAGATAGTTTAGCCTCTATCATTAAACGAGTACCTCCAGCTGCTTCCATAGCTGCTTCCAGAGCTTTAGTGTCTGTTATTCTGTATCTTCCTACATATTTAGGCTTATGTCCTACAAAGACATGCTTAGTATTAGCAATTAAAGGTCCATTGTTGAAAATTGATTTAATAGAAACAAAAGCAGGCCACACAAACAAGACCTAGCCACTTCTGAAATTGAGATCCAACCTGTGCAACAGACATAAAAACAAATGCTCAGTTGCACCTCATGCAAACATTAGCAGAACATATTCTTTTTTTGCCCTTTTTTTGGATAAATAAAAGTAAGTCAGCTACAAGGCATGAAGGGTGTTCAAACCCCTTTATAAAAAAAGGGCTCAATTTCAAGATAAAGCATTTGTACTATCAACCAATGAATTTACATCCACGTGCATATGTTTCCACTATACTCAAAGTGTAAAACTTTGGCTGATTTTCGGAACAAACAATACAGATGGGGATATCTTTAAAGTTGATATTCCTGCACATGCATTTCAATATAGGGTGGCTGAAGGAACCACCTTAAAGAGAGCATCATAATCTCAGGCAAGCACTAATCAATTCACAAGCATGTGATGCACAATCAAGGGGGAAAAGATTACAGATACCACCCTAGATACTGACAGTATAAGTTTTGGTTGACAGGGAAGTTTTCAGTGTGCAAGCCATAGTTGTGGACACGTAACGCCATTCTGATTATCAGCTATGTCTGATACAGTTGATATTGCTAGACACAATAGCATGTACCATGCTTCTAATATAGTCAAAAGAAAGAAAATCACACTGCAGCATACCAAGCGCATAAAAGGATGAATTTTGAAGGACTCACAGCACACACATTTCACTAACCTCTCTCCTTCAGGAGTTTATCAATCTGCATGTGTGTCCCTGGAACAACAACAAACCTAATCCCCAAGCCATGAAGGAGCGCAATATCCTGCACAAAGAATTGTATCTAGTTGTAATTAACGAAAGCCAACAATCAAGCACCCAAACCCCATAGAGATATTATGCAATATGCATCCAAATTCAGCACGTGAAAATCGTGCAACCGCAGTTTTATTGTGATTCCAAGAAAAATTAATCCATTGAAGCCTGAAGAAGGCGAATTTAATCACTCGGAGCATTCCACAACAGAACGGGTCCGCGCTTTTGTTCTTCCTTACAGCATTAACATGCAGCCAAACCACAAATCAGAAACGAAACAGAAGAAGCGAGGAAAAACCGACGCGTGCCTTCAGAACCGGATCCAAGTGCCGACTAGCGACGATTTCGCCGGAGACGACGACGACGAAAGTGCCGCCCCTATGAGCTCTGAAATATGGCCACGCCTCGTGAAACCAGCGCACGAACTGCTCGTTCTTCTCCGAGCCGCCGCCGCCCCCCCCGTCGCCCCCGCTCTCCTCCGGATCGCCGAAGGCGCGGCGCCTGAACCCGAGCCCTCTCTCCGCCGCCGCCGCCGCCAGAGGCGAGGGGGGACTCGAGAGCCATGCCTTCGCCGTGGGATTGACGCAGCCGCGCGAGGAGGTGGAGGAGGGGAGATTGCCGCGATTGGAACGCGAACGGAGGAGCCTGTTCTGCGGAGGGATTACGCGGAAAGAAGAGGAACAGGCCATGATCAGGAGCATTTGAAGCTGCCAAGGGATCTTCTTCAGGCGCGTTGGAGAAAGGAGGTGTAAGAGAATATTGAGTAGGACTTCCTTCGGAGTACGTAGCGGCGTGAATGGGCTGAAGAGGCGAACTAGCCACGTTCATTGACCCAACCGAAATATGAGAAGAAGGGCGGTTGCATTTGTTGACCGGAAAATCCCACCCAAAACTCTAAAATTAAGTCCAGTACAATCTCAATATTTCCAAAACCCTTTTTTTTTTTTTTTTTTTGCGACCGAGGATCCGTCGGAGCCTGCTTATGCCAATTTGGGGTTTTACAGGATTCCGCAGTGGAGGCTCAACAGTAACTATACCTCGGGGAAAGCTAACCCAGCAACCCACCATTGAGGCCCCGCTTTAATCACTACCAACACATAATTTCGAACCCTTAATCTCCTTCGCTGGAGGAGAGATCTCAACCAACTCGCATTTCACTACGGATGGTCTTTTTTTTTTTATGTCTCCATAATTATAAAATGATACTAATGATCCAAAAGTATCTCCACATGTGGTTTATTTGAATGCCATTATCCACGCAAGTCGCCATTTTGATTTTTTTAGTGATCACGTTGAACAGAACTATCATGAAATGTAATTTTTTATCACTAGATATAAGTCTATGTGTACTTGAGACATGAAAAATTGTTTGGACATTAGTGTTAGATTAAGCAAAGTTTAGACTTTTTGATGCTATGTCCTAAGCTCGATCAAATTCAAGTCAATTTCACTTACCTACCATTGTCCATGCAAAGCTGTCGCATGAGACTTTTAATGGCCATCTTGGAGGAAAATATGACAGAAGATATGTTTGGGTTATTAATAAATTTGAGAGTCTTAATTATACAAAAAAAAAAAAAAAAATGTTTCATATATTGGTAATATAGTGAGCGTAATTTAATTTAGGGAAAAGACCACCAAAAATCCTAAACTTTGCTCCGACTGACACATTTAGCCCAAACTTTTTTTTTGACATTAAAAACCTTAAAATTTTTAAACTGTGACACATTTATCCCATTAAAAACATTTTTGTCTCATTTTTTTTTTTCTGTTTTTCCTCTTTTTCTTTTTTTTCTTCTTCTTCCCTTTGCCAATCATGGCCAAGCCGACGGAGGGAAGACGTCCAGCGAGGGCTACCCTCGCCGGCGTCAGGTGAGGGCTGCCCTCACCTAAGCTGGCTAGGGTCACCCTCACTGGCGTTCGGCAAGGGCGGCCCTCGGCTAGGTCGGGTGAGGGGTGCCCTCGCCTGACGTCAATGAGGGCACCCTCGGCATCGCTAGGCGTCGAGTGAGGACGGCTCTCACCGCGTTGGACAAGGAGTGCCCTTGTCCGGAGGAGTTCCTCGCCGGTCGGCAAGGGCCTCCCTCGCTAGATTTGGGCAAGGGCGCGAGGGAGGCCCTCGCCCGACCCAACCAAGGGATGCCCTCACCCGACGCCGGCTTCCCTCGTCGGCCCCTCAACAGAGGGAAGAGAGAAGAAAAAAAAAAAAAAAAAAAGACCAAAATGTCCTATAATTTTGGGTAAATTTGTCACATGACAAAAGTTCAAAGTTTTTTGTGTCATAAAAAAAAATTGGGGTAAATGTTTCACGATTGGCAAAGTTCGGGGTTTTTCATGTCATAAGAAAAAGTTTGGGGTAAATTTATCATTTTGAGCAAAGTTTAGGGTTTTTCATGGTTTTTTCCCTTTAATTTACTAGAAGTATTTTCCCTTTATTTACCTGTTGTAGAAAAAATGATATATGAAATAACTTGTTTCATGAATTGGGTTTGATTAGCAATACACAATGACTCATTTTCTTTTGGAATAAATACATTGCAAATATTAAAACTTATTATGAAAGTGTAATTGGATTCTAAAATCTACAAAATAGTGTGATCAAATATTAAAACTTGTCAAATTTATGCAATCAAATTCTTACCTTAACTCTATCTAATTTGGCTAACAAAAAATGTCGATATTACTTATTTTCAATTATTTTCTCTCTCATGCATAGTGCTAACATGGCTAAGACAATGTCATTTGATCCAAACATAATTTTTTAAATCTAAATATTATTTTAATGAAATTACAAAATATATTAAAAACAAAAAAAGAATGAAGAAGGCAAAGCAAGGATCCTTGTCGCCGCCGCCGCCGGCCCACCAACATTGGAAAGGGTTGGTGATGGTGGGTGTTGGCAAGTGACTCTCAGTGACCACTGGCGAGTGCCTACATGCTCTCGACCCAAGTTAGTGCAATCAAGTTTTAAAGTTTATAAGTATTTTCTCATTTGTCAAGTTGGATAAAATTAATTGAAGAATTTGATTGAATCAACTTCACAAGTTTTAGGATTTGATCGTACATTTTGAAAATTATAAAACTCAATTGTACTTTTGCGACAAATTTTAAGAATTTATCGTGTTTTATTAAAAATTTTAGAAATTACTTGTACTTTCGTAATAAATTTTAAGGTTTTTTGTATGCTTATTCTAAAAACATAAAACCAGAAAATCAGAAGAAAGGTTAGTCGCAAGGTGACTTTAACACATAAAAAGAAAACCAAAAGTTGTCATGGTGTATAAGTACAGCCGGATAGGCCCAAAAATTTAGGAATAACGATCTTATCGAAGTGAGAGTTAAAAATCAAGACCACAATTACTTTAGCTTTATATGCAGGGAACTTTTTTTACAGCATTCCTCCTCTGCCTTTATTTTTTTATTTCTATAGTTTTAAAAAAGCAGTGTGATTTATATTTGATATCCCCCACTTGTATGTATGTCTCAATCCTCCGTGTTATCGGTGAAATTAATAAAGCTGGTTTTCTATTTAATCATTTTAGAGAGTGTTGGAGCAAAATGCTCTTACATTACGCTTGAATAAAATGTGTTGAAACTGGATTCCTTCTAAACCTACTAAAATCTAGAGGTCAGTATCGGTTAAGGGTTGACTCTAGATCGGTCCAGCTCAGTCGATCCCGATCCATTTCCTAAGATGATTAGGTCGATTCTTGGTCTTGAGGCCTCCAAAAGGCCTCCAAACCCTATATAATGCAGGCTAGTCCTCCATCTTGGGAGTTTAGAGTTAGTTCAACTCTGACCAATTATGTCTATATTATATATTATTTATTATGTATCTTATATATTAATTTTATAACCTGACACATCCTTCTCCATTCTCTTTTTTCTTTCTTATGTAGTTCAGTTTGCCTTGTAAATTAAAAAGTTGAATGTAGAATTAGAAAGAAACCCAACACTAATTTAACCAAAAATAAAAATAAAAATAGAAACTCTCTTTGCTCGCCTCTCGCTAGTTGCTTGCCTCTCTTCGCTTGCCTTGCTCACCTTTCCACTTATCTCTATTCACTCACCTTTGGCATCTCCTTGCTCGCTTTACAAGTGCAACTGAGCTAGTGAAATTGCTTACATCTCTTGGCCGACCTCACAAACACAGCTTGCTCACTTCTTTGCCCTTGCCCACGAACATAACTCAACTGGTGAGTTCTTAGTTTGTGCTTGATTTTAGAGCTTCAAGCTTGGGTAAGTTCTCGATTTGTGTCGAATTTTTATTTTTCCACTTTCGCTTCACGATTTGCACTTGATCTGAGAACTTCAAGCTCATGTGATTTCTCGATTTGTGCTGGGTATTTAATATTTGCAGAAGTTGAAGCGGTCATTTAAGAATAAACAAGATGCGGAGTTGTATAATTCATGATTTATATTAAATATTTTTAACTTTTTATGGTTTAATTATATTTCACGAGTTCGTTTTTACTAATATTCATAGTTTGGTTACTCAACGTTATGTTGTTAATAGATATGTAATTTGAAATGGTATTTTTGTCTCTTTAGAAAATACAAAAATGAAACAAAAAAATAGTTTGTTAGTCTCAAGTTAACCCTAAAATTAAACTTGATTCGTAGGGTTGGTTTAGTCCTTGGTCTCAAACTTAATGAAGTTGATTTTCGATCCAAAAAATTGGAGACTATTATTGTGTGGTTGGTTCCTTTTGGACCGGCCCAATCCGAACTAGTCCATACCATGCTCAGCCCTACTAATATCCATCATTAAATGATCTTTGGTTTATTAGACTCATGAAATGATTTATTTTGTAACCTCTACTTGTCACTACTCTCCACCGCTTGCCCACCGGGGCCCGCCCTCCCTCGCCTCGCCTCTCTTTCCACCGTGCTTTTTTCCTCTGTCCATTTTCCCCCGTCATAGTCATAGACCACCTCAGTCCAGGTTGGGCCCCATGGCGAGGCCAACCTCGAATTGACCATGGACGACCTTGATTGAGGTGGTCCGTTATGGCCAGCCCATGCGACTCACGACCTCCACCTTCAATTGGGCACGTGTCGCACGAGATTGTCCATGGCCGTCCTGCACATATCCTTTGCAAGTGTAGAGAGAGAGACAGAGAGAGCACGAGAGAGGGATGTCGACGATCGGATGTAGAGGCAGGACAGCTTTGACAGTGGCGGAAGATACGTTGGTTGAAGGTGGAGGGGCGACGGTCGGTGACTGCTGAGGGTCGTGGTGAGTTTTGGTTTTTTTCCCCCGGGGGGGTTGGCGGCTAGGGTTTATGGTTGGGTGGATTTTAGGGTTTGCGAGGGTAATTGGGAGATTAGTAGGGGTAGTTTGGTCTTCTTATTGATTTTTTTGGTCAATACAAAAAAAAGATGTGTTCTGAACATGGAGGAGGGGAACCACTGGGGTTTGGCCACCACCCTTCCAACACGGAAGGGGAGGTGAGGGTTAAATCCCCACCTCCTCATGAGGAGATGGGGAGGACGGACGCGTAAGTTTCGAGAGTGGGTTGTACTCCCACGCCCTGTAAGATACAGTGACAAAGCTCTGCAAGTGTAGAGTAGGAATAAAGTAGATGACCGACAAAAAAAAAAAAAATGGAGGAAGGGCACGTGCAACATGTGTGGAGGGTACTATGTAAATGTTAAATCATTTATTTTTATATTTTTTCATACTTCTTTCTACTTTTTTTTTTCTTTTTTTCTTTTTTGAATTTATTTTTTTTATTTTTTTCATTTTCCATAACAGTTGACGATTGGCAACTTGCCAAAGGTGAGGTCACGGCTTGCTAGATTTCGGCTCGCCACTTGCCAAATTAGTGAGCCAAAGGCTAACGCTCACCAATCGTGAGCCTTGAGCCTCACTGATCTAGCAAGTGGTCACCTCGAGTTTACCGATTTGGCGAGCGACTACCTCAAGGCCTCGAGCTTTGCTAGATTGGCAAGCTAGATGCTCAAGCTCACCAATTTGGTGAACGGCGAGCAGTGAGCTCAAGCTCAGCTATGGCCAGCAACCAGCCTTGATAGTAGGGGAAAAAAAAAAAAAAGAGAAAAAATCAAAAAATCAAATTTTTAATAAAGAAAAAAAAGAAAGAAAATGGGGCTAGTAAAGGTGTGAAATAAGAAAGAGTGGGTGAGGAAAATGTTTACTATTTTTCAAAAAGTGGAAAACATTTTTTTTCTATTTTAGAATACTTTTTTTCCCGTTTATGGAAAATGTTTTCTCCAACCAATTTATTTTATGTGAAATGAATGCTGGAAAATAAAAATAAAAACGTTTTTTCAAAATTTATTTTTCATGAAACGAATAGAGTATAAATGCGAATGTCTTTTGAAGCTAAATGCAAATGACGTGAGGCATGCTCTTCTTCTCTTCTTGCCTCAGCTGACTAGTTCACGATTATGATATAAATAAAATCTCTTTTGCATCTATTGAGTGCTTTTAATTATAGGAAATTAGGTTTACTGTGGATGAGGGATTTGGGTTCGGGACGTGATCGGGGTTGAATTTTAAATAGGAGAAGTCAATAGTCCCTAAGATAATTAACCATCCCAAAGAATTTGTATAAGAATATCCTAGCCAATGATGATATCTTTATTTGGTAAATGATGTCACGATATTACATGCTCGGGCCACAGCATGTATTTTACTTAGTTCTTAGCCAATGATTGTTAATTTCAATATTTGACTAACTCTTAATGAAACCGGCAAAAGGTATATCAATAATGTATGTAACCATTATTAAGGTTCTGCTCGTTTCACGAAAAGTGTGGCGTTTCTGAAAAATATTTTTCAAGAAAATAACAATATTTTCCAATGTTTGGTGAAAACTTGAAAATGAGTTAGAGAATATTTTTTATTGTTTGGTAAGAAAAATTCGACATGATATTTCTATTGTTCATCATTTAATATATAGATTTGGTAAATTAATTAAAGTGCACCTACCGTATCTATAATATATAGATGCACGCGTTACACAAATCTATGAAATCAGCATTTATTTCCCTAAAGTCACCAAATATCACCCTGCGGACATGATAAACTTAGAAAAACTAATTTACTTGTGGTCAAATGCATTTTTCTCATTGGAAAATCTAAAATTATTATACCAAGTGTAAAAGGACATGTCCGCAAAAGAGTGATCACTTGTAAATTATAAACTATATAAAACTGATAACTTACTTACTGTCAATAATTCTTCACTGATATATTAACTTATTCTAGGCTTTCTTCATTTATGATAATATTTTTTTAAAGCTCTGAAAATTTACTAAATGCCAAACAGCAGTTGTCCTCATTTTGATCACAAAGGCATATGCCTTTTTTTTTGGTCCTAACAAAGGCATATACTTGACGGCAACAGGGGATTCCAATCTCTTGCGAGAAAATTATATAAAGAAAAAGAAAATTTAATGATGGAGGATTAAAATCATTTTGTTTTAATTTCTAAATATTTCTTTTTGTGTAGCTTTGATCATCATTTAGAACAATCATTTTACTCATCCATTGGAAATGGTCTTCGAAGATGTTGCTTTCGAGAGAGGTGGCAGATGAGAACTGACCTTGAGGATGGAGTCCAAGCAAGGCCCGGCGACGATCTCGCCGGAGAGGACGACGATGAAGGTCCTCCCTCTGTGGGCGTGAATGTAAGGCTGCGCCTCCCGGATGTCGTCCACGAACCCCCTCTGCTCCTCCGTAGTTCTTCTATATCTGTACCAATTGCCCCCGCTGTCGTCCCGCCGGCACCCACACGGTGCCGCCGCCGCCGCCCCCTTCTTCCTCCCTCCAACTCTCAGCCCAACCCCACCGGGGATCTTCAACAGCCTCGCTTTCCCTCCAGATAATTCGCCGCCCGAGCGGTGGTGAGTCTGTTGGCAGTTCCGCCTCTGATCGGGCGGACAGTGTTCTTCGTGGTGGCTGCGCGTGCAAATCCACGGTCTCGAATTGGAAGTGGCCATGGTCTCTCTACATCGAGAGAGAGAGAGAGAGAGAGAGGGTCCTCAAATGATTCTAGAGAGAGAAAATGAAGCAGGCCTGCCCAAAATGGCGAGAGAAGCTTTTTGTAACGCGGCCACACGAAGGAGACTAAGACTGTAAGAGGGGGAGCTTTGATGACATAGAGGGAGAAAGACCAGATGACGACGGTAGCAGGAAAGATGGATGGATTAACACGTGGGAGACTCTTATGTCTGCATTTTTTAGACGGATGGAGGCCCTGTTTCGTTCGGCATATAGAAAGGGCTTTGGGGCTCTAAAGGGATTTGAGCAAAGGCCCTGTTTCGTTCGGCATGTAGAAAGGGCTTTGGGGCTCTAAAGAGATTTGAGCAAAAGTGAAGGTGTTTGGTTTAATTTTTTGAGCAATTCAGGAGATGCAATTATAGCACCAAGGGGGTTGAAAGGCCTTTGGGGGAAATAGAGGGTAAAGGTTCATTGGGAAGTTGCATTTTCGGAATGCAATTTCCGATATTGTTCATTTCTCCGGTGGAGAAGCCAACCATAGGCCAATGACTGCTGGCCAAGGGGTTGTGCGCGCCAGTGACGCGCCGGCCAAGGGTCGCCCAACCCCGGCGACCGTTGCTAGACCTCAGGCGATGATCGCCAGGGTCGGGCGACCCTAGGCGATAGCTGTCTGAGGTCGCACAACCCAAGCAACTGCCCCCTGGGTCGCGCGACCTTAGGTGACGGCCGCCTAAGGTCGCACGACCCAGCGGCCGATCTGGCCATCCGGCCGCGATCCGACGGTCTGGTGGCAAGACTATATTTTCTTTTTTAATAAAATTCATTTACAAATAGAAAGTTTATCAAACAAAGATTTTGGCCAAAGTTGTATCTCAATGCAAATTTTACCAAATAATATTTGTATTTCGAAAAACTCCATTCACCCAAAGGTATTTGCATTTTGACAAATGCATTCCCCAAAAGCTAAACCAAATGGGCCCAAAGTCAAGAGTTTGGGCCTTCTCTTGGAGGAATTATTTGGAACTTAATTAAGTAAACTAAACATGATAGTAAACACTTTTCAAGATATTATAAAAGTTTATTTCATCTAATAAATTTTAAAAATTTCAAAGCACATTTAATAAGATTTAATAAGCGTCTAAGGGAACATGTTAAATAATTAAATATTAAATTAACCTCTATTTTAAAGTTTAAGTTTTTAAAATAGTTGGCAGTAATTTTATATTATTTCATAATATATTTTAACATTTCTCTTTTCTTAATGTCCTGAAAATATATAATATGATTTATTAATTATATAAATAAAATTCATCATATTGATGGTGCGCTTCTCATGGTGGAATCCATAAGGTTAATGGTTAAGATGATATTAGTCTAAATTGTTCACAGATCCAGATCATGCAATAACTTATTGAAAGTCACTTCAACTTATGGGGATCAACAATCAAAAGTCTGACCACAAATAAAAAGAAATTTGTTGGCACCCTTAAAAAGCAAATTATGATGTCAAAGAGTTATGGTTAATGCGAATTGACGCCATCAAATGAACACGAACAGTGGTTTTGAGTATGATATAACTTCGGGCAATTATTGATGATAAAGTGCTAAACCCTTGAGGGAAAAAGAAATTCCTTATATTGGGCCGTAGTAATAAAGCAGAATCATCGACTATACGAAGTCACGTTGGCTATGAGGATCGACTAATTAATAAAACACGTTGGTGTCAACAAGAGTAAACAATATATTGGCCAACACTTAAGATATGGTAATGACTGTGAATATATTAGACGATCAACACTAGCATTGACCGTGAAAAACCAATAGAACTAAGTTAACATGCCAGTAATAGTTTTCTTCCATCATAATAATAGCAAGTCGATGTCAATCAATTCAATCTCAGTCAAATTAAGAAGCACTGATGTCAACTCACACAGTTTGGCTAAAATCAAATCAGCTGCAAGGATACACTTACTAGAAAGAGTTAATACACTAAAACTCTTAGGTGGCAACAATTATCAAAGGTGTCGATTTATAATTGAAGTCAAGTGATCATCGCCCGAGTATGATAAAATGAGCACATCTATAGAGCACTATTAATGTAATCCACCTCCTAAGGAAGGAACTATTACACCATCAAATATGGGTTCGAAATGTAGATTTTATAAGTGGGAATGATGGTTGAGAGAGGTCAATCACCCATGTAAGATAGAAGGGGCGATAGAAAGACACGCGCATTTAATTCTAAATTATTTCCAGCATCTCCAGACACGCTCAAACATCTGAAAAAAAATTTAATTCCCTTGCAAATTATTTCCACTCATCTCCAAGTGATTTATATCTGGTCATTGCAGTTGATTATTTCTGTTTGGCAAATTAAACAGTGGCTTATGTTCTTTCGAAGAGATTCGTGGTATGATTAATTTCATTTATTTCATCAATTTTGGAACCCAATGTTAAGTTCTTATTCCTTTTGATGCATAATCGTCTGTCAATTCAAAGTACCAGGGCTCCTACATTTGATCAGGATCGTTCATTAGCGTTACAATCCTAACCTTGAATCGGTAATCCAATGGAGCAATCGATTAGGTAGTAGTGGGTCCTGTGCCTGCCTGCCTAGATATCTTTCTCCTTACTTTCTCGATTCTCTTCCTCACAAGATGATCGGTCTTGTTTTGTCTCTTTCATGTCAAAGCAACTCGCCTCGTGAATTCTCCCGCATATTCCAGGAAGATTCATGCCGGTGCGATTTCTGATGGCAACTTGTCGCAATTGCTTCAGCACATGATGGATTTGTCACAAAAAAATGGCAAAGTTCATCTTTGATTCCTCATGGAGCCATCCATTTGGCTCAGTTAGACGTGTGATCGAGTAATTCTACGGCTATCAACCGAACAACATGCGATCCTATCCAACAACAGGGGGCAACCTATGTGTATGTTGATACGAAATGATTTTGCCACCTTCGAGAAAAAAATGTTTTGTAAATGACTGAATCGTCCCGCTCTTTTTGGAAACTACAAAAATCACTCGTACTTAAGTTTTAATCTCTGCCCCTCTCTCCCTCCCTCTCTCTCAATGAGGATTTGAGTCATGGTAATCGCGACCCAATGACCAAAAAAGTCACCACCACCACGACACTTGGCCTCACCTAAGCCTAAGGTTGGCGAAATCAGATTTGATCTCATGTTCTCGAATGTCGCATTGCAAGCCCAAATTTGAGGCGAGAAGGTGAAGCTAGGGGGTTTAGGCGATATGGCTAAGGGCATCGACAACTTGAACGAAGGCTGGTAAGGATGACTGGCGGTGACGGCTGAGAGGCTATATTGAAATACAAATATTATAGGAAATTTTGCGAGTCTAATGCTCTTTTCTTGTATCATGCACGATTAATCTTTTTAAAATTGCTTGTTTATTTCGCTTTCGCTTAAAATATGTTTGACACAATCCTAATTCAAAGGGTCCCAATTCAAATCATTATTTTCGCAGAAATATATTTCAAATATGAGGAGATGGTCCACCACATCGCTAGATTAGATTTTGCGTAGCTTTTCTAGATTGCACACTTGTTTCTTATTGTGCTGAACATCAATTTTGATGCATAGTTTGCTCGTGGACATCCTAGACACCAACCTCTTTTTTTTTCTTTTTTTTCTTTTTTGTGTGACAATTATCCTAGACACCGACTTGACTGGTATGACATTAAAAAGGCATTCATATATCTTGTCGTGATCCTCGAACAGGCCAAAGTGGTGGGGTTGGTAGGTAATATTCTTTGAGTTCATAATTTGATCACTAGGGCATAATCGGGAGGTGCTTTTCACCATTGGGATCTTCATCGTTCTTCTGCAGAAGTTCATTGGGAGACGATGTTGACTCCTCGACGAAATGGAAGGTTGAGAGGTCACAGTCCGAGCCAATTCTTGCTTTGCCGTTCTAATGCAATTTTCAGGAAAATGACATTAAAGTGCTTACTCTCATGTCAAAACCTTTTACCACATCTTGTTCTTAAACTAGTATTTGCGCTTTCATCTTGCAAGGTAAAATTGTCACATCATGGCTTCTTGAAGAATCCAATCCACACTCACTCAAGAGTTGCCATGACCAAATCTTGATGAATAGAACTGCATCACTAGTCTTGAGAATGAAGTGAAGCCAGCCCTTAATGTACGGATGCTCCAAGCTCATGTCACTCCACCTCTTGCAGTTGCACACTAATAGTCTGATGTTGATCCAGAATATAAAGGCAAGGGCGTATTTATCGATGGTTCGTTCACTGCTAGTGATGTGGCAAATGTTGGAAGTTTGTTTGTAAAATAAACTAAGTTTTAGAAACATATGTTTAGCCAAGACCATAAGGTAGATACTTCATGAAAACATCGAAGTCAAATTCGTCCTAGATAATTAAATATGGATGGTTAAAATCCCTGTTCGTAGTACCGTAATTCCAGATCTAACCATCTCCAAAGGACCACGATTTCACCTACCTATTCTTGATACCTCAGTCCTTTACAACTTTTGTTAAGAAACCGAAGTGAAATTTCGTTTACAGTCCATGCCAAGGGTCGGTCCCATTAATAAAGAATGCGTGAGGTTTTTTTTGAGTATGTTATACTACCTAAAGAAATAATTAGGTGTGGGCTAGACCCCACCATATCCGCGTGTAGGTGGGTGAGTTTGAGAATGAAGTGAAGCCAGCCCTTAATGTACGGAAGCAACTTACCAAGCGTTTTGATATGCTCCAAGCTCATGTCACTCCACCTCCTGCAGTTGCACACCAATAGTCTGATGTTGATCCAGAATATAAAGGCAAGGGCGTATTTATCGATGGTTCGTTCACTGCTAGTGATGTGGCAAATGTTGGAAGTTTGTTTGTAAAACAAACTTTTAATAAGTGTGACTAACACTAACCCTTTTGTTATTTTATTATTTTTCTTTATGGTTATCTTATTAATTTTAATCAATTCAAAGGTTGTTTTGTTTTTGAGAATTTTTGGTAATTATTTTTAAAAATTCGAAATTTTATTTATAATAATAATAATAATAATAATAACAATAACAATAACAATAATAATAATAATAATAATAATAATAATAATAATAATTATTATTATTATTATTATTATTATTATTATTATTATTATTCTAAATTTTTGTTGGTGTCTTTTCAAGACAACCTTTGGAAAAGATACTCATTTAGTTTGTAACTTTTCTCAAAGGGTTGCATTTGTTCGTTTTGTCAACTTCTTTCAAATGGACGCCTTTGTTCATCTGGGCAATTTTTCGAAAGGACACATTTGCTCTTTTTTGCAATTTTTCACAAAGAATAGCCTATATTTAAGACTGTTATATATATACATATCATTTTTTAGAAGAACATAGTGTGTGATCATTTTATCTTTTTAAGCATTCTTTCTGAAAAACTACAACCATCTTTTTAATTGTTTCCTAGAGATCCCTTAAAAATACTAAATCAAGCTATATAAGATTCTCATTTTTGAGACTTTGTTGTATTCTTGAGGATATTTTCCAGTGATCATTAGCAATTTTTTGTAGCAAATAAATCCTTAAAGAAAATGATATCATGCCTCAAAGTCCGACTTGATTATTCTAAAGATCAATCTTAATTGTTTTACCTAATTCGAAGCTGTGACATCCCGATTTTCCAATTCTATTTTCATTAAATTGAAACGGGTATTTCGTTGGCACGCATATAATTCCTTTCCTTGAGTCGGCCACTCATGTGGAAACTAATCTATCGGATGAAGCCGCTAAGAGTTTCTAATGCATTAGACTCGAGAATTTGATCAGGAAGTGATCTTTCGACCGAGCTAATCTGCAAGGGTCATTGCGACACAATTAAAAATCGATTAGAGATCGGAGATAGGTCGACTCGACAAAGGCATGTGATCAGAGGTGTGGGTGATTCCACCAGATTGCACAATTCTTGTCAATCGGCACTGGACCGACTTTTCTATCAATTGGGTACTTTGTGTTCGTATTTGAAACCTTGAGATTATGCCGACAACCGAAAGTCGCCAATGTTTCAAAGATGTACATTGTGGCTTGAGATGATCAACCATAGGTCAAATGCATGAAAATTTCTAAAGGCTACCCAGTAGGTTGGGCTGCGCTAGTATGGTGCCAAAGTGAAATTAACCGTGGAATTGAGACTGAATTCAAAAATTGGAAGTCTGGGTGTGTCACAAATCATTTTATGATCATTGACTTATCTTTGGAAGATTTTTCATACAAGCCGAGTTTTTCGACAAAATCATTAAGGTATGGTTAATTTGGTTCGGAAAATTGGTAGGCCCGCATTTGGTTGTGCTTTTGAGATCTAAGATGGTTCCATGGACAAGTGAAGATGTGAATTGAAGTATGGTGACATTAGATTAATTTTATAGACTTCAATTGGAATCAATTAGAAGAGAATTGAAAAATTGGATGTACAAGATTTCAAAATTCGTATGCCACAACGGAGGAAGCATTTTGGACCCATTGGAGAAATGTTGTGGAGGATTTGAGTGAGTGGGAAGTGATGTCACATGAGGTCATGGTGGGGACTAAGTTGAGGAGATTTGGACAAGTGTAGGGTGCACAATTGCCCCAAAAAGCACCCCTCACATCAAGCCTTTCTTCTTCCTTGAATCAAGGAGTTGTGTTGGAACTTGGGGGAGGAGAGAGAGAACCGAACGGGAAGAAAACCAGCAGCCCGACGCCGACCTTCGTCCGCCTCCTTCGTCGCTCGCCGTTCGTCGCCGGTGCCGTCGTTGTCGCCGCTGTTCACGCGCGTAGTCGCACGTCCGCTCGCCATCGTCCGCCTTGCCTCTCTGCCACCGTCTTCTCTTCCAAGCGGTTGTTCGGCTAGCTCGAGTTGCGGTTCAACCCCCTCCGACCACCGTTTGGGTCCCGCCTTAGTCCGCCATGGACAGCAGCTGTAGAAATGGGTATGCAGTGGACGTTTGGCCCGTTTTGGCCGCCTTCTCGAGCCCGGATGCTCGGCCCGCTTTGAGGAAAGTTGTTCTCCTCGGCGTCCCTGTCGTTTTGGTCCGCTCGGCTCGCTAATCCGGTGAGTTTAACTCACTAAACCTTGATTAGAAGATTAATGATGATTTAGGTGTATTTAGTTTATGTTAAGTCTTATTAGGTGGTTAGTTTAATTTATTTAAGTGTAGATTAGATTAATGTGTTTGATTAACTTAAAGTGAGTTTAATTTAAGGCTAAATGAAGGTTTATATTAATATAAGCCTTGATGTGACATAAATGAATTTACCTTTGATTTATTTAAATATCTCGAAATTATTTAATAATTTATTATTATTCGAAATTATTAAAATATTATTATTTAATTATTTTCGGAATAAATTTAATTATTTATTAAATTCCGAAAATTTTCTCGACCCTAAATTCTCAGAATTTCGTGCGTATTCTTTGTGTATTCGGATTTTGAAATTGATGGTCGGATATTATAAATTGAATGTGGATTGCGAAAAATATGAATATTATTATTTAATTAATTTTCGGAATAAATTTAATTATTTATTAAAGTTCGAAAATTTCATCGGGATCCTATACTCTCAGAATTTCGTGCCGATCACTGTTGTGTATTTAGAATTTGAATTTGATGATTGATTGTGGCAAATTGAGTGTTGATTGTGATAAATAAGGATTTTATTCATAAAAACCCAAATGTCGGGTTTTGATGCAAAAATTGGATTCTAATGATTATATTAAATAGTGGGGTCTGAAAAAGTGAATATTGGCTCTTTGATTTGAAATTAGTGTGTCCCCACACACGTGAGTAATTTATGGAATATTTTTAATATGAAGAAAAATGGCCGGGATCACTATTTTAAGTGGAAGCGTTGAGTTAAATGCAAAGTGTCCCGAGGCCGAGTATGATTTGACTGTGTGATAATTAAGAGGAATCGTCCTGGGCTGTTGAGCTGGACTTGCCCCTATATGGGATGCCCACGCGGTGGTTGCGGGTCGCAGTAGATTCTGGGCCCATGCTCCTTCGGGAATGCCGTCGATGTCGACGAAACCGCGCTCCATGGGGGAGGCGATACCGGCTATATGCCAGTAGATAGCCGAACAGCGAGTAGGCTATGCCCTTGTGTGGCAGTGAATAATAATTGGAATGCGTGCTAAGTGCGATTGTGATTTATACGAAAGTGATGACATTCCAATTGTTGAATTATTATTACTACATGTGATTGAGTGATTTGAATTGTGCTAACCTGCATAAAGGAATTTAGACGAGGTAAGTCTTCTGTGTGATGTGGCTAGGCCACCCGGGGCGTATTTTCTTTCTAATAGGGGTTTAGGGGGTTGAACTTGCTGAGACATCGTCTCATCCCGGTTGTGGGATTAAAATTTCAAGTCCTTAGTGGACGGAGCAACCAGATAGCTTTGGTTGGCTTTGAGGAGTTGCAGAGGTGAAGTCATAAGGATTGGAGAATGTGTCCGACTTGTAGGTCGTAGGACAGTTCCTTTTTAAGAGCCAGTCTTCTGTAGACTTTTGGTTGTAGGCTTCTGTTTGTAATTCTATCGAATTATGAAAGTGTTATGTTGTGGTTTTGCTTCTTGCTTTTCTATCTCGTATTTCATTGTCAGGGGTTTTATATTACGTTCTGCTTGCGCAATAATAAATGAATGGGGTCGGCGACGTATCCTGGGATGTCACATAGTTGATCGACCGCAGTGGGATGTGCGCGCACTCGGGGTTCAGGGCGTGACGAAGCCATATTTTCCCAAACAGCAAATGCTATAGTTAATAATGGAACACAACATTAGCAACTTTGTGGGGACAAATAAATCCTTAAATAAAGTGGTATCACACCTCAAAGTCCAACTTGATTACTCTAAAGATCCACTCCATTGTTCTACCTAATTTGAATCCATATTTTCCCAAACAACAAATGCTATAGTTAATGATGGAACACGAGTTATGACAAGTGACAAGGCAAGCGATGGGGCGCAAGTTTCGCCCTTGGCCACACGAAGGACTAATGAGGACAAACAAATCTCTAAGCTTGAAGAGAAGCTTCGACAACTCCAGGGCCACAAGGATCAAGTATTGAGAGTCATATCTCATTATGTTCAGCTAAAAGTGTCCTAGAAGTTTTCCCTATAATCGTGTAAAAAAGTAAATGTGCCAATTGATAGCAACACCTAATTCTAGATAGTGTGCTATATCATCCGAAAGAAAATGCGTGTGCTAAGTGTAATTGGATTAGCAAATTACTAGTGCTCTTTAGCCTAACTTATGCTTGTTAGTGGTGGAAGTGCACATAGACTTGGAGATAAAGTCGAACCTCTATATATTACTGTGTTTTATTGTTTCTCCTTCATTTACCTGCATAAGCACACAATTTGCTTACAATCTTTGAAATATGAAATTAATCTGATCTTTACTTAGCATTTGCTAATTTAGGCAAAAGATTGTCAACATTTTTAAAACAACTTATTCACCTCTCTCTAATTTGTGTTGTTGGCCCTAACGTAATAAATGCAAATTAGAACATAAAAGTGCACAAGAAGCTTCTTCCCATTACCAAAGAAATATCTTTAAGGTTAAACTTCCAATTTGAAAAATCTAATCTAATCTCATTGTGTTCATTTTCATTTTTCAGGTTGCAAGAACCAAGGGTCCCTAATTGGATGTGACTAAACAAAGCTTGCTTGTACTATAATCTACAAACTATCAAGGGAAAAAAAACACTACAAGCATCATAATTTTTATATAGTGCTCATTTTGGTTCTATAACATTTTGTTTTTGTTACTTGATTGCCGTAATTGTTTTTCCCAATTACCTGAGTGTTTCACTTTTCAATTGATTATTTAAGTGTTATAACTTTTTTATAATGTTCACAACAAGTGCTATGTATGTCAAATTTTCGGCACTTAAGTGCATTTTTTAAAAAGTTATGGTATTCATGTAATCAATTGAAAGTTACGATACTCAAGTGATTTTTTTTTTAAGTTATGATACTTGAAAGGTCGAAAAAAATTATAACATTTTAGTGTGTTACACAAAAGTTGTGACATTTGTGATGCCTTTATACTATCTATTAATATTCAATATTCTCTTCTATTTGATTAGACATGTAAGTGTCTTCACTTAATTAGCCGAAGGACCATAGTGGAAGCCTCCTTGTAATGCACATACTCATTAAAGATTGCCATATTTGTGTGAAAACTAGTCCAATTTAAGCTTGTTCATGGAGAAGATGTTCTCATTAAAGAGGAAAAGTGTTAAAAAAAATTCTAAACATTTTGCATTTATGCCAATTTAATCATAAACCTTTTTTTTTGCCAATTTAGTCATTTCCAACTAATTTTGGCTAGTTTTGCTGATTGGATATCGGTCGGCTTGACGTAGCACAATTGACACTAGACGTGAATAACTTTTAATAATATTTTATTATTTTTAATTATTTTCTTTTCTTTTTCTTTTTCTTTTTTCCTTCTCATTCCTCAAGCTGGTCGCTGGACCTCAACAACCGGCCAAAGGCAATGGTAGAGAGGTTGAGCCTCGCCCATGGTTGACGAGGCTTGACCCTAGCTAGATTCGACGAGAGCGAGCCTTGCCAGCCTAGTGCGAGGCCACCCTCGTGGCCAGGGCGGCCTCAAGTTGGTCTTGCGCTAGGCTAGCAAGGGTCAAGCCTTGCCGGCCATGGGCGAGGCTCAATCTCACTAGATCCGGCAAGGCTGGACCCTTGCTAGCCTAGGCGTGAGGCCGCCCTCATGACCACTGGTGAGGGCTTGAGCCTCGCCAATGGCTGGTGAGCCTTGCCGCCCAGTATGAGGTTGTCCTCACCAGCCATCGCCTCTAGTCGGTTGTCAAAGTCCGACGACCAATTGGAGGAAGGTCGGTGACCGGCTGGAGGAAGGAGAAGGAGAAGGAAAAAAGAAAAAAGGAAAAGAAAATTAAAATTAAAAAAATTAAAAAAATATTATTAAAAGTTATCGATGTTGCTTGTCGATCATACCACATCAACCAGTCAACGCTTAGTCAGTAAAATCCGGCCAAAATTAGTTATAAAGGATCGAATTGATACTAAGTAAAAATGTTTAGGACTAAATTGGTACAAAAAAAAGTTTATGACTAAATTGGCATAAATACAAAAGATTTAAGACTTTTGTAACACTTTTCCCCTCATTAAAGCACTCTACTTTCTATTCAACTCACCTTTCAATCTTGTTGAGGGTTTCATGCAGCTCAAATACATATAGTTAAGACCGACCTTAAAAAGATTTGTAGTTTAATCTCCTAGTAAGATACACACCTCAATATCTCATTAAACTTTTGGTAGTGGAAAACCTTTAAAATGTTTCCCGACAAAAGCAAGACAGCGGATAACCTTGGCACTCATATACCATGACCTGTTCCATGCGTTGCCAGTCATGTAACCATTTTTACAGGCACTAGCACCCCGTGAATCATATAGCTCTCAGCATCGAGTTCAAGTTGAGGTTATGTGGCTTTTTCTTTTTTCTTTTTTTTTTTCCAGTATTTCGAGATGGAAAAAGATGTGTCCAAAGGTAAAGACATAATTGATAGATAATAGATTAAGGCAAAGGTCGCTTCTTATGGATATAGACATGCATGCATGAGTCGATCCAAGATGATGGTCAAGGTTATTGAGCGACCTGATGATCGCTCCTCCAAGGACTGTTTATGCAAGCTTATGTGAATTTTGAGTGATGTTATAACATGTTGACACCTTAATGTTAACCCTCAGTCTTGTCATCCATCCCATGAAAATTAGGATCAAGTTCATTGATAACATAAAATTTGACATTTAAAAAAAAAAATATCAAGCATTCTTATTCTTTAATTAATTCCTCCGCTTTTAGAAATTAGAGATGAATATGAAATTTATTAAGTTAGAGTGATTGGTGGTCTATCGGAGAAATCTTGGGAAATAATACGTCAAAAGTTGAAGCATGAAGAATCTCGTCAAAAGAAAACGAAGAGAGACTGCAGCAATAGAAAATTTCCTTGGATGCTCTTTCTTGTTATAAGAGAAGATTTACTTTAGGCAAAGAACAAGACCACCGTTAAGGCAGTATCTTCACTCACTTGGAAGGACATAATGGGATTTGTTGATATTTGGTAGTCGAGATAAAATTCATAATATAATAAAATTTATCGTATCATGTGTCTGATGTTTACTTAGGACTGGATAAAATTGAATATAAAAAAGATATAGTGTAGGTAAAATTATTCCATAAAGGAGGTGGGATAAAAGGTAATAAGATTTTATAAAAATTAGTTTTCTAGAATAAAAAAATTCTTAAATTAATAAAATTAAAATAATATATGAATATAAGTAAAAATTGAACTCTAATATTAAAAAAAAATTAAAATTATCCATACTTTTATTTACATTTCATTCTTTCTATCTTATAATTATACATATTTATTACCTATTTTAATATTTTAGGTATATTAGTATAGTTTACTATTTAACAAAATTTTAATGAGAAAATGATGGAAGGGAAAAAAAGAAATAAAAAAAGATTGAAAATAGTTAAAAATAAGCAAATAAAAATGAAGTTAGCAAGAGTGTCATGAGAGATTTTTACCATCTTTATTTATGCAATTTTTAGATTTATTTATATTAATATGCTATTTATACCAAGTAATGGATATCATAGGATGTAAATATATATGAGTTTATTACTGTGATTTACCAAACGGTGGATATAATATATCAAATTTCCTAAATTTCATATCATATCCTATTTAGTACTATCCTGTCTAGAAATTGAAACAACCAAACATAATTTTCTTACTCTAAAGAACATAGAGATGTTGACTTTTAATTTTTAGCCAAAAATTTAAGCAAAATTAGCAATTTAGGTAGTTTTTATTAAAAATAGTGAAAAAGCCACAAAAACCCTAATATTTAGTCAAAACGACGTCGTTTTTATTCACTTTAGTCATGTGGGTGTTATATCAACTTCATATGCTTTCTAGAGCCTATGTTAGTTTTTTTTTTTTTTTTTTTATGGTGCTCATTGATAGACCTTAACGGAGGTAAATGTGTTACACAAGTACGAGTTTGAGATTCTTTTTTTGTGTCAAAAAAAAAATTGAGCAAATGTGTTGCGGTGGATGTAATTTGGGATTTTTGGTGGTACTAATAAATAAAACCAAAATGCAAAATACAAATAAATAAATAAATAAAGGGCTTAAATTCATCAAATGATTGGAAAGGGTGTTAATTATATGCACTGGGCTCGATCCAATTCGTCCAAGCCAAGCCCCTGGCCCATGCACTTTTATTAAGTCTATCTGTTAAGTCCAATTTGCATTACAAAGACCCCATGAAAGCCCAGAAACCAGACTTTGTCTTCTCTAGCCCTCAGTTTGTTCATTATATCCTCGTACCAGAAACCAGCCCCATCAAATTGGCTAGAACACTCAACCAACCCAGCCCTAATTCTCGTTCTTGACCCTGCGATTCGAGGGAACGAGGGGAAAGCGAAGCAACCGTGGGAGAGCGCAAAAAACGTGAGGAAAAAATCGGTAAAAAAATCCTAGGATTGCCGTGTCATGGTTTTTGCAAAATAATCGATTTCTCATCACGTAGACGCAAGTCTGACAAAGCGAAACAAGAAAGGAAGGTTTTCTTTTTGTTGTATTTTTTTTTTTTTTTGAAGGGGGAGTTGGGGGTTGCTGCTGGGGGCTTTAAAGAAATCCCCATCGGAAGGAGAAAAGTCTTTGTTGCGACGGTGAAAAGGACTTAATCGGCATATATACTGCGCTAGCGAGCATTGGTTTAAAGTGTAAGTTAACCTTATTGTGAGAAAATTAGCCATTAGAAAGGGACATAGATAAATCAAACGAGCTCAGAAAATGCACACGTCTCATAATCCGTGAATAAGAAAAGTACCAATGGTCTTCAGATATATACATCAACGATTCAACAGAGATCATTCAATAAATAAAGACATCACAGCAATGGAAACCAGAATGATCTTTTCCCTAAATCCGCACTGTTGCCTCGAAGCCCACCTCAGAAAACCGCATCCAGCAGACAGCAACAGCAAAGTGCCGCTAAGCTGCAAAAAAAACCGAGATGAAACATGCGCGTTCATGAGTTCAGAGCCGAGCAAGGAAAATACACATGCCCATAACAACAAGCTGTGGGAAACCGACTGGCTCAAATACAAAATAGATTTGAATAAGAAACTAAAAGATTCACACTTGATTTGATTATATTATAATTTTTGACAAGCAAATTTAGTCGCGTGCATTACCATCCTTCAAGAAAGCCGGTGTCCTTCCGGCGGCGCTGCTCCTCGTAGTAGGGCTGGGGCGGCTGGCCATATCCTTGCTGCGGAGGATACCCTTGTGCCGCATAACCCTGCGCCGGATACCCTGGAGGAGGATAGCCTTCAACTTTCGGGTACCCTGCAAGTAAAATTTTTTGTTTTACGGTACCAAGAAAGACCCGCAAAAATCAGAAACGAACATACTATACATTCCCAGGAGACTACAGATGATGAATTTGAGAAATAGCAGAAAAGAATGGCAAATCCAAGAGAACATGGTTACCTTGCGGGGGAGGGGCGCCGACCGGCGGATGATTCTGGTTGTAGTAAGTGCTCATCTCTCTCTCTCTTCTCTTCTCTTCTCTTGCAAGCGTTTCAGAGCGGGCGAAGACGAAGGTGAGAGAGACGAGGGAGGAGAGGTGGATTTATATTGAGAGAAAGACCGGGATGTGAGATGCGCGGTTGAGGAAGCACCCAAGAATTTTCTTCTTCTGGAGAGAGGAAAAAACCGACTAGCCATGGCGGTTGACGAACGCGGTATCTTGCCTTATAAGGCTTCGTCCAATTCAAATGGCGAAGTAAGCTTACGTGCGCCGACCGCGAAGGTTCGCTGATGTGTCGTCGTCCACGTTGGAAAGGAGAGGGTTTTTGGAGATGGGCGTTTTGAAACGGCAATCTTCGTCTTTCTACTCCTATTTTGAAACGAACTTCCCAAATATTGCTCAAAAGTATATGACCCATGACGTGGGACCCACATAATGTAACGACACATACACATCAAATTCACATATACCAAGGTCGAGTAATAATTGCTCATAAAATAGAAGTCTTTTTTTTTTTTTTGGTAAAGAATAGAAGTCTATTTATTTATACGTGGGAATAAATAAATAAAAATGATATTTTTTGGACTATAACATAAAATAGTCGATTTCTTGTTACTTTGGACCTTTGGTTCATTTCACTGCTTTTTCCGTTCTATTTTGAAACTACCATGCTATTGCTATGTAGACATCTAGTTTTTCATTTAAGACTTTTCCAACGTGATTAGGATTTCAGGAGCTTAATCAAAGAGCGTAATTAGATGATGCTCGTTAGGATCTTTCTCACAAAGTCTACTCCCATCTCTCATATGAATTCTCTTTTTTTGTGTAAATATCTTGTTTATTAAAATCTAAATTTTTGCCTAAAGATCCTTTTTGGGATAAGACTATATTAGTGCCTAACTATTGTATGGTACTTTTTGGGTGCCAAAATATTTCACAAATTTATTTATTTATTTATTTTTGGTTATTAACGCCGCAACTTTTCAAAAGCAATTACATAAGCGACTTTAGCTACCCGTGCTTTTAGAGAATCCAACTTGGCATTTCTGTATTATTGGGAATAACGGACCCCCGAAAAACCGAATTCGACACTTAATCGAATCCCTAAAAGCAATGCGGAAGACAAGCCCGGGAAAATCACGTATCACCGATCCTAAAGCACACCACGGATTCGAGCGTACCTTGTTAGCCACAGATTAAACACCAACGCCGATAAGAGGAAGAGAATTAGGCCATGTTTAATCCGATGTCAGCAATTTGCTTTGAATGGAAGAAAAACGTTGCCTTATGCCTTACTTGTTTTTCTTTTTGGGAGAGAGAGAGAAATTGGGGGAGAGGGAGATGTACGTACGTTCTAATTTCCAAAAGGTGCGTTCTCCCTCTCTCTCATCCCTTTTATACATTCCTCCATCCACGGGCCCTATTCCTGTGGGCCGGGCTTTTAGGCCCAACATGGGCGGATGGGCCTTAAGCCCATCATTAATAAAACCATCATCTCTCACTCGCACATGGTGGGCTGAATAGGATTCTCTTTACCTCTCTTCAACATTCATACCGGTGAATAATCCGTGCGACCAGCATACTTTGAGAGCTCGTTGCTATACATCTGTTAGGAATATATAGCAGCTCATAATTGGCATCACACTATGAGTAGATTTAGTATACAGTACCCTAGATCGATTAATCACATTTATATCTCTATTGATCTTTTTTAAATAATGATACATATATTGTATTCACAATTATAATTATCACAAAGACAGTCATAATTAGTCGACCAGTGAATACAAAACTACAATGTGATTCTCCAAATTCGACATTCCTTTTTCCTTCAAACTCTCAATTTCAGTTCAGCTTGCTTTTTTAGAAATGCCCCATTAGAGCGAATCAACTCATGACCATTGGCAATACCCTAAGATAGCAAACACTAAATATAAATCTTGAGAATAAGTAAGAGTCATGAGGGGACTAAAAATTGAGGAACTATTTTCCTCAAGAGTTTCACACTTCATAAAAGTTGAGATCAAAATTTTTGCTACTCTTATTGGTCGTCTCATGCATACGTAGTATGAAATACGTATTACGGTATTAACTCATTTCCCATGGAGCGTATGTCTACACCTTTAAATACCGTACAGATGATAGTTCAGACATACCCAATGTCTAACTTGAGTTCACGTATCTACTCATTTACAAAATTCATCAGAACTCACATCTAGCATCTTAGACAGATAAAATAAAATATGTGGGTTATTTTACCTTTGGACATAGTAAATATCATGTCCTCATCTTAACACACAGTTAAGGCGACCTACGTATTTTAAGCTTGAGCTCTCGATTATCACCTAGATAATAAGCTTAAAAGCAGTCCCATCTCTATTTATCACACAGTAAACAGAGGCGATTACCCGTGTAAGTGGGCTAATCTTATATCTGTTCGACATACTTCTCAACTTAAAGTAATGCACTGAGCATTAAGATGCATAAAGATCAAACAAAGATTCATAGACATTAATAATGAAACAACACTAGTTCATAAATGTGAACAACTCAGGGAAATTACAATCCAGTACATCAGACTCTACGCAATCCTAGAGATTTTACATGACCACAAAACACATCTCTAAGTATTGGTTTTGTCATAGGATCTGCTACCATTCTATGCGTAGATATGTACTGTAAGTTCACATCATTTCGTACAACCATATCTTTGACAAAGTTATACTTGGTATCTATATATCTGGTATTGCCATGATATTTTGGATCTTTGGTGTACACTATAACTGCTTGGCTATCACAGTTAATCAACAATGGATTCGCAGCTTTCTCAATAACATCTAAATGATCCAATAATCTCTTAAGCCAAACTCTTTTTTGTACCGCTGCTGATAATGCTACGAACTCAGCTTCCATCGTGGACAAGACTATACACGTTTGCTTCTTACTGCTCCATGATATGGCGCCATTGTTCAGTAAGAAAGCAAATCCAGAGGTAGATTTCATTTCATCTAAATCTTCTCCCCAATCAGCATCTGAATAGCCTTCAAGTCGCAGATCCTTTCCTTGGTAATTCAACTTGAAATTAGCAGTTCCCTTCAGATACCTCAGTATTCTTTTAACGGCTTTCCAATGTGCTAGACCTGGGTTGGATTGGTATCTACTCACCATTTCAACTGCAAAACATATGTCGGGTCTTGTATACATCATAACGTACATCAAGCTCCCAACAACACTAGCATAAGGAACATGTTTCATTTGTTCCTTCTCTTGTGGAGTCCCTAGATACAGTTTATGGCTCAATCCTTCACCTTTTGCAATAGGAGTGTCTATAGGTTTACAATCTTGCATATGAAATCATTCAAGAACTTTATTTATATATGTTTCTTGCGAAAGAGACAACGATCTCTTCAAACGATCTCTTGAAATCTTAACTCCAAGAATATATGCAGCCTCACCCATATCCTTCATCTCAAAGTTGGAAGACAACCAACTCTTGACAATATTAATAAACTCTCTATTGCTTCCGGCAATTAGTATATCATCAACATATAATGATATGTTCACAAATTGATCCTTGGATCTTTTGATATATACACAATCATCCTCATCTATCATTGTAAAATCATATGCTATTATGGCATTATGAAAACGTATATACCATTGTCTCGATGACTGCTTAAGGCCATATATCGACCTCAAAAGTCGACATACATTTTCTTATTGGCCTTTCACTATGAAATTAGCAGGTTGTTTCATATATATTTCTTCCTCTAATTCTCCATTGAGGAAAGCGGTCTTTACATCCATTTGATGTAACTCAAGATCCATACTAGCCACTATTGCCAGAATAATGCGAATCGAGGTAAATCTTACTACAGGAGAAAATGTATCTTCATAATCAATTCATTCATGTTGATTATACCCCTTCACCACAAGGCAGGCCTTATGCCTTTCTATTGAGCCATCAGCCTTTTGCTTTATTTTGAGAACCCACTTGTTCCCAATAACTCTGCGTCCTTTTGGAAGATCAACCAGTTCCCAGACTTGGTTTGATTTCATTGACTCCATTTCTTCTTCCATTGCATGAATCCATTTTTCCTTACTAGGACAATTCAGAGCCTCATTAATATTTCTTGGCTCATCCTCATCTTGTGGAGCAATCATAAAAGTTTCCCCTTTAATGTCAAAACGTCGACGGGGAATACTTTGGCGACTTGTTCGCCGTATGGGAGATTATACAATTTGCACATCATTCCCCATTATGCTCCCACTAGGATTAGATAATGATGACGTTGTCTCATCATGTGGTTGCAATTGAGAATTAGTTGAATTCAATTCATCATTTCTCATATTACTCCCACTTGGACGAACTCCATTAAGATCATTATCTTGATCCAAGGTTTCAAATATGGAGTAATCTTCCCCTATTTCGCCATTCTTAGGAAATTCATCATCTAAGAATGTGACATCTCGTGATTCAAATTCAGTTATACTCCAACTTTCCTGCTCACCTATGAACACATACCATTTCGAGTGTTTGGAGTATCTTATGAAAATACTCTTCTTTCCTCTAGGACCCAATTTGCCAAACTTGTGAGAGGACTCATGTGTATAGGCAGCACAACCCCATGACTTAAGAAAACTTAAGTCCGGCTTTCTACCTGTCCATAACTCATATGGAGTGGAAGTAACTGATTTGGAATGCACCCGGTTAAGTATATAGGCAGCAGTTAACAACGCATCATTCCAAAAAGTAATTGGTAAGTTAGCATGCGCCATCATGAACCTAACCATTTCCAGTAGAGTTATGTTTCTTCTCTCCGCAACACCATTTTGTTGAGGAGTATACGGAATAGACAACTGTCTTTCTATTCCTTTTTCATCACATAATTTTCTGAACTCATCAGATAAATATTCTCGACCTCGATTGGATCTCAATGTTTTTATTTTCTTGTCTAATTTTTTTTTTACGAGGTTCATAAACCTTTTGAAACAACTTATTGCTTCAGATTTATGAGAAATCAAATAGACATATCCGAATCGAGTATAATCATCTATAAAAGTGATGAAATAAATAGCCCCATGCCTTCCTCTTACATTCATTGGACCACAGACATCAGAATGGATTAAATGCAGAGGAAATTCAGCTCTTTTACCTTTTCCAAATGGTTTCCTTGTCGTTTTCCCTTCTAGGCAATGCTTACATATGGACAAATCGACTTTTTCAATGTTGCCCAACAAGCCCTCTTTGGCTAGTCTATTCATACGTTGTTGGCCAATATGACCAAGTCTAGCATGCCACACATTCACATCATTATTATACAAATTAGGAGACGTGAGAAGGGAATAACACACATTTGCATTAACATAGTCAACGTCTAATACAATGAAACCATCCAGAAAATAACCACAACCATAGTAGTTTGTATCTAAATACAAATCCACACCTCTATTATTGAAGTTCATATTAAAACCTAGTTTAACCAACACTAAAACAGACACTAAATTCCGACAAATCTCCGGAGCATACAATACATCATGTAGGAATAAAGTGCGTCAACCACGCATGTTCAGTTGGCATGTGCCAATTCCTTTTACTTCAGCTTTGGAGTTGTTTCCCACATAGACCCACTTAGTTCCAGTTGGTACTCGTGAAATTCCATGAAGGATCCTCTATCCTTCGCTACATGGTCTGTCGCTCTTAAATCTACAGTCCGCAAAGGATGAGACTCAGTCATGAATACAGAACTCGACACAAAAGTAAAGTTCTGAAAAGTACAATGGGTGTTTACCTTCTTTGGCTCACGACAGTCGCGAGCATAGTGACCCTTCTTGTCACAATTGAAACACTTCACCCTTGTAAGCTTCTTCATTCGAGGACGCTTTCCTCTTTCATGTTGGTTAAGCTTGGGTTTCTTCCCTAAATGACCTACTTCCTTGCCTTTCCCTTTATCAAACCAGTTAGGACGTTTGCGCTTGGAGCTCGAAGCTCCATGTGAGCTAGAACTAGCATGATAGAGTTCAGCTTCTGGCTTAGCCGCCAAGAGGCGGTCCTCTTCCAGCTCAACATGACGCATAGCATCCTCAAAGGTTTTGATATTATCATTATAGGTCAGGTGCACCTTCATATGCTCCCAACTCTGAGGCAAGGAACGAATCACTGCTTACACTTGCTGCTCATCTGTCATGACATGGCCAGCATCTTTAAGCTCATTTATCATGTTTGACATCTTTCTAAGATGTTGCTTCATAGTCTGACCATGAGGCTTCTTATAAGAGTCAAACCTAATAGTGAGCTGCCTCGGTCACGTCATCGAAGTATGACCAAATCTTGCTGCCAATGCTTCCCACATTTCCTTGGCATTGTCAAAACGCCTAAACTCTCGCATGACGTCATTGTCCATGCTGCTCAGCAACGTAATGCGAGCGAGAGAGTTCTTTCTTTTCCATACAGCAAAAGCTTCTTTATCTCTTTTGTGCTGTGCAGTGTTTCCTTCTTCAGGTTCTACCATGGTCAGGTTAACAGCTTTAAGTGCCTCTTGCTCTTCCAGCACATACTGGATTTTCATGTGCCAAATTTCATAGTTGTCACCATTGAGCTTTTCACATTTGTTCAGCTCGGCAACTATGCTCTTTGTGGCTGAAGCCATTAATCTGAACACATCAGACATATATGCACGAATCATTAATGCCTATCATTTATGCATCCCTTTTTGCACAGACCCATCATATTAATGAACAATTTCAAGTAAGGTTTTAGAATCAAAAGGTCACTATGTTTCCAATCATTCTCCAAAAATCCTAACTTAAAACTATCATTAATATGATTTTCATATGCAAAATCAATTCTATAAAGCTACAAAAACTTTTAAACTACCCACAGCAACCAACAACAGAAAGCAAATAATAATTGACAAACAATAATAATGCTCTCACTTAATACAAATAATATATCAGTTGCTATATCAACAAGAATCAAGTAGTAAACATTACATAAGATGTCCACTAATCACACTTAACAAAGATCAATCAATACATCTAACACCAAGTCAGCACACGAATTGGGAAAGATCCTCTTTTGTTCAATTTCTTGATCTTTTCCCTTGTAACAATCCAGTAATATTCATTTACAAAATCCATCACAATTTTCTTATAGGAAGCAGCTCCGTTGACATCCCATATGCGATTCAACACTTCTTGTCATTCAGGTGGAAGGGTGTTTATGAAAAATTGCACAATCTCTAATTGTGGCATAGGACGACCATTCCATATGACCTGTTGAATTTTCCTGTTGACTTCAAGGACGTGATCAATTAAGTCACCACTCTCCCATCGATGATCAGTCAGCTCAGCTATCAACTTAGACATCATTTCCTTTTGTTCATCGGTAATTGTGTGAATAAGTGTGCGCAACCTCAAGGGAGGCATTGTTTCTGCAACAAATGCAGAACAAATAAGGGATTACATATAATCCATATAGACTTAATTGAAAAAGAAAGACATGCTTTTCCTTTTCCTTTTTTTTTTTTTGGTCAACAGTCAACGGTCGTCGGTCAACGGGTCAACGGTCAACGGTCAAGTCGTCGATGGTCGGACCGGGTCGGACAAACCGATCGGCACGTGCCGCGCGCGTGCGCGGGCTGACGTCACACAGATGTCAGCCGGCATGTGTGCGGCTTGCGCTTGGCTTTTGCGCGGGTCGGGTCAGGTCGGGTCCTCGTCGGGTCGGGTCGCCGGCCAGCCAACGATCGTCGGCGATGACGTCATCAGTGACGTCATCCCAGCGGTTACCGACCGTTGGGTGACGTCAGCGCGTGACGTCAACACGCGTTGGTTCGCCGATCGGTGCGTGCCGGTTCGCCGCCGGTGGCGCGCACGTACCGGTTCGCCGACCGGCGCGTGTGGCGCACACACTAGCTGATGCTAGTGCTTTGGGCGCATCGCACCCACGCGCAGTGGCTTCTGGCCGCGCGTGTGGGCGCATCTGGCGTGTCCCGGTGGCACACGACCCGTCAACGAACTCGTCTCGACGAGCCCTTTCACCCTATACTTTTAGAAATTGATTTCGACTTACGTAAACTCAAAAAAATGGATGAACAGTGCTCGGGTGTCGGGATTTATCGCTCGATCGGTACCGGCCGATTACTTTTGCGAAAAATCAATCAAAAAACATGAAAGGGTCGGGAAAACATAAACTAGGGCTCTGATATCAATATTGGGAATAACGGATTCCCGAAAAACTGGATTCGACACTTAATCGAACCCCTAAAAGCAATGCGAAAGACAAGCCCAGG
This sequence comes from Eucalyptus cladocalyx, assembly GCA_017140615.1. NCBI lineage: Eukaryota > Viridiplantae > Streptophyta > Magnoliopsida > Myrtales > Myrtaceae > Eucalyptus > Eucalyptus cladocalyx. The sequence goes on along the minus strand of CM029524.1, from coordinate 12,717,726 downwards.
AAAATCACGTATTACCGATCCTAAAGCACACCACGGATTCAAGCGTACCTTGTTAGCCACAGATTAGACACCGATGCCGATAAGAGGAAGAGAATTAGGCCCCGTTCGATCCGATGTCAGCAATTCGCCTTGAAGGGAAGAAAAACGTCGCCTTATGTCTTACTATTTTTCTTTTTGGGAGAGAGAGAGAAATTGGGGGAGAGGGAGACGTACATACGTTCTAATTTCCAAAAGGTGCGTTCTCCCTCTCTCTCATCCCTTTTATACATTCCTCTATCCACGGGCCCTATTCCTGTGGGTCGGGCTTTTAGGCCCAACATGGGCAGACGGGCCTTAAGCCCATCATTAATAAAACCATCATGTATAAAAAGAAAAGCTTGCCTGAGACAATTATATAGTCAGATTTTAAGGGGAAAAAAATGGCACTATAGTGATCCTCCATCAAGTTTTGGTACTAAATTGATGATAGCAAAGTTTTGGACAACACATGATTTGAGTTGTGCAGTGCACCAATCATGTCAAACAACATCTTTGAATACATTTCTTTTTCATAAACTGAAGAATTGCGATTGAATTGGTCCCGAACATGCTCTGTCATTGCTGTCCATACTCACAAGATCTGAAGCTTTCGTCTTTCAATCTCAAGAGAGAGCAAAGTCAGAAAAGAAGCAAATTCAAGGCTAAAGAGGAGAGATGAAGAAAATTTTGTTCAGTTCCTCCTTTTTCTTATTAGAGGAAAGTAAATAGATTGTGATTTTAAATGAAAATATTTGTAAAAGAGAGGGTGTGCGTGTGTTTGTGCGTCGGCGTTAGCTTATGAGTCTAAAAATGCATTGAAAATTGGTGGCAAACGTAGAATTTTTATCTTGTGATTTTTTCTTCAAACCCGGACATCATTTTCCCAAATTTCCAATTGCATCAAGTTTTTAGACCAAAAAATTTTGCATAAAGTTTAGCTCAAAAACTTTACAAACAATTAGTTTATGCCAAAACTTTAGAAACTCTCTATTTAAATTACTCTAGTGAGTTTTTTGTTTAAAATAACAGCATGTCGGATTCTCCGGTAAATTAAGTTATGGAGTCATTTAAATGATCGTTTTTTGTAACGGTTGATCGTTTGAAAAGTTTAGTATCAAAGCAACCGCTGAAACGATAGTTTTGGCCATGCTAAAACCCTTTTATCATTTATTTAAAGATTAGGATTTTTGGCATTGAGTCGTTTAACATTCATTTTTATATTAGGTTTGTATTAATTCTATCGCAAAGAAAACACACCACATGAAACTTCACAGTAGGTCTTCCTCTCAATTTTTTTTTTTTTGATTGCTAACCGACCGCGCCAGAGGCAGCTTCTCCTTCGTGGAGATTCACGAGCAACTTCCATGTTCATACATTTAGCAATTTCATCATCAATTATCCGCTCATGTTCATCATCTCCTTTTCCTCAATGCCAACATCCAAAATCTACGAAGACCCAATCGCCTTTTGACCCGCCACTGCTTGTGTTGAGCCCCGACCTTTATGCATGGCTGTCCTGCTCTGCCGCGTAAAAAGCCGACTGCCTTCTGTAGGGAAAATCACGAATGTGATGATTGTTGAGAAAATTCCCTATGTTATTTTGAAGGTGACAAAGATAAATTAAAGATTACTAATGTGTTAATTGATTGAGTGATTGAGCTAAGCTAGGTAATATATGTACAAGTTGAAATGCATATGTTGTCATAAACAACACCAAGAAATTCTACTATGAGAAGTGATATGCCACTGTCAAGAGTGCTTTACTGATATTGAGGGATTATTGCCAATATCTAAGGTGAATAAGATATTGGGCGTTGAAGATGTTCACAAGAAAAACGGATCTTTAGTTATGGTGAACGTCTGAAAGGACCTTATCGAGAGTGAACAAGTCAAGAACAATGAAATTGCTCATAATGATTTTGAGGTAAAAATATTGGATGAAGAGTTGGATGGACTTAGTGATAGTGAACAAGCCTAGAATGAGGATGTTTGGTAAAAATTGAAAAAACCATGAATATGAATAGCTTGGTAGACTCGAAATTGTCAATAAGCTTGGAGGGATCAAAAAGATTAGAAAGATCGGCATTGTTATCAGGGGCAACGAATTGTTATTGGGGCATCAAATTGTTGACAAAGAGTAGTTGCTTTATATAGATGAGGTGGAAGACTGTGATGATATCGATGACTTATGTGAGTTTAGTGAAGACTAGGTATACGGATGAGAATCTTGACAGGGAAAAGAAAAAGATGACGAGGTGTTCATATTGACTTGGAGGTATCATGGTCAATCTTTCATCAAGGTAACATCTTAGGAAGCTAAAATACTCAAGAGGATCATTTGGTGATTGATTGCAAGTCGTCCATATGGTTTTTCAATGGACAGCATCAACTGATTAGTAAAAATTCTCACATCCTAATATGGGTAAGGGATTGTGCTGATATTTAGTCCCGAAAGTTGCCGATCACCTAATCACCTGATTAGAACATTAATCAAGATGGAAATAGCCATCGCAAAGGTTTGAAATCTGGAGAAAGATCACTAGAGTTCTTTAGGAGGAGTTTTGACAATAATGAGCAAGTTTGACAAAAGTATACTAATATGGTTTTGGGAAATTGCCACTATCAAAAAGATGTTGTCGACGTTAGAGAGTCACTATGATGATTTCTAGAGACATCTTGCTACCAACAATGGTAGAACCAATGGCTACTTGAGGACTTCGATGGGAAATGGTCATCTTAGAATGGATGGCTATATATTAAGTTCAAGAGAAGTAATTAGGTTGGGTGGAAATGAATAAAACGAGTCATTTGCTCTCTTTTTGTTTATAATTGTTGTGTATCCTAATGTTAATATCTCAGTCGTGCTAATATTTGTAATCAGTTATACAAGTAAGTGTACAAGAGTGATAATAGTACATGATTCATAATAATGTGATTTATTGAAAAAGTGATATTTGTTGATTCTAACTTGTCTTAAAGATTACTAGTGGATTCTAGCTTTGTTATGGCCGTTAGTGTTAAAAATAAATAGAGGCTTGGAGATAAAGTCGGACCACTTCATATTTGCTTACAATATATTCTATCTTCAATATTAGCATTACCTATTTGTAATAGTCAACATTTGTTAAACAGTAGGATGCACAACTAATTTCAACAATCTATTTCTGTTAATGTTTGAAATTGAACTTGTTTTCCGCAAATGATTTTTATTGTTCTTAGACAAATTATTCACCCCTTCTCTAGGTTGTATTGTTAGTCTCATACTTTCACTTGGTCAATTTGCAGCTTCTACTCACCACATGCCGCCACATTAGCCGAGCCATAGGTGTCGTGACCATCTCGAAGGTGAACCACCAAGGAAGCCAATGGATTAGTAATCGAACATTTATTACACACTCCCAAGCCAATACCAATCACAACTTTGGGGCTTTAGTTTAATCAATTAAACATGAGGAAAATCACCAAAAAAGTTTTAAACTTATTGCAATTGTACCAATTCAATCATAAACCTTCTTTTACCAATCAAGTCCTAAATATTTTGTATTTGCGGCAATTCATTCTATTAAGTCAATTTTGACTGAAAATCACTTATATGGATGCTAACTATTTTATGTGCCATAAGCGATGCTGGCATGGAAATTTTTTTAACAATATTATAATATTTTTGGATCATTTTTTTATTTTGTATTCTTTTCTTTTTCCTTTTTCCTTTTTTTGTTTTTTCCCCTTCCCTTCTTCCTCTAGTTAGTTAGCAACTTGGCAACCACCAAAGGCAAGGGTCGGCAAGGTCAACCTCACTAGCCATTGGCAATGGGGAGCCTCGCCAAGCCATGGCGAGACTAATCTTGTCATCATTAAGCAAGGTCAAGGCTTGCCCTCACCAGCCGGCAAGTCTTGACCTCACTATCACTAGGTAAGGTTGGCCTCACCAATGGCTAAGTGCAGCTCGACCTCACTAGTCTAGTGAGTTCTAGCCTTGCCTAGCCATGACGAGGCCGACCTCGCTTGGCAACAAGTGAGACTTGACATTGCTAGTGGCCGACAAAGTCGATCTCATCGGCCCTCACCTTTAGCTAGTTGCTGAGGTTCGACAATTAGCTAGAGAAAGAAGGGAAGGGAAAAAAAAAGACAAAAAAATAATAAATAATTGGAAAAATGTTAAAATATTAAAAATTGTCCATGTCGGCATTAGGAGTACACGTAGGATGGTTAGCGTTCATGTCATCGATTTCGGTTAAAATTGGATGGATATACCAAATTAGTATAAATACAAAAGGTTTATGATTGAATTGGTACAAATGCAAAAGTTTTAGAACTAAATTTGCACAATTATAATAAGTTTAGGTTTTTTTTTTTTTTGTAATTCTCACAATAAACATGCAAATCAATTAATATTGGAGTCATCATAATCTATTATAGGCCTCTTAGGAACAGAAATTAAATGTGGAAGAGCATCCTACTTACTAAAGATTTCTTAAATATAGGGATTTAATTATGTTAAGATAAATTCAACACTCTTTCAATTCCATTGCTCTTTATTTTAAAAATATTTTTGTAAGAAAACTTGGTCAATTTTAATTCTAAACCACTAGCATATAATGGATGACCATGCGGATACGTATACAATAATTTAACTCTCAATATTCAAAGCGATTAATAATTACTTACGACAAAAAAAAAAAAAAAACTCGATGTGCTAAGTAATAGTAAAGCTTCATTATGTCCAACACATCAAGTGTTTTACAAAATGTTAGCTTCGAACCAAATAAAGCATGCATGACCTAAAAAAGAATCTAAATGCAATGTCAATTAATTCTTTTTGGGTGTCCAATGCATGAGATGCAATCTATATACATGATGTAATATTTATTAAAGTATTTGTTGGAGAAACATCTTCAACTAATTTTGATAATGTCCAAACTATTCTTAGCCTCTGTGGTTGTGAATTCACATAGTAGCATAATCAAAGTAATACTAGTAATCAAGAAGCTAGGTAGTCTAATAGGTCTTTTAAAATCTACGACGAAAGGATAGCAACCGATGCAATTTTTGGGTAACCTACCAATATTCAGGAAAAGAACTATATGGACAATTCTATCTTTGTGCGGGAGCATCAATGGATTGAAGATGGTTATAAAAGAGAAGATCTCAGAAGCCAAATGTTAGAGAGTGACACATGTTAAAGTTTGAAAACTTGCTATACGTCCTATAAACGCTTTCCATAAACTGCTTCTCTAAGTATTGTGGTTGTGTTGTCTTAGTAATATGCTAAAGATTAAGTGTATAAGAGTAAGAGCAAATGAGTCTTGATAGTGTGATCTATCGTGTAATAAGATGAATGGTTGCCAATTGTAACCTTCTGAGCAAATTATTAATACAATCCGCCCTGACTTGTGATTGTTAGTCTAAAGAGTATATGTAAGTTTGAGGATAAAGCCGAACCACTAGTGTATTACTTCCACAAGCATACATTATAATCACGAGTTTTTAAACATCACATTTACCATATCTTTACTTAGCATAAACTATTTTCCACAAAAAATTATCAAGTTTTCTAAAACAAACTATTCACCTCCTCTAGGTTTGTATTGTTAACCACCAACAATATTAACATAAAGTTATGTGACTCACTAAATGACTGTAATATATGACATGCATAATATGGGAACTAATGAATTAATCTAAAATTGAATGAATTTTATATGAGATATGGATGCAATATTTTTGAGATTTTCTTTTTGAATTAAAAAGGGAAACTATCTAAATTTACATGATGATTTTTACCAATTAGGTTATAATATATATTAAATCCTAAACATGCGCTAAAACAAAGTTTATGCTTTCCTAAATTACTACATAATTCCTAATGCACCTAAGAAGTATCCATAAGAGAGCAAGCAAAAGATTAAAAAACAACTCGAAAACCTTATCACATAATTGAGTAACACTAAGTTAAGTCACACGTCAAACTTTCATCAAGTTAAACATTTTCAATAAGAGTTTCATCTTTACCAATGTTAACGACGGCAACAACTTTTCCTTTTGAGTTTGCCACCACAAGTCTCATGTCCTCCAACCATTTTCTTCACATAATCGAATGAACTTGTGTTTCCAGCATATGTCTTGAGTAATCACTATGGTACCACTTGTGCATTTTGAATTAATCTCAGGACATACCTACAAAGAGCTCATTTAAGCATTGAATCTTGGAACTCAAGTTGCATCGGGCACTTGATAGTTAGGGCATGCTTGGTAACCGGCAAATTCTTAGCTTCAATTGCATCAGGCACTTGATATATATATCCGTTTGTTAATATCAGCTAATTTTTCTATTCCTAAGAATAAATTTGCTCTGGGAATAAATTTGGAACAAAATCAAGAAGTACAAAAAAGTTACTTTTTTATTCTTGAGAACAATTCTAGAATTAAATCAATTTCTTTTTTCCTCTTTTCTTTTCTTCTTCTTCCTCCTCTAGTTGGTCGCCGTCCTCGGGGATGGTTAGCTACTGGCTAGACAAGGTCCAACAACCTCGCCAAAGCCTTGCCAGCTCTCGGCAAGGCTTGCCTTGCGGTGTCTAGGTGAGGCTTGACCTCACCATGGCTAGGCATGGTAGCTAGGCAAGGTCGAGCCTTACCAAGGGCCAACAAAGCTCCCTTGAGACCAGCGACTGACTAGAGGAGAAAGAAAATGAAAAAGATAAAAGATAAATGTTTCATAAAATTATTTAAAAAATTGAAAGAAATTCTATAGCATAAAAAAAAATTTGAGGATCATAGCATTTATGTTCTTTTTCTTTTCCTGTAATAGAAATTTGGTGTGATTACCAAATACATTCGAATGCATAGAAACTCTTCTAGGGAATAGAATAAAAAAAAATTAAGTAAAAATTATTTTCAAGAATGGAATGATTATCAGACAGATCCTTAATTGCTAACGTACACTTAGGCAAGACAAAATATCCATTGATCTCATTCTACCACATCAACCGTTGATATGGCGCATAATTTTTACTCACGTCCCACTCATAATTGACATGTATCTATTGCTGCCGAATTAAATAGAATAAAATCCTATACATCCATGGAAGCTTCTTTTCTTCATCGACCTCAGCACCTCTCCTCACCGTGGGGATCGGTGGAGTCGCAGCGCCATGTCTTGCGCATCCGAGGGGAGCTAGTCCTTCTGGTGTTGCTCGTAGTCAAACCGAGCCACCGCCTCCATCGTCACTTGCAGTGGCTCATACGACAACCATTCTCCATCGTCACCCGCGGTTGGCTCACGGTCAGCCCCATAAATGGCCAAGCCACCCCTTCATCGTCACGACAGCTCGCAGTCGTTCCTCGTCCAAATCTGGTTCTAGTGTCATGCCTCCAAATCCGGTGTCACCCATGGCCACAAGCCTTGCTCGTTCATGACTCGAAAGGCGGCTTGCCCACAAAACTGGAGACCGTGGCTCATCCATGGCCACATGTCTTGACGGTGAGCTTGAGATCCCAACGGCCATGGACTGCGAGCTCAAACAACAAAAGAAAAGTACTGGAAAATAGAGAAATAAAGTTCAGGGAAGCGGGGGGCCTGAAGGCGGGAGCCATGGACGAGCAACGCCAACGATGTTGTGGATGGAGGAGAAGGAAGAAAGAAACAAAAAAACTGGACAGATTTTTTGTCTTATTTGATTCCACATCAATTGCTTTTGTGGATTTGTGGACAACTTGTCCATTTGTGAGTGGATGTGAGTAGAAAATTATTTGCCACATTGGCTGCTTTTGTGGTATTAAGTCACTGAATATCCTCTCCTTAGGCACCAATCCAGAAGCCATTAAGTCCTGCTTTAAATCTTCTTTCAACCGAGCCGTCAACTTGATTTGAAAAACCTTCCCAGGAAGCTCATCAATTGCCGACACTCAAGGCTTCCAAATATTGGCAATGTTCATAATAGCTTTTCTTGAGGATCAACCTTGCCTAGTGATCTCAATCTACGAATAATGACGGTCAACCGAGTACACATATATTAGCAATTCACTCACCCTCATTTGTATGGTGCTCAAGTGAGCCACAAATTTGAAAATTTGATCATTCGAATGCCATTGACAATTTGCCTTGTCGTAAAATCCGATGTGGATGCTAGTCATCATTCATGACTTCATTGGTGCTGTATGGACAATTTTTTAATAATTATTTTATTTTTTGAATTATTTTATTTTTATTTTTATTTTCCCCTTTTCAAGTCTAGCAAGAATCACCCAGTTTCATAGCAAGTGAGGGTAGCTAGTAACTGTCGCCAACCCTGAGAAAAGGGCAAAAAATGGAAAATAAAACATAAAAAATCCACCTGATATGAGAAATTAATAAAAAAAAATTCACATTGGATGATTTGCTGGAAATAGTATTTAAAGGATCAATTTTACTCTGATATGATACTTAAGTGAGTGAAAAAAAAAGGTTATGACACTCAAATTGATGCGTGATGGGTTGAGTGATTCAAGAACAGAGATTTTTTTTTAGGGGATTTTAGTGGTTAAGTGTATGGAGAAGTGTATACGGGGAAGAAATGGAAAGGAATAAGAACAGATAAAAACAATCTCCTTCCAAGGTATAAAGGCAGCGCCACCAACCAAGGATGAGGATCGAGATCTACGAAGTTCACCACCGAGGCCTAAAGCTTCCACCAGCCAAGGATAAAGGACTTCGGGATAGGAGAAGCTCACCACCGAGGCCTAAAGATTCCACCAGCCAAGGATAAAGGGCTTCTTGGTTCACCACCAAGGAGTGATCTACGCTCCAAGGATAAAGACACCGAAATGAGTTATCCACTCTCAAAAGGAGTTCACTCAAGCAGAGGAAATCTCACAATTCTCATTCATAAAAATTCGTATCCCTTACATTGGATAGTTTCCCCTCTTTATAGGAGGGTTTTAGTGTTAATACATATTAAAAACGGACTTTAATAGCCTAGAAACTGACACCTTAATACATATTAAAAACAGACCTTAATAGCCTAGAAACTGACACCTTAATACATATTAAAAACATACCTTAATAGCCTAGAAACCGAAACCGTCGACTCTTGGACTGCATAACAATAAAGACACATAATAACATAATAAAAAACCTTATTAACACAGGAATTAAAAGCCTTTAATCTTCGGCCTTCCGCATTCTTGAACCTTCAAATTCGAGCTCCTCCCTTGACCAGAAAATAATCCTTCGAAACTTCATAAACTGGTCATTCAAGACATTTAGAATGGCCTCCCATTGATAGTTATCGATATACCATGAAGTACCGATAAATAATTGACATTATTCATTGAAAATGATCCATCGAAGCACATAATGTCCAATTTCTCTCTTGGCTTGGATAAACATTGATGGTTCCGAGTTGGTGGATGGAGCTACGTCGGATGCTCCCGCATCATCCTCCCCAGGTTGTTTGAGATTTGTCCTCAAATCTAGAAGGTTTTCATCCTCCAAGTAAGGAGAAAGGTCTCCCACGTTGAATGTTGCTGAAACTCCAAACTCTCCCGGAAGGTCAATCTTGTAAGCATTGTCACCAATTCGCTCCAAAACTTTAAACGGACCATCAGCTCGGGCATGAGCTTGTTCTTTCGACGAAATGGAAATCTCTCCTTTCTCAAGTGAAGCCATACAAGGTCGCCTGGTTGAAATTGAGCCTTCTTGCGATGTTGATTAGCTTTCTTCTTGTAAGATTCGTTGGCCTTTTCAATGTTGGATCGAATCTGCTCATGGAGCTTCTTCATTGACTCAGCCCTTTTCTTGCCATCAAAGCTCACTTGAGAGTTAGATGGAATTGGAATTAAATCAATGGGTGTGAGAGGATTAATTCCATACACAACTTCAAATGGCGATCGACCCGGTAGTATAACTTGGCGATCGATTGTAAGCAAATTCAGCATGCGCAAGCTTTAAATCCCAATCTTTCAATGATTTACTCACCATACCACGGAGAAGAGTGGTTAGAGTACGATTTGTTACCTCCGTTTGGCCATCGTTTGGGGATGACAAGCCGTGCTAAATAAGAGTCTTGTACCAAGCATTCTCCATAGAGTCCTCCAAAAGTGGCTTAAGAACTTGGAATCACGATCCGACACAATGGTCTTTGGTACTCCATGAATGCGGATAATCTCTTTGAAATATAATTCAGCAACATGAGATGCATCATTGGTCTTGTGACATGGCACGAAATGAGCCATTTTAGAGAACCGATCAACGACCACCATGATAGCATCTTTTCGTCTTTGAGTTCTTGGTAGAGCCACGATGAAATCCATGCTAACATCTTCCCAAGGCTGCAATGGTACCGGAAGTGGAGTATACAAACCTTGATGGAAATGACTTTTTGATCTATGACAAGTTGCACACCTCGAGATGATAGCATGCACATCTCCACTCATCTTTGGCCAATAGAAATGCTCTTGAAGAACCTCAAGAGTTTTGTTAATACCAAAATGACCAGCCAATCCTCCACCATGCGCTTCTCGAATCAGCAATTCGCGAAAAGAACTCTTCGGCACGCATAATTGATTTCCTTTAAAAAGAAACCCATCTTGCAAAGAATATATACCTTGAACACCTCGCTTGCAATTGTTGATGATGGATGAGAACTCCGCATCTTCGAGAATAAAGTGCTTTCATTGATTGAAATCCGAGAATCCTTGAGTCCGAACCGCAAGCATAGAATATCTTCTTGATAAAGCATCTGCTACGACATTAGTGTGCCCGGGTTTATATTTCGAGACAAAAGAAAAGGATTGAAGAAACTCTACCCATTTTGCATGTCTCGAATTAAGCTTGCGTTGGCCACTAATAAACTTAAGCGCCTCATGATCGAATGAAGGACAAATTGCTTTGGCCTCAAATAATGACTCCAATTATCAAGAGCTCGGACAATGGCATAGAACTCTTTGTCATAAGTTGAATAATTCCTCTTGGAATCGATAACTTCTCGCTGAAATATGCCAATGGTTTTTGTGCTTGCACCGAACAGACCAATACCAACTCCGCTTGCATCACACTCAACTTCAAATACTTTATCAAAATCGGAAGTGCAAGAATAGGAGACTCGCAAAGTGTCTCGCTTGATTACCTCAAAGGCGTTTTGAGCAGTCTTTGTCCATTCAAAAGCACCATTCTTCATGCATTCAGTTATAGGAGCCATGACGGTACTAAAATTTTTGACAAACCGTCGATAAAAGGAAACAAGTCCATGAAAACTTCTTACATCGAAATAGACTTCGAACGGGCCAAGTCTTCATAGCTTCTACCTTGGCTTGATCAACAGATTCCATCTTTGGAAACCACATAACCAAGAAACACAATGCTTGGAGAGAAGAACTCACATTTCTCCATTTTAGCATATAGTTTTCGTTCTCTCAAGACATTAAAGACCTGTGTTAGATGAGAGATATGCTCCTCCTCATTCATACTATAAACAAGAATATCGTCGAAATAAACAACGACAAATTGACCAATAAAGGAACGAAGAACCTCGTTCATAAGTCTCATGAAGGTACTCGGAGCATTAGATAATCCGAATGGCATAACCAACCACTCATAAAGGCCTCCTTGGTCTTGAAAGCTGTTTTCCATTCATCACCTTCTCGCATTCTGATTTGATGATAACCACTCCGCAAATCTATCTTTGAAAACACAGAAGAACCATATAATTCATCTAGCATATCATCAAGTCTAGGTATAGGGTACCTATACTTAATGGTGATATTGTTGATGGCCCGGCTATCAACACACATCCGATATGTACCATCCTTCTTAGGCACAAGTAGAGCCGGAACAGAGCGAGGACTCATGCTTTCTCGAACGTATCCTTTGAGAATAAGTTCATTGACTTGTCTTTGCAACTCCTTTGTATCCTCTGGATTGCATCGATAAGCTGGCTTGTTTGGTAGCGGAGCACCGGGGATCAAATCAATTTGATGCTCAATACCTCTTATGGGAGGTAATCCAAGTGGCAAATCCTCCGGAAACACATCTGCAAATTCTTTCAACAAGTAATGCATTTTTGGATGTATGGGTCGCTCCATCTCACTCTTTTTCTCGACCACAAGCAAAGCAAAAACATTCTTTTGTTTGCTAATGGCTCTCTCAACCCGTGTCTCACTCAAGAACAGATTTTCCTTACAAGTGTTTCCCTCCCCAGGTTGATTATTATGTATCGAATAAGGACTCAATGGTAAAAGAGTGATGCATTTTTGTTCCTTCGAAAAGAGTATGTGTTTTTTCGACCATCATGCATAGCATTTATATCAAATTGCCATGGTCTACCCAATAACAAGTGGCATGCCTCCATAGGAATCACATCACATACAACCTCATCTCGATAGTTCTTCCCAATCGAAAATGATATAAGAACACGTTTGGTTACCTTGAGTTCATTCCCTTGATTGAGCCATTGGAGCTTGTATGGTTGAGGATGTTTCATTGTTGGAAGCTTCAATTTGTCGACAAGAGTTGTCGAAGCAACATTGGTGCAGCTCCCACCATCGATGATCACCGAACACACCTTTCCATTAATAGTGCAACGCGTGTGAAATATATTCTCCCTTTGCTCATTATTAGGAGAAACTTCAACATGCAATGCTCTTCGGATGATCAACAGCTCACCATCATCAGCTTTCTCCACAACTTCTTCTTCCCGATCAGATTCGGAAATATCTTGGTCTTCATTGTCATCGCCTCTTGAAGCGCCGAATTGATCTCCTCAATTTCTTGAAGAGTCATAACTCTCCGATTTGGACAATTTGCTTGTAAATGCCCAAAGCCATGGCACTTAAAGCATTTCCTTGCATCACCTTCAAACTTCTTTTGGACTTCTTTGGAAGGCTCTGCATTCTTTCCCTTGCCTCTGTCTTTTGTCGACGAACTCTCGCCCTTGCTTGAGGAAGCACCCTTAAAATAGGATGTCGCCTTTGTTGAGGTTCGAGGAAAACCTCTTGCTCTTCAATTGTTTTTCCACTTTTATGGCTAACTTGCATACGTCTTCAAAGGACCAATACGGTTGAAGTTCAACCATATCAGCAATTTCTCGATTCATGCCGCCAAGAAAACGAGCAATGGTTTGCTCGGGAACTTCGAACTTCACTCCTCATTTTGAGTTGTTCAAACTCACGAATGTATTCTTCAACGCTCATCCCATGTTGTCTTAGGGAGTTCGGTTTGAGGAAGAGATCTTGCTTATAGTTGTCGGGCAAGAACCTCTTCTTCATCAACCTCTTGAGTTTTTCCCAAGACTTGATTCGGCCTTTTCCTTCCCTTGCTCGTTGATGCTTTAGATTCTCCCACCATAGAGAAGCATATTTGGTCAACCTTAGGATAGCAACCTTACATTTCTTCTCATCCGAATAGGATTTGAATTCAAAAATTCGTTCGGTTTTGTGTAGCCAATCTACAAAGTCATCGGGATTAAGATTACCGTCAAACTCGGGGACCTCCACTTTAATGTCTCTTTCATCCTCCTTATGCCTCCCTCTCCGTCTTCGTCTTCGAATAGGAGATTCAGAATCACTAGAGTGCAGAATCGTTCGGTTGTCTCCAGTGGACTCGGAATCGACATCAGAATTTTGACGAGATTCAGGATCGTCACTCCGATGCCGTTCATTGGGACGCCTTGCTGGTTGTCCTTGTCTCACCGGATTCTCTAGAAGATTGAGGACTCGCTCCATTTGTTGTTGAAGATTTTGGATTGCACGATCTCGCCTTTCGTTGTGCGCTTGCTCCAAGGTCAAGCCTCTAGGAACTTGTTCATCCATAAGGAATTTGTTACAAAAGAAAGAAAGGAATCACTCAAATGAGTTGAACCTTGAGCTCTGATACCAATATTTTGATGCGTGATGGGTTGAGTGATTCAAGAACAGAGATTTTTTTTTAGGGGATTTTAGTGGTTAAGTGTATGGAGAAGTGTATACGGGAAGAAATGGAAAGGAATAAGAACAGATAAAAACAATCTCCTTCCAAGGTATAAAGGCGCGCCACCAACCAAGGATGAGGATCGAGATCTACGAAGTTCACCACCGAGGCCTAAAGCTTCCACCAGCCAAGGATAAAGGACTTCGGGATAGGAGAAGCTCACCACCGAGGCCTAAAGATTCCACCAGCCAAGGATAAAGGGCTTCTTGGTTCACCACCAAGGAGTGATCTACGCTCCAAGGATAAAGACACCGAAATGAGTTATCCACTCTCAAAAGGAGTTCACTCAAGCAGAGGAAATCTCACAATTCTCATTCATAAAAATTCGTATCCCTTACATTGGATAGTTTCCCCTCTTTATAGGAGGGTTTTAGTGTTAATACATATTAAAAACGGACTTTAATAGCCTAGAAACCGACACCTTAATACATATTAAAAACAGACCTTAATAGCCTAGAAACTGACACCTTAATACATATTAAAAACATACCTTAATAGCCTAGAAACCGAAACCGTCGACTCTTGGACTGCATAACAATAAAGACACATAATAACATAATAAAAAACCTTATTAACACAGGAATTAAAAGCCTTTAATCTTCGGCCTTCCGCATTCTTGAACCTTCAAATTCGAGCTCCTCCCTTGACCAGAAAATAATCCTTCTGAAACTTCATAAACTGGTCATTCAAGACATTTAGAATGGCCTCCCATTGATAGTTATCGATATACCATGAAGTACCGATAAATAATTGACATTATTCATTGAAAATGATCCATCGAAGCACATAATGTCCAATTTCTCTCTTGGCTTGGATAAACATTGATGGTTCCGAGTTGGTGGATGGAGCTACGTCGGATGCTCCCGCATCACAAATGCCGTATGAAAGTCATGGCATTTGCATTGTTCTTTTCTCAATGGGTGAGCATACTAATTCTAGACTTTCTAACTTGACTTGTCCATTCAAGCGGCACTTTAAGTTTTTCCCATATTTCTTTAGCACCAGAAAATGTCAAGATGCAATTACATTCATTAGCATTTAGAGCACGATATAATAGATTCGTTGCCTTTATCATTCATTTGAACTTGTTTGATATCATTAGCGCTCTATTCTTGTTCATTCTTACGAACGATTGTTTCAAGTTCAATCCTACTAGGCATATGAGGACGTCATATTCTTGAAATTGGATAGAAATTTTTATACAAGCCTTCCAATAGTTGTAATCCATTTCAAAAAATAGAGATGGCCTAACAATAGAATGACTTTCGGCTAGAGAACTACCAACAACGTGTCATGCCATGATCTATATAGCTCAAAAATTTGATACGAACAAACAATGTCAAGCAAGAATCAATCGAGCACCCGCTCTCATACAAACTGTTGTCGGACATATATGGAAAATTCACCACAATATCAAATATTTATGCAAAAATCCGAGTCAGGAAAATTCAAACACGTGACATGCACATAAATTGAAACAGTAGGGATAAAGAAATGCTCAACTTGACTTATAATGGTTAGGCTCTAAGTGGTTGCCTCCTCCCCTCCCTGAGATTGTTCGAGAGTTACGCTCAATCTAATATACTCGAACATCTTTCTACGGTTGGCTTAGATGGAGCTAACTCTCATTTACAAATGGGGTGAACTCTTTTACAAAATATCTATCTCACAAATTCAATCTAGCAAGAGTTTTTATTGCAAAGTGTGTGCAAGAGTTCTTAGCAAGTGTATGTAGTGTACCTCCCTACGGCAATGGGCAACCCAATTCATAGAAAAACAAGCTCAGAAGTCATTACAAACATTTCAAGTGGCTAGAAGTCCGTTGAGGCTTTCAGATGTCCGACCAAATATGTCCACTCAATATAAGCATGGACACCCACTGGATTAGGCAAATAAATCAAAAATTCAAAACTCTAGGAGCCAGGTATTCGGAGGTGAACTTGCCGAGTATTTGCATAGCCCGGGGTCTGACCTGTTTTTCAAGCGGGACGGTCTTTTTTGCCCCTCCGAAATCCCAAAAAATAGTTAAATAAAATATCAACATTCCAAATAATCTATATCAAATTTTAAATTAGGGTCAACATGGGGTTTCTTTCAAGTTCATTCGAGACACTTGGACACTTAGGAGTGCCAAAAGTTGGCACAAAGTGTCACTTAAATGTCAAAATCGGAGCAAAATAAATTATTTAAATGTCAATCCGGCCAAAATCCGACTAAAACGCTGACGTGTCAATTTTCCAAAAAGCAAGTACAAAACGGCGTCGTTTTGGTGCTAACGTGGTAAAAAAATTAATATAAAATTTAATTAAATTAAAATTACAATTAAAAATATTTAAAAAATTTAAAATTTTAAAATTTTAAAAAAATATTAAGAAAAAGGAGGGGGCTAAGGGCTAAGCCCTCAGCTGCCGTTGCCTCCCCCGCTATCACCGAGAAGGGCAAGCGACGGAGGGATGAGACTAATCAAATGAGATTGGAACGTATCTTCTATTGGAACGATTTCATCATCAAGCCTTAGCTCTTCTATTTCTATGATTTCATCGTCGCTAACAAGATGAGATTGGTCATCTATCTCTAGAGATAAATTACTTTCATCATCATGCATCGACTCTTCCATTTTTATCTCCTCAATTGAGCATGTCTTTATGCTTTCGTCTCTTGCTAGGTTGGCACATGTTTTTCCAAGAGTTTTGTCTTTGGTGACAAGTGAAGCTGTGACAATGGCCAAAGGGAATGTAAAAATGTTCACGGCTTGATTAATAAAAAGATAGAATATCTTGCAGCTAAACCCGTTAAACGAGTGGATCGGGTCGGGTTTGGGTTAGGTCATAAATAGTCCGACCCAAATCGATCCATTTAACCTGTTTATGATCCATTTATTGCAATGCAAAAATTTAGACCCATACCCGACCCATTTAACTAAACTTAATTTATTATATATATATATTTAAAAAATGGTATTGCTAAAATAATTTTATACAACACAAATTTAATAGACAATTTTTATAATTTTAAAACAATTATTTAAAAATCGAATTGTAATTATCTTTTTTTAAAATAATTTTTAATAATTTTTTATTTTTTCAAAAATAAATTTTTAATTATTTTTATTTTTATTTTTAATATAATTTTTCTTTTTCTTTTTCTTTTTTCTTTTTTCTTCTTCTTCTTCTTTGGCCGGCCGCTGACCACAACAATGGCCCGGCGGCCGGCCACCGACGAGGCTCGAGCTCGCCGACGCCGGTGAGGCTCGAGCCTCGCTTGACGCCGGCGAGCTCGAGTCTTGCCCCGATCGGCGAGGCTCGAGCCTCACCGGACGTCGCCGAGGCCTCCGCCTCACCAGATCCGGCGAGCTTGAGGCTCGCCAAATCGCCGAGGCCTCCGACTCACCGAGATCCGACGAGCTCGAGGTTCGCGGCGTCGGCGAGGCCTCCACCTTGCTAGATTTGGCGAGCTCGAGGCTGGCCGGGCATTGGGCAAGGCCTCTACCTCGCCAAATCTATCGAGCTCAAGGCTTGCTAGGTGTCGGGCAAGGCTCGAGCCTCACCGATCTGGCGAGCCTCAAGCAAACTCAAGCTCCCGAATCGGCGCCTCGAGCTCGCCGGGCGTCGATCGCCTTGCTAGATCCAAAGTGAGCTCGAGGCTTGTCGGCCGGTCGCCGGCCATTGTCATGCCAATGACCTAAGGAAAGAAGAAAGAAAAATAAAATAATAATTATAATTTTGATTTTTAAAAAATTGTAAAGTTAAAGAGAGAGAGAGAGATTATGAGGTTTTGGCTTTGGGTGAAAATAAATGGGTTGATAAATGGTCTTAAATGGGTGCAGAGCTGATCCATTTAAGACTCATATATCTCACTCTCTTTAATTTTAAAACCCATTATGGGTGTTTTAAAAAATAAGGCTTGACCCATTAACGACTCATTTAAATATAAATGGGTCAATGACCCATTTAACACCTCTACCTGCAGCTGCAAACTCCACTGGATTTGCCCATGACAAAGTTGCTATAAGTTACATATAGTAACCATCCATTTATCATATCTCTTGAATATCATCGCACAATCATCGCACGGCTGCCACACAACCGCTGCACGATCGCCGCATGACCACCGCACGACCGCCAACCGCCACATAGAATTGCCACCCATAGCCCACTAGCCACGGGAGGGGGCGGTCATGCGGCGGTTGGAAATATTTACCAAATGCAAATTTACTATTTTGTCACAACAATTAGAAAAATAACTAATGAGGAAGAGGAAGAGTAAGACTATTATCTCTCAATCCAGTGGCATAAAGAGGAGTTCTAGTATCATTGAATCCTTGAAACACGCATTGCATAGCATTAAAAAGGAGAATAGCATGAGCCCCAATGGATCTCAATTGCAAGTAGCTCATAGCTGAGATTTATATGGGAGCCTATCCAAACAAGCAACAACTACAATTAATCAATGTAGTGTCAAGGCAATATTACAATTATATCTAGAAGGAAAACGCTTACAGATTTTACGCCCATAAAAGCATAAAAGCATTTAGCACCAAATGCTAGAGATAATGGTAACAAAACGCCAAGGATCTCGGCAACTACTAGTGAAGTAGATGGGGGAAGAGATATATTCTCGTTTTTTTTTTTTTTTTTTTTTTTTTTGGTAAAGAATAGAAGTCTATTTATTTATACGTGGGAATAAATATATAAAAATTATATTTTTTGGACTATAGCATAAAATAGTCGATTTTATGTTACTTTCAACCTTTGGTTCATTTCACTACTTTTTCCATTCTATTTTGAAAATTTCATAAGTGGAAAGTACCATGCTATTGCTATATAGACATCTAGTTTTTCATTTAAGAATTTTCCAACGCGATTAGGATTTCAGGAGCTTAATCAAAGAGCGTAATTAGATGATGCTCGTTAGGATCTTTCTCACAAAGTCTACTCCCATCTCATATTAATTCTCTTTTTTTGTGTAAATATATTGTTTATTGACATCTAAATTTTTGCCTAAAACTCATTTTTGGGATAAGACTATATCAGTGCCTAACTATTGTACGGTACTTTTTAGGTGCCAAAATATTTCAAAAATTCATTTATTTATTTTTTTTTTTGGTTATTAATGCCACAACTTTTCAAAAGCAATTACATAAGCGACTTTAGCTAGTAGCTACCCGTGCTTTTAGAGAATCCAACTTGGCATTTTTTTTATAAAAGAAAAGCTTGCCTAAGACAATTATAGAGTCAGATTTTAAGGAAAAAAAATGGCACTATAGTAATCCTCCATCAAGTTTTGGTACTAAATTGATGATAGCAAAGTTTTGGCACAACACATAATTTGAGTTGTGCAGTGCACCAATCATGTCAAACAACATCTTTGAATACATTTCTTTTTCATAAATTGAAGAATTGCGATTGAATTGGTCCCGAACATGCTTTGTCATTGCTGTCCATACTCACAAGGTCTGAAGCTTTTGTCTTTCAATCTCAAGAGAGAGCAAAGTCAGAGAAGAAGCAAATGCAAGGCTAAAGAGGAGAGATGAAGAAAATTTTGTTCAGTTCCTCCTTTTTCTTATTACAGGAAAGTAAATAGATTGTGATTTTAAATGAAATTATTTGTAAAAGAGAGGGTGTGCATGTGTTTGTGCGTCGGCGTTTGCTTATGAGTCCAAAAATGCATTGAAAATTGGTGGCAAATGTAGAATTTTTCTCTTGTGATTTCTCCTTCA
The DNA here is from genome assembly GCA_017140615.1 of Eucalyptus cladocalyx. NCBI lineage: Eukaryota > Viridiplantae > Streptophyta > Magnoliopsida > Myrtales > Myrtaceae > Eucalyptus > Eucalyptus cladocalyx. The sequence goes on along the minus strand of CM029524.1, from coordinate 12,698,047 downwards.
AACCCGAGATATCATTTTCTCAAATTTCTAATTGCATCAAGTTTTTAGACTGAAAAACATTGCATAAAGTTTAGCACCAAAACTCTACAAACAATTAGTTTATGCCAAAACTTTAGAAACTCTCTATGTAAATTACTCTAGTGGTTTTTTGGAACGTACCTTCTGCTGAAACGATTCCATCATCAAGTCTTGGCTCTTCTATTTCTATGATTTCATTGTCGCTAACAAGATGAGATGGCTCTTCTATTTCTATGATCTCATCATCGCTAACAAGATAAGATTGGCCATTTATCTTCAGAGATAAATCACTTTCATCAACATGCGTCAACTCTTCCATTTATATCTCCTCAGTTGAGCATGTCTTTATGCTTTCATCTCTAGCTAGGTTAGCACATGTTTTTCCAAGAATTTTGTCTTTGGTGACAAGTGAAGCTATTACAATGGCCAGAGGGAATGTAAAAATATTCACAGCTTGATTAAATAAAAAGATAGAATATCTTGCAGCTGCAAACTCCACTAGACATGCCGTGACAAAGTTGCTATAAGTTACATTTAGTAACCATCCAATTATCATATCTCTTGAATTTCGTCACACGATCGTTGTACAACTACCGCACAACCTCCACATGACCATCGCACGATTGCCGACTGCCACTGCAGGATTGCTGCCCACAACCCACCGGTTGCGGGACGGGGTGATCATGCGGCGGTTGGGAAAAAATTTTCAAATGCAAATTTACCATTTTATCACAATAGCTAGAAAAATAACTTATGATGAAGAATAATAATATTATCTCTCATACTAGTGGCATAAAGAGGAGTTCTAGTATCCTTGAATCCTCGAAACACACCTAGCATAGCATTAGAAAGGAGAATAACAAGAGCCCAATGGATCTCAATCGCAAGTAGCTCCTAATTGAGATTTGTATGGGAGCCTATCCAAACAAGCAACGATTGCAATTATTCAATGTAGTGTCAAGGCAATCCAATAATTATATCTAGAAGAAAGACACTTATAGATCTTACGCCCATAAAAGCAAATAAGCTTTTACCATCAAATGCTAGAGATAATGGAAGCAAAACTCCAACGATCCCAGCAACTACTAGTGAAGTAGATAGGGAAGAAATATATTCCCTTTCCTTACTACATGTAGTTATCGTAAAATTTGATCATCCAAAAGGACGGTCAATAAAGAACTGACATCTTGCCAAGTCTTTTTATTAAATGGCGAAACTAATAAGATGAGATTGGAACGTACCTTTCACTGGAACGATTTCATCAACAAGCCTTGACTCTTCTATTTCTATGATTGCATCGTCGCTAACAATATGAGATTAACCATCTATCTCAAGAGATAAATCACTTTCATCATCATGCGTCGACTCTTCCATTTCTATCTCCTCAGTTGAACATGTCTTGATGCTTTTATCTCTTGTTAGGTTGGCACATGTTTTTCCAAAAGTTTTGTCTTTGGCGACAAGTGAAGCTGTTACAGTCGCCAGAGGGAATGTAAAAATGTTCACAGCTTGATAAAACAAAAAGATAGAATATCCTGCAGCTACAAACTCCACTAGACCTGCCCATGACAAAGTTGCTATAAGTTACATATAGTAATCATCCAATTATCATATCTCTTGAGTATCGTTGCACAATCATCACACGACCGCCGCACCACTGTCGCATCACCATTGACCGCCGCCGCAAGATTGCCGCCCAGCCCACCGACCGCGAGAGGGGGCGGTCATGCAGCGGTTGGAAAATTTTACCAAATGCAAATTTACCAATTTGTCACAACAGCTAAAAAAATAACTTATGAGGAAGAGTAAGAATATTATCTCTCATACCAGTGGCATAAAAAGGAGTTCGAGTATCCTTAAATCCTCAAAACACGCATTGCACAGCATTAGAAAGGAGATTTGTATGGGAGCCTATCCAAACAAGCAACATCTGCAATTGGTCAATGTAGTGTCAAGTCAATCCAACAATTATATTTAGAAGGAAAACACTTATAGATCTTACGCTCATAAAAGCAAATAAGCTTTTAGTACCAAATATGCTAGAGATAGTGGTAGCAAAACGCCAAGGATCCCGGCAACTACTAGTGAAGTAGATGTGGAAGAGATATATTCAATTTCCTTACTACATATAGTTGCCGTAAAATCTGGTCATCCAAAAATACGGTCATTAAAAAATTGACATATTACCAAGTCTTTTAATTCAACGATGAAACTAATAAGATGAGATTGGAATGTACCTTCCGCTAGAATGATTTCATCATCAAGCATTGGCTCTTCTATTTCTATGATTTCATCGTCGCTAACAAGATAAGATTGGCCATCTATCTCCAGAGATAAATCACTTTCATCATCATGCGTCGACTCTTCCATTTCTATCTTCTCAGTTGAGCATGTCTTGATGCTTTCATCTCTTGCTAGGTTGGCACATGTTTTTCCAAGAGTTTTGTCTTTGGCGACAAGTGAAGCTATTACAATGGCTAGAGGAAATGTAAAAATGTTCACAGCTTGATTAAATAAAAAGATAAAATATCCTGCAACTGTAAACTCTACTTAACCTGCCCATGACAAAGTTGCTATAAGTTACATATAGTAACTATCCAATTATCATATCTCTTGAATATCGTCGCACGATCATCACACGATTGCCACACGACCGCCGCATGACCGCCGCACCACTGCCACACGACCACCGATCGCTACCACAGGATTGCCACCCACAGCCCACCGGTCGGGGAGGGGATGGGCATGCGGCGGTTGGAAAAATTTACCAAATACAAATTTACCATTTTGTCACAACAACTGGAAAAATAACTTATGAGGAAGAGTAAGAATATTATCTCTCATACCAGTGGCATAAAGATGAGTTCTAGTATCCTTGAATCCTCGAAACATGCCTTGCATAGCATTAGAAAAGAGAATAGCAGGAGCCCCAATGGATCTCAATGGCAAGTCGCTCCTTGCTAAGGTTTGTATGGGAACCTATCCAAACAAGCGGCAGCTGCAATTAGTCAATGTAGTGTCGAGACAATCCAACAACTATATCTAGAAGGAAACCACTTACAAATCTTACGCCCATAACAGCAAAAAAGCTTTTAGCACCAAATGATTGGGATAATGGTACCAAAACACCAAGGATCCCAACAATTACTAGTGAAGTAGATGGGGAAGAGATATATTCCATTTCCTTACTACATATAGTTAGGGGTGTAAACGGGTCGGGTCGAGTCGGGTCAAGTCTTGATGTTACCCGACTCAAACCGAAACATACGAGTCACATATTGTGACCCGACCCGACCCGACCCGACCCGAAAACACATTAAACTCGCATAGGAAATTTGGGTCGGGTCAAGTCGGGTTTCCAGGTCTTCCTCTTTTTTTTTTTTTTTTTTTCGGGTGAGTGTCGAACGGGGGCATTCATCTTCATTGTTGTTCGTGACTTCTTGCAACTGTTATAGGTTATTACAAAACATTCCAAGCCTTAGCTTGGCTCTTTATTTTTTAGCATTGGATTGATTTTTGTCTCTTTTTTTTCTTTTGACTAGCCTCAAATGAATGTATCTTCTATAAATGAGCACAAGCATATGCATGTGGGGAAAAGAAAGAAGTTAAAATGGGGTCAGAGAGAAGTAAATGTTTAAGAAATACATTCATACAATTGGAAAAGAAGATGATAGAGAATCAGAAATAAGAAAAGCTACACTTCTTGCCAATGCCCACGAATTCATAAGGTATGGTGAGCTCGGTAAATATGCTAAAAAGGGTTTTACTTTCTAGAGTAAAATATGCAATCTTCTCATTTCTTCGGAATCTGCTAGGATGATTAAAAACCTGATAGGTAACAAGCTATTATTCAACTAGGAAGATTTTATGACAAAATCATACTCTTTAGTACAATCATCTTTAGTGTATGCAGAAATCTTCAGTTCACAATAGATAACGGGTCTCTCTTATCATCACCTCAAAAATTTTCTTATGGTCACATAATCTGTCTAAAAGAAGCAAATTATTTGAACAGTCTGACAAATCTAATACATCACAAGGAAACCCAAATCCACGAACTAGCTTAGCAGCATATACCACATGTTTTGACTTGCATTCATTGGCTTTAAATAGTTATTGCCAAAATCCGATACATAAAACATGAAGCAGTGAATTGAAAAGCTAAGTGAGCACTTGTATATTTGTAAGCTGATAAAACTAAAAGGATGCTAATATTGTCAGGTTTTATCCTCGCATTGTGTAAGTTTGACCAGACAAAGGAGGGCATCATCTCCCCCGCTTGTGAATAATGAACCCCGAAATCAAGCCATTCCATGAAACTATATCATGTGCAGGCATAATGTTAAAGACTTTTTTAGCAGCATCCATATTCCAACACTTTGAGTACATACTGATCAATGTGTTTGCTACCTCTAAATCTGAAAATAATCCAAATTTAAGAATATGGCAGTAAATCTACTCACCCATCCTATCAAACCTTAAAGTTCCACTAACACCAAGTATTGAAATTGATGCAATTTCATCAAGAATTATGCTCCCTTCTACTTTACAACGGCAAAATAGTGATATTGCCTCATCCGGTAGCCCATTATGTGCATACCCATATATCATAGAAGTACAAATAATAGAGCTATCCCACTCAAAAGGCCATCGTTTGAACATTTTTCTAGCAACCACCATCCTCCCACAATGAGTGCACATATCAAGCAAAGCTGCTTCCACACAAGCATTGGCCAGGAGACAAACTTGATAATAAACCCTTGCAACTACTCACTAAGTTTCCCTTCCCCAAGCAACCCACAGGCCTTAGCAACAGTAGTTAAGGTGTAGTCAGTCAACTCTAAGCCCTCCTCCATCATACTAATAAATAAATCTAGCACTTCAAAAGCTTAGTCATTTTCACAAAGTCCTGCCAAAAGGGCATTGTGTGAAACACAATTCTTCTCTAGCATTATATGAAAAATCTCCATAGCCAGATCAATCAACCCAAACTTTGTATATGCTCTGATCATCTCTATCCAAGTGATAACATTCCTCGTGGCCATCTTCTCAAACAAGGCCTCCACATCGTCTATGGTTCCATATTTTATGTAAAATCTAATAAGTGCATTGTTGACACTCAAGTTAGTCTCCACACCAATTCTGATGGCATGAGCATGAATTTCTTTTCCTCTAATTAAACTACCGGTGTCGAGACAGCAAGAGCACAGAAACGGTCATATGATTAACTCTAAAACCATCCCGAAACTATAGTATTCCAAGAAGCACAATCTTCCCTCTCCTTGTCACCTTGAACCGCTTCGCCGAAGCCTATCCACAGAATTCCCCATTCACACTCCAACCAACCATTCATTTTAACAAGATAAGCTCGAACAAGAAAGACCCATCAATCAATTTTAAAGAACTTTACCTCCTATTCATGATGTTGTTCGAAAAAGCACATACTTTGCTCAAATAGTCGCTTCAACTTAACTTTTAACCTGAACCCAAAGAATTTCATAGACAACTAAATGCATTAGACAAGCAATTTCCTTAATACAAGAATCTAAAAATTCAAGCACACAGAAACACAATCACCAAACCAAATCGCCCCACAACAAAGAGCAATAGACAATCATCAACAATCGCCCGAGCGAAAAGCGACGGCTTTGCGAAACGCAAACTACCCAATCTCCATGGCCAATGTTGAGCGCCATCGAGCAGAAATTCGGGACGGCATTTGACGAGCGGCGAGAGGGGGGAAGGCACATGGATTTGGAGGGGGCGCTCCTCACCTGCCTAGACTTGGAAACGAGGCGAGAACCGAGTGCCATGATCGTCAAGCGAACCCAGTCCCCGAGCTGTCAACGATGGTCGGCTGCATGCAGTGGTAAGGGTTCCGGCGTCGGCGAGGTGGGGGCGAGGGGTGGCAACGGCGACGGCAAGGCGGAGGCGCGTCGATCGGAGGGCGGCAGCAAACTCCACAAAAAGGCACACTCGTCGGAGAAGAAGGCGGAGCCAACAAGGTATGTGCTTTAGTGCTTGTGTTCGACTGTTTATGTTTGGGGCTAAAGTGTTTGTGTTTTTGGCGTGTTTGGACTTTAGAATTAACTTGTTTCAGGTCAAACAATGTTCGAACCCTGACACAACCCGAAACACATTTTTTTTGCTTGTTTTATATTTGTTACCCGAACACAAAACATGTAGTGTTTGGGTCGTGTTGGGGTCGGGTCGGGTTTGGTTTGGTTTTTTTGACACCCTTATATATAGTTGCCATAAAATCTGGTCATCCAAAAATACGGTCATTAAAGAACTGACATCTTGCCAAGTCTTTTGATTAAATGGTGAAACTAATAAGATGAGATTGAAACGTACATTCTCCTAGAATGATTTCATCATCAAGCCTTGACTCTTCTATTTTTATGATTTCATCATCACTAAAAAGATGAGATTGACCATCTATCTCTAGAGATAAATCACTTTCATCATCATGCGTCGACTCTTCCATTTCTATCTCCTTAGTTGAGCATATCTTGATGCTTTCATCTCTTGTTTGGTTGGCACTTGTTTTTCCAAGAGTTTTGTCTTTGGCGAAAAGTGAAGCTGTTATAGTGGCCAGAGGAAATGTAAAAATGTTCACAGCTTGATTAAAAAAAAAAGATTGAATATCCTGCAGCTGTAAACTCCACTAGACCTACCTATGACAAAGTTGCTATAAGTTACATATTGTAACCATCCAATTATCATATCTCTTGAATATCGTCGCACGACCGCTGACCGCCGCCACAGGATTGCCGCTAACAGCCAACCGGCCACGGGAGGGGGCGGTCATGCGACGGTTGGAAAAATTTCCCAAATGCAAATTTACCATTTTGTCACAACATATAGAAAAATAACTTATGAGGAAGAATAAGAATATTATCTCTCACACCGGTAGCATAAAGAGGAGTTCTAGTATCCTTGAATCCTCGAAACACGCCTTGCATAGCATTAGAAAATAGAATAGTAGGAGCTCCAGTGGATCTCAATGGCAAGTAGCTCCTTCCTGAGGTTTGTATGAGAGTCTATCCAAATAAGCAACAGCTGCAATTAGTCAATGTAGTGTCAAGTCAATCCAACAATTATATCTAGAAGGAAGACACTTACAGATCTTACGCCCATAAAAGCAAACAAGCTTTTAGAATCAAATGCTAGAGATAATGGTAACAAAACATCAAGGATCCCGACAGCTACTAGTGAAGTAGATGAGGAAGAAATATATTCCCTTTCCTTACTACATATAGTTGCTGTAAAATCTGGTCATCCAAAAATACGGTCATTAAAGAACTGACATCTTGCCAAGTCTTTTGATTAAATTGTGAAACTAATAAGATAAGATTGGAACGTAACTTCCGGTAGAACGATTTCATCATCAAGCATTGGTTCTTCTATTTCTATGATTTCATCATCGCTAACAAGATAAGATTAGCCATATATTTCCAAAGATAAATCACTTTCATCATCATGCATCAACTCTTCCATTTCTATCTCCTAAGTTGAGCATGTCTCGATACTTTCATCTCTTGCTAGGTTGGCACATGTTTTGCCAAGAGTTTTGTCTTTGGTGACAAGTGAAGCTGTTATAGTGGCCAGAGGGAATGTAAAAATGTTCATAGCTTGATTAAATAAAAAGATAGAATATCCTGCAGCTGCAAACTCCATTTGACCCGCCCCGACAAAATTGCTATAAGTTACATATAGTAACCATCCAATTATCATATATCTTGAATATCGTCGCATGATCATCGCACAACCGCCGCACGACCGCTGCACGACCCCCACACGACCATTGACCGTTGCCGCAGGATTGCCACCGATAGCCCACCAATCCGCAGAGGGGGTGGTCATGCGGCAGTTGGAAAAATTTTCCAAATGCAAATTTACCATTTTGTCACAACAGTTGGAAAAATAACTTATGATGAAGAGTAAGAATATTCTCGCATACCAGTGGCATAAAAATGAGTTCTAGTATCCTCGAATCCTTGAAACACGCCATGCATAACATTAGAAAAGATAATAGCAGGAGCCCTAATGGATCTCAATCGCAAGTAGCTCCTAGCTGAGGTTTGTATGGGAGCTTATTCAAACAAGCAACAACTGCAATTACTGAATGTAGTGTCAAGGCAATCCAACAATTATATCTAAAAGGAAGACACTTACATATTTTACGCCCATAAAAGCAAAAAAGCTTTTAGAATCAAATGCTAGAGATAATGGTAACAAAACGCCAAGGATCTCGGCAGCTACTAGTGAAGTAGATGGGGAAGAGATATATTCCATTTCCTTAATACATGTAGTTGCCGTAAAATCTGGTTATCCAAAAATACGGTCATTAAAGAACTGACATATTGCGAAGTCTTTTGATTAAATGGTGAAACTAATAAGATGAGATTAGAACGTACCTTCCGTTGGAATGATTTCATTATCAAGCCTTGGCTCTTCTATTTCTATGATTTCATTATCACTAACAAGATGAGATGACTCTTCTATTTCCATGATTTCATCGTCACTAACAAGATGAGATTGGTCATCTATCTCAAGAAATAAATCACTTTCATCATCATGTGTCGACTATTCCATTTCTATCTCTTTAGTTGAGCCTGTCTTAATACTTTCATCTCTTGCTAGGTTAGCACATGTTTATCCAAGAGTTTTAACTTCGGCAACAAGTGAAGCTGTTACAGTGGTCAGAGGGAATGTAAAAATGTTCACGGCTTGATTAAATAAAAATATAGAATATCCTACAGCTGCAAACTCCACTAGACATGTCCATAACAAAGTTGTTATAAGTTACATATAGTAACCATCCAATTATCATATCTCTTAAATATCGATGCATGATCTTCACGTGACCGCCGCACGATTACCACACGACTGCCAACCATCCACCACAAGATTGCTACCTCACAGCCCACCGGTCATGGGAGGGGGCAGTCATGCGGCGATTGGAAAAATTTACCAAATGCAAATTTACCATTTTGTCACAATAGTTAGAAAAATAACTTATGATGAAGAGTAAGAATATTATATCTCATACCAGTGGCATAAAGAGGAGTTATAGTATCCTTGAATTCTCGAAACACGCCTTGCTTAGCATTAGAAAGGAGAATAGTAGGAACCCCAATGGATCTTAATCGCAAGTAGCTCCTAGCTAATGGGAGCCTATCTAAACAAGTGATAGCTGCAATTAGTCAATATAGTGTCAAGGCAATTCAACAATTATATCTAGAATGAAGACACTTACAGATCTTACACTCATAAAAGCAAAGAAGCTTTTAGCATCAAATGCTAGAGATAATGGTAGCAAAACGCCAAAGATCTCGGTAGCTACTAGTGAAGTAGATCGAGAAGAGATATATTCACTTTCCTTACTACATGTAATTGCCGTAAAATTTGGTCATCCAAAAATACGGTCATTAAAGAACTGACATCTTACCAAGTCTTTTGATTAAATGGTGAAACTAATAAGATGATATTAGAATGTACCTTCTGCTGGAACGATTTTATCATCAAGCCTTACCTCTTCTATTTCTATGATTTCATCGTCACTAACAAGATGAGATTGGCCATCTATCTCCAGAGATAAATCACTTTCATCACCATGCGTCGACTCTTCCATTTCTATCTCCTCAATTGAGCATGTTTTGATGCTTTCATCTCTTATTAGGTTGGCACATGTTTTTCTAAGAGTTTTGTCTTTGCCGACAATTGAAGCTATTATAGTGGTCAGAGGGAATGTAAAAATGTTCACAGCTTGATTAAATAAAAAGATAGAATATCCTGCAACTGCAAACTCCACTAAACCTACCCGTGACAAAGTTGCTAAAGTTGCTATAAGTTATATATAGTAACCATCTAATTATCATATCTCTTGAATATCGTCGCATGACCGCCACAGGACCGCCGCATGATCGTCGCACAACCGCCGCACGATCGTCACATAACCGATCATCGCCACCGCATAGGATTGCTGCCGACAACCCACCAACCGCGGGAGGGGGCGATCATGCTAGTTTTATTGAGAAAGGTCTAGGTGCATTTCCTTGAGCACAAGTCATAAGAATCGGTTAGAAGCATTTAAGAAAGAAGATCAACTTTTTTAAGAGCTAGCAATTAGCAGTACCGATCAGTTCTACGCAATTCTTGGTTCCAAAAATTAAGAAGTAATAATAGCTAGTATGGCTCAAACCACCTAGATTGGCAAATTGGACCGATATGCTTTTTTTTTTTTAATAATAATTCTTATTCTCTTAAAGAGTAAATATTCAATCTTTTGGGCTCTCCATTTTGTAATTCGTGACATCACCCTTCACTTGCTTACTTATAGAAGAACCACCTTGACTAAAGATGCGTAATTAACGCCCTTAATTGACACTACTTATGTTCAAGTTGATCTTGGATTAAGGGTAAAGCAAACCACGTTCCCAAAACAAGAGAAAGAGATGGGCGAATCGAGTCTACAATCCAAAGCAATGCGGGGCCCAACTGTAGATGTGCTCTCCCATTTCTTTTGCTATTGAAGGAAATCTTTGATTTGGCTCTCCCATCTCACCTAATTCATAAAGTGGATGGAAAAGGGCAATTTACAAATCATCATAGCTGGTTTCTAGATTGGCCCTGACCAGTCAATCTTATTTGGGACCACATGGGCTAGTTCTTGGTTTCACAAATTGAGAATCGACCCTATCCAGTTCAATTTTAGGTTCTAAGTGTCACGACTAAAATTTCGAATGCACCACTTAAAATTAGGCTAATGGATTATTAAGCCTAGACTTAACTCGGGCTCTTCCAAGCCCATACCAATTCGCGACTTAGGTTTAATTTTTTAACATGCAAATGGATTTTATCTAGGAGTCGCCACTAATCATTTTATGATAGGTCGATTAGACACCTAAGTAAAATAATTTGAGGATTATTTTACTCATACAAACCAGAGATTAAAGGTACGGGAACTTAGTTATACTAAATTTCTCTAATGCATTTTCGATACCATTTCTTTTTAATTTCAAAAATGTTTTTTTTTTTTTTTTTTTTTTTGCAAGCAGCTTAGATTCATTTTGACCTAAATCTTTATCATGCAAAAGGGTGATCACACAGATATTCAGTCATCATTTAACTATCAAAAGACTTTCATTAACCACCGCATTGGTAGAGCTTGGTGACTTTTCGAAGAGTCAAACTTGCACAGATATTCAGCGGTGGGAGGCTACCCATCATTTAACTATCAAAAAAAAAAGACTTTCATTAAAAGAAATAAACACACAAAGCTTTTTTTTTTTTGGTTTTCTTTTATCTTGAAATTGAAATGTGCATTTTTAACTTCATGATCTAACTTTATTAACAAGCAAATTCTAATTAAATGAACCTAACATGCAAACTAATTGACATGCACTTAATATTTTTGTATTTTTATTGAAATTCGGAATTAATAAAAAAACCCTAATTAAACTATCTAAAAAGGAATCATTTTCTAATTTATTTTAGGTATTAATTTGACTTAAATCCTATCATATCTTAGAAAACTATTTTTTTTTAAAATGAGATTATTTAAATGTGCAAACATTATCTAAAATCAATCATAATCTATTCCAAAAATCATCTAAAAATGCAATCCTAATTTACTAAACCAACACACTCTAATGCAAGATTTGATTTTTTTTTTTTTATGTTTTTTTTTGTGTTTTTCCAAGACAAGTAATTATCAAATAAACATTAAATCTAAACAATCAAGATATTCAACAAATAAATGATTAAAGTAATCGAAAAAAAATAACACCCTAAACATCATGACATAGAGTTCAAAATAATTAAAAATATGATCCAAAGTCTTACAAATTAAATTAATAATTATAATGATTTAACAATTAAAATACTATCAACAAATCCTAAAAATTAATATAATTAAAAAAATGATCCGATATCATATAAATCAAATTAATAATTACAATAATTTTGGATAAAAATGTCAAAGTCTGCAATATCCATAAATTGAAAATCACCTCAATATTCAAACTGTACAATGATAAATAAAATAAGATAACATAAATGAAAAATAAAACAAAAGTAAAAAGTAAAAATAAACCACCTAATGGGAGAACAGCAGCAATGTGATCAGCGTCGAACGGAGGGTGGCCGGCGTCGGAGCTCCGGCGAGAGGACCGGCGGACGAGCGAAGGCAAGGGCGCGGAGACAGCGCGGGCAGCTGGTGCGGCGGCGTCGGGCTCTGAGCGGGAGGCAGGCGAGGCGGACGATGGTGGCAGCGGCGTCGCAGGGAGTTCGGGTTCTGGCTCGTGGGCAGACGCGAGCGCGGACGATGGTGGCAGCGCTGGGTCACGGGCTGCTGGATGCTGGGCGGCGACGGCAAGGCGGTGCTCGGGCTTTTGATTGCAGGCGAGGCAGATCCGGCGGTAGCAGCAGCGTCGCAGGGCTTCGACTCCGGGCAGCAGGGCGTCGGGTTGAGCAGGGACGTCGATCGCTGGTCTTCGGGGCAACGGCGTCAGGCGGAGCGGATCGGCAAGGCGGAGCGGCGAGGCAGAACAGGGACTGAGGCACGACGGAGCAGGGGGCTGCTGCTTCTGGCGTTGGGCTGCAGCTACGTCAATCGAAGGCGGAGGCTGGCGGAGCGTCGAGGCAGCAGCAGCAGGCGAAGGCCGAGTGAGGCAGCAGCCTCTGTGGCAAGATGGAGCAGAACAGGAGCGATCAAGGTTCGGCGTTCGGGGCTCACTGGCGAACGGCGGTGGCTTGCGGTGGCCGGATGCAGGCGCGGGCGGCGAGCGTAGAGGAGCCGGCGCCGGCGATCGTCGGGACGGCGTCCGGTTGCAGACGCAGGCAGAAAGGGTGAGGAAGACGATGAACAGTAAACGTCCCCTCACCCCCTGCTGATCGTACTTTGCTTTTGTTTTTTTTCTTCACTTTTCACCTTTCACCTTTTGGTTTTTCTTCTTTGGTCAACCAAAAGAAAACCCTCGAAAAGCCCCACTCTCTCACCGTACACTGTTGCTTTTAAAGGTAAAAATAGGTGATCTTTATAGAATATTTCATCTCATTTTTTGATATACACGAAGATAATTTATAACCTCCGATCTCAAAAATCTTTTTAATTTCCTCATCTCTCTCGAATACTCTTACTGATTTTATTGCCTAAAGATAATATTACAATCCAATTTTTTTAAATTCCAAAAATCCACCATAATATCATTTTAAATCTCCATTTAGGTAATTTTTGTTATTAAAAGAAAACGGGCTCGAGCCAATTTTGCTCATTTCATGAGTTTAGTCCAGTCTGCCAAATTAAAGCTCAGCCATTTAATTTGAACACATTTGTCACCAGTCCAATAAATTCAAAAAATGTAAATGCACCTAAAAATATATGCTATGCAATTATTTTTTTTTTCAGGGATAAAATTAACCCCTAATTTTCTATGTAATAAATAAATAACTGGATCACCAAAATTTAGGTGTCAACACTAGGGTTAAAACAACCCATTCTGGATCCGACCACCCCTATCAATAATAATATGGACTTCTATGGTAACAAGCTTATAAAGTTATGCCAAAATGGAGGGATAAAGTGACAATGCACTATCCTTGGGACACCACAATATGGAGAGTGGCACAATGGTAACAAAACTCTTCTTTAGAGAGCTTGGTGTATGCTCTCAGGTGCTAGTTTGGGCAAGGAATTCAAGACAGAGACAGTGAACATACTCAAGAACCCGACAAATCAATCTCCGTAAACTTCTATTGAGTGTGAGACTCATAAAGTAGTTGATTGGGGAAACTTGTTCATTATTCTTGATTTCAAGTATTGAGATATTCTAGATGGTGGTACACTTTAGTCGGGAGCAAATAAGTAAATTTTTTTAGATTATGCACATAAGAGAAAACTTACCGACTATGGTGCACTGATTCTAAATCATTTGGTTTCATGATTAGCCGACACTTTACTTTCGACAAGACTATCGTGCTTCCACCAAGGAGTGGCGAGGCAAAGAAGGTAGACAAAGATCATGATGTTAGGGAACCACTGGGGGCCCCTGTAACTTTGGACGTGATAGAGAAATATGCTTTAGAGGAGGCTAGAGTTGATAAGGAGGCTGCCCAGAACATTAGAATCGGGCCTCAGGCCCTCGTCTGAGCATGCGCGTGAGCCCAGCTCCCACACCATGGGCCACGTTGCTAGGCCGGCAGCGGCATTCGTCATCGCGGTGCTGTCGAGCACCGGGACTAGCACTGCAGGTACTACGTGGCGTTGCCGCAGTGATTACGCATGGTCATTACGCACCGAGCGTGGACCACGAGTGCCCACCATATATTTGCTTGGACATAAACGCAATTTCTTGAATGCAACGAATAGAATCATGGACACCGCACGTGACCTACTTGTCCTTGTCTACCGACTTCTCCTGCACAAAACTGTCATTTTCGATACGCACGATGCTGATCTTTTGTTGATTCTTGCAAGTCATGTATACCTAGAGGGCCGTTGACCGGTTAAATCCTCCTCTAGTTTAGGCATATGTGAATATTATTAATCACTGGATTATCCGGTTATCGAGATAAGTTCCATAAAAATTTCATCATAGTGATCACATATGCGATTCATCTAAATCGAATACAAATACACCAATTGCATTGCATTGACAAAATTATCAGGCAATTGATTAATAAAAATCACTATCACGATAATATCGATGAGTGTTAATCTTTTACTTTTGAAGTTTTGAAGATAAATTATTTTCAGGATTTTAATATGAAAAGGGGATTTTCGAATGCTTGTTATATAGGGTGGTTAAATGGAAATGGTGGATTTCACTAAGGAAAAAAAAGGTAAGTGAGGTAATTTACCAATAGAAATTCGAATATCGGTGTTGTATTCGTTGTAGTATTCTTTTTTGTATTTTGTCAAGTCAAATGGTATAGTCGAGCATGTTTCGGTGTTTTAAACCAACACCATGATTTGATGAGCGATGTGGAGGGAAAGGAAATTGCAACGTAACAAAGTCCCATGGTAGATAGAGAATGTCTTACTAATTGACTCACCAATACACATATTCCCTAGAATGTTCTTTGCCATATGATATTCCTTTCGCATAGCCCATGTGTCTAAGTTGGGTCATTACATAAGATATCAAAGTGGGAACTCCTCTAGTAAATATGTGGTTCATGGATGGACTAGGCCCATACTTGAACCTACAAGGGTGGAAGTATCTTTGAGGCGAGATAAGGTAACATGATTGTATGAATGACACATTAAACATGGAGAGTATTGTTTGATGACTAACAAGTATGTCGTTCCTCAAGTGAAAGTTTGGAATACCCCAAAATTTAGATTGCACAGAAGAGTCCTAGTTGAAAAAACACCTAGTTCTAAATTGTCATCACATTATGTGATTAGTAGGGGTAATCTTTTTGAGAGCTTAGCCGACATAAACAAAATTGGGTTCTTACAAATATTGATAAGGTAATCATTGGAGAAAACAAATGAAATGATAAGAAGCGAGTCAATTTTTCTTATTGATCGAATGATAAATGGAAAAACCATACAAGTAGTATTGAAAACTCGCAAATACTTTCAAATGATAGACTTGGAGTTTATTTTACATATCTAAAGAGAGAAAAGGACCTCTCAAAATCTCATCCCTTCTATTACTAACTATCCTAACCACTAGATTGGGAAAAACAAGTATCAATGTTGAAATTATTCTATGCTCCCACTCCAATGTCCATTTTTCTTTAAATGATCATTAGTGTGTTATAACTTTTAAAAATTGATCAATTAAGTGCTCTGACAATTTAGCTAATTGGAAAATCTAGCATGACAATTTTCATAATAAAATTTACAGCGTGATTTGCTGAAGCCACTTAAATGGATGTTTTTAGAAACTTTTGCTGTTATGGTCATTGTTTCAAAAAAAAAAATTGGGCATTGAGTTGACTATTTGTAAAGTAATGACAATTAATTTTTTTAAAATTAGAATTTTGACAAGACTGACGTAATGAGCTAAATATTCTAGCTTTGCCACAATTTTCTCTATCTTTTTTTCTCTTTTGAGTCAGAAGCAAATTAATGGAGGAAACATCTCTCTCTAAATAATTTCACTTAAAATCACAAAAGCTCATTTGCTTTCCTCCAATAAAGAAGTAAGAAAATTTTTGTTCACCTTCCATCCTAGTTTCGCATCGCTTCTTCTCTAACCTTGCTCTATTTTTGAGATTGAACAAGAGCCTTGTAAAAATAAACTACAATGCTAGGGCACGTTTGGGGGCATTTAATCCTAATTTCTTAATCCAGGAAAATTGATGCATTCAACAATGTTGTTTGGAACATAAATTGTGCCATATAATTTTAAAAAGTATAGTGCCAAAGCATTAGGAAAGATAGACTTAATGTCAAAACTTTTAAAAAGGTAGTGCATAAGCGATTTTCGTGAGCTTTGATTATTAAAATAACACGTTAAATTTTCCGGCAAGAAATCATTTAAGTAATTACTTTTATAAAAGTTGTGAAACTTAAATAATCATTTGAAAGGATTTTTTTTTTTTTTTTTTGCCAAAATAGGCTTGGTACAGTGATTTTGGCAATGATAATGTCAGTTTCCATCATTTGATTTCTATTTGAATGTGGAACTAAAATTTACCAAACAAGAGAGATCATGGTTGAAAGTATGTTCTAAACTATTTCGTCTGAAATTTGGAATGTAAAACTTAAGGGATATTCCAGAAAAAAGATTCACCTAAACTGTGAGGGGCCTTGAAATTGAAGATAGATATCCCATCATCTCTTTAAAAATAGCTATTGCTAGATAGATAGGTATAACAATCTTCCGTGCCCGAAATAACAAGTGGAAAACTCGAAAGAGTTCACGTGGCGTGACTTGTCAAAAGTTGACGTACCATGCGATTTCGAAACGGGGGCGTGCGACCTTAATAGCCCTCGACGCAACACAAGGGTCCCACGAAAGGCGAAAAAAATATCTTTCCTGGCCGTAATCGAAATCAAGCTTTTACTTAAAACTTAAAAATTTCTCCTCAAGCAAAGCCGTGCGGTGCCCGGAACCCGTGAGAATCACCGAAAACAAATTCCTCAGCATCTCCGCATCTTTTCTGATGCCCTCGCGCCCTCTCCGTCTCTCCTCAGCGTTTCGGGCCCCCGCCACCTTGAAAGTCTGTATTTTTTTGTTGGCTGGCGCTATATACGCGCCAGTTGCAGCCCTCGATCCGCCGACGAAAGATCTGCACATTTGTTGTCGTCGCCATTGGAACTTCTCGAGCCCCTTAGATTTCGGCTTTTACGTAAAGCCGGATCGTTCGAAGCTCCGGTTTTCTCCGCCCCCTCCAAGGGCCCTTCGAATAGGGGACCGATTTTGAAGGAATTCCTCATCTGGGTCTTGTGCCTCAGCTGGTGGTTCTTCTGTATTTGAGGTACCCATGACTTTTTTTTTTTTTTTTCCTTTTGTTAACTGTAATTTCTTCTTCTGGGTCTTTCTTGATAGTTCTAGCAATTCTGTTGAGTGATCGTTTGGTATTTCACCTGAAAAAGCTGATATTTTCCCGTTACTGCTCTGTGATCGTGTTCTTTCGCTGAAAGATAATTTATACAAATGAAGCATAATGTCTTATGTGGGATTGGAAAGAGAAATGGGCTCTGATCATGTGCCTGCGTCTTAATTGGTGTCCTCTGAGATTGCCGTCTCTTCTTTGTTCCAACCCAACAGAGGATATTAAGAATTGTTGCGCAGTCTCGATCAGGGGATGGCAAGAAGAAGGATCCAGAAATCGGAATCGTCTTCTGAAACGATGGAGAGCCATCAGCAGCAACCGTCCACGAATGAAGGAAAAGGGAAGAGGTTGTGGAAGAAGGTGAAGTATCAGCTTGTGGAATACCACTCTTTGCCCGCGTATTTGAGGGACAATGAGTACATTGTCGGACATTACCGAGCCGAGTGGCCTTTGAAGCAAACTCTGCTCAGCATCTTCACCATTCACAATGAGACGCTGAACGTTTGGACGTAAGCTTTTGATATTTGCAGCTACCAGTTTACAGTATTTCGAATTTTAGTAGCTCCCTTTTCAAATTGCTTGCGGGCTTTTTGTTGGGTTGTTTGATTGCCTCGTACTTAGTTACTGTCAAAAGGTTGGTTCAGCACGCTGCTTGTTTTGATCAAATCACAGACACCTTGCAATCTGGTGGGTGCTTATTCAGTTCTCAACATGAATAGCCAAAGAACGATGGATTAGCTCCTATGATATTTCAGTCAAATCTACTGTACTGCAGATTGTATTTTATAAGTTTTATTCTCCGCAGCTGCATTGTTGGGTTCCTCTGAATTTTAATATTGAAATTATAGGTTTGGGGAACATTACTATGGCCAATTTGCTCCAATTGTCCATTGAAGATTCAACTTTATTTATTAGCATAGATGAGTATTTATTTTTAAAATGGTTTGAGTTGTTTTAAGGAGAAACAAAATATGCTGACTCAATCTTTCAGGAATTTGTCATCTTAAGATTAAGATCTTGAGGTTCTTATCTGGTGAAGTAAGGATCTAGTAGAATACTCGGTTGCAAAGCCAATCCAAGGATCTGGCCAGCTTTTCCAACTTTTAGAGCTATAAGCACAACAAGTGCATGCCTGAAGCTTAAAATTTGCAAATTGTCATTGTAAGAATTGCTGGGAGTTAGTACCTTGTCTTAGTGCTCACTAATCCTTGGGATCATTAGTCCCTTTGCCCTGTATAGTATATTTATAGTGCCTTGAATTGGGTTACTTGATTCCTTGAAAATGCTTGTGCTCTTCTAAATCTAAATAGTGAGGTTGTTGACTTGTCTATGCAGTTTCAATGCCTTCATTTTAATCATCTAACACATCATTTTTCCCTCTTCTCTCTTTTTTCTCTGATTCGTTGTTTGGATGATATATGGGTAGAAGTTAGTCAAATGCATCAAAGAATTTTGTATTTTCTTTGGTTAAATGGACTAGAATGGCAGTGTAACATATTTTGAATATGTGATTGGTTCCTGCTGTGTTCAAATCCTTCACTATTATTTTCCGCAGGCTCTATTGAAATGGTTGCATCTATAAAAGTATTTCTCTGGTAGTTTATAGGAAAGCACATACAGTTGTACTAGTGGAAGCTCTAATCCACAAAATATATATACTGCTATTGTCAAGATCATATATTGCCTTGTCATTGAAGTCATTTACTAGCAGCTAGTTCTGATTGATGTCTGATGCATCACATCCAGCTGTCATGCATTTGTCCAAAAGTCAAAGACATTTTCCTTGTGATTATTGTTAGTGTGACTTCACAGTGGTGAAACTTTAATATCAGTGGCTTGAAGTTCAAAATGTCCTGCATAAATAATACAGTCTCTCTGATTCTTTTTGCTCTTGCTTGACTGTAAAGGGAGATCTCATTTTGGCTCTTGCTTTTGAAAACGTATGTGAATTTAGATCTCATCGTCAGAAATTATAAAGGAAGTAGTTCAGCAGCTTATTGGAAAATAAGATGTGCTCTGTTTTTTCAGTTATGTTTCTCTTTTTAATATAGGAAACTATGGCTTAAATGCCTCATGTATATGATATGTAGTTGGCCATGTCTCCCCAAGAACTGCAACGTTGTTTGATTCTCCATTATAATATTCGAATAGCATTTTGCTGGTTGGCAACTATATTTGATATCTAAGTATGTCTCATCTTTTTGCAGCCATCTGATTGGATTCTTCGTATTTCTTTCCCTCACCATATATACTGCTTCTAAGGTTCCGAATGTTGTGGATATCCACTCCATTCATCTCCCTGATGTACTGAGGAAGGCTGATCTACACAAAATTCATGCAGAACTGATGACATCCCTCCCTTCCTTGCCTAATATGCCTGATCTGCACAGGCTTAGGGAAGAGTTGAGGACTTCCTTGCCTTCCATGGATTTGTTGCCATCGTTATCTGGCTGGCATGTGGTGGAACTTCTGTATAATTGTTTGCCCGAGCGGTTCTCCCATAATCACACTGATGTTTGTGTTCTGGTAGTGCTCCTCCTTTATAAAGTCTCCTTGTTGTTAAGTTCTTTGTTTTACCTCATTCCGTTGAAACTTTAGTTGTATGGTGTGTACGCACACACGCGCGTGCGTGTGGAGGTTCATTAAATCTTTCAGATAGTTTGGAAGGAAAATCAATGGCATAATGGTGTTCTCATCATATTGTGTCTTTCTGATGTCTTTCTCATACTGTGTTGGTTGCCAAGAACTTGTGTTTTAGAGTGTTTGTTTCAGTAATTTTTGTTTCTTTCTGAGGATTCAGGTAAAAGAAGTTACTTGGGGTCATCTATGCTCTCTGTAGGTTTTAACTATGCAAAATTTTTATGCAAAATTTCATCAGTACAGAAGATTTTCTTTGGAGTAATTTTTTATAAGAATCTCAATCCCCTGCATCTCCAGCCTTGATTGTTGTTTATATGTGTCTTGCTAAGCAATTGATGCCCTAGTTTACATGTAGGCTTGCAGGAATTAGATGTATAGCGGCTGCTTCATCTTCTAAAGAGAGTTTTGTGTTAATATGCATCTTGAAGCAAACTAACCAGGCATTGCTATGATGTTGTTATTCCAAGATGGTTAAAAAGAAATTTGTGGCCCAGCCAAGTTTCTTCTGTTCTGTGCAATCTGTGCTTATGTAATGTCTCTTTTAAATACATTTAGAATTTGGAGACATAAACTACTATTGAAATTGATTTATGGTTACACAGCTGCTAGAAGTTATATCCTTATATGGACTTACTATGCTGTTGATATTTGCATCTTAAGTCTTCAAACGATCTTCATCTAGAAAAGTATATTGCTTGTGGCTCATGACGAGAAATGGTACTTCATTTGTATATCTCTGCATACAATCTGTCCATCTTTCAGTTAGTGGGCATCTTCTGCGGCACAGGAATGAAGTGCTGCTTCCAATAGTTTTCAAATAATGATTGCAGTTTGTATGCTATCAGCAATGTCTTTTGCTTCTTAATGAGCTAAGTTCCGTCAAGTATATGGCTATGCAGTTTCTAAAATGATCATGTAACCTTGCAACCTGGCATGAACTCCCTGTTTTACTACTTGCAATGATGTTCTTATATATTTGTTTATGTTCCGTGTTGAACTAATCTGTTTTATGCTTTAATTGCTTTCAGCGGAGTATGAAGGAGGATGTGCTGAACATGATAGCTCCACTTGTGACCAGACCCATTACACGCTGGCCCTTTTTCGTGTTCATGGGTGGGGCGATGTTCTGTTTGCTGGCCAGCAGCACATGCCACCTCCTATCGTGCCATTCTGAGCGCTTATCATACATCATGCTCAGACTCGATTATGCCGGAATCACAGCTCTTATAGCCACTTCATTTTACCCGCCCGTATATTATTCGTTCATGTGCGATCCCTTCTTCTGCAATCTTTACATGGGATTCATAACCATTTTGGGTATAGCCACTGTCTTGTTTTCCCTCTTGCCAGTCTTCCAGAACCCTGAGTTCCGCACAATACGGGCTTCGCTGTTCTTTGGGATGGGATTCTCCGGAGTAGCCCCTATCCTGCACAAGCTCTTCTTGTTCTGGAACCACCCTGAGGCTCTCCACACTACTGGGTACGAGATTCTGATGGGAGCATTCTATGGCATGGGAGCTCTTGTTTACGCCATGAGGGTACCAGAGAGGTGGATGCCCGGAAAATTCGACATCGCAGGACACAGTCATCAACTCTTCCATATATTGGTGCTGGCAGGCGCGTACACCCACTATCGTGCAGGTTTGGTTTATCTTAGATGGCGGGATCTGCAAGGATGTTAAACCAGGGATGAGGGGATGGTGCGTTAGTAAAAGAGGGGAGGTCCGTATATATTTTACTTCTGTCGACGATTTCTCTGTAGAACTACGCAAAACTAAGTGAACATGTAAACCCGGGAGTTCCTTTGTTTCAAGCAAGTACGCCCAAAAAAAAAACAAAAAAGTAGGCACAAGTAGAGCCTTCCATTCTGTATTTGGTTTTATGTCTCCAAGTGAATGTGGCTGTTCTGTTTAGCAAGAAATTGTACTTCTTCACTATGTCAAGCATTATTTTCTTCCGTGTGAACAAGAATTTCTCTCTCTCTCTCTCTCTCTCTCTCTCTCTCTCTCTCTCTCTTCCCCTCCCTCCCTCTCCCGTCTATGTGCGCACTTGCACGTAGTTGGCTGGATTAGCAACGCATGGCACTGATGCACCAGTGATGTGAACGGCCCAGATGTTGTGTTACTTTTACATGCAGTGACGGAAAATTTAGTGGGACACTGGTGGTAATCTTTCTGATCTGATGATATTGGCATTTCTTCCTTACTTTATTTTCGAATTAACACTATGAAAAACTCAAATTGATATTATTATGACAACTTATCTCAAACTAATTTTTTTATCACAAAAAATTTTTAAATTGGTACATTTGTAACAAATTTATTTAAAACTAATTTTTTCACTATCAAAAACTTCAAATCGGTATATTTATGATAAATTTACCCCAATTAATTTGCATTAAATTAGATTAATATCATGAAAAAAAAAACGGTACCATATGTGACAAATAGAGGGTAAAATCCTAAATTTGTATACTTATCAATTATTATGTATTACTTAATTTAGCAATTTGATAGTAAAATTAGAAGGAAATTAATAGAAAGTAAATTTATTATAAGTTTATTAGTTTGATATTTATAGTAATAAAAAATTGGTTTGAGATAAATAAATTTATTATAAGTTTATCAGTTTGATATTTATAGTAATAAAATGATTTGAGATAAATTTATCACAAATATATTAATTTTAAATTTTTGGTGATATTAACCCATAAATATCCTATAATTTTTCTTGCTTAGCTTGGTGGGCTTGTCTTTTAGGAGCGTCGAGTTGAAACGAGAAGCATTTTTCCAAATTCTAGATTGAAGTGGTCGAATGGAAGGAAAGACAAACTGATGGTCCTCCAGTGAGCAACAGCCATTTGTCTGCCGGTCTGAAGTAAAGTACTGGGTTGTGTCCGGCTAATGTGGGCCATTGTCGTGTCAGTTAGGCATGTGGATCTCATTCACCTTTCGCTATCGGTTTGTACGGTGTTGTTGGTTGTACAGTGTTTTTATGTATTTATTTTCAGCACTCCTCTTATTTATGGGAACTTCTTGCTGACGGTGGATGGCATTGATCTCAATCGTTGATAATGCGGGCGTCGGGATCCCTCGACTTCATCCGATGGCTGTTATCATTCCATGCAAGTGTCTCTCCTTATTCTCATCGAAAAGCTGCATTAGATGTGTTTCTAATCTAGTTTGAGGAGGATTTCTATTGTTTTCCATGTGTGGATAAGCGGTGTCCTATGGGACAGTTGAAATCCATATATCTATCTTGATCGACCCTTTCAATTCAGTCCACATTGTAGGGTTTGTGAATAGTTTTTGGAGAAGATACTTGTACAAGTTAGCTATTACAACTAATACTATCACATTGAAGGAGTGAATAGGTGATTATAAATAATTAAACCAAAATTTAAAACAACCAAGTTCAATATCACAAAAAATAAATTTTAATGAAAAACTTTATAGTAATCAAATCTTTTACAATGTCTAAAAAGAACTATGCAATGTGCAGACTTTATTGTGTGCAATAAATGGAATAAATGAGAGATTTAAAAAATAGAGAAAATTGCACACAATAATTATAATGATTCGGCTTATGATAAGCCTACATCTACTTTCCTATGCCGATAATCTATCGATTGGATTCTACTAAATGAATCAATTAGAGGTTACAACAACTAAGGGTGCGCATGATAAATCAATAGTTTATCGGTTGGAATAGAAATCTATTCAATAAATAGAAAAATCAAATTGCGTTACCAAACAGATTTCTATTCCAAACCTGTTCCGGGAAACAGAGAAATAGAGAAGTAGAAATTTTATCATGCGCACCCTAAGTATTTGCTACTCAAGCACTTGTGATCGAATCTTCTAATCTCACACTCTCAATAACAACCTCTAAGAGATTGCATATTAAGCTTACGAAGACGAGTTTGTAAGATGAGGCTTTCTTTGAACTTTGGAAATTGTAGGCTACTAATCTCTTGTTCCCTTTGGCATCATGATCTCCTTTTATACTCATCACTGTCCAAAACAACCGTTGGACATAAATTCTAAGGATCATTAAGCCAATCCACCCATTGGACCTGAATGATTCAGGACAATCCAATTACTTCTAGGTTGCCGAGAATAGAGTCTTCTTTGATTTTGCTGCCCATAGAACAAAGACAAGGTTTCCACAAATTGATTACTCTGTTTGGAAAGTGCGTCTCATCTCCAATGATTGTCCCATGGATAACAAATCTTCAACAAAAAAAGATCATGTGGATGTTCATCCCTCCTAGACAATCAATATAAATATAAAGAAATCCATACCTAATTACTAGCCATTGCGCTTCATATGGTCTAAATTGATTGCGAAGATCTAAGATCTTCTCATAACATTTGATGATGTGTATTGTCTTAACAATCCTCGTACAAATTATACAATTATCCTTGATTATCATGACATAGGACAATCTTCGTCATAGACAACCAGCCTTGATAAGTTTCTAAGTTTGATAAGTAACGTTTGATGATACATAATAAAGTTTCCACTTGTAAAAACTTACTATCATAATCATTAAACACTTATGGAAATATTTTGTTGATCTTCAAAATCATTTTAGAAATTTCCTCAACATTAGACTTACTACAACCCAAGGTCATCATTCTATATGATTTGCAAAACCCAAAAATTATTCCGAGAGTCAAGATGAAAAAAAAAAAAATGAAATTGTGTCAATGATTATATACAAAAAAAGAGAGAGAGAGAGAGAGAGAGAGAGAATATCCTTTGATGTGGAGGAATCGCACACATAGAAATTTGAAAAAGAATTGATCTATTCAAGTCATAATCCATATAGTATTCCCTAAGTTAATACTATAAAGCAAAATGCTAAGAATCAAAGAATTACAGATAAATGTGCAAAAAGAACTTAATTGTGTGAACCAAAACTCAACATTGATGTTATAAGAATTACAAATCCTTATGGGCACCCTAATATTCTTGCAGAATTTAGAAACAGACAATTAAATAATAGAGTTTCATTCGCAAAGCAATAAAAAGAAGGCCATTGAATTGGCCGAACAGGCAGATGCAATTATAAGATTAATTAAGATTCTCCCATTTTACTCGTCCTTGAAATATGCATGAATTTGAAACAAGTGCGTCAAACTCTCCGTGAAAACATCATAACGAGTCAGCTTCAGCTTAAGTTAACGGGTTGAAATTTCTAGCGGCTAAAATTGGCCTATGGTTGATTTCGTCTAAAGGTTTATTCGAGAATGAGGAAATTTTCAGGTTTCTCTCCCCCGGAATTTGCCAAATGGATGACAGCCTACTCAAGGGAGACTTCTCAATGAAGACCAAGCTCAAACTTGACAGATACGAAAAACACGAGTCCTTGTTTTATCGATCAAACAATTTGTGGCCTAGAAAAGAACCTGTACTCCGCTTAAGGATGATTCGGAACTAAAAGCTGACAGCACAAGCTCTTATCAAACCTACAAGAGCAAGAGTATGGCAAAATGAAAAATAAGGAATGGTTTGATAAAACAAGTAAAATCTTGTGATTTGGTTACGTGTGCATGTTCTTGTTCGTGCTTAAGACCTTTTATAACCATAAGTTTCTAGCACCTCATGTTATAAGATTTGTTCCCCAAATTTTGGAGGCAGGCCCCATAGGCTAGTATTAGTTTTAAATGTCTTTGTAGTGATGAGCTTCTAAAATCTCAATTCCACATTCTAAAACTCGTTATCCACGTTTTGGTTGTGTCCGCAATGTTTAGGACGTGTTCTCCACATTTCTGGACGCTGCTGGTATCAAATTCTAGTAACAGGTTTGATATTTATGTCAAACATTTCATCATGTATGCCAATTTGCTTCCGCCACGTGTCTGACCACAATCTTCATTGCTCCCATAATTTAGGGATGATATTTGGCAAGAAAATAATTGTCCCTGCACTTTTCTTCGGCTTTTAACCGATTTGGTGTCATGCTAGCTGCTTCCACCATGTGTGTGCCAGTTGTCTTTGCAACGTTTGGGCCAACAATTTCTACCACGTGTTTGCCGAGCACATGTGCCACGAGTATGTCAACCACTTGTCACATACAAATCTTCATTCCCTCTTCAATACCCACCATCCAGGCTAGACGAGTGAAATTTTGGAGCCAACCAACACCAATCTCGCACATGCCAATCCTCATATTGGCCAAACCAACGTCAATCACAATCCGGTTGACATAATTTGTATGATATCACATAATTATAGCATCAATATCTTGCTTAATATGGTCAATCTCTCTAAATGACAATGTCTCTCTCAAAATTGCCAATATCTATTTTGGTCACTTTCTAGTACCAATATGTGGATGGATAAAGATCATCCATCAAGCATGGTGCTCCTTTTGGTGCATTAATAAATCTCAACCGTTCATGAGAATCTTAGTCTTATATACATTAGGCTGAAATTTGTTGAGACATCAAGGGCAAACACGCGGTGCTAGTGAGGATCCATATCCTAAGTGATCAATAACCTACACTGGCATGGTCCCAGTGCAAAATCTCGTGATTGGGTAAATACTAGGGAATCGAT
The DNA here is from genome assembly GCA_017140615.1 of Eucalyptus cladocalyx. Taxonomy (NCBI): domain Eukaryota; kingdom Viridiplantae; phylum Streptophyta; class Magnoliopsida; order Myrtales; family Myrtaceae; genus Eucalyptus; species Eucalyptus cladocalyx. Next base: position 12,671,302 of record CM029524.1, on the reverse strand, counting down.
TGGTTGGGTCAACATGTTGTAGATTAAGAACAAAACCACGAACATTCTATTAGTATTGATCGAGAGCTGGAGGTCTAGAATTGCAGCCTTGAGCGCCGAAGAGTCAGACCTTGGTTTTTACGTAGGAACCGTTTGGCTTTGTTTGTTTCTCTTTACCTCCATCTACGGTTGATGTAGACTTTCCAAGGATGAATCCACGTCTAATTCCAAGTATAATATTCTTGCGGCTATTACTCATCTGCCATTCCTTAGTGCTAGAGAGTAATACCGACTTTTCATGTAGAGATAATGATATAAATAGTTCATAAATTTTGATTTAATGTACAATATGATCAATGAATTTTAAAATGTGATCCATGAATTTTTAGTTCCCATATTTAATATGATCCTTGTACTTTTAGCACGTGTTTAATTTATTTCCTGAATTGTATGAAAATGTTCAAAGTTCTTATTAAATTTAATTCAATTCAAGACAATATTAAACATATTCCTATAGTTCAGAGACTAAATTGAATATGTACAAAAAATTTACGGATTATATTAAATAAACTCAAAGTTCATGGATAACATTACATATTGAATTAAAGTTCATGGATTAAATTAGATCATTTGTGTCATTTACATTTCATGTACTATATGCATGAGGTAATTGTTGTGCACTCAAATTTTGATCTCCATTGAAAACAAACTCTCAAGTCAAAGTCAATAAAAATCAGAAGTTAACAATTTTTGCCTTTCTTTCTTTCTTTCCTCATTCCTTCCACTGGTGGTCGGCATAGGACATGGCCAATAAGGGTCGACCTCACCAGGCCTCTCCAGATCTAACAAGGTCAAGTGTCGCCCAAGTGAGGGTGGCGAGGCTGACCCTAGCTCAGGTAAGGCCAACCCTTGTCAACAATCGGTAAAAAGAATGGAAAGAAAAAAAGAAAAAAATTATAAAAATGTTAATGTCAACGTTGGTTGTACGATATAAAACAATCAATTTTCACGCTAGCAATTTTTAGTCTAAATTGGCCAGATAAATTAAATTAGTACAAATATAAAAAAATTAATGAATAAATCAATTCAATTGAAAGATTCAATCCTGAATTGATATTAATATAATAATTTTCGTACTATTCTCTCTTTACAAGGACACTAACTCTGTCATCTCAAAATCTTGTAGTTCCATTCGTCTCGGTGTTAAAAATTTGTCAGAGGCTCCAAGATAGGTCATTCTAATCCTTAAATATCCTTTCAATAAGTAGTCGTGATGTCCAAATAGCGTGAGAAATTTTATAACGGCTAAAAATTCTTCACTGTTGTACGATGTCGCGGTACCAAAAGTTGTTTCGCTTTGTCCGATGCGTTGTACTCCATTACTCTGCTTGTATTAATATTCAAATTAGAAATCCCTTATTATTCAAGCTACCCCTTAGGACGCCATGATGAAGGAATCGAACTCAAGTATATGGGTGAATTGCGGCGATGCTGTTGGAAGTTTTTTTTTTTTTTTTTTTGGTGACCGAGGACTCCGCCACGTGTCCCGTACCCGAAAGACTCCTGAGGGCAAGCCTCTATACCTCAGAGAAGACTAGCAAGCAACCCACCGTCATAGCCATTTACTTAAATCGCTAGCAACGCAGGATTTCGAACTCTCGATCTTAGTGATAAGAGAGGACTCTTAACCAACTGTGCTACCCACGGATAGGTGATACTGTTGGAAGTTAAGGACAATTGGCCGTGAGATTTGAGCTTAAGAATGGGCCCGTACATGAACAAGAATCATCATTAATTTATCATTCAAATGTTATTTTCAAAAGAGTGACTCCATACAGATTTCGAAAATTACATTCACGCATTGCATTAAAGTCATCTCACATGACACACATAAATATGCCATGTCACATTTAAATTTCACGCCATACATCATATATTCATATTTTGTATCATGTATGGTATTTAATGACCATGTCATTTAACATGTCGTTATTAATAATTGCCACATCATCTCACATGTCATTGATACATACCACCACGTCATTTTAAATGCCATCTATAAATGTCATATACAATCATTTTGTCATCATTCATGTCTTTTGTACATGTAATGTCCAATTGGCACAACATCATGTATGCCTTCGTGAATGTCATATTCAATTGCAACATCATCTCACATATCATTTTTACATCATCAGGCATGCATTTCATCATGTCCCGTTCAATTTGTATGTCGTTTGTACATGTTATGTTCAATTGCCACGTCATCTCGTATGTCATCAGCACTTGTCAAATGCAATTGCCACACAATCTCGTATTTTTATTCAATTATCATGTAATAACACATTTCATAAATATCATATTCTACTCCCATTTCATACATATTCGATTCGTATGCCATTCTGTCATATCAGATTTCTGCATATTATATGTCATTTGTGCATTTCATATTCGATTACCGCATGTCATTTGTACATGTCATATTCAATTGCTACATGTCAATAATGTGCACATGACATATTCAATCATCACATGTCATTTGTACATGTCATATTCAATTTCTGCCATGCCTTCATACAAGTAAAATTTGATGTATGCATGTCATTCATATATGTTATATTCGATCACTACATGTCATTCGTAAATATGTTATTTGATTACCACATGTTAATTTAAATGCGTCATATTCAATTAAGGCATGTGTTGTGAAATATCCATTGCTATCACTCGTACATGTTTAATTCAATTTGGAGAAATGATTGCGTGACAGTATTTAATGTACTGTGAGAATAACAATTTATTTTAGACCACAAAAAATCAAATCACAAATAATTATAAATTATTATAGAATCTGTTTTTTTAAGAATTGGTGGTTCATAATAGATTCGAATTATGCATATCTCAATGACTGTTATACTAATAAAGCCTTCAATTTTCATGTCACTTGCACATGTAATATTCGAATTATGCATATCGTTGGATCAGGTCATATTCAATTATTAAGTGTCATTCGCTCATGTCGCATTCCACATCGTGTATTCGAGATACATAGTCACACCCACTAGGGTCACTTCAACATAAAAGAAGGTGCAATCTTTCGCTGATTACATGCCAGCCAAGATTCGATTTTTGACTTCATTAGAACAAACAAAGGAAAATGTATGATAAACGAGAATTAAGGTTTGATCAAAGAGTTGTGGTATCAAATCGAAAGGGCGTTGTCAAATGCTAATTAATTTTTCTAACTAAGTCGGCCAATGGACCTCCACCTCTGATTACTTAAAAGACCAATCACCTTGCACGTCTCATCTAGATTGTTTATTTCTTTATAACTTTACATAGGCATTCTAAGTATCCCACCTAGGGGTAAGTATGGTTCAATCAACGCACCCAGATCCGGTTCTCGGTTCCATTTTTTTAGGAACCGCCGGTTCCTAGTTCGAACATTGGTACCCGAGGAACCGGACTGAGAATTGAAAATTGGGAGTCCGGTACCAAACTGGGGAAACGTGACTCGTGAGTGAGATGGTGGTTTGTACACGCTCCTTTTTTTTTTTTTTGGGTAAAATGTACACGCTCCTTTTTAGGCTGTCCTTTTTTCGATATATTCTCTTTGGCTCGTGCTTCAAAAGAAGTCACCGCTTAACTTGTTAATGAAGAGATCAATAGTATTTCAAAGCACGTTCGGATGCATTTATCGAGCATTTTCAGCAAGAAAGTCTTCATTTTTTATGCTTGATCATATAGTGTTATACATCACAAGCAAAGTTCAATGTATCAAAGTTCGTAATGCTTTCTCTATTTAAAATCATTTTTGTATCATACCAAAAAGGGGGAAAAAAGCCTTTATGTACGTAATATGGCGATAATCCATGCAACTTTGAAATAATTCATATTTTAAATTAAGCATCCATTTGTTTGAAAGAAAATTATTTCTTGAAAACAAATTTCCGAAATTCGGCTATTTAGATAATGGAAAACGAATCATTCTACTAAACATTTTCCATGAAATGAAAATCATAAATTTAGATATTAAGTTACGTATTATAGACAAACATGATCCAAAGCTTCCAAGCGATGGGCTGTGATCCATACGAGAACAAGCCCACGACCCTCGAGTTACCATGCCATTCGTCGGCGGGCAACCCTTCGGTTTCCTGTGACGAACGACCCTTGGACTTCCCCAAGCCCTAGGGGCCTCTTGAGTGTCCTAGTTTACAGACTATGTAATGATTATGGGGATTCAAATCCCACCGTTAGATCAAGGAAGGGAGCAATGGCTAAGATTAATCCCGCACTTGTGTAAATAGGGGCTCATCTCCCTCAGTTGTCCTATCTCGTTCATAAGTATTAAATACACTACCAACCTTTATTCTCCAAACGATCATAGTGAGCTGAGTGCGTGTGTAAAGTTGATTTGGGAGGAATCTTAAGGCCGCATGGGTGGTGAATGTAAGAACGATAACCCATGACAAGTTAATTAAAAATAAAAAAAAAAAAAAAAAAAAAAAGAAACCTATTAGACCTTGAAACCAGTGACAAATAAGTTTTAGATCTTAAAGTATGTAGGATAAATTTTAAGTTTCAAAAAAATAAAGAATTTGTTTTTATGAGTATGTTCCAAATTTCACGTGAAATCTTTAAGAAATTTGAAACTTAAAACCGTGCATCGTTCATCCTTAATCACACTAGCCTAGGTTAATAAAAATCAGTTGGGGGTGACTCCCATCCACATTTTCACAATTGAAAGCATCTCTTTTCGTAGTTGACTGAATCGAGGGTTTGAGAAGACCCTAATTACCGGGGCACCAATCCCAATTCGCAAAACTAGAGGCGCTTAAGGCAGTAGCGAAGTATAGGAGATAATTTATTGCCCCCACTGAAATTTGAGTTCCCCAATATAGGAATAGAATTTGCATTTGCCGATCCTGAGTCCTAAACATACAAATGATCCTGCCACTCGATCAATCCCGATGGAAAATTGTCCAAAATTTTTTGGACTTATTATACAGTGATCAATTCAAATTTAAACTTTTTTAAATATGCTAATTAAATTACAAACATTTGAACAATTTACCGATTTGGTCCTAAACCTTTTTAATTATGTCAATTTAATTTTAAACATTTGGATGAATTACCAATGTAGTCCTTTTGACTAATTTTGGCCAAAAAATTGTTAACGTGGTGGTCCAATCAATGCTAGATGTCTTATGATGTAATCGGTGCTAACATTGATAATTTTTTAAATATTTTTTTATTAATTAATTATCATTTTTTCTTTTTTTTTTTTTTCTAAAGGGCGGGTGACCCCCCCTTAGTCGAGAAGGGCTGGGAAGCCCTTGCTCGACCTGGCAAGGGTTCACAAGCCCTCGTTGTGGCTAGCCAAGGCATCATGACCCTCGTTCACCTTTGCTAGGACTTGTGAGGGCTTGTGACGCCCTCAACAAGCACAATAAGGGCTTGCTAGCCCTCATCATATTTGGTGAGGGCCACGACCCTTGCCCACAACCGACAAGGGCTTAGTGGCTCTTGTCCTTGGACCTTTGAGCCAAAAAAGAACAAAAATAAAAATAAAATAATTGAAAATTTATAAAAATAGTCCATGTCACACCAGTCACACCACATAGGATAGCCAGTGCTAATTAGATTGTTGTGTCAATGATTTCTAGCAAAAACTAATCGGAATGACTACATTAATAATTTGTTTAAAGATTTATGATTAAATTGACAAATTTAGAAAAAAAAATTTATAATTAAATTGGCATAATTGAAATGTTTATGACTAATTTAGTAAATTATCAAAATGTTTAAAATTAAATTGACATAATTAGAAAGTATATAACAAAATTGGCCATCGTACTATAAGTTTAGGATTTTTTGAATAATTTTTCCTATCGACATGGGTTAGAAGAAGTCCCAAGAGATGATAAAAGTCAGAGGCGGACGCCAAAGTTGAATTACGCGGCCGGACCGGTGCTTTAGGGTGGAGAAAGACCTGAGGACAATTTACGATCTTCCAATCGAGACGAAATGAAGTCACGAGAAGATCAACCGGCAAGAGTAGTAGGAGAAAAAGTCCACAAGAGAAGAGGCTAAGGTAATAATTTTTGCTTCGTGTATAGTAATATATAACTTTTTTACTAGTTGAACTTGTAAGATATATCTAGAAAGCATTGGAAAAGCTAGAGATAGAGATCGATTAAGGAGGGTTACATTTTGGAAATAATAAATCATGAAACAGGGAAGAACTAAAGAAATTTAAAACATATCATTTCTACACAAAAAGATTAGGGAAGATCTAATTTGTGCGAAATAAAATAGGCAAATTAGGAAGGAGAGTTTGACTGGAGTAAAACGTTAAATTAAATACATTTCCATTCGACTAATTATGTTCCCTTTACAAACACGTTCGACATTCACATGCAAATCTAACTCCATCTTGTCCCGTCTTTCATTTCCTCTCAAGACTAAAATGCTCCTATTATTGTGATTTTCCATTATTTATCTACATTTTTATTTCGATCGTGAAAAAGAAAAGGATGTTTTCGGTCATCATTAAGTATTTCCGATTTTCTCGACTTCTTTTGCCTCTAGTGGTTATCAACGCAAATAATGAAAAAAATATTGCAAATGTCTTTTCTTTTAATATATCTCTTCTTTATCTTCGTTTGCCCATTTCCTCGATGAAATTACCAAATATGTACGAGGGAATTGAAGCAGTGTGAGACCACCGGCCACGGTGGCTTCACTGGATAAGACTCTGGTAATCCTCAACGAATAGGTGAAGGGTTCAAAACTCAGGGGAGACGCTAGGTGTATTAAGTGTGACTCGGGGTGGTGGTCCTCCTACTTAAGTGTCACCTGGGGGTTCTGGCACGCATTGCTTTTGTCGCAGTTCTGCCGATTCCTCCAAAGACCAAAAAAAAAAAAATTGAAGCAGTGTGAGAACCCAAGGAAGTGTGATTCAAATAAAAACACAATGCTTTGTGCCAAAGAAAATTGCGAACCGGTATAAAAATAGGATATCGAGTGAAATCTTGTTAATGAAGAAATCACGGAGTTGTGGTTGCATTTGCAACAGGTGAGATCATCCTTTTGAACAAGAAGGAAAAATGAAATCAATGTAGCAATTAAGGGTGCATGACAAACTACAATTTTTATTCCAGAAACAAATTTTCTATTCCAAACTTATTTATGGAATAGAAATTCATTTGATAAAATTATTGTATTTTTCTATTTATGAAATAGATTTTTGTTACATAAATAGGTTTGGAATAGAAATCATAAGTAAAAATTTTATACTTTTCTATTTCCGCCGAAATGAGAAATAAAAATTCTTCTTATCGTTCATCCTTACTATAAACCGGTCATCCATCCATTGCCGCCGACCACCGTCACGATCACTGCACGCGGCCACCACCGCCCGACCGTCTCACCTTATTTGTCTGCCCGGTCACACCTTACCGATTGCCACCTTTTGAAAGGAAGAAATTTAGTGTCATTATCATACGAATTTCTATTTTTATAGTGGAAATTTTATGTCATTATCAAACGAGTATTTTTGTCTAGAAATTTATCTAGAAATAGAAATAGAAAAATCTATTTCTCTTTCGAAATCAATTTCTAGCTAGAATGATTATCATTCGCGCCTTAAACGCTTACATTGCACAAGAGAAATTAGAGAAATCTATGGTGCTGGCGTAATCAGGTAGGTCTTGGGATAGCTAGTAGATGTTGTGAGGTAGGTTTTGGATTCCAAAAATTCAGATCTGGTCCGGGCTATGGGTTCAAGCCCATCCTATACCATACATGATATAGCTTTTGCAAAGTACCATGCATAAAGAAAGTACATGGTATAATCTTTATGATTTTCAAAGAAAATATGTATACTTAACTATTTATAAGTATCCTTTCCTTGCGAACCACGATTAAATGTGTAAAATGTTAGGAAGAAGCGGAGTCCTATTCTGTATTAAACATAAGGTGTTATTTTGTCGACGTGTTATTACTACCTGACATGAACATGCACTTACAATACACTTGTATTGAATGTTGACTGTGTTGATACTTAAAATCGTGGCCCTTTTTGGTTAATAAAGGATATCCTGCAAACATAGTGATTCTAAGAATTTATAGGGTAAGTTCGGGTTTTAAAAGCTTAGAACTAAGGTCTATATGATAGATTATGTCGCAGACAAGTACCCTATCCACCCTAAAACGTACACATCTATTTCAACTGCTAATTGACCGTGCCATGACATGGTATCGAAACTACATAGAAAAGAGCTAGGAACAAAATTTACTTAAAAATATTAAAAGAGCAGAATGATAATTCGAAGTTAGTGCTTAGCGCTAGACAAATTGCAAAAGGTACAACTTTTCGTATGGTAACTGGTGGGCCACTAATCAGTGCACAAGAAAGGTGCGACATTTCTCTTCTGTGGAGCCTGTTGCTACTTACCTTTTCTTGTCTTATCAACAAACACGATCCCCGTTTTTTTGCTTTAAATAAATAATAATTTCTTTTTCCACGGTTGGCCACTTCTTTCTGTTTTTTTTTCTGTTTTTTGTTTTTTTTTTCCTGCCATATTGTAAGCCAAACATTAGGACAAAGAATGTAATTAAATTTTGATGCTTCTCCTGTTAATTGCCCATATGGTCTCCACTCCTAAAGCAATCCCCCGTGTACAGAAAGCTGGACTTCACATGCCGTTCGTCTTTTGGGAGTGTTTTATATAGATAGAGATACAGATTTTCCCCAATTCGTAGGTAGATCTTTCTCTTTAATCTTCTGAAAAATTGCACGAGAATTCTTAAATATTGTGTATGAAATACAATTGAGCCCTAAATTCATTCAATTTGTTAAGTTAAATTCTCAACTTTTATTGAAAAATTCAATGAAGTCCTAATAGTACTTTACAAAGTGCAATTTAAAGACTCTATGTAAGCACTTTTTAACTGATAGTAGGCAATTTTAAGTACTATTCTTCAAAATGACTTGAATGCACCTTTTGAGGAGGCTTTGAATTTAATTAAAATAATTGAAAAGTTTATAACTTAATTATACTTTTTAATTAAAGATTAGGACTCGATTGAACCAAATGAAATGTTTAGGACTCAACAACATTTCATTCATAAGATTTAAGACTTGTCATTCAATTTTCTCCTAATTTTTCTATTTCTTCTGTTAATAAAGACCCCACTTGTGATTAGGCCGAGAATCACTATATTATGGTCATGCTTTGCATGTTACATGTGGGTGCAGTAGCTATGCCATTATATAAAAAAGCGGAAGTTTGAGTAAAAATGATGATGTGATAACCTAAGCTGAGAATGCATGTTAGCTATAAGTATTTTCAAGATGTTCTCGATGACCTAAGTTGACTTTCATTCCGTGACGGACTTGGGATGTTATAGACTAGCTGAGTCGGTATCTGTCATCTTGAGAGCAGAAGTTATGACAAGTCACGCGCGTGACCCGGGCAATGTGACAGATAGACCATGGACTTACCGCCTTGGCGGGGCAGTCTCGAGGTGCCACGTCATCGGATCGACACACTGTGCTCCGTTTGGAAGGGGCTTTGGCCATCAAAAGCCCCTTGGGCCAAAATAAAGCATTTGGGAAAAAACTTTACAAATCTCTTAATGGCAAAGCTGGCATTTTGTAAGCTAAAAGCCCAAGGCAGGTCCTAGGCTGCCTTGGGCTTTCAGTATTTTCGGAAGACCCGATGTACTATTCATCATCTTCTTCGTCAAGTTCTCGGATGGTCGCCGCGACCTCTAGCGACTCACGACCTCGCCGGGACCCAGATCTGGGTTGCAGAGGTCGCCGGAGGTCGCGGCAAGGTCTATCGCTTGCGACCTCCAACGACCCACAACCTTGCCGTGACCCAGATCTGGGTCGCGGAGGTTGCTGAAGGTCGCGGTGACCCAGGCGACCCACGACCTCGGCTGCGACTCGGATGCGGGTCGCCGAGGTTGCCTGGTCGCGGCACGCGACCTCCGCGACCTAGATCTAGGTTCTTGAGGTCATGAAGGTCGCACAGGTCGCGGTGCGCGACCTCGCCGCGACCCAGATCTGGGTCGCTGAGGTCACGGAGGTCGCCTAAGTCGCGACGCGCGACCTCGCCGCGACCCGGATCTGGGTCGGCGAGGTCGCGGAGGTCGCCGGCGACCTCCACGCGCGCGTGGGTCTCGTGGACGCGCGGCAAGGGTCGTGACCTAATGCCGGATCTTTTGCCCTTTGCCGCGCCTCCCCTCGTTGGACCATCTACCTTCGCCGGCAACTATTAGCTCTTCGCCGGCGATGGCAAGCCAAAGCTCTTGGCCGGCGGTAAACAGTGAAGCCTTTGGCCTAGCCAACTCTCCTTTTTTTTTTTTTTGAAGTCTTTTGCAAATTTAATTTACCCAAACACTATTTTGCACAAAGATACTTCAAAATGGACTTTCACGAGATAGATTTACCAAACACAATTTGCATTTTGGAAAACACCTTTCACTCAATGGTCTTAGACTTTTCCCAAAAGTCTTCCCAAATGCACCCTACGTATTGTGTCCTCCCCACGGCGAAAGTCCATGTTGCGTCATCATCCAATGAGGATTCATTTCAAACCCATTCTAATTAAGATTCCATTTATTTAATAAAAAATACTTTTCGGTATAATATTTTCTTTATTTTTTGACATTTGGATCACTTACAAAAATAAAATAATAAAAAAGATTTTTCTAGTCAACAAAAAAATTATACTTAAATTTAAGAATACAATTTTAATTGAAAATTATTTTTCAAGATGCGACTCTATAAACTATTGAACCATAAATCCTATGCTAGAAACCCTCATCCTTGTTCTTGGGTCTCCAACATCCACAGTCAGGTCCTTAGTGCCTGGCCTTGGGTTCATTAAGCTCGGGCTTGAGACCCCAATGCTAGTGCCCAAGCCCATCGAGGCCCCGATACTCGTGCCAAATGCCTTAGCACTCAGGTCCGGATCCATAAAGGTCAAGCATTGGACCCCAATACTTGTGCCCAAAACCATGCACTGGCCCGTGTCCTTGACATCAAGGCCCAAGTCCACAAATGCCATGCTTAAGTCACTGATGCTACTTGGGGTCCCTAGTGCCTATGCCCAAATTCCCAGCACCCAAGTCTATAAAGGCTGAGGCCTTGGACCCTAGTTCTCATTCTTGGGACCGTGTGCATTGCTCAAGTCTCTAGCACTTGTGCCTAAGTCCATTGGGGCCAAGCACAAGAACTTGGTGCCCATGCCTATGCCTAGATCCCCCGTAGCCGAGTGATGGTCCATCAAGGCTGAGCCCTAGGTCCCCCTTCCTTAAGTCCATCAAGGCTAATCCCAAGATCCCAATGCCTATGCTTGGTTCCTTCACGCTTGGCCTTGGGTCTCTCAAGGCCTAAGCCTGGGTGCCACAAATCCAGGTGTAAGCACACGCAGACTTGAATGTTGCAAATTTGGGCACGAGAATTTGGGTCTTGAGCCAGAGCATTGGGGACCCGAGCCTGAGTGTAGAAGACCTAGGCTTGAGTGTCTTGGGGCTAGCCACAATGAACTAGGGCTCGAGTATCGAGGACCCTAGCCCAAGCACTAGGTTCCCAACCTAGCCTCTATGCACCTTGGCTTAGTCTTGAGCACCAAGGCTAGTGCCATGGATTTGGGCACGGGCATTGAGTCCTCATGCCTAGTCTCTGTGGACTTGGGATCGATGTTTATTCTCTTACTTAAGAGTCAAGTGTTCGAGCCTAGGCCCTAGCACTAGAGTCGAGGTCCATTGAGGATTGATTCGGAATCTTGGTGATCGTGTCTAGTTTGCCATTATTCGTAAGTAAGTTACTAGCGCTCGAATAGTGTATGTGTATTAATTCACAAATGATATCAATTTTTCAATCTCAAAATACTAGCATTTTTTTAAAGAAAAGGTAGAGAGGATATACAAATCCCAAGTGGACAGGTGTAAAGATATTGAAGAAACTTTTCAAAATACATTTAACAAAATTTAACGAATGTCCCATGAGGACGCCTCAACATTTTCCACATGGATGTTTTTTCATTATCACAAAGATTACTTACCTTATTAAGGAAAGCCAATTAATATAGCGACAATACAGCAAGGATTATTGTCTGTATTTCCTTCGGTTGGTTAATATGCCCTTTGGACCTACACACTTAATTTTAGTCAATTTAGCTACGAAAGAAAAGGCCAAATTGAAAAACTAAGATAGGTCCAATCCCCTTAAAAAACCTCAAACTTTTGAGTCCAATTCTAGCTTTTCCCCAACCTTTTTTTGTCTGAAAAAAACAACTTTAGGTCTAGTCTAAGGGCCTATTTGGTAATACTCCTGGAAACAACTTATTTTGTTATTTTGTTTTGGGAACAAAAAAGGAACAAAAATCCATTTGGTAAATTTTTTATTTTCGAGAACAAAAATTCATTTTTTTTTTTTTGGTTTCTGGGAATAGATTTGAAACAAAATTAAGAAGTAAAAAAAAAAAGTTGCTTCTTATTCCTGGGGAGTGATTCTTAGAATTAAGTCAAATTTTTTTTTCTTTTCTCCTCTTTTCTTCTCTTTCCTTTTCTTCTTCTTCCTTTTGGCCGGTTGCCAACCTCAACCATGGCCAGCGACCGGCCAAACGAGGGCCAATAACCTTGCTCGAGCACCGACTCATGGCGAGACCGAACCTCACCAAGCCACTGCAAGGCTCACCGGTCTAGGCGAGGCTTGCCAGAACTCGCCCAGTTGGTTGCCGGCCACCGCCGTGGCCGATGACCGGCAACAAAGAAGGAGGAAGAAGAAGAAAAAGGAAAAAGAAAAATAAGAAAAATATAATAAAAGTATTAAAAAATTAATAGAAACAAAAAAATTTAAGAATCCTACTAAACGCATTTCTATCCTAGGAATAGAAATTTTGGACAACTACCAAATGCCTTCAAAAACTTAGAAATTATTTCCGAGAACATAATTTTAAAAAAAAAATCATTTACGAGCAAAAATTGTTCCCGAGAACAAAATAATTACCAATGCACCATAAGTCTTAGCCCAAACTTACTTTTTCTAAAAAAGAAAAAGCCCCAACATATGGTTCAATTCTAAATCTACCTGAACTATTTTTTTCTAAAGAAAATACCAACTTTAACTCTAGTCTTAAATTTTCCTTCGTAAGCCCTACATCCAAAAATCGACATGAATAATTCCTAATTTCCCTATTTTTTTTAATCAAAGAATGATATATTTTTGGAGATAATTTTACATGTCATCTTGCCAATGTGGATTTATTACTGACATGGAAATGCCATGCCAAACAATTAATGGTGAGTTTCCTAGTGTGACAAAAAAAGAGAGCATGAAATACATACGGTGAGTTTTCCTAGTGTGACAAAAAAAAACATGAAATACATAAGTTACACGTATAACTAAAATTAAATAAAGATATATGTACAGGACGCTCATTAGTGATGGGACCAAAAGACATGAGGGAGCAAAGAATCTCCATCCCACGTGCGGTTTGTGATCACTTGCCTACTCAAAAACGAAAGGATGGTCACACTTTTGCATTTCGTTGCGCATAAACATTGACGAACTTCATTAGCAGAGGAATGATTTGCATGCATTGAAGAAGCTTTTATTTTGTTTGATGTTTTATGGGCCACAGGAAGTTTTAGTTTATTGCACATGCATATTGGGTCACAAGACTCATGATTAATGTGGAAGCATTATCAATGAAAAATTAGTCAATCGGTCATAACTTTATTATAAGAATGACAATTTAATACTAAACTTTTCTTTTATGTTAATTTAGTTCTAAATTTTTGCATGAATTTTCAATATAATTCTTAAGTCAATTTTCAACCAAAATCATTGATGTGGCGATTCAACTATCGCCAGTTGTTGAATGTGTAATTTCCCTTAATTTGTATATTTCCCCCTATGACACCCCCCCCCCCTCTCTTTATGATTAGGCCCAGATTCACCATATTATGGTCATGCTTTACACGTTGCACTTGGGCGCAGCAGCTATCCCATTATATTTGATAGGAGAAGTACAAACACACGATGATGGAATGACCTAGAATCAATGTTAGCTAAGTACTTTAAAGAAGTAGTCATGACCTCAGGGTGCATTTGTTTGGGGAAAATTTTCACGATAAATAAAAATACTTCTTGAGAAATTATTTTTTAAAAAGATAGATAATTTTCTTTTGTTAGGTGATATTTGAAAAAAAAAAACATTTTACAGTGTTTGGATTTCATTTGGAACATAATTTCAATCTTATGACTTTATTTCAAGCAAAAAAAATTGAATTTTAAATATTTTTTTCTTTTTTCCATTTTTCCTTTTCCTCTCTTCCTCTATTGGTCGTCAAGCCTCGACAACGATTAGCGACAAGCCATAATAAGCAAGGCTCGACCTTGCCAAGATCTAGCTAGGTCAAGCCTTGCTAGCCGCATCCGTGGCAAGTCGTTGGTCATCGTTGAGACCCGACGACCAGTAGAGGGAGAGTGAAAAAAATAGAGAAAAAAAAGAGAAAAATTATATAACTTGAAAGGAGCAATTCCGGGAGTGTCTTCACTTCTTTATATTTAGGAATTCACTTTACTAATATTATGCATAAATATATATGTTGATCAGAAAATGTTCTCAGATGATAAGTTATTTTCAACGAACCTACTGGGTGAAGGTTGAAAAACTAATTTCCGAAAAACACTTCCGGTCAAATAAAGATACCCTTAAATTCACTTCCACATCATGATGAACATGGACCCCTTGCCTTGATGCCATAGTCTCGAATTACCACTTCACCGGATCGACACACTGTGCGTGTTGCGTGGCCTCCGTGGAGGCCACGTGGTGATATCATTTGGTATAAAGTTAATCAATTCCTAAATGAGTATTCAAAAGGTCAATTTTGGGGGGCCAATCTCCACATGCTTACGAGTTCACCAATTCTCACATTCCGTTGCACGAGGGACTTGGAACAAAGGAAAAAAACGGAGAATGTACGCGTCAGAAAAAGAAGAAAAATTGAGTTCCAGCCCCTCATACTTAACGTGAGTACCATTTGAGTGTGTCTCCTTATAGGAATGAAATTAACACTAGATAAGATGAGAATAATCCAAAAAATTGATCTGTTAGTTGATGTGGCAAATTGCTCAAGTTGACAATCATTTAGATAAATTAATCTCAATATGCTGTAATCAATCGATATACTCAATTACGTGGAGATTGGATGTTGATATGTTAGTTGACGTAGCAAATTACATAAGTTGACATTTAAATATATTGACCATATAAAGCACTCAATAAGAATGTCAAATCATTTTGTATAACATTTTATATATTAGTCTCAATTTGCCATAACCACAAATTGAGGGACATTTATCTAAAAAAGTCTTGGACCTTCCAATTGTGTTATTTTTTTTTTCAATTTTGCTAATTTAGTCCTAAACCTATTAACAATTTGTCAATTTAGTCCTTCCGATCAATTTTAGCTGGAAATCGCTGATAGAAGTCAGCTGGCTTGCGTTGCATGACAGGCACCAACGTGTACAATTTTTGGAATTTTTTCTTTTCTTTCTAGCCAAGGAACCTTGCTCTATTGGTTGTTGATTCCTAGAGCTAGGTGCGGGAAAAGAAGGCAAATGTCGCCCCAGAACTTTGTTTGTAAGACAGATTCTATTTTTTATAATTGCATCATCCTTTTCTTTTTGCTAGTGGCAGGTCTTTGGCGAGGGCGAGGGCCAACCATTGCTTGAGACGGGCCACTAGTGAAAAAAAAAGGGAAAAAGAGAAAATAAGTAAAAGGAAAAAAAGAAGGAACAATTTTATAAAAAAAAATCCAAAAATCATCCACATTACGCTGGTCGACATTCACGCCAATGATTTTCGATCAAAATTGATTGGAAGGACTACACTTGCAAATCGTCAAAAAGGTTTAGGACTAAATTGACACAATTGAAATGTTTTATACTAAATTGGCCATCATACAATAGGATATTAAGCACTCAATAAAAGTGTCAAATCACTTATTATATGATTTTAGAAGCAAGTCTCAATTTGCCAAAACCAATCGATATTCTTAGTATGTGAAGATTGGATGTCGATATTTAAATAAGTAAGTCATATTCAATGTCAAGTAAGAGTATCATCACATCATTTAAGATATTAATTTTGTAAATCAATCTTAGAATATACTAGCATTTTCCAAAAGCTAGATTGACTCTTGTTAACCACCAAAATTATGATGATGCCCTGTGTGATACAGCGCCCAAGTTTGGGAAAAGTACCAAAAAAGTCATAAACTTATTGCATTGGTACTAATTCAATCCTAAACTTTTCAATTGGACCAATTTAGTCCTAAACCTTTTAATATTGGTACTAATTTAGTCCATCTGGTCAATTTTGGCTTGTCGGTGTTGACGTGGACATCGGCTGGTAGCTAGACGCTAATGTAGCAATTTTTATGATTTTTTATGATTTTTATTAATTTTTTTCTTTTTCCTTTTCTTTTCTCTTCTTCCCCCTTGGACTGTTCTAGTGGTGGCTGGCGAGCCTCCGGTGAGGCTCTAGGAAGTGAGTATACTAGGCAAGAGGGCATATTCAGCAAGTGAGCATACTTAACAAGTGGATATGATCGACAAGTATGTATACTTAGTAAGTGGATATAATTGGCAAATGGGTATAAGCAATAAGTGAGTATAACCGACAATTGTATATAAGAGGTAAGTGAGTATGACCAACAAGTGGATATAATTACGTAAATAATATTTTCAAGTCCTGTTTCATCATTTTCACACATTTCACATCTAGCATGCTACCAAACTTCATGGAAAATCAACCAAACACACATCTTATGCATGTAAGAAGATGCATAAATGAGTTAAAGTCATTTTCACTCATCAATACAAGTAAAATTATCACAACAGGTGTTCAAACCCAAAAGGTACAAGTGGCTTAGTGTGAGTAGCCAAAAGAAGATGCATAAATGAGGACTCAAAGTTGTTGAGAGCATTAATGAGTTAAATAGATGTTTAAGTAGAAAAGTTACAAGTCGCATGACCATATGATTACATCCAATGGTATGGCCAAGGTAGATGAACTTAGAAAACCAAGACTTAGCAAGAGAAAAGAATGAATAACCAATGTTAAAAGTGATGATGGCTTGAAGCTAAAAACACTCGGTTGAAATTGAGTGGGAAGTGTCCAAATTAGAAAGTGACGAATGGCTCATTATATGGTTTTCAAAGTATATATTATGATAAGTTATCAAAAAACCTAGTAAATCAGTATGTAAACAAGGAAATCAATGTTCATTCTAAACATCAGTAAATCAGAAAAATATTTTGAATCCACTAAATCATTAGTGAAATATAATGAATGTTAGAAAAATCTAAACTAAGTAAATTTTAAAACTTGAAAACCATCCAATACATATTTCAAAGCGTATCAATCTCCGTTTGTGTATACTATGGTGGTAAGTCAACTATCGTCACTTTACATTATCAACGTACATGTTAATATCTATTAATTTAATCTTAATGTATTGGACTTCAAACGATTACAATTACAGAAAATCTTCTTTTGCATCTTCTGTACCTCACAAAATTAATGACCTATTAGAGATTCCATAAGTGTCATCCAAAATTCTAAATTACTTAATTTTATATCTTACATATTATTGTCAATCATAGAAAATTCTAGATATCATATTACGCAAAAAAATAAAACCCACAAGCACTATCTTATAGTCTCTTTAAAAAAAAAAAAAAAAAAAACTCACTATAAAAACTCATAATGAGAAAAAGCTTTAACACTTATTTGCAGGGAAATTACCAAGAAAATTCTAAATCTATTATACTTGTACTAATTCAATCATTAGTCTTTGAATTTGACTAATTGAGTCATAAACCTTTTAATAATGTTTCAATGAAGTCCACCCGATCAATTTTGATTGAAAATCATTAACATGGACGTAAGCTATCCTACATGACATGGTTGGCTTAGTGTTGATAATTTTTATAATTTTTAAATATTTTTTTCTGAAATTTTCTTCTTTTTTTTTCTTTTCTTTTGCTAGTGGCCATTCACAAGCCACTAACCATGGGTAATGTCTAGCGAGGATTGGCCTTGCCTGGCGACGATCACCATGCCTGCCATAAGGGAGGGTTAGCCTCCCTAGTTGTCACCTAGGTGAGGGCAAGGCTCGTCTAGCCTCTCCTAAGTGGGTGAGCACCCTTTGGGCATGGAGGCACAGTGACGACTCAAGCGGGCAAGGGGCTGGTTTTGACGACAGATGGAGACATAATGGCGAGGCCTCGTGGTGGAATGGATGGGTGACCATGTAGTAGATGGTGAGTAGCAAATCTATGTGGAGGGGAAGAGAGGAAACAATTATCCACGTCAACGTCAATTATGCCATGTATGATGTCAGCATTTACGTCAATAATTTTCTATCAAAATTGATCAGATGGACTTCTTTGACAAAGTGTGAAAATGCTTAAGATTAAATTGGTAAAATTGACAAAGTTTGGAATTAAATTTAACATAAATGCAATAGGTTAAGGACTTTCTAGTTAATTTATCCATTAGTTTGCTCAAAGTTTAATGAAAAATAGAATTCTATTAATTATATCTATATTATAATTTATTTGAACAAAAATTCTTTTAAAAAAATATATTCAAATTAGAAAATTCATAGGAATGGGATTTTTTTTTTTTTTTTTTTTTTTTTTTTTTTTTTGAGTTAAAATCGAGACATATTTTTGACAGTAATGGTTGTTGATATGTATTTAAGTTTCTAAATTGCTTAACATTGAACTCATCTCATCATCTGAACAAAAAAAAAAAAAAGACGAACGAGAAGAGCTAATCTCATCAAAGTCAGTCTCCGCTTGGTCCACCGTAATTAGTGGAGTCTCAGCCGAAGTAAAAAACTCGGAGACCCGACAAAACACGGGAATTTTGCGGGCGGCTCCGAAAAAGATGTTAAAGCAAGCGTTAAAAAATCATCCCTCCGTCCCTCCCCCAAAACGGTGCCGTGTCGGTTGATCTTCCACGTGTAACGACCAAAAAATCTATCCAACCTCACCAGCACAAAAACGCATGTCTGTTGGGTCCCATCATATGCTCTCTCGAGCAATCCTTCCGCGCGGACCCGTTTACATGAGCCCAGTTAAGGAGGACAGCTGGATGAAGTGGGGCCCAATCAGGAGCTCGCACGATGAACGGTAAAGATCTACTGGGCTCATGTGTTCCTGGGGGGGGGAGCGATCATCTCTCCCCAGTCACGCTTGGCTAGCCCGCAAAAGCGGAAAACCCACCACCAGGCGCAGTTTAGACGAACCGGCGCACCGAACCGACGCTTTCCCGTTCCACGCTCTTCAGAAAAGATTCAAAAGCCGGGCTTGTCTCCTTCCTCCGAAACTCCTTATCAAGAAGGAAGCAAAATCGACCGCGATTTGCTTCCTTAATTGACTTCCGCCTCCATCAACGCAAGCACCCCAGGCCTTCAATTCCCCTCTCTCCAGTCACCCCCACCATTAACATCACGCCAAAAGCTCGAGCCTTTACACATGGCGGCCCATCTGCGCAAGACGACGGCATAGTCACGGTCCAGTACCCCCGAGCCCGAGCAAGACCCGACAGAGCAGGAGCTTAAATGCGACCCCAGTCGAAGGCCGAGGCGTGATTAGTGGGTCAAGAATGGTGTCTCCCGAGTCTCAGGCTCAGCACCCGTCCTCAACGATGGCTAAGCACGCCCTCCTCCGCAACAGGGCCTCCCTCTGCTTCAGCGACGGCTGCCTCTTCCTCGGCGGCGTCCTCATGGCCCTCCTCCTCGTCTGGTCCTTCTCCTCCTTCGCCTACCCACCGAGTGCCTCGCAGACCCTAGCCGCCGCCTCCTCCTCCTCCTCCGCCGCCGCCGAGGCCCCGCCGGAATGCGCCGCCGCCGCCGCCGCGCCGCCGCGCGCCGCGCGACTCGGAGGAGAGCGACAACTTCTACGACGACCCCGAGCTGAGCTACTCGATGGAGAGGCCGATGCGGGGCTGGGACGAGAAGCGGCGGGAGTGGCTGCGGCAGCACCCGTCGCTGGCCTCCGGCGAGGGAGGCCGCGAGCGGGTCGTGCTGGTGACGGGGTCGCAGCCGTCGCCGTGCAAGAACAAGATCGGCGACCACCTCCTCCTCCGCTTCTTCAAGAACAAGGTCGACTACTGCCGCCTCCACGGCTGCGACGTCTTCTACAACAACGTCCTCCTGCAGCCCCAGATGTTCTCCTTCTGGGCCAAGTACCCCGTCGTCCGCGCCGCCATGCTCGCCCACCCGGAGGCCGAGTGGATCTGGTGGATCGACTCCGATGCCCTCTTCACCGACATGGACTTCGAGCTCCCGCTTGAGCGGTACAAGGGCCACAACCTCGTCGTCCACGGTTGGACAAACCTGATCTACGAGAAGAAGAGCTGGACGAGCATCAACGCCGGCGTGTTCCTCATCCGGAACTGCCAGTGGTCGATGGACTTCATGGACGTGTGGGCCGGAATGGGCCCGCAGAGCCCGGAGTACGAGCGGTGGGGCCACGTCCTCCGCTCCACCTTCGCCGACAAGTTATTCCCGGACTCCGACGACCAGTCGGCTCTGATCTACTTGCTGTTAACTCAGAAGGATCGGTACGGCGACAAGATCTACGTCGAGAACGAGTACTACTTCGAGGGATACTGGGAGGGGATCGTGGGCACGTTGCCTAACATCACCCGCGAGTACGAGGACATGGACCGGCAAGGCCCCCCGGCGCTGCGGCGGAGGCACGCGGAGAAGGCGAGCAGACACTACGCGGCGCGGCGGGCGGAGGCGGCGGCGGGCGCGGCGCGGAAGAGGCCGTTCGTGACCCACTTCACCGGGTGCCAGCCGTGCAGCGGGAACCACAACCAGATGTACTCCGGCGAGTCGTGCTGGAACGGGATGGTGGAGGCGCTGAACTTCGCCGACAACCAGGTCCTCCGCCGGTACGGGTACGTCCGCCCGGATCTGATGGACTCCGCCGTCGTGAAGCCCATCCCGTTCGATTACCCGGCGGGCGGCGACGACGGCGGCGGCGGCGGCGAGGGAGCGAGATAAAGCAACAACAAAAAAAATGAAAAAGATAGAACAGTACAAATAGGTAAAAATAATAATAATAATAACGAAAAGAAGCAGGGAAGTATCTTTGTTGGGACGGAGCTCTTGGGGAGAGTGTATTTGTCGATATTGGTTGTTGATTAATCTAAGGTTTGCTCCCTTCTAGAAATCAGTTTCGCCTAATATTTAATTATTTTCTCCCTTATTATTTTCTTTTTTGGTTGGGATAGGTGATTTGCTAATTTAGTTCGTCTTCCGTGTTTGATTCCCAATGCAGACTCCTTATTTTTAAAATTTCATTGTGACTGGACAGAGTTAAAAACCGTTAAAAATTTCAAATTGGGATAACACCTCCACCTCAAATTAATTTTTGCCTCACAAAAAATATCAACCTATGACCATAATTGATCTTATTTTCCTAATATCAGTCAGCAATGCGTTTATCAATTCGAGATTTTATGTGAGAAGTAAATAACAAAATTAATTTGAAATAAATATGGTCATAGGTTGCTAGTTAGGAACTTTTAATGGCGTTAGTCCTTGAAGATCGTGTTACCATGTTGTAGGCTAGGTAGAGCCGGTATTGGTTCGGCCTACTCTTTTTTTTTTTTTTTCTTTTTGTCTTTGTATACCAGCATGCGACCTAGGTATGAAGCATATATTATGCTCCCTTAGATGGAAAAATTGTCCGCTTTTGGATTTGGCGAATTGGGATGTAAATTATGTAATAATGGAAGCTTTGCTGTTCTTGCCTCTATAGACAAGTCTAATAATGGAGCCTCTGGTTGGTCCCATGAAGATGCTATTAATTATTGGAACTCCAAGACAAAAAGAAACGAAGGGGCGGTTTGGAATTCACAGCCCATGCAAGCTAAGCTTGATTTTGCATCAAGAAACATGGTACTCCTGGCAAAGTGTGTAGCATAATTTGTCCAGCTCTAGTCTCCTAACTCCAGCTGATTATATAGTGAAACTTTATTTATTCCCAATTAGTCCAACCCAAGAAAAGCACAAATTTCCGTACCCGAATCCCTATTGTAATTGATTAATTAAGTCATTACTCATGCATTTTTTTTATAACATTTAGATTCACTACATCCCATCATGCCATGTCCAGAAGTGCTGTTGGGTTCAGAAGCAACATCGAGTTTTCATCTTGTTCAAGTATCTTATGGAATAGATGTCAATCACCTTATCATTCTAAGCTTTTGATGGCTTTGTCGAATTTCACGTACCGTTCCTTACACATTTGGCATAAACATTATAGATTTCCATACTTGATTAAAGTGGACACCCAACTTCAATATAGAGGTTCATCATTCTCTTACTTTCAATTTTTGAATTCAAAGACAGATGAATCTCTTTGACTGCTTTTCATGATAATCCTTTGTTCCATCGACTGCTACTTTTCCTCCCTTTGCGCACTAAAGGTAAAAGATGCTTCACCCCTTTTGCCTCACAAATTACGTGCATGATTGGTGGATGATTCCTCGCTTTCAAGAGCCCCCGCTCCATAAAACCATCATGATGCTGGCGAAATTGGCGTTATGTTTGATTTTCCAATATTTTGTACGACTGTGATTATTCTTTTTCTACTCTTTCTTTAATCATTATTATTACCTAATTAAATGGGCTTTCTTCCAGAGAGCATGATTAAGTGGGCCAGAATCAGATTCTCGAATTTGCGTTATGTGTTTACGTGTAGCGAAGGCAAAATTAGACAGACTAGCTAATAGCGAAACATTTTTTATCTTCATTTCTTTTTTGCTTCATAGTTTTTCAAATTCATGTTAGTTATGACTGGTCGCTTTCTTATTACTTGCGACAAGACTAAGAATGATACTTTGAAGTCTCACTTTGGCGTATAAGAGATATAGTCAGATCCTCTGGTGATTATGATCCCTAACCCTTCGATTTATTTTAATTTTTAGGATCAATTACTAATACACTCATGACAAACTTACCTCAAAATTAATTTTTTTACCGCTGAAAATCCCAAACTAGAATACCACGACAAATTTACCAAAACTAAATTTTCGATTATCGAAAACTCCATACTAATACATTTTTGACAAATTTACCTCTATTAGTTTAAGTTAAGTTAGATTAATACCATGGAAAATCACATATCAATACAACCGTGATAAACGAAGAGTAAAACTCTAAATTGGTACACTTGTCAATTACATGTCATTCGGTTTAATAATTTGATGGTAAAATTTAATGAAAACTAAAAGATAGTAAATTTATTATAAGTATGATTTGGGAATTTTTGTGATAAAATAACTAATTTTGAATGAATTTGTCATATGTATACGAATTTAGAATTTTCGTGATATTACCCTATTTTCCTGTTTAAATTTCACAAGTATAATTACAACATTAGAATGTACATATGTTTGGTTCTCTTGGTAACTCTTTAGCTTCTTATAGTCATACCCATATAATATTTAAACTGATGATGGATTAGATAACAAGATAATTATGTTTTTAACCTTCGTTTATTTCATGAAAAATGAATAATTTGAAAATTATTTTTCTATGATTAATCGTTTGTTTGCCTATAATTAGTCAATGAATTTTTTTTTATTAAAGTATATTTTATTGATTCATTATTGTAAGCGAGATTATTTTTATGAAATTTTTAAATCATTAATTTTCCGTAAAATAAATGTATTCTAGGCCTGCAAGTGCTGAGCTGTGTTTATTACCTACCGTGGCTATAAGATTTATTTATTTTTATCCTCCTAATTAATACCTAGTCAAAAAGAGCCGATGATCTGTGTTTGCATTCATGGCGGTAGCAAAGTGTCAACCGCCAGCCCTTTATCTCCTCAGGTCTGATCCCGCTTTTAGGCCTGCAACTGCAAGTGCCAACCTTGGATGAGGACGTGGCCCAGTCCACAGGATACCACATGCTCATCCAAGGTTTTTTTTTTTTTTTTAATGTTTCAAAAAAAAAAAAAAATCCTTGGATGAGCATGTGGTATTCTGTGGACTGGGCCACTTGGATATGCTTAACTTGGGGCCTACTAGTTCGGCATTGATCAAAAGTAAAAATAAGAAAAAAAAAAAAATCTTTTGATTTCCCACTCAAATTTAATTTATAGATTATAAAAAAGATGATAACCCATATGTTAATTCACATGTCACAAATCTATATATTTATAAAAATTTCGACTCAAATTAAGAGAGAGAGAGAGAGCCCAAATTCGTGGGTCAATTTAGGTAAGTCATATAAGTCCATATTTGAGATTGGGGCTACACTATGAATATATAGATATTTGACCTTCCAAATGCCACTTTAATGGATATGGATAGATGACCAACGGGCCATTGCCCAGCTCAAGTAGTAAAGACTTGCATTGATAGGTCACACAATCGCAAGTAAACTTTACCTTATTATTGTAGTTCCTTCGTAGCTGATCCCCTTTTTTTTTGCTGTTCTATTCCTTTTCATTAGTTTCTTATCTCATCAAGCCAGATAAGGAAATTAAGAAGGAACTTCTGGTTTAAATGAGCAAATTTCTAAGGGCTGCAAGGGGCAGCCATTCCAATTCCACGTACTTTGTTGTAAAACAAATTCACTTAGCACATAACATTTGTTTTGCTAAGACAAAACATGCTAAGACAAAACAGGACAAGAGATAAGCGATAAAAAAACAGAACATTAAGGTTATGCAATTGGACCAATCTACTCAAGAACTGGACCACCTGGAAAACCAATCAAGTTCCAAGTCTAGTTCCTGAATTTGAGCGAAGAACCACTCAAAAATTGGACCAAGCTGACCGAATTTGAAACCGGTTTCATAAAGCCCAAAACTTAGTTTTTCTCGTGGCACCTTTTTCTCTAGCTCTCAATTTGTTCTCTCCAACTCTACTTAAGACACTTAACAACTCTCTCTCTCCCTCCCCTCTTTCTCCCTGACTCAGGCTCCCTGCTCACCTTTGTTGGTCTGTTACTTTGAACTTTTCTTTTACTCATTATTTAGCGGTAAAAAATGAAACCAAAAGAAAGAGCAAAAGAAAATTGGTTCTTGAGTAAACTCTGTAGTTGAACCAAAAAACAAGATAGGCTCCAGAGTTGGTTCCATGGCAAAAATGGTAACTTTCAAGTTCAAAAAAATTAAGAATTGGTTCGAGCAGGGAACTTATCAACTAAAACCAATCACCCCTAAAGAACCTCACTTTGGAGGTGAACGGATCAGTTCACTTCCAGAAATCAAGACAACTACAAGCTGCTATGCCTACAGTCCAAGCATTGCCCACATTTGGATCTGACCGAGATTGAAAAAGGTAAAATCGTCAAGCCACATAGGCTCAAAACCATCTTCAGAAATAACATATTCGAATCCACTGTGCAATTAGCGTGGATTTCAAAGGCAGAATCATTTTGTGCATGAGCAGAACATGTTAATAGTCAGACTGCAAGTCCACCAGGTCCTGATTAAGAACAGAGAGGGTCTTGTAAGATTCCTATCAACCAAACCATCTGGTGCATCAAGTTAAAACCAAACGCAAGGAAAGAAGCTTCTTTTGACCCGAGAAAATAATGTAGCTTTTCAAAGGAAATGCAGTATGATGCATATCAGAACAAAATGAGGTTTCATGAACTGATAAAAAATAGTGCACGACCTTTTTAAACTCAGAATAGGGTCAAAAATAGCCGAATTGGGTAGTGTCAACAACATTCCAGGTAGAAGCTTGGAATCAAATCAAGCAAAAAATTTACCCAGGAGGCTCTGAGGTTTGCATGAGAATTCTGAATATTGATAGTAGATAAGGACGGATGATTAAGAAGCTTGGAATTCTAAGAGAAGCAACGAAGTGCCAACACGGTAGAAGGATATGTTCCACTTTATGGTGAAATAAGGTTTCTAATATCTGCCAACGTTCCCTGTCTAGTGGCTTTGAGAAGTTCTCTTCAGAACACCAGATCAGGTGTTGTAGCAAAGAGGAACGTTTCTCCTTTTTGTCCCTTTTGTAACTCCTCCCTTCACAAGGATAGAAGACCAGGTCATTAATGTTTTTCTTCTTGACCTAATCTCATGAGTTATGACCAAAAGGGCTCATTTAACTTTACAACATTTAAAGATCATGCAAATATTACAACTCCCGAATCTCCAAAGCTACAGCAAATTTTGGACTATAAAAAAAGAGAACTACAATAGTTTTCAAGCAGGTCAATATTTGTGAAAACAAGAACTTACATCATTACAGATAAAGGACTACCTCAGGAAATCATCACATTGGCTTCATCTTCCTCAGCATTACCAAATTCACTGAACATGTACTGGCTTTGATACTCCATCAAGTATTGTGTCGATCTCTTCACATCCAAAAAGAGATTGTAGACTCGCGTGATGTCCTCCAACTCCACAATTTTCCCCTTCCGCTTCTGGCATGACAAAGCAGCAGCCGTAATGAGATTGATAGCATACCTCAAGGATGTATCCACTCCAATCTTTGTCAACAAGAGTTTTGCCTCTTCAGACATTTCAACATCCTCCTCTTGGCACCTAATGTCTATAATCTTGCGAATTTCATCTTCAGTATAGGGCTGAGTAGTGATGATGAGAAGACGGTCCAGAAGGTCAATGGGAATTCCATGCGGGGATTTGTAGTTTGTGCCTCGAATGGTGGTGATCCCTCTGTTGGTAGCAACAACCAATATAGGAGCCATCTCATTCTCCAGAGCACGATTTAAGAAAGAGAAGCACTCTATATCAAGCATGTGCACTTCATCAATGAAGAGCACTCCTGGCACTATCTCAGCTTTTCCTTCCTCCCTCCACTCTGCCACTTTGGTGTCTATCTGCTCCCTCACTTCTGCACGAATTTCACCAGTATCACCAGTGAACAGAGCCAGAAATCCCTGTGTCCTGAAATCAAGAGAGGTTTTTTGAGAGAGTACATAAGGAATAGATCATTTGATGGACACATGAAGCTATACTATGCAAAAATTGAGTAGTAAAGAAGGATTTTTCAGGAGAAAAGTAGTCAAACTACTGCCTGAAATCCTAGACTGTAGTTGAGTTACCGCCTGCAATCCTAGACCAGCATGAAAAACAAGCTGAACTATAAAGCCAGGGCAAACATTGCTTCACAAACAAAACGTCTGCATATGCAACGCCACTTCACAAAATTTGTCTTAGTTGCCACACAATGTATTACCTTACTTTTGATATTAAATGGGTAGAGACAAGCCAAACTACATAGCCTGATCGGACTGCAAATGAACTAGAAGCAGTTCACCATCAGCCACATGCTCTAATTTAGGAAATGTTAGCATTGGCCACAAGTAAGAAAAGCTCCTCAGCTCAGTTAAAGATAAATCTGAAGCAGCTCATCTAGGGGCAGAACTTTTGTTCCCAAATACAAAATCTAGAGATAGGACCAATAAGTAAATGAAACAAATCTGCAGCAACTCATCCAGGGAAAAATTGAACGAAAATATGTAAAGAGATTGCAATATTTTCAGCAATATGGTACAGAGAACCATAAACAAAAAGCAGGGAAAGATTGTATGAAAATATGGAAAGGAGATAATAATATTTTCAGCAACATGGTGGAGAGGACGATAAACTATGAACAGAAAAAAAGCAGAAAAAACTTGTGCTCGCAAGGATCTAAAGACAAGCCACTACCCAATACTTGAAAACCAAACCACTGTTTTGGATAAGTATAATGTGATCGTTAAACAGCCAAGAAGTGGAATTACAAACACAACTAAAGATTATCCTATAAGTGACAAGACACCATTTTGACGAATTCCAAAGGTTCCATCTCATAAACTCGCAAA
Source organism: Eucalyptus cladocalyx (assembly GCA_017140615.1). Lineage (NCBI taxonomy): Eukaryota > Viridiplantae > Streptophyta > Magnoliopsida > Myrtales > Myrtaceae > Eucalyptus > Eucalyptus cladocalyx. Next base: position 12,643,401 of record CM029524.1, on the reverse strand, counting down.
TGCATCAAGGAGTTTCTAGATATCAATCAGACAATAAAAGCTCTACATAATAGATACGTAACACCAACAAGACAATCCCGAATTGCCCAATCATCAAATAAACTACTTCTGAAAACTAAAATCCTTAATTGAAATGCTTTAAAAGTACCCATAAACAACACGAAACCATGAACAAGAAGAAAGCAGTGAGCTCTTTACATACCTGCTATTGATAACATCAATCTCATGGAGAGTGACACAATGCACCACCTCCTTCCGTTTCTGTAACTCGCCATCTGGGCACTGCACGAACTTCGTCTGCGGCCCCATCGCATCATAGTCCCTCGACCGCGAGAACGACCTCCCAAGCTTCGTGATCTTCCCCGACGCCTTATCGATCGCAATAACATCCCCACTCTGCACCTTCTCCTTCCCCAGCGCCTCGATCATCTTTGCCCCCAAATCGTACACCGTCTCCATCTCTGTAGTCTTAAGCGTCAGCTTCCCCGTCTTCGAAGCAGCACCCGCCACCGCAGGGCGGTCAATTTGGACCTCAACAACCTCGCCTTCAATCACTTCAGCTTCCTCTTTGATCCTCACCCCGATCGCCTTTCGAAACGCCTGCATGAGGGCCTCGGTCTTGGACATCTCGAGGGAGAAGAGCTCGCTGCCCGCGAGCATGGCGAAGGGGGTCTCGAGGCCGAGGGACTTGGCCATGCCCATGGCGATGGCGGTCTTGCCGGTGCCGGGTTGGCCCGCGAGGAGCACGGCGCGTCCGGCGATCTTGCCGTCCCTGATCATCTGGAGGATGACGCCGGCGGCCTTGCGGGCGGCGGTCTGGCCGACCATGCCCTCGGAGACGGCGCGGGCCTCGAGGGAGGAGTCGAGGCCGAGGCCGCGGATGTGGGAGTGGGCGCCGATGCGCTCGATTCGGGTCAAGTCCCGGGTTTCTGAGAGCTTCAGCTCCGCCATGGCGAGAGGGAGAGGGGGAGGGAGAGCGAGTCGGAGAGGGACGAGAGCGAGAGAGAAGAGTTTTCGAAGATCAGGGTTTTAGGGTTTTGAGAGGGAAAGGAAGGGTCGGGTGCTCCGGGACGAGGGAAAATTCCAAATAAAAGCTGGAAATATCTTAATTTTTTTATATAAGGATTTCAAGTTGATATTATTTTATATAAAGTCTCGAAATATTTTCATTTTTTTTTTTAAATAAAGCATGAAGTAGATCATATTAGTCTCAAATAAGAATCTAAACTTCCTGTTTAGTGAAAGGGAATTTTGCCTTTTAAGTTTCTTACTTTTTTTTCTATTTTTCTTTCCAAACTCAAAAAAAAAAAAAACACACATGGTGGGGCGATGACTATAGGTGGGGAAGCCCTCCCGCCTCTTTTTTTTTTTTGTTTTTAATTTTTGTTTTTTAATCTTTAATTTAATTTAATTTAATTTTAATTTTAATTATATTTTGACAAAAATATTCTGATCGATCGAAACTTTTTACTTGCGAATAAGGTTAAATCCTTGAAACAATTATAACCAATCTTGTTTGAATTGATATAACCGATTGATTATTTTATTCCCTTATTAAAAAAAAAATTCATTCATGTCACTACTTAAGAAAATGGGGATATTTTAGGCTTTTATTTGAGAAATCAAGAATTTTTTATACTCTTATTTAGAATTTTCTCTCAGGAATTATGATTCTTTAAAAATTTTGGGCAAAAATAAGGCACCAACCTATATTTCTTGAAAATGGTTTAATTTCATAATAAAAATTTCAACTTTCAGTTCAAATCTAAATTTATTTCAAAGCTTTTGTTATGTCACGAAAGATCACAAACTTCCATTGAGTTCCCATATTTTCCCATTGTTAGGATTCCGTCTTTCTTTCTTTTCTTTTTTGTCTAATCAAAATAAATCACTTTAATTTAATTAGCAAAAATGGGTGGAGCAACCACGAGTAATGTCAACATTGATTTTGTAATTCCAGTTTTTCTCTCGCTTATGTAGAGCTCCTTCCTATCGCCATGGTAGCCTTCACCCAAAACCTTCGTCAAAACCTTCGTCTATTTCAATTGATGCAATTCTTGATTCTGTCATCATCTTCTCTGTTCCTTTGCTACTCAATCCCTTGATTAAACCTTGTCTGTATCTCTGCTGTTGTACCCAGCCATATTGAACATCTCCTCTGATTCTCTGCACCACATGCATGGCTTCCGATCTTCCCAATTCGGTTGCCATTTACCTCAGCGGGCAGTGATTTGTTCTTAACTACTCTTGCGACAATGGAACCGGGAGGCGACAACCATGATCCTCGCCTTACTGCTTTGTGCCACCGAATGGGTTGTCTATGGAATCCGGAGGAAATTAAAGACTGGAATGACCTGACATCTCCAGCAAAAATTGATGAATGTAAGTTGATGCTCATAGGTAAAGTCCCAACTGCTACTTCACTGAATTTACAAGCTTTCCAATCTACGATGCAAAGGGTTTGGAGGATTGATCATGTTGAAATTACTTTATGTGAGGGAGATTTCTATGTAGCGAAATTCCAATCAGAAGATGACAAAATTAAAGTTCAGTCCGAGGGTCCCTAGTTGTTCTCTTGACCTCTGGTAATATTCAAACCATGGATACCCGCTACGCGGCTTCATTGTTACGTCTTCTCTACATGTGCATTTTGGTTACATATATATGGACTGCCCTTGGAATGGTATTTTGATGCGATGATCTCCTGAGCTGTACAATCTGTAGGGAAGGTCCTGGAAGTCAGATTGGATGCTAAAGAGGGTATAGCACTTAAAACAGCAAAAGCCCGTGTTGATATAGATCTCAGCCAACCACTAAAACAAGGAAAACTAATTAGAGTTGCTGACAAACTACTTTGGCTTGATTTTCGATACGAACAGCTCCCCCATTTCTGTTATTCGTGTGGAAAATTAGGTCATTATGCTACGTATTGCAAAGATATCTCATTTATTGATGCTAAAATGGAAGGGAAAGAGAAAATGGCTTATGGATAGTGGCTTAAGGCTGAAGTAAAGGAATGTAGCCCCTATTGGAAGACTTTTTATGAGGACCATCAACTTACTGATGAGGAGATAGTACCAAAAACCCCTCCAACAGCCCTGTTGCCTTAACAAATACAGACAGCGACATCATCAACAAGTGGAAACCAACGGCCGCAGGCTCAGGGGGCACAAGGCATCATCGCCGCTCCTCTTCATACATCCAACCATATCCCACAACCTGCACCAGAACAGAGCATTGCGGTTCAGTGTACAGAGACATTTCCTCTTGCATTGGCCCCTCAGCAAAATCCACAATATGATATTTATGCCATCAAATCTCATATGACTACAGCTCATAACACTATTAGTATGCTTCCCGCCGAAACGCAAATTATCAAACAGCAAGTAACAGCTAGTTCAAGTCACGGGAAACTCAAGCATACTAGAATTACTATTATAGCAGGGGTAGCTAAGAAGGCTAAGCGTTATACCCCTTATGAGTCCCGTAGCCCGGTTGAAGGGGTGATCGATGATTGCACTTTGTTTAAGACTCTTGTAATGTTGGCTCCTGAGGTTAATCCATGGGCAATGGTGGCTGGCCCTAAACAATCGCCGCAGCACCAATGAAGCTTATAAGTTGGAGCTGCCAGGGGTTGGGCTACCCCCTGATAGTTCGTGCCCTATTGGCCCTAGTGGCCAAAGAAAAGCCCAATGTTTTATTTTTGATGGAAACAAAGAATAGAGAGGAAGTGATCACCTGTCTTCAGCGACGCTTGAAATTTACTCACTCTTATATTGTGAACCCGGTAGGTATAGCAGGTGGGCTAACTCTTATGTGGCAGGATGATATAACAGTCACCATGTTCCAGTCTTCTCAAGCTTTCCTCGATATGTCTTGTATGGACTCTAAGGGCGCGTTTGGTAACGTTTACGTTTAAAAATTGTTCCAGGAACGAAATAGAAAAAAGTGTTTACATTCCCGGGAACAATTTCTAACAAAAAGCGTGTTTGGTAAACTTGTTCCGGAACAAAAAATAAACGAAACATGTTTGGTAAATTTGGATAATTTTTTTATTTCTTTTTTTTTTCTATTTTTTTCTTTTTTTCCTTTTTTTTCTTTTTTTTTTTTCTTTTTCATTTTTTTTTCTTCTTTTGGCCGGTCGCCGGCCAAGGCCTTGGCCGGCGACCGGCCGACGAGGGCCGAGCTCGCCGCCCGGCCGGCGGGCGGCGCGGCCTCCGCCGGCCCGGGCGAGCTCGAGGCCGGATCCGGGCGAGATCGAGCTCGCCCGGGCCGGCGAGGTCGGCCTCGCCTTGATCCGGCGAGGCCGAGCTCGCCCGCCGGCGGGGCGAGGCGCGGCCTCGCCGGCCACCGCCCGAGGCGAGGCCGAGGCTCGCCGGCCGCCGGGCGAGCTCGGCCTCGCCGGATCCGGCGAGATCGAGCTCGCCCGGCCGGCACGAGGTCGGCCTCGCCATGGCTGGGCGAGCTCGAGCTCGCCCGGCCATGGCGAGGCCGACCCTCGCCGGGGGCCGCGAGCCTCGCCGTGGCTGGGGCGAGGCCGCCGCCCTCGTCGCCGGTCGCCGGCCATGGCCGAGGCCGCGACCGGCCAAAAGAAAGAAGAACAGAAAATAAGAAAAAAAAAAAAAGAAAAAAAAGTATTTCTCAATTGTGTTCCGAAACAAGAAACACAAAATTTGTGTTTCTTGTTTCTGTTTCTTTTTTGTTCCTGGGAACAAAAGAACAAAAAAACAGAAATTTTTGTTCCTGGGAACAGAAACAAGTGCAACCATGCAGGCCCTAATTGTAGCACATCTATGCACATCACGTGTGTCCACGCAGCTGCAGCATTTCAACCACGGCTATCATTTTGGAATGTACTTAGATAGATTGCTGCTATAAATACCTTACCTTGGGTCTTCCTTGGGGATTTTAATGAGGTAATGTACTATTGGGAGAAGGTTAGCAGGCGACCAGTAGAAGCTCATCGAATGACTACTTTTAGACAAGTTATACAAGACTGTGCATTTATGGACATGGATAGTAAAGGATGTGCGTTTACATGGTCCAATAATAGAGCAGGGGTTGATTATGTGAAAGAAAGACTTGATCGGGTTTTTTGCACTTATGACTGGCATATAGCTTTCCCAGAAGCTGAAGTGGTTGCTCTACCTGCAGTGGGCTTTGATCATAGCCCTTTAATGTTAACCATTGAGGTCAGCCTAAGTCGTCGTCATAAATTCTTTACCTTTGAAGCCTTTTGGTTACAAGAAAGGGATTGTGGTGCAGTTGTTGATAAATCTTGGAACTCTAACCATGGTACCACTAAGACTCTAACTCAATGACTCAAACAGGTTTCACTAGCACTTAGTAAATGGAGTCGTCAGAAGTTCTCTCCAGCTATAAACTGAATAGCCATACTCCAACTACAACTCCAGGATATCATCAACCAACCACACAATCAATATGATAAGAGGGCTGCAAGCAAACTAAAAGAAGAAATACATAAATTATGGCAGCGAGAGGAGTAATTTTGGGCCATGCGCTCTAGGATCAGTTGGCTTAAATGGGGAGACAAAAACACCAAGTTTTTTCATGCTACGACTATTCAACGATGGCAGTGAAACATAATTCGTTTGCTACGAGATGGTGACCGGGAATGGGTTAGGGAAGATAGTTTTTTGCAAAATATGACTATCCAATATTTCTCCGACTTGTATTGAATAGTAGGTCATCGCGATTTTCAGCCGATCATTGCACAATGTCAACCAGTAGTCTCCTCTACTATGAATGACTTATTGACAGCAGCCATGATAGAGGATGAGATCAAGGTAGCCACCTTTCAGCTTGGACGCACAATAGCACCCGGACCTGATGGTATGAATGGTCTTTTTTACCAAACTTATTGGAACACTTCGTGTGCTGATCTTATCCCCCTTATAAAGCAGTTTTTCATCTTATGAGTTATGTCTTTAGCTCTAAATCAAACTATTATTACTCTGATCCCCAAAGTCTCTAACCCGAAAGCTTAGATCAATACCATCCTATTAGTCTTTGCAATTATGCCTATAAGATTATCTCAAAAGTGATTGCAAATAGACTTAAGCCCTGGCTCCCTGAATTGATATCTCCTAAGCAGAGTGCTTTTGTTAGTGGTCGTCAAATTCAGGATAATATTCTCATCGTCCAGGAAGTGCTACACCAATTGCGCACTCGAAAAAGCTAGAAGACTTTTCATGCAGTTTTAAAGATGGATATGCAAAAAGCTTATGACCGAGTGGAGTGGGACTTTCTAGAGGCTTATCTATTAAAGTTGGGATTTCACCCTACTTGGGTCAGATGGGTTATGCAATGTACTACAACCGTGTCTTACAGTGTGCGTTTTAATGGTGAACAACTACCTTTCTTCCAGCCGACCCGTGGTATCCGACAGGGTGATCCCCTCTCTCCTTACTTATTTATCCTTCTAGCTAACATGTTATCGAATATGATCAGTCAAGCTATCAGCATGGGCAATCTCAAAGGCATTAAGCTCAACAGGTGGTGTCCTGTACTATCTCATCTTTTCTTTGCTGATGACGCAATTTTCTTTATAGATGCCAAACTACAGGAATGTCTAAATCTTGCCAATTTACTGAATCAGTATTGTTTAGCTACAGGACATGCTATCAATCATAACAAGTTTGGGATTTATTTCTCTAAGGCTTGTCCCCTACATTTAAAGGAAAATTTGGCTAATGCATTGAGAGTCCCAATTCTTATTCAGACTGGCAAATATTTGGGAATCCCCTTGGATTGGGGATGATCTAAGAAGGAAATGTTCGCTTGGATACTTGCATGAGTGAACAAAAAACTGGAGGGATAGAAAGAACGACTCATATCTAAGGGGGGGAAGGAAGTTCTTATCAAAGCAATGGTCCAGGCGATCCCACAATTTGCTATGTCTATCTTCAAAATCCCGGTTTCTATTTGCATAGCCATTGAAAAGAGAATTGCACGCTTCTGGTGGCAGAATGACTCTTCTAAATCAGGAATTCACTGGACATGATGGGAGAACCTTAAGGGTAGCAAATCTGAAGGAGGTCTCATCTTTCGGGACCTATTGCATTTCAATAAAGCCCTACTAGGTAAACAAGCTTGGTGATTGCATCAAAATCCAACGGCTCTATGGAGTCAGCTTTTTAGAGGTATTTACTTCCACTCTACAGATTTTCTTACTGCTGTTAGAGGTTCTAGGCCTTCTTGGGGATGGCAGGGCCTTTTACTGAGTCGGGATTCCATTAGTCACGGCTTTTGCTGGTCAGTAGGAGATGGATAGAAAATCAGAATAAGAGAAGACTGTTGGCTGCCCAAAGGTATTATCGGTGGTCCAACTAATCGAAATGAACCTTTTAAGGTTGCTGATTTGATTGATACCTGTACCAATGACTAGAATATTTTTGTTATTAATGAACTATATGATCACCATACAGTGCAGGAGATACTTACAATCCACGCCAGCCCCTCTCATATTGAGGATAAGCTGATTTGGACAAAATCTATTCATGGTGACTACACAGTTAAAAGTGGGTACCATTCTCTTAAGCAAACATCAATTCACCAAAGTCAGCCTCAAGTTTCGCATGCTCAGTCTCTCCCTCAAGCACTGTGGAAACATCTTTGGAAACTACAAGTAGTCCTCAAAGTTAAATATTTTATTTGGGCCTTATGCCATAATGTTTTACCCACCAGAGATAACCTTTTCCATAGACATATTACCTCAGACCCGATCTGCCCACTCTGCCAGGATATCCTACCCAAAACAGCAACTCACCTATTCCTATTATGTCCCATAACAGTCCCTATTTGGTCAACGCTAGATCAACATAGAGCATTGGGTAGCAGCTCTGATACTTAAACAATAGAACTCACTTGACTCATCTACACTTGCATATGTTCTTTGGAATCTCTGGAAGGCGCGAATCACTTTATTTTCCGTCAACAGCAACTGGATCCCCGTCGGATTGTCGACTCTGCTCTCATACATGCTTGATCAATCCTGTTGTCTTATCCTTGTCCTGCAGCACAAGCGCGACAAGGGATCAGCGTCGGCGAATTATGGCGACCACCAGAACCAGACATGATCAAGGTTAATTTTGATGGGGCCTTTGAACCACAAACCAAAAGTGGCACAATAGCCACAGTTTGCAGAGATCAGAGAGGTAGAATGCTCGATGAACTTACTAGGATGGTCACTGTCTCTTCAGCTCTGCAGGCGGAGTTCATGGCACTGCTGATCACACTTCACCATCTACAACAAACTGGTTGACATCAAGATAAACTCATCCTTGAATCGGATAGTTTGATTATGGTGGAAGCAATCAATGAAATTACCTTGCCGCCGTGGGAGGTACGTTCAGTCTTCGTAGAGGCTCAGTTCTTACTGCGAAGCTTTTCTTGCGCTAGGGTTGTCCATTGTCGAAGGGAGGCTATTCGTGTAGCGGACTGGACCGCAAAGTTTCATAGAACAGGGGCTCTTTCTGCCGAGTGGCCCATCTCGCCTCCCCCTCCGTTATTAGATCTTTTAACTACCGATCTTTTAGCCGCAGATTGTAATCCTCAGTTTTAATGAAAATCATTATGTTTTTTACCACACAAAAAAAAAAAAAAAACCACGAGTAATGTCAAAACATAAAGTTGGTGCCATAGTTGCTAGGAGGCTTTCCTCGAAAGTAGGGAAATTGTTTTGGAAGTATATTGCCTTACTATTTCGAGCAAAAGAAAAGATTACAGCCCAATTATCAACCGTTGCCGGCCGGCTGTCACACCAAATTCGATTACTAATCCAGTGACCAGCCTAAAAAATCCAGAAAGATTGAGCCCATGGGACCAAGCCTTAAAAAAGTTTGAAATTAGTTTAGCCCATTACAGCCCATAGGCTTGGAAGGCAATATTTTATCTGTTTATTTTGTGCCCACATCAATAACCAATCTACAAATAGAAATGCGACGTGCGTTCTCATATCGCCCATTTAGCCTTTTGGCTGCCAACACTTATATCTAACTTCCAAATTAAATTAAAGGACTAATGTCGACCTGTTTTAAAATGTATAGAGACTATTTTGAATCAAACTAGATGGTTTTGAATTGCGAACAAATGTAAATGGATCACCAATAACATAGGAAAAGTACAAAAAAAGTGCTAAACACATAGCATTGATACCAATTCTATAGCATTCTTGGTTCCGATCATTCTTTTGGTTCCAACTAGTAAGTTAAGGATCAGTAAATCAATGGCGGGACTAGGCTAGCCTACTTAAGAGTCCGTAATGAGTCAATTAGCTCGTTCAAGAATTGGCAACCATAGAATTGGTCATGGAGTATTCGACCATAAGGATCAATCATGAGATGATCACGTACCATCATGGATCAGCAAACGATCATGGCTCAATTACGCCCAGTCATTGTACTGATTGTGAATGGCTATGAATCAATCAAACGCGACCATAAGTCGAGACAGATTGATCGATTCTACACGATTAGATGACAATCGATAATCGACCATGGATCAAATAAACTCAACGCAATTCAAGTTCGAGTTGATCATGCCTTGTAGTGCAGGACATTGGACCATCCATGGGACCACTTGACTAGCCTAAGGACTGACTAAGGGACTAGCCCACGGACTGGCCAAAGGACCTAGGCTAGTTTAAGTCCCGGCCATTGAGCCCATGACTAGGGCCACCAACCTAGAATTTTGCCTACAACAACTATGCCAAGAATGGCTTTGTCATGAACCTTAGTTGTGTCGAAATGGTCGTTAGGGGATAAACATATATATATAAAGCTCTTACCCGATTCTAGTTGTACTTCCAATGGCCTATCTCCCATGGTTGCCATGTTGCTTGAAAATGGACAAAAGATAAGCTTTTAAAATATCTTAGCTTCTTCATGAAGGAGGATGACCCATCATTTTGGGTAGATCTTTATAGATTTGGTAATGATTATCAAAGATTTACTTGGGGATTAAATAAGGGATCCATGCCAAATGTCCCAATAAAAATGAAACACCTTGGGGCAAATTATAGCTATATTATGGCTTAGATGCCATCTTATCTTCTTAGAGTGCCACCTATTTATGATGATTTGTTCTTTAATAATGAATCAAGTACTTATATAGCCCAATAAAAAGAAGACAAACAAGCATTCAAATGATTACACTAAGCCATTAGATCTCCACCTCATAAGCCTAGGTGTTCACTCAAAGATTTGGTAATGATGACCGAAAATTTGCTTTGGAGAAGAAGTTAGTGACTCATAAGCTTAGGCGTCCATGAAAGATATGGTCATCATTACTATAAGATTCTCCTTGAAAAACAAGTAGTTCAAATCATGATGGCATGGTATAAATAGTCCAATGGAAAACAAATAGGTAAGCCTCCAATTATTACATTAAGCCATTAGGTATGCCACCTTTCGAAATAGACATAACACGTTGTAATTTAGGCTTGCCATCTCAATGTCATAGTTATGCCACTCTAAGAAATATGATCGGACCATTTTGATGAGTAATGATGAGGTTGGTGCTTATAAATAGGAGGAACCTCCATTCATTTCCATCATTGAAGCCCTTTTGTCACTAACACACCGTTCTCCCATTTCTTTCCTTCCTCTCAACCTTGCACCATTGCCCTCATTGAGTCATTCAAATGAGTTATCAAAGTTTACCCACATAAGTAAGATCTATATTTCTCCTTTAGGGTGCTAGTCTCCATTGTCGAGTCTAGTTAGATGCTTATCCGTTAAGCCACGGGTAGGATGTTGGATCTTTTGTATGATTTTGCTCATGATTGTACTTGAATGTGTGCTTAAGTTGTTCACACTTGGAATGAGGCCAAGGTTTGCTCGGGTAGAGTTCAACGTGAGGCAAGGTCGCCTACGGCCACAAGGCCTTGGATCAACATTAAAGCATACCGGTTCCAAGTCTCGTTCGGTGCATGGATTGCCCAAGGTGGCAAGGTCATGGATTGGCATTGAGGCGCGCCGGTTCTAAGTCTTGATCGGTATGGGGATCACCTAAGCCCACAAGGCCTTGATAAGGTACTAAAGTGTGCCAGTTATATGTTTTGATTGGTACGGAGACTTTGTGTTTGGCATTTGAATTAAGCCATAAACCAAAGGTCATTCACGACATAAAGTACGTTCACACCGGGTCGAGACCAAGGTCTATTGAGCTTAGGAGATTCACAAAAGCGAGGTGTATCTAAATCTCAAGGCCTTGAATCGGTATTGAGGCATGCCATTTCCAAGCCTTATCTAGTGCGAGGATCGTCACTAAGTGATTGATTTAAGTCACAGACTAAAGGTCGATCCCGACATGTTCATTAGCGTAGTACAAGAATTCATGGCACATACGTATGTATGAGCATGCCTTCAAGCCATGCATGTGTCGATTAAGAAAAAAATAAGAACCAGCTTTTATGATGCACTAATGTGTGTGCACTTAAAGAGGAAAAAGTGTCTATTGTCACATAGCATGGCGGCAATGCCTCGTTTGTTGAATAGGATGCCATAATTTGAGCTAGGATGCTTGAGTCTTGAGCTTGAAAGCCTCAGGAAGCTAGCCTCGAGAAGTCTTGGTTGAGCTGAGATGCCCTAGTCGAATGAGGAAGCTTAGCAAGAAGTTGGAAGCCCCGGTCGAACTAGGCCCTCCTAGTTGAGCCAAGAAGAGAGTAAATCAATTTGCATGAGTGTCGATTATGCATAAGCATGATATGTTGATAAGTTCATTATTAAGCCGAAGGTATTTTACAGCGACATTATGTATTCAGTCAAGACATGCTAAGTAATTTACTATTGATCTATCATTAACACTACTTGTTAGGCTTTAATGATGAGATATTTTCATAGTAGAGAATTAATAATTTTACTTACTAAGTTCCCAAGACTTACTTCCTCATCTTTCAGTCTTGTGGGCATGGAAGTCTCACATCAGTTTTGGGAGCTGCAATCATGCTAGAGGAGATAGGAATTCTCCTAGCCTATGTTGTAGTATGATGTAAAAAGAAGGCCCATAGAGAAATGGCTTATAAAAATACTGTTATAATATAGACCAGTATGTTTTGTGTGATGTATGTTCCAATCTTCCAACTATTATTTGTCTAGGGAGTTGATTGTTCACGTTTTTACATGTGCATAATAATAAGATAAAAAGAATTAGGATGGTGACAAACTTGAGACATTGCGAAAATAACCCATGTAGCTCAAGACTTTGGAGATGGAGTCGTGGTCGTGATAGATTCAGTTCTAAACATTTTAATTTCTAACATTTTTCATGTTGGTATCAATTGAGTTCATTTGGTCAATTTAAACTAGAAATTAGTGACATGGATGTCGATTGCTTGACGTGGCATAGTTGATGCTAATGGGACAATTTTACAAATTTTATAAATACTTTTTTTGAACTTTTAATTAACTTACGAGGCCGAGCCTTGCCCCTCCTTGTTTTTTTGTGAGGCTCGGCCGACGAGGGCCGACAACGCTCCGGTGAGCGTCGCCAGCCCTCATTTGGCTAGTGGGTTGGGCGACCGACCACATGAAGAAGAAGGAGAATAAGAAAAAAGGGAAAAAAAGAAAAAAGAAAAAGAAAAGAAAAAATTTAAAAAATTATTTAAAAATCAAAAGAAATTAATTTGGAATAGAATCAATTGGCACGGTATTAAACCGACAACTGGCCACATGAAGAAGAAGGAGAATAAGAAAAAAGGGAAAAAAAAGAAAAAAAAAAAAAAAGAAAAGAAAAAAGGGGAAAAAAGTAAAAAATTTATTTAAAAATCAAAAGAAATTAATTTGGAATAGAATCATTTAAAGCAAAAGTATTAAACGCAATTCTATTCTAAAATAAAAAATTTTGGACAGTTACCAAACGCGTTTTTTTACTCGAATCAATTCTTGGGAACATAATCAAAAATAATAATTTCTAGTTAGAATCAGCTCACGGGATTGCAAAATTTTCGTTATCAAACGCGCCATAAATTGATTTTTCTGTCGTTTTAGGTACCATGTGTCCATATTTGAAATATCGAGACTTTCACGACAACCGAAAGACGCCAATGTGTCGAAGATGTACATTGTGATTCGAAAATAATCGACCACGGGTCAATTGCATCAAAAATTCCGAAAAGCTACCCGGTAGGTTAGGTTACGCTAAAATCGCGCTAGATCGAAATTAACCGCGAATTTGAATCCGACTTCAGAAATTAAAAGTTATGCCATATCACGCGTCATTTTAGGAATTTCGACTAATCTTTCGAGAAATTTTCGGTAAGTTCGGGATTTTTATGGAAAATCGATTTGGACGATTTGGAAAAAACGGAAATTCGGAGGGGTCAAATTGAAGGGATTTTTGGCCTCCTTTGTGAGCTACTTGGTGAAGGGAAATTGTGGAAATTGTGTGGGCTTTTCTTCCTCATCAAAATTGGACATCAAATTAAAAAAATGGAAGTCCAATTGAGTGAAATTCGTAGGCTTGCATGGGGGTTGCAACTTATGGATATCAACCTAGCTATTTGTGGAATTTCATGTGCATAAAGAAGCTTGGGAGACATTAGGGATGTGCATGAGAACTTGTGGGATCAAGAATTGATGAGTATAAAATATTTTATCTAACTTTTTCCCCTCCCCCTCCTTCGGTCTCTCCCTCTCACACGTTCCCCTTGTAGTCGACAACCCCCTTGCAACGGTCTTCATTTATATTTTTTTTTTTTTTTGACTTTCGCCCCCCCCCTTATCCACTCATCTCGAACGTCTCTTTCTCTCCCTTCTTTTCTATTCTCACACGTTCCTCCCCCTTAGCCGACATCCCTTCTTCCCTTAACTCCTGCAGACCCAGCTCCTCCACGTTTTCCTCTCTCTCTCTTCTGCTGTCTCATTCATCCATTTCTCCCTCTCGCCGGCACTCCACCAACACCGCCAACCTGCTCCCTTCTCCTTTGCCTTGCCGCGTGCCGCTCCATCTTCGTGCCCCAACTCCATCGAAACAGCACGCTAGTCAACTCTAGCGGCCGGTTGACTGCAAGCCTTTGCTAGTGACGCCACCTTGCCACACGACCCCTACCCCTCGTCTGCTTTCCCTTCACGGCCAATGTTCCCGTCGCAGCTAGCTAAGTCCCGTGTCCACCACCAAACAACCACAACAAGTCAGCAACTCCTCCATCTTTGTGTCGCACCCGGACCATCACCCTCGGCCGCCAAGACTAGCCCAAGCCGCGCCCATTTAGCCACCGTTTTCATCTCCACAGAACCGGAGCAACAAGACCAGCTCCTTCGTGAGCTTTGCGAGGCTGATTTCGGCCTCGGTTTGGCCTTCGTTAGCGCTACCATAAGCCCGAGTTTCGGCCACCGTCGCCATGGACTCTACTTAGGGAGTTCATTATGCTTAAGGGTCGATTAGTTTTGGCTAATTAGGGATGAGGTGGTTAGTTAGAACGGATTAGCAATTTAGTTACTTATTATTGCATGTTAGGTGGTTAGAGTAGTGTAATTAGTAATTAGATAGGTCATATTATTTATCTAGATATGTTCAAATATTTTCTGGGCCCGTTTTGGTATTTAATTAGGCTTTTCCGACCTAAGTAGGCATTTATTTGTATTTATTTAATTATTTTTTGTATTTATTTAATTATTTAATATTTTACGGAAATTATACTAAGATAGCTAGTGATCGGAATTTCGTGCTGATTGCAATGGTGTGTTTGGTTTATCTATATGGATGCTAATTTGTGCTAATTGAATGATATTTATAATTTCGGAAATTTATTCCAAAATTGGGTAATTTCGGTATTTAATTACCGAGCATCGATTTACAGCGCCAAAAATATATTTGTGAGCTATTGTATTTAGTGGAATTTTATAAAAAGGGAAATTATTGTATTTTGGCTAAAGTCGACCGTGTACTCACACACGATTATTTTATCGGGTACAATAAAGTATCGCACAACTTACCCACCCAGCAATGGACGAGATGGTTCATGCCTCACCCCTCAACTAGCAGGAAGAGGTTCGAAACTTCTCGCCCCCATTGCGCGACTCACTTATGGCCCATGGGAGGTGGGTTCTCGCGGGTCGCCTCGGGTTTACGCTGCCGGCTGCTAGCTGTACGGCGATTCCCAAGTCACAAAAAAAAAAAGTATCGCACAACTTTGGTGAGCATTATCAGTATACTATATCAGCCTGCGGGCCTTGATATATATCAGTTTAGGGTGAGCAGTATATTTTATCAGCTTTTGGTGAGCTATATCTATTATCAACTTTTGTAAGTTATATTATCTATCTTCAACTTAGGGTGAGCAGTCCTTGATGTGATCGGACTTTATAGATAGTATTGAATAGGTTGATTGAGAAATGGTGTCGATGGTATGGAATTGATTGGATCGATTAATCGATGACTCAATTTGATTTGATGATTTGATTCGAAGTGACGTGATTCATTGAATATATGAATCATATTGATTTGTAGGAAGGGACTGAGGCAAATGTAAGTCACCTATCTATTGTGTGTGTAAGTAGCCTTTAGGCGTATTTCATTCCTAGTCGGAGTTTAAGGGGTGAACTTGCTAAGACATTGTCTCACCCCGTCGTGGGTTTAATTTTTCAGGTTCTTAGATGGCGAATCCCCTTAAGCGGTATGGTCGGCCGATGAGAGTCACCGAACGAATCTATAGTTACCTTGACCCCAAAGCTTTTGGGTCCATGAGCTTGTAGTGACCACTGTCTGGGTCGAAGAACATCCACGTTACGTGTTCCCTCGTCGATTCAGAGCGTGGTTCTGCTATTCTCCCAATGGTGTCAAGCTAGGTCCCCTTAGGACTTTTGATATCTTTACAGTGGTAATTAATGTTGTTCTGGACGAGGATCCAACTGACCCCCGATGGTGTATTGGAGAACCTGATGTCGCAACCAAATTTTCGGGTAAATCACTTAGGGTTTGGCTAATGGATTGTTAAGCCTAGACGTAACGCGAGCTCTCCCATGCCCATAACAATTCGCGGCTTAGGTTCAAATTCTTAACATGCAATTGATTTTCAATTAGGAGTCGCCACTAATCTATTTTTGGTGGGTCGATTAGAAACTCAAGCAAAGTAACGGGAGATTTACTTTACTCCTACGAACCAGAGATTTATGAGTTCGGAGACTTGGTTACGCTAGATTTCTCTAACGCCCTTTCGGTACCTTTCTCTTTTATTTCGAAAAATGTTTGGCAGGCAGCTTGAATTGATTTTAAAATTATTTCCCTAACATGTGAGGCGATCATGTGGGTGCGCAAACCACCAATTTAACATCCAAGAAAGCAATGAATAAATTGCAGGACTTACCTCAAAGCAACGAAAGCATCTGCGTTATTAGATCAAAATTCACATCAATAGTTCTAGGTATGATTTCTAATTAACACGCAATTTTCTTTTCTTTTTTTGTTTTGTTTTCACTTATTTAATGAAAATCATGCAATATACAATGCAATATAACTAAATAACCTAATTATAATTTCATGCAATTTCTAATTAAATGGACCTAATAACAATCTCTAAATGTCGTGCATTTCATGAATCTAATCTTATATGACATTTACATGACATTTTTTTTTTATTTTTCCTAAAAATGCAATTTATCCTAAAGAATGGAACTAATTTCTTTTTAAGACATTTTTATGTATTTTTCATGAAATTCGGAATTAGGAAAAATGTAAAAATTATCTAACTAGATTAAGATTCTATTTAATTTGCATTAGGAATTAGGTTAAGCAAAATCCTAATTTAAACTAAAATATTATCTTAACCCAAATAATCCTAAAGTGCAATCTATCTAATATCTAAACTTAAAATGAAACATGAAATTTTATCCTAATATGCAATGATGTGCAAAGAATGCATTAATTCTACATGACATATGCATGATAATTTTTATTTTTTTTGGATAAAAATTCGAAATTAAGATTGGCAAATAATTAACATGCAATTTAAATCAGTGAAACGAAAATCTAACATCCTAAATTTATGTTTTTGGTATTTTTTATTTAAGAAATTCGAAATAAATTAATTTCCTATTCTAGACATGCAAAATAACCCTAAAACAAGTAATATCCTAAGATGCATCTAATCTAACTCAAATGTTTTTTTTTTTTTAAATTTTTTTTCCTTTTACGGAGCAAACAAATAAAGGACAACACGGCAACAAATCCAGCAAAATATCATCCATGTCCATTTAATTTTGGAAATAAATTGACGAATCGTATCTCGCACATGAGATTGGATTGGCCAATTTTAGACAAAATCACGAATCGTATCTCGGGCGTGAGATCGGATTGGTGATTTTTTCGTGCGATTGTAGGTCGTATTTCGAGCATGAAATCGGACCGTCAATCATATGCACGTTGCGAAATTATGAAGATTTCCTAATTTAGAAGGCTACTCGAGATTTCACATATCTTAGCATATCAGAAATTTTCATCATGGGCATCAACGAATATATCAAATAAGAAAACAGAATTTTCGAAAATCAAAATAGATAAGATCTTTACCTAATTCGAATTTTGGTTTCCGAATTCCAATCCTCAAACGGCTACTCGCGACCCGATGTGGTGGTGCTTAGCGGGGTTCACGGGATGGCTACTCGCCAGGGGGCTTTGCGTGCGGCTCCTTGATGATTTTTCGATTCAACGATATGTGCGTGAACCTCGAGAAGCAATCTGCAAAACGATAACTTTTGTTGTCACAGCAGTAGCAAAGCTTGCTGAGAGACCTTGAGAACCACGATGGGGAGATGCTCCAAATTTCAATAAAATAGGTGTGCGAAATCGTCCCTCCTTTCAATGTACACGTCCTCCTTTACTGAAAGGACGTGTGCCCTTCTCTTGTGTGACCATGCATTAAGTGGAATTTTGCCATGACTCTGTGAACTTGACCCCCGCCGCTTTGTTAATCGAAGGTGGTCTTGAACTCCAGCCCAGAATTTCTTGAAGCGTCGATGACCGCTGGACTGAAAGATCGTTGAAATTGCTACGGCGTCTTGCTTGGAGGCTGCAAAGGTCGTCGAAGTTTGACGTGTCGTTGTAGCAGAGACAAATAAAACTGCAGAATTATTGCTAAAACTCGCCCGGAAACCGAGACTGGAACTCGCGTTGAGGATCTCCGTGAAGATGCTAAAGTTGTTGAAGAATTTGCGAGCGTAATGTGCCCAGTGTGTTTTCGGCTTCTCCCCTAGAAGTTTTCTTCCCGGTTAGTGGTTAGTCAAGAGAAAATAAATAAATAAATAAAATGAAAACTCAAATTGGAGGCATGAATCCGAAGCAATTCATGGGATCATGGCGGTGGCTCGTGATTGAAGGACAGTGGATCGAACGGTGATGCTCTGTCATGGAAGGTCGGGGCTAGTAAACGGTGCAGGGCCTTCTCGGTTCGGAACAGATCAGCAAGACAGGGATGGCGTCAACAAGGCAACAGCTGGACAACAGATCAACGCGTGGTCTCGCGGCAGCAGCGACGGCGGCGATCAGGTAATAGTCGGAACAGCAACTACGAGGGTCGGAGCTGCAGTGACGTCATCGATGAAGGGGCTGCGGTGGCGTCGTCAAGCGATCGAGTAATAACTCAACAGGATGGAAGCTCGTTGACAATGTATCGGGGACGACGAAAGCACCGCGGCAGAAGCATCGACGTGGGTCTTGGTCAAGAATTGGCCAAGAAAGCTCACTCTCTCCTCTCTCACGTGTCTCTCAAATTGTGAAGCCCCATGTGTCAATGTTTGGCCTCCTCTGTTCGGCAGAGAGAGTTCCTTCTTTTTTCTCTCTCTCACATGTAAATCTCTCAACGTGCCTTTTAGAATATTGGTGCCGACCCCCCTTGAACTTGCATGAGAGCTCTTCCTTTTAAATGCCAGACTACATGGGATCCCCAGGAAGAGAAGGTGATCTGCTTTCGTATTGTGGATGAATTGAAATATATTCCTTTGATTTTTTTTTTCTTTCGGAACTTGTACCTTTAGCTACGCAAATATATTTTTTCCTTTTAAGCCCAAGTCACGTCCTGCAAACACGAGAATCGGCCGCCGCGAATACTCGAAGGGTTACGCTCATATTGAAATATTCTGCCGATTTGCCCATATTGTGTGAATTGGACCAGAGAATCATGCATAAATTCTTTCCTATTAAAATAAATATTGGTCAATTTCTTGCCCCCCACGTTGACCGAATCACGGCCAAGTGCATAATTTTCCTTCACGTGTATGGGCTTCCCCATTTACGAATCGGTGGCTGCTTACACGTTGTCCTTCCTTTGCATTCATTCCCTTAAATGCACAAATATGTCAGTGCCAATGTGCTGGAAATTTCATAATCAACTTTTAACAATTTAGGACACCCATGTAAATGTAATATCAATCACCATGGAGGAATTATTCACTTATCCAAAGTTTAAAGCCATCCATATTCACCGCCGGCCCAACAAATATGCAATTAAATGAAATATGCTCCTAATGACCATATTTTATGCAATTATATTTTTTTAGGGGTTAAAATTAATCCCCGATTTTTATGTGATAAATGACTAAATGGGTCGCCAAAATTTAGGTGTCGACAGCTGCCCCTCTTTGAAGGTGAGCTCGTAGATGTTGCATTCAAAGACAAACTGAGACCTAAATTTTGGTCATGCACATGCAATGAATGATGCCTGGCTCTTGTGGAGACTGAAGAATCGGCGAACGAGTCCTGCTAGTTGGTTTCAGGACAGCTCGTTTGAGGATCGACTTTTGTAGACTTGTATATATGACCTAGTCTGTGTTGTATAAATGTGTGTTATGGTTTTCAAATTTTGTGGCTCTGCTTTTCTATCACATCTTGTTGTTGTCTGGGGATTTATTTATTTGCTTCCGCATATGCATTAAAATGAATGGGTTGGCGATGCGTCCTGAGACGTCGCAATTTAATCGACAACCGAGGGATGGGCACGCACTTAGAGTGATCAAGGCGTGACAGCTGATGGAGGTCGCTAGCCATTGGCGAGAGCGAGGGCAAGGATGCCATCACTGGCCATAGGCATCATGAACGTTGGTGGAGGAAAAAGATTTAAAAAAAATGAGAGGAAAAAAAGGAAAGAAAAAAAAAAAGAAGGAAAAGAAAAAAAATTCAAAATTCATATAATTTATTAAAAAATTATAAAATTGTCCACGCTAGTATTATTGTTATGCCATATAGGATGACCAATGTCTATTTTAACAATTTTCAACCAAATTCGTTAGATTGACTCAATTAATATTAATGTGAAAAGATTTAGAATTAAATTTATTAAATTGAAAGGTTTATCACTTTTTTGGTACTTTTCCCCCAACATGATCCCTTTCTTTTTTAGCTTGAGGTAAAACGAAAAGGAAATCGATGAGCAAGGTTTAAAAGATGAAACACATGGAGTTTTTATCCTTAGAAAGCATATTTATCCCTAAAAGAGTTAGTATTTTCAATTTGAGGCTGCTTGTGAAAAAACTTGTAATATTAACTCTACAAAAAATATATTAAAAAAAAAAAGTGTCTTAGACAGCATATTTATCCTTAGAAAGCATATTTATCCCTAAAAGAGTTAGTATTTTCAATTTGAGGCTGCTTGTGAAAAAACTTGTAATATTAACTCTACAAAAAATATATTTTTAAAAAAAAAGTGTCTTAGAGCACTTTTAAGCCGTACTAAACTTTTGTCCATTATTCAATCATTCATTAAATTTTGTTGTGATTTAATTTATCCATGAACTAATTGTGCATCATGCCAATTTCGTTAGACATAATCAAATAATCACTTTCTTTTTGCAATAAGATGCTGTGGACTTCTAGATAGCATCTAAATCACAATGAACATATAGAGTAGGATTTCTTTCTCCCACAAAAGAGAGGAAACGCTTTAAGTCAGAATACAATACCGTATATGACGAGCCTAGCGCAAAAGAATCAATGAAGAGAATCATTATAACGTCACACTAGCATTTAATGCCATTTGCGCCATCAAATAGCATCAATCTCTCACTTGTATCCCAGTAGCATTTTTCTTCACGGAAAGTTTTTCGCAATCATTTGCAATCTTTCAATATATCTTGTAATCGTTTATATTATCTTATAATCATTTATATTTCGACCATTTTGTTTAAATATGTAATTTATATTTCACGTTATTAATTTTGTATTTCAATCACGTTGTACATGATGTTCCTATAGACAGTTCAAATGCTGCTGAGAGTTCGCCGTTGACCTTTGGCGAGATGGCGTCTTAGGAAGTGAAGCTTGTCACAAAATTCGTCAAGAATGGCCAAGCGGTCCACCATGAAGTACGAACAGAAACCAGGGGAACTGATCGATTTCAGTATGGTCTGCTTAAGACCGGAGAGCGTAATAGTTACAAAGGAGTCTTGGAAACACAATATCCATAGTTACATCTGTAGCATAGTCATCCTGGCATGACGGGCGTTAATATGACACCATTAGAGCATGGTACGATTGCACAGTCCGCCTTCGTCACATCCTCACAGCAATTTCATAGCATCACCTCCAAAACAATGGCTTGCTTAGGGACTCTCAGGGAAACAAAATAAGAGATTTCGCCGGGATACCTTTAGCGGTGGCACACGTTTTCCATATCTATTTCGTAGAATACCTTGTGCCACAAGAATGCTTGCCTACAGGTCCTTTCTTCGCATGCTATTTCTCAGTCTTGAGAGCAGAACGTGCCATGTTACTGAACTTAATGGCGACTCTCACATTAACCATTGCATATGCTGTCCGATTCATAATGAAATGCCAGATAAGGGTTGCACATGAGACGTTCTAATCACCTCAATTACTGTTCTGTTCGATCAGAATATTTCAACCTGTCTTTGGCTAGCTTTTTTGCTGCCCTCCTTTGCTTGAGTCTCTTCTGGTTGATAAAGGTACCTGACCCCTCTGCAAAAACAACAATTCACAAATTCAAACCATAATGCATCACAATGTCCATGAATTTTTGGTTGGACCGAGTAACTGTGCAATTTCCTACATATCCAGAAAAGGGAACTGACGAATTCCTACTAGAATTAGGGAAATTGAAGAGGGATACGAAAGTTCTACACTGAGATACTGTTGCATAACCCAGAAATTTTCACTGACTACATCATGTACTACAATCTCAAAGCAATCAATCTATTTGAAAAAGTCACCTAAGGATTCTGTTCACTGCAATTACTGCAGCTGACTGAAAATTGGGTAAACTACTTTCCTAGACGTGGTCAATGGACCAACTCATGCAAGTTCACTGGATAGTGTGCATAAAGCTTGATAGTCTCAGAGCTTGAATGTCGCACGCTACTCTGATTGTCTCCACTGGTGATCCTATTCGTTAGTTGGAAATATTGCATTTTTGTAGAATAATGCAAAAGTATCAGCACTAACTCGCTTGGTTGTTTAGCTGTGACACTACTGAAAAGTTCTGATTTGTAACTAGTGCTTTTTAACCATTTGAATAGACAATACAAGCATCCCTGTCTTTAATTTCACAAGGTTTGATTGCATTATGTTCATCAGATGCCTATCTTATTTATTACTCAGAAGAATCGCACAAAGAAACTATGAGCTTAATTATGCTAATAGACAAGGAAGAAAATTTTGTGACAAACTGAATGAATGTGAAATGGAGAATCTTAGGGCCGTCAGTTCATGAAGATGTTTCAATTTTCATTTTTCAGCAAAAATGAAAATGAAAGTGATTTTCTGGTTTTTGTTCACAAAAGGATTTAAAAACCTGTTTAGTTGTGTTTCTTTCAAAGTTAAGAAGTATGTTTCATGCAAAATAATAGCAGATTATGTCCTTGTCTGGTTTGAGAAATTTGAAAACTTAATTTCTTTTTGTTCCAGTTTTGTACTTAGAGAAAGAGAGAGCATATCTCCTTATTTTCACTTGAGAACAATTTTCAGTACTTGTCCCAGACACGTTTTCAAGCTCCCATAGAGTTTTGACTTCCTGGGAGTTCTAAAGTGGAATTTGGATTTTCCAGACTCTTGTTGGATTCTGTCTACTGTTGTTGATCACATCTAGATCGTCTTCTCAAATAGCATATATAACTGCCCCCACTGTCCTTGTGTTTGAGAACAAAGTGGTGAAGAAAAATCTTGTCCACACCCTGCTCTCCAAAATTCAAGAGAACTCTCTGGGTGTCTATCATGTTGGAAAATTAATAGCTAATTCCTACTGTTGTTGAACTCGCATGAAATGTGACGTATGCTGTAGAACAAGCACATTGATTTAGAATTCAGCAAAAGAACTTGTACTCGTGTTTCTACTTGATCCCTGGCAATCTCTGGCCTCCAATTAACCAAAAAGCTAAACATGATCAGCTAAACCAACCAATTGTCTCTGATTTTCGCCAAGAACATCCAACCCTTCATCTCATTCTGGTAAACTTTAACATAACCCATGGGCATGATCAGCTAAAAGGCAACCTCTCATTTGAACCAAGAAAATCTAACTCTTCATCTAATTGAAACGAAAATAACGTAACCAAAGGTAAAAAAGAGCACTTCGATAAGCAAGAAGAAACAGTACCACGCTCGTGAGGCACATCGTCAGATCCCAGCTCGGCATTTCGTCGAACACCTGGCGGCTCTTCCTCTTCAAGGCCACCATGGCCGTCCTCTTTCGTGCTGCATCCGCCATTGCCGCTAGAAGGCAACAAGGGGCCGACGATTTTCCCGCGGCGGGCGATCTCCTCTTTGAGCTTCTTCTTGCGAGTCCTCTTCCTCTGAGCTCTAGTCAGTTTCTGCTCCCCACATTCGCCTCCATCGCCATCACGATCGGCATCACTTGCCGAGGAACCACCGACCCCGTCTCCCACCTCATCTGCGGTTCAAGAAACATCAAACAACAATCGAACTATATACGAAGATGACCCAATACATCACAAATCGGCATGGGCGCGAGTCCTCGAACCTGGAAATCCGTCCCGTCGAAGTCCTCCTCCTCCGGATGCAGCAGCGCCGTGCGCCCCATCTCCATCCTCCGTCTGCCATTGCGGATTCAACATGAGAGAGAGAGAGAGAGAGAGAGAGAGAGAGAGAGAGAGAGAGGGAGGGAGGGGTTGTACCTGAGGAGGACTAGGAGGAGAAGGTGGGGGAGGGTAAAGCATGTTGAGGACGGCTTCGTGGAACTTGCGCTTCTTCTCCTCCCGGCGCATGATGGTGCCCCTTTCCTGGTTCGAGTGTGCACAACCGGACTCCGATGGATCAGCTTCGTCGGATTCGTCGGAGCGCGCCTTTTGTGCCTGGACTCTCACCCGGTTCTGCTCATTCCAGTTCGTATTCAAGGCTTTATAGCACCAAAAACTCCGAACTATTATAAAAAATCTTAAAATGATACACATAAATTTATCCTCTTTTAATTTTCGTTAGATTTTATTATCAAATTGTTAAATTGGATAACACATGACTTCATAGGTATATTGATTTATGATTTTTCATTATATTAGTATAATTTAATGAAAAATAACAAAACATATATTTATTATAAATGTGTTAATTTGAAGTTTAGTGTAATCAAAAAATTAATTTGGAGGTAAATTTATCGTAAATGTACCAATTTCGGATTTTTTATGGTCATAAAATTAATTATGAATAATTTTATCATAAATATACTAGTTTGGAGTTTTTCGAATACTAACTTTACAATATATATATTTAAGAAAGTTAATGGCATGATCTTAATTAATTGGCTACTTGACGAAGAGTTAGCAAGACTCTTGCCATTCCACCCATTTAAGTTTGACTTTCCCAATACATAAGTCAACCCCTAAATTAATCGGTTCATAAGTCGAAAGAACCATAATGCTTTCACTATCGAGTCAATTCCAAGGTGAGAAAACCTCGATTGAATTGATTTCGCTCCAAAAAAGGAGCCAATATCACATTCAATTATTCACATGTTGCACGTGAGATAACTCATCTACGACATGCTTAAGCATGTTTAAATTTATAGGTTAACATGATAGTCATTCCTAATACCCTAAAAAACCTTAAACTTAACTCTTGTCCTAATTTTGCCTTTTGTCTCATAAAAAATCCCCATTTTAGGTCATATCCCGATTCTACCATAAAATTTTTGTTTGTTCCATAAAAATCTCAAACTTTAAGTCCAGTCTTAATTCTACACTAAACTTTTTATGGCTCATAAAAAACCCTCAACTTTATATTTATTACCAATTCTACCATAATTTTTTTTTTGTCTCATAAAAAAGTCTTAGCTTTAGGTCTAGTCTCAATTTCACTCTAATTTCTTTTGTCTCACAAAAAGATCATCAATTTTTACTTAAGTTTCAAATTTGCTCTTCATTAATCTCTCCTCAAAATGGCCCTTAGGATTTTGCGCTCATCACTCTCATGCTTAAGATGTTCCATCTCTCATAGTCATAGAGCTTGCATTTAGGATACTTGAACAGCTCATGCATGGGAATTTTCTATCCCTTGGTTGTTAAAAAGAAATTTTGGACTAAAGATCAATAGGGGCAGATTTATGACTCAAGTAAAAGTTTGTGTTTTTTTATGAGACTATAAAAATTTTAGAGGACAAGACCTAAAATTTGGGATTTTTTATATGACAAAAAAAAAATTATGGAAAAATTGAGACTTAACCTAAAGTTTGAGGTTTTTTATGAGATAAAAAATAAAATTGAGATAAAAGTTAAAATCGGAGGTTTTTTAGGATATTTGACTGGTAATCGTGTCACCATGACATTTGAACTAGTCCAGGGAGGCCCATAAAATGGGCAGATTTGGTTAAATATTTTAGGCCCGCTTGGGCGGGCTTGGTATAAAATTTCATGCTTAGTCAATGGGTAGACTAGGCTTAGGCAAAAGGGCTTGGAGGCCTGGCCTGCTCATAGATTTTTTTTTTTTTTTTTTTTTTTTTTTTACTCTACTCTATTCCTACTCTACACTCACTTTTGCAAACTTCGCCTCGCTTCTGCGGGCGTGGGAGTCGCAACCCACTCTCAAACTTACGCGTCCCTACCCCATCCCCCTAAGGAGATGGGGATTTGAACCCCTTACCTCCCCCTTCCATTGTTGGAAGGATGGCCACTGCGCGAACCCTGGTTGGTTTGGCTGCTCATAGATTTAGAGTTTGTCTAGAGTGACTTTTAAAAAATTTCACGGTGTAAGCACTTTTGACCTTTTTTCGATGCAAAATAACTGAAACCTTTTAAACCAGACCTATAATGACAAGTAGATTTATATATAATTTCCTCATATTTGCATTTTTTTTAAGATTTCGATAATATTTGAATTCCCCAGAAAATGAAAAAGAACTACTTCTAACATTTTCGAAGGGGAGACAAACAAACACTTACTAAAAAGTAGGAATATAAAATATATACGTTATTTTTTTGCCTTCTCATGTATAATTTGCAAACATCGGAAGAAAAAAATTGGCTAAAACTCATATAAAAAAAAGGAATGCATATATAATAACACATCTAAAATTAAAAACCATAAAACGAGAACAATTTCTTTCTATTTATTCTCCATGTTCAATGATTCACCAGGAGTGTCACCATAAATCCAAACGCGGGCAGAGCAGATAAACCCCCGGCGTTCTGGTCTTGTTCTCCAACCGCGTTTTGATTCAAGATGAATCTTTTTAGTTCATGTACATAGCTACAATGGCTCTCGATGGATCCATCTTTTGTACATTGCAAAGCACTCCTCAGGCAGGTACTCTGGAGCCGTGTGGCCTCCTCCCTGCAAATTGCCATTTCTTCACATTCCATCTGAACCTGCTTCCTGCTTCGGTAAACGACCAATCCCAGGTTTTCAGATGCTCACCTTCACCGTCGCAAAAGTAAGACCGTTCGAGTATTCCCTCGTAAATCTGCTCATGCAGTATGAAACGACACCAGTCAGGAACCACAGAAAGAAAATGCTATAGAACCGTCCGAGAATATGCGCCTATTCAGAATGTACCCGGCAACTTGATCACCGACCATCCATGGCCGCCAATCGTCCATGGTGGATAGATTAAGAGTCTTGATCCAGGACTGTGTACCCAAGTATGGGATTACCATGTCATGATCACCACTGCAGAATATGTACTCACTCCCGTCAGAACACGTGAGGGAAACGGATCGGGATCTTGCTTGGTTGTTTCGAGTCTCAGCCATATTCTCAATTAATCACATTTAACCGACATGCTTGAACCTTTTCAGTTCCCTACTCCTTACCTATTCATTGCTCGCTTTGTTGTCTGATCTGATAAAACATCATTTTGAAAGAAGACGGTACAGCTGAAGTAATACTAAGGAAAAAACAAAGAGCGTGGGACAAAGAAACCTGTATATTAGGGAGCGGCATCCTCTACTATTCAAATACAGGTGTTGGCTCACAGCACTGTGGACATCGTGGGCGTAAGCTAAGCTTCTGTTGCATCGCACCCAGCAGCTTAGTATACCCTGACCATCGTCGCAAAATGAAGTTACCACTAAGGCCATGGTATGATCTCATCCTAACATTATCATCTTTTCTTTTCTGTAGTAAACAGCGTCTTGCACCTGTCTAATGTGAAGGGCCTCTTGAACGGCTGGATTGTTTGCCCAAATGTCGCATAACAGGTCGTAATATTCCTGTTCTGGGGATGAAATCATTGCCATAATATGTATACTTTACATTAAAGAGCAGGCTTTAAGCCTTAAGTAGTTACCCGACAATGGAATTCCGGGATTTCTGGTGGCACGTGCCAAGATTCTTCATGTATCTCTGCCATGTACCTTCGACTTTCGAGAAGTTTATGCGATGGCTTATAGATATCACATTTTGGCTCGAGAATGTGTCCCATATTCACTCTACTAGTGCACTGCAAGAGCCCAAAAAAATGGAAGACTACCTTCATTCAGTAACAGAAACACAACCTAGAAATGAAAAGCTCACAGTTTAAAGGAAAGATCAGCAAAAGTTTACTTCTGAGATAGTTTGAAGATCCTCTGCACACTCAAGATGAGTTCGGTTGAATCGAACATATTCTCCTCGGCAGTTCCTCTTAGCTGACTGATATGCAAATATTAGAAAAACAAAGATGATTTGTAACAAGTTCTGGAAACAACATAATGGAGCAAATACAGTGGAAGGGAATCACCTTGTAAAGCTCTTTTGGTATTAACGCTTTATGGTATGCAAAGGGAATTCTTGAACTTTCGTCAAATATTGAGTCTGTTGCAGGATTTCCTAGCAGATAACCCTGAAAGAGATAACCCGGTAGAGACAAATGCAATGACATTTAACCAAGAGACTCAAACTTATAGTGCCAAGATGCTTTTACTTTGAGATTTATCAGGGGTCTCTGCAAAATGTTGTTACTGGCTGCATTATATAACCAGAAGATGTCATTAGCCTGAATGAAAAAAAAAAAAAAATTGAAAAGGAACAGGGCTGAGTTAAGGCAACGAAAATGGAGTATACCTTCTAATATTTCTTGAGCAATCAAAGGAACGACCTTGCCTGAATAAGAGTCGCCAGCAATATATACATCGTTTTCAATGAAACTCGGATGACTAAGCAACCACTGTCACATGCCAAAAATCTTACAAAAATCAGTCGTTTGCCAATATTTAACTAACAAATTCAATTTGGTCTATCCATCCATGATTCTTCATCTTATGTGATTGCAATGTTCTCAGCCTTCCCACACATTACCTCTCCACCATTTAATTATGCCCAATATCAGTTTCTGAATGTGGTAAAGTATTGAGGTTTTTTTACCTTTTCCAGAAAAATACGACTCTGGCAAGCATGGACTTTGTCGCCAGTATGGTAACCTTCCGCAATCGTTGAATAAGAGAAACCTGTGCCAACAGGCGCGTCTAGAAAGATTATGCTGGAGACCTGTAAATTCATCACAGGCATAAGTGAAACATGAAAAAGAAACTTTAAACAAAAGAAACCCCAAAATGCATAAAATAAAGAAAACTATTCGTCGAAAATTTTGCGGTCCAAGATTTTGATAGACCTTGGTCCAAGAGTAAGGATTCAGCATTAGAGATGGTAATCTGCCGTCATACCGGGTCTTGTTAAAACGTAGAGGGCCTAAACCAGAACAAATCATAGATCAGAATGGCTGATGCAAGGCCATTTTACTTTCACTTGAAAAGCAGATGTGCAGGAAATTGCCAATATTTATTATCAATCCACAGAAGTTATTTGGGCCATCCGGGAAATGATTGTCATTTGGCAGCAAATAAAGCTTGGTTAATATCTCTCAAAATTGTCCGACACGATGAAAGATCGAGCGCCAGGAGAGTCGGAGTTGCCACAAGTTCTGCAGTAACAGGTGGAGTGTGGCGGTGTTTAGGTAGCAAATATAGATGTTGATTGCACTTCTAGTTTTCTGATCCTAAAATGGCTCAAAAGGATAATGAAGTATCGATCACCTATCTCGTAAACAAGTCCAGAGAGTGCGGAGCAACCAGGGCCACCGGTGAGCCAGAGCACCAGGGGATCGTCTTGCGGGTCACCTTCTGATGGGACGAAGTAGTAGAAGAGCTGCACATCATCTTTCTCATCCACTCCTAGGTATCTACAACCACGAAAAGTAACAGGAGTCTCATTTTAGTCCTGGAAAAAACACAAGAATGCTGATCTTATGAAGATTGATTTGTAAATTTGATTTTAGTAAGTGATGCGTCTGCTATTAGTCGGTGAATGAGGCCTGCTCGTTTAATGGTCCTCTTGCAAGCTAATTCATCACTTATATTTTAGCTCCTGTAGTAAGGCAAAGGAATTCTTGCCATGACAAGAACCTTTTCACCAACTAACCAATAATTTACGCTGCAAACCTTGGGAGTTTATGACAAATACAAACTGCTACCCCGCTCGTGTCGTGTCACATAAATCATAGAACCTACTCGATCATCTAACTATAGATTGCAAGTTCATAACCTCAGCATTGCTCACCCCGTTTCTAGTTTGAATGGAAGAGGTCCGAACCCAGGCAGAGACTTGACAGCCGACGGGGAGATTTCAGAAGAAAGCAGGAGCCGATCAAGAATGATCAGGGAAACACCCAGCCGCTTGAAAAATTCACTCTGAAGCATGGTTATCATTTGTAATGTGCTTCCGTTCTTCTCGACCGGTCTCCGTGAGCCTCTTATGAATGATTCCCCAGGGTGGAGAGCCTGTGAATAAGAAAGGGCAATGAAAGGACAGATCTTGCACGCTCCGAAGCGGTGCTTGGCCATGTCCACATGTGGAACGCCCGCATGGCGTACAACTGTAGGTCTGCCCAAAGGACTTAGGCTTCAATGCCCCTTAGACTCATCAAATTGGATTGAAAATGATTCAACCTAAATACTCATTTATCCATTTTAACCAGTTTCCATGCAATATAAAAATATGATCCATAGTTGACACAATCTATATTACTAAAACACTTCCATAACTAATAAAATCTTAGAAAACTTATACCCAAATTAAGGTGAGAGTGCAGAGTGAGCGAGTGCAAGATTAAGTGAGGGTGAGAGAGAGAGTGAAGACATAATCATAAAGGTGACCCATATCCAATTTAATTTAAGTCATTCAATCTGTTTTAACCTGTTTCCATGCAATGAATATAGTGACATATACCCGACCTATACTACTAAAACACTTCTATATTTAACTAAATATAAGAAAATTCATACTTGAACTAAGATGAGAGTGCGACCGAGCGAGTGCGAGATTGAGTAAGGGAGAGATAAAAGAGTGAAGAAAGCATCATAGGGGTGGGTTGGGTCTAAGGTTGCATTTGGTTTGGTTTTGGCAAAATGCCAATGTTGGAAGCTTAATTATGTTTGTTAAAAATTTCTTTGCAAAGCAATTTTGGGTCAAACAGTATTTGGTAAAAAAAAATTACAAAAGGCTTTAACTACATTATTTTGTTCATTTTTATTAAAAAAAACACCGAAACCCTTCGTTGGAGATGTGCAAAGAGCTTAAGCCGTCGTTAAGTTAGATTTGGCATTGTCATTGTTTGAGGTTGCCCGACCTCTAGTAGCCCTTAGTGAGGGTTGCACAACCCAGACGAGGGCCATCAGAGGTGGCATGACCTTGGGTGACCATCGGCAAGGGCAAGGGTTGCGTGACCTAGGTGACCGCCACACAAAGTGCCATGACCTTGGGTGACCATCAATGAGAGTAGTGTGAAGGGTGGTTTGGGTTGTGACCTCGTGAGGGCCACCTAAGGTCACAAGACCTAAGCAATTGCTGCCTAGGTTATGGGAAACAAGTGGCCATGGCTTGGTTAAGGGCAAAATCAAAAAATGAAAAAAAATTAGTGAGGGTAGTTTTGGAAGAAAAAATAATTTAACCTTAGAAATGACCCTCTACAAATTTTGAAAACCAAAGCAGGTCTACACCGGCGTTGGGCTTTCAGAATTGCCAAGACCAACGGTTGACCAAATCCTAAACCAAAAGTTGAACTACAAGCCTCATTTTTTTCCCAAAGGGCTTTAAAGGTTAAAAACCTCTTGATAGAATTAAGCCAAATGCTCTTTTAAGTGTATTGTGAACCCATTTAATACTAATATTAATTGGAGTTTTGCCATTTTATATCTATTTATGATTTATTTACTTAATATAATTAATTCATATAATAATTTTATCTATCAAATATGAGTTAAGAAATGGGTTCATAAGCCATTTTGACATGCCTATTTGTCTTATACACTTGTCCAACAACTACGTGGAAGTTGACAAGCCGATTAATCTCTATTGGAAGTGGCAATATCCCGGGAATGAAAAGTAATTATGAAGTACCTATGTCTAGGTTGTGAGATAACAGCCTAAAAAGAAATGCGAGTGATCGATGGTGGGCTATGAGTCGCCACCAAGTTAAATAGTTAACCTCATGGAGATAAATACATCAGGTTTAGTAAAAGTGAGACCTCACCGTAACGCAAAAACCCTTGTTTCTCCGACGGTGGCACTTCCTTAAAAGCAGCCAAAAAGCAGAACCGAGTTCCTTCTTGATAAATTTTAAGAAGCACCAGTAAATCTCGCGTAGTTAGCAAGTAGGGAGAGACCGGCAAGAGAAAGAAGGAAGTGGAAAAAAAAATAATTAAAATATTATTAGATAGATTAAATTGACATAAATACAAAATGTGCAAGTATCAATTGGCTCAAAAAAAGTATAGAAATAAATTGGCACGATTGTAATAGGCCTATAATTTTTTATTGATAATTTTCTCTTAGCAAGTACAATTTGATTGACAAAAGTGATTTTAGCCTATGAAAAATGAGAAAGAAGTCGTTTCGCAACCGACTAAATTGAAATGTAGTGAGGCCAAATCGAGAACTCTAGAGGTTTCCATTCCTAGTTAAGTCAACTTACTCACCGTCGTCATGGTAGGGTCGGTTTTTCACCAGTGGTGGTGGTGGCTCTTTCAGTAGTCGAATTCGCAAGCCACAAACCCCGCTCCCCACTAGTTACAATTTGTCTGTCGCCCCTCCCCCATCGTTTCCATCTACGTCCATTGGATTTCTCTTTGCTTTTGCATGGTCCCAGATTTCTCCAAACCAAAGCTTGCCAGGCTTCAAACCTTTGACAAAAATGGATTGGCGAGGGTGGCGTTCCCTTCTCTCATCAAGTGGCAGCCTGTCCTGCCTTGACTAGTGCCACAATTTTTTTTTTTAATATTACATATAGTTCTCTTTTAATATTTTTTATAGTAATCAGCAGGTTCACTCCACCTACCAAGTGGTCCCCCTAAGGGAAAAAAGAAGAACCCTTCTTCTTCCACTGAGCTTCCTTATATTTTTCAAGAAACCTGGTTCCTACCACCCTATGATAATGAAAGGAGAACTAGTGGTGGCGGTCAACTAATTTCGTAGTAAACTAATCTCACAAAATCTTGCAAATAATAGATACGGGCATTCAGACAAGAAACAGATGATTTAATTTCCGCAGTCTCGGAGCCAATCATCTCCTGAGCTAGAAGCGACGAAAATTTGTACAAGAGTCTTTTCTCGCTGGACATCATGCTTCCGCTCGAAATCATTGGGTGTTTGGGATCAAACCAATTCTCTTGAATTTGAGAAGGATGGACAATTGTTTACCTCAACCAATGTGAAAAAAGGGGCATGCTAATTAGACTCTAGCGAATTTGAGTCGATCATGTAAGTTCATCTTCTAAAATCTGACGATGCCATTGAATGATCGAAACAAAGTTCAATCAAGAGCGGAAACGGTCCACATCTGTTGGCAACGAAAAGTAGAGAGGGAAGAAAGAGAGCTTGCGAGCATCATGTTTTTGAACTGGAATGTATAACCACGTCACTCTAGACTTTCCTCAAATGATCAACAGGCCATTGGCCTTGCACGAAGAAGCAACAAGTTAGTGATGATATCAGCTTCCTATAGGGCTACCTTTGGATCAGACACCACCCCCCCTCTCCCAAAAAAAAAAAAAAAACGAAAGAAAATTAAAAGGAAAGTAGAAAAACCTCCTCCAAAGTTTTACATGGAAAGTAAACAAATTGAAGCCGCCCCATTTTCGCCTTCTCCAATGTCTCCCGGGTCTCAAATCAACCCAGAAGTCCTCTTCGTAGGCACGTAGCTGCGGCTTCTGGTGTACACATCGGCCTTCACCATCACTTCTTCCCCGAATTCACACGGCTTGTCTTCATCGATCCTCCCGATTCCGGTGCTGAAACTCCTCGG
Organism: Eucalyptus cladocalyx; assembly: GCA_017140615.1. NCBI lineage: Eukaryota > Viridiplantae > Streptophyta > Magnoliopsida > Myrtales > Myrtaceae > Eucalyptus > Eucalyptus cladocalyx. The sequence continues at coordinate 12,609,713 of CM029524.1, read as the reverse complement.
CATCTTATTATTCGTTGCGGTCATCGGGGACTGCGCAGCAACATGCTGTGTCCTCGTGAGGTCCGACCTGACTTTGCTGCTCAGGCTCCTAAGGGAGGCCAGCCTCACAAGCTCCCGGTAGTCCTCGTCTGTGTTGGCACTGCCCGACTTGCTCGAGCTGACGCTGAAGATCCGGGGCAGGGTGTTGATCTGGCCTGTCGGGCAGCCCATGACGTTGCCATACCCGATGTGGCCCGAGCAGTCGGTCAGGCTCCGCACGTAGAAGTCTCTGGCCTTGATGAGAATCCTAATGGGTGCCTTCAGTAATTTGCTCAACTTGGTGGCTTCCTTGCAAGCATTTTTCTTGGTTTTAGGCATGGTGCTGATGAAAGATTTTGTGAGATTGATTCGCTAATTGCAAGGATTGTCAACTTGTGTAGAAAAATGTGAGCTGGGGGAAGTTGGTCAGGTGGGAAGTGATAGAGATCTTTTTAAGGGGATAAGGAAATGACGCCAATTGTGCTAATGAAATCGGAGGGATTTCCTTATGGAGTTGGCCTGGCTAGTTTTAGGTGACGGGCCATAGCACGGATTGCAAAAAGTGAAAGTGATGGGGTTCAGATTTAAATGTTCTATATAATCATAAAGATCGGTGGATTTATATGTGGACGGCGTCAAAAGCTAAGAAAGCAATGTGAAAGGGGAACTTTAGAAGCAGAAAAAAAAAAAGACAGAAAATAAATCCAACTTTGAGATCATAAAATCACCGTGGAGAATATAATCCTTCCCCAAAAGCATCTTAATATGATTTCAGTCAACCACAAATTCAATAAAAGAATTATGTATAAAAATACTTTGCTTAAATCCAACCGAGAGATGGATCCTGTCAATTATGGGGCTTTAGACCGTCTAAGTTCTTTAGATGGAAAAATATTGCTTGGACTTGTTCTAAATCAAGCTGACATTGACGGGACACCCATTTTCGTCCTAAATTTTGTCCACTACAACAAGTAATGTTTTATATTTCAACGCTAAACACGCAAGTAATTTTATATAGGGGATGACCATGGTTTTAAGATAAAACTTGAAACCTGAGAACCAAAGTTTCAGGTTTCAAGGTATTCAAAGTAAATTTGAGGTTCTAAAAAAATGAGAAATCTATTTCGATGAGTATGTTCCAGGTTCTTAGTTAGAGGAATCTGGAACCTAAGATCTCAAACCTAAAACAACTTTTAATGTTTTTCTTGATCTATGTCTCCGTGTGATCCTCCAATATTCTATGACATTCGATGATGATTATATAATCTAGAAGCACTAGTCCAAGTTTTCATTTTATGACTAAGATTTTTACTTTATTAATGCTCATATTTTGTGTGTGTTTAAATATAAATTATGGTTAGTGAATTATAATTGTTTAAATGATAATATAGGCGGAACCTTAGTAAAACCTAAAATCAACCCTGGAACCTATGATAAGGTAGGTTTCAAGTTCTAGGGTATGCAAGGTAAGTTCTAAATTCCAAAAAATGAGAAACCTATTCCAATAGGCATGTTCCAGGTTCTAGGTGAAACCTGTACAAAACCTAGAACTACTCATCCATAATTTATATAGAACAAAAAACCCTAGAATCTGCTAATGGGAAAGGCCAACTGAGTGTCTGTAGGTTCATGCGTGAGTCAACAGTACATTCTCAGGAATCCCTCCTATTTTGGTTTTCTTAATTTACACAAACGAACGCAGTAGAAGCGAGTATTGTCATACTACCGCACTAGATAAAGTCAATCAGCTAATTAGGCTGATTGGAGATCTTAACTATATATGATCAAGACAGATTAATACATGACTCTGCATGGTCTAAGAAGTTGTGATATCACAGTAACCCCAGTGATTTTCTTAAATAATCCATTCGAATCACGGTCAAACCGAATGCAAATAAAATAGTCATTTTATTGCACAGAACTGGTTTCTATCGCTGCCAGTTTTATCGGCCCTACAGTTCAATTAAAGCATCAATCAGCGTCGACACAGACGACTGAATTGATATTTATTATCCTGACAAACATAAGAGACAATTTCCAACTCTATAATAACCAAAAACAGAAAAATCCAGTAGGATTGTGTTCTGTGTTTTGTTTTTTATTCCTCAATACCGGATAACTTTCACGACATGGATTTTACTTGATGCGAAACCTTGAAACATTTGAAATAGGGGTGATCGGTTCCCGGTTCGGTCCGGTTCCAAAGTGGAACCGGGAACCGGACCGGGAGAATCGGTTCCCAATTTTGGGAACCGTGGACCGGACCGTTTGGTCCTAGGACCGGGAACCGGACCGGACCATTGGTTCCGGTCCGGTCCGGTCCGGTCCAACAAAATCGGCATTTTCCTTTTTCACTAAAGAAAAACCATGCTCCGGACCATCAATCAAATTCGGTTCCTGGGCGTTCTAATAAAACTACTCACACATATTTCCATGCGCCACGTGCAAAATATTCACACTTCATTTGCGTGAATATCAATCATAGTTTATGTGTTTCACGCTTAATTTTAAGCATAAAAGCCATGAACAATTTGATTAAAGGTTATGCTTAGTTTAGGTTTTATAGACAATCTCTCTTCTATGCTTTGAATGTTTAGTTGATATCAAACTCTTTGAGGGTTGAAGTGCCTTGTTGTTTGCGAGTGAGGGGAGCAAGAGAGAGAGTGTGAGCACAAGGAACTCCTAGAGCCTTGTCTCACATCGAGTAAAAAATGAAACTAACAAGTAAGTTTTCTCTATAAATAAAGAGTAACAACAAAGCTTTGGTGGTCTCTTGGCCACATAGAAGATTGTTAATTGCAATAAGTTTCATATATAATATTCATATATTATATGTGTTTATATATTATATGTATATAAATTATATAATAAAAAAATTGGTCCAAATCCGGTCGGTCCGATCGGTCCGGTTCCCACCTTGGAACTGGGAACCGGACCAACCGGCCGCCGGTTCCAAGATTAGGAATCGGGAACCGGACCGCCGACCGCGGGAACCACCCAAAAACCGGCCGGTCCGGTCCGGTCCCGATTTGGACAATTTCCGTTGCACACCCCTAATTTGAAATTGTTTCAATATTAACATATAAACGGTTTACAGTTTTTCTTATATTTTCAAAGTTGAAATAACATTTTTTAGGGTTTTGACGGGAAAGTTAATAAGTAAGTTTTTACGTTAAAAAAAAAAAAAAAAAAAAAAAAAAAAAAAAAAAGGCCGAAACATGCATGTCCACTTGTCACAAAGGATGAGACGAGAGATGAACCTTGATCGTAGTTTTCAATGATTTAATTTTGGTGGTTTACCGGTTAACTTTAGAATAAGGAAAAATCACCGTTAAGAATCAATGCTGTTTTAGGAAATCGGTCCAATGACATCCCTTGACATCAAAGATAATGGTATTTCAATTCGCTTTGATTTGAAGTGTTCAAAGGTATACAATTTCGCTCGCCCAGATGTCATTAAAATCAATACTTTAATCTTTAAAATCATCCTCCCGTAGTGCATGATTTCTGGACCTGAAAAGGACATGTTGAGTATTAAGTAAGCTCTTACTCTGGCAGCCGTGATAATCAGAATCGCTATGTTTTAGCCCAAGATCATGATAAATTCAAATTTCTACTAAAAAAAGACTTTTCTGCAACAAAAATAATTATCCAATTATTGCAATCAATATCAGCATGATCAGCGTTAGCTTTTGTTTAAGGTTGATCGAATCGTAGTCTAATTAATCTACAAACAGTATTGAGTAGGACCCACAAGTTTGTTTAATTAATTTTCTTGACAAGTAAATACCCACCACGGTGTATTAATATAATCGAAGTTGATCTATCACGTTGGCCTCCGTTTAATTTCATGAATCTCAATTTTTAAAGTGAAAGGGACAGATAATGCTGGATTATATACAAAGATGGGAGCCAGTGCTGCAATGTGGACAAATTTTAACATACTCACGTTGTAGTATATTATATGATACTACTTGCATAACCAATTCTTATGTAGGATACTCCTATCATAATTTAGTGCCTAAGAAAGTGCTAGTGAGATGAGCATGAGATGGAGAGATTTTGATAGTTCGTACAAATTTCCATGTTTTTTTTGCAGCTTTCAAATGCTTATTAATCAAGTTCATTTCAAAGACAAAAAGATGAATTAGGATAAAAAGACACGATCTTAGTTGCATTGTTAAATCATTGATTTGAAAAAAGAATGTCTTTTTTGCAAGAAGTTTTGATCAGAGAGACCAGAGGAAAGGATTGGGAGTTTTGTCCGAGGTTTCAATTGTTTCGCAAAAAATGAATGTTTCTTAAAATTTTTTCCTAAGAATGATAGTTTGTATCGCTTGAAATAATTAGTCAATGAAAATGTTTGCATTATCGACAATAATTTATATTTAAGTATTTTTGTGGGTGATAAAAAAATATATTGTTTACTTTACCAAAATAAATAAATAAATAAATATATATATATATATATATATATATATATATATATTGTTTACTATTTTTGTAAGCAATACAAATAAATATTTTAAAATGATATATTTTCCAAATAATTCATCTTCTGCGAAATAAATGGAGCTTAAACAAGAAAATGAAGGGTTGCTAGATAGGTTCAACTGAATGAGAAAGTGTTTAAGACTAGTTAGCATTGACGAAGTATATTATAATGTAGTATGAAAATAACTAAAGAGGAGGATTGGATGTTGAATTCCTTTTCTAAATTAGGGACCTCTTCAAAAGGTAAATTGACATTAATGTTTAACTCTTTTACGCATAAAATTGAGATAAATCGAGATGTTGAATGACTTCCTTCTTTTTTGTTTGATCAAACAAAAGGAATACATTGAACATTTAATAATAGTTCAAGGGTGACATCATGCGAATAGACCAAAATTTATGAGCTACCAATATCATTTTATTTAGGTATAAGTCACAAAAAACCTTAAACTATACCTATTGTGACACATTTATTTCAAACCTTTTTTTTTCGATACCAAAAATCTCAAACTTGTACCCGTGTAATATATTTACTCCAAGTTTTTTTTTATGGCACCAAAGACCCCAAACTTATATCCATGTGACACATTTACTCAAGTTTTTTCTTGTGACACAAAAAATCCCAAACTTGTACTCATGCAACACAATTACCCCAAATTTTGAGGTAAATGTGCTACACGGATACAAGTTTAGGGTCTTTCAGTGTGGCCAAAGATAGTTTGGCATAAATATGTTACAATGGGCATAGTTTAAGGTTTTTAGTGGTTTTTTCTCTTTTATATATGACCAAATGTTCTTTTCGGAGACAAATTCAGCTTAAAATGGTTTTAAAATATGGAGGGCTTACTCTGCACAACAGCAATGAAACTCATGCAAAGCGTCAAGCCGAATTTGGCGCTCGAGAGAGGGCTAAAACCGAAGTAAACTTCTCAACAAAGTTCATGTTCTTTTGTTGTTCATGTTGAACAAAATAAGGAGCAAAGCTTGATGCCATGACATCATAGGTAACACCAAAGCATCAAATATTTCATAATGGACAAAACGTTTCGATTAAAAAGTCATGGAGAAAAGTACAAAAAAAATCTTAAACCTATTATACTTGTGTCAATTCAATTGTAAATCTTTCAATTGTGTAAATTTAATCTTTAGCTTTTTGACAATTTTTTAATATAATATAATTAGCAAATTTTGGCCATTCTTCTTTCTTTTTTTTTTTTTGCACCAACTGTTGGCTTGCAACGGCTCCAAGTGACCATCACCAACCATAGGCAAGGCCAACAAGGGCATCACGACCCTCCCTTGGATCATGGCGAGGGCATGGAGACCTCATTGGAACCCTGACTTGGATCTGGGTGAGGACGTAGAGGACCATTGCCGACCTAGAGTTGTAAAAGAAACAAAGAAATAAAATAAAAAGGAGAAAAGAAAAATATATTAAAAAATCATAAAAATTTGTCCTAATTAGCGCTAGTTGTATCATTTAGGACAATTGGTGACAATGTTAGCGATTTTTGTGCAAAATTGATTGGGTGGACTACATTCGCAAATCGTTAAAGGGTTTATAATTCAACTAGTACAATTGAAAATTTTAGACTGAATTGGTATATGTTCAGTGAGTTTATGAATTTTTTGGTACTTTTCCAAAATCATGTGGATACTCAACAAAGTTCAATTCAGGCAGAAAAGAAAAAAAAAAAATGAAGGACTTCCAATGCTTTTTCTCTAGATCAACTAGGGCCGCCGGGTTCACTATGTCAAAAGGCCGCGATTGATAATCCTCTCGAGGCTTTAGTTATCAGAAGGCATAAATTGAAAAACGAAGGAAGACCGTCTAACTCACTCGGTGCCTCCATTGTAACTCGATAAGGATCGATGGTTTGCATAAATGTAGCACCGGATAAAGACCGCAATGGAGGCAGAGGAGCTCTTCTCCTAAAAACAGCCTCAACCGTCACAACACTCTTAACATCCACATGTATCACGGAGACAGTGATGGTGATTAACATCCCTACCTAGTCGGCATGCAAAACAATCAATAAAATTTCAATAACGGATACAACGTCAAGTTTCAATAGCATAGAGAATTAGAGTCTTCGGTTTCATGTAAATGTAGCAAACGGCAATCACAAACATTTCAATATTCCCACCCAATCATCGAATGGAGACCCTCGTCTAAAGCCACAGCAGTTCCAAAACCGCAAAACCGCTTAAAAAGAACATCGCATCTAGTAAAATTTCCAGTGAAGTACTTCATTTGCCATAATCCAGTTAAGAATTTTACATTAGAATCCCTCCCCCCCTGCAGGTACTTCAATGCAGCATTCACAAAACTCCGTTCCCTCCAATGCAGACAAAGATGCAAAGAAAATCACTTCTATGTTGGTCAGGCAAAATATTATATCAAGGTCATGGGTAATCCATGCACGCAGATTGATCATTCTTGTGTTTGGCTTATGTTTGTGCATCGAGCTAGGATATGCATGGCGTCTTCAGTTTATTCTGTCGATCTTTTACAGTTGGTGCATAGAATCTGGAATCTGACTTCAGGGGGCATTCATTGACGATTAAGCTGCTTTCTGATATTTCAATAAGTCAGCTAACGATTGATAGTGGTACTTGAGGTCTGCCTGGAGGCCAACTGAAAAGAACTTTTGGAAGTAGAGTTCTCTTTCTGATCATACCGTTGGTTAAGGGTTACTAGTTGTTTAGGTTGCGCACGATGGATTGGCCTTACCTACGTCCTGCCATCATCAGGAAGTGGAGATTCTCTTGCTTTCACTTTAAAGTTCTTGAGTTAGGTTCGATGCTCTGCAGGTATCGTTTTGATCTTATATGGCAGTTGCTCAAGTACTTTTCTTTTCCATTGTAGAGAGCCTCACCCAGTTTACCAAAAAAATATTCAATGGTTGTAAAGGGCCATGTCAATTATTAATGTGGCGCATTTTTTTACTTATACACAATAATACATTGTCACGTGTTAGCTGAGGTGGAATGTTCATAAAATTCTAAACGCAAGTGAACGTGTCGAACAAGTAATATAATAATAAGAAAGAGTATTGTCCCACGAAGATTGATGATTAATAAACTAATTAAATACTAAAATAGATTAATTATAAAATTTATCTACTAGATTAAAATATAATTGAGAATAAATTAAAAACAAAATTTGGAGACTAAATGCAGTAAATCAAATAGATAAATATGTTAGAGCATCCGATTTCACCATAACCAACTAAATGTGAATTTTAGATTGTTATGGGTACAAAAACGATATCAAACATGTGATAACAGAATTTCCTAATTTATTTACTATCATATCTCTAGGTATAGCAAACCTACTCAGTTTATTAATCCACTATATCTCTATATGAATTAAAATAAATATAAGTGCATTAAAAACTATGAATATTCCTGGCTTACAATGAATCTTTTGAATCACTTTATCACTGAAAGCTACACAAGTAACGCGGTATATATATATATATATATATATATCACGTTTAATTCATAGTTATATATTATAATGAACAATTGCATATTATCACTTCTTAGTTTCAAACATGCACATCAGATCATTCAAGTGGTGATTAGTCACTCAAAAGCATTATGCACAATAGTATATAACTCACATGAATGAAATCAATTGCAAAACATAAAAATCATGAAATTCACATCATCATATCATCATGGTTATGCTACATCATAACCCTAATAAAAGAAAATTAGAACATAGTAGAAGAAGAAATAAAAATATAAATCAAATCCAACATCTTGAATAAAAAAAACAAGAATTATGTTACAATTTTTGTCTTCTCTTTAAAATACTCGAAAAACTCTCATAATAATAAAAAATATTTAACAAAAACCTAGCTGCTCCCTCAAGTTCTCAATTTTCCTCTATTTATAGGATATATCCATGATCCTTATCTCTAAGCAATTGTGCATAAGATTAGGGAATAAATCAGAGGATCTTGGATTTAATATCTATCTTCCAACGCTTGCAAATAATATTAGGGAACAAAATCAAGGATTCCCTAATTTGATATCCATCTTCCACAGCTTTTTTATTTGAATTTTTGATTTTTGCCAATTTTTTTCCTTATCTTCTCCATATCTTATTATTTTGCATAAATAAGGAAAATTTGAATAATTAGAAAGAAATCCAAATATTTTCGCATAGATATTATATTATTTGTTGCCTAAAATAGGTCAAATAACTCTATTTTTATAGAATTATCATGGAACAACAAGTAAAAATCCGATTTTTCTCTTCTCCCTCAATCACTCACTTTCCTCTCTGCCGATCTGGTTGTAGTCTGTGGCTAGTGGCGTCACATTTAAGTTTCTTTTTGGCAGGCTCTTCAGATCTAGCTGTCCATGGCCACCAGTGTCAAACGAATCGTTGTCACTTGTGGCCATGGGTGAGCGAGGACGACGGAGGGTGTTTGGCTTGGACGCAGCAGTGTCGGGTTTGGCAGTGCAGCCTTAGGTATGGAGTAATGGTAACCAGATTTGGACTTTGTCGCTTGCAATTGTTACCGTGGAAACTAGATCTGGACTTTGTAGCTCGCCTTCGTTGCTTGCAGTTACAATCACAACAACCAAATCTGAACTTTGTTACTCGCTCCTTGCCTTCAATGGATTGGCAAACTGATGTCACTGCTTGTTGCAGTGCTGTTGTCGTTTCAGTAGGTGGATGGATGAGCAAAGCTTGCGGCCATATCCGAGTCCAGATTTGGACGAGTAATGAGCCGACCACGAGTGATGACGGAGGGGTAGCTTGGGCTGACTGCAAGCGACGCCGGAAGGGGTGGAGATAGGTGGTGCTGTGTGATGAAGGGAGAAGCCGTAGCGGCCATGGACGATAAAGCAGAGGAACGTGGGTAATGGAGGAAGGAGAGAAAAATCAGATTTTTATTTTTCGGTTCCACTTCAATTGACTTGGGTTGATTTATCATTGAGTATGAGTAAAAAAAAAGTGCGTCAATTGATTGCAACTACCGAATATTTTCTCCGGTTTAACCTCCCTTTTGTGCACACTTGCTAGGAGTGCCTTCTTTACCTGGATCCATACCTTCTGGCAGTGATTCTTCAACCCCGTCGATGAATGACAAAGGACTTCAAGGCAAAAGTGGTAGGCGTGGAGTGTCTGATGACAGTTTGTGATTCAAATCTGCGTACTCTGCCGCTGCTAATGTTGTTAGAGCTGAGTAATAATGGTCCCAAAGGCTTATACCTATATTATTCTCGTGACCGAGATCAATACAAGTCCCTATTTCCTTCAAGAGGGAAGACAACTTCCCAGGCCTTTGCTTTACCTTTTGGGCAATTGTATCAATTGATCTACCAAATGAGGGGTTATCATTAGGTACACTGAATTCATTATTATCAAAGGTGGCTCGCTTGATTTTACGAACAATACACAATGCACATTATGCATGCCCGAGTTTTTCTTATGAAGAACTGTGAATATGATATCACTACAGTTTTTTTGGCCTTCGAGATCAGTTCCTACATACAAGTGCAGAGAAAAAGTGGTTGGAGATTGAAAGCAATTTGTAAACTCACAGTTAAGAAATGGGATTTAAGAAATGCGGTTATGAAAGTCATGTAACAAGCAATCTGACCAATTCCAAAGAAAGCCGCTTGAGTTTCACAGTTGATCTATGGCAAGTTTGATTAGACTAGTTAGGTTTTTTTTTTTTTTTTTTTTTTTTTTTTTTTTTCACGGAGACTAGTTATGTTTGTTTTTTTTTTTTTTGGTCAGTCCTACTTTATTCCTACTATACACTCACTTGCAGACTTGTGACATGCCTTTTGCAGGGCGTGGGAGTCGCAACCCATTCTCGAAACTTACGCGTCCCTACCCCCATCCCCCCTGAGGAGGTGGGGATTTGAACCCCTCACCTCCCCCTTCCATGTTGGAAGGGTGGCCACTGGGGCGAACCCCCAGTGGTTAAGACTAGTTATGTTTAATCGTATAAAAAAAAAAAAAAAAAAAGAGTCAAGCAAAGCCCGTTCAAATAATGGGTTCAATGGGCCTTGTGATTCAATAGTATCTTGATAAAGGATTAGCTCTAATGAGACCCTCAAAAGCCCTAAAAGGGGGAACGTGACCATGTTTTCCATGGAAATTGTCTTGTCATCGACAATTTTTCCCAGTTGGAAATGCATTTCGATCTTCGAAGGTGTATATATGAGTCCACCATCCGCAACTAAAGATTTGAAAGTTTAGACAATAGTTATATCATATTATCTTTACTAAAATTACGTATTTTACTCTTGTGCATCCACAAGATTAAAATGGTCAAACAAAAGTTTCTTTCTAGAGGATTGGCTTACTTTCAAAATCCTATAATCAGTCACTAGTTTTTCGCATGACCAAGTAGATAGGGTTTGAGCTTTACCCGAAAAGAGAAACAATAAGAACTCTTGCACTTACTTTGTGAAAGTCTTTTGGTGACATTGCGAATAGTCTCCTTACAGCAATTACATGCATATGTTTTGCTTATATAAATCTCAATATCCTTGCCTCTTTTTTTTTTTCTTCTTGTTTTCACCTAGCAAATTAGTTGATTGTCGAGAGATAGTGATAGAAGTCTCGATCCGTCCCCAAAGATCGAGGTAAACAGAGAATAACTAAGCTAAACACATGCATATGTAATAACATTAGACCTCTTCCAGGTAGGGGTGTCAGTAACCGAACCGAAAACCAAAGCGAATCGAGCCGAAAAATTCGATTTTTTCAGTTTGATTTTCATTAAAAATCGAAATTTTTCGGTTCGGTTCGGTTTTTATCGGTTAACCGAACCGAACCGAACCAACAAACCAAAAAAATAGAACCATTAACCAAACTGGCAAAGAGCAACCCTATCTCTCTCCCGTCTCCTCTCGTCTTGAAGGTGCGACAGCGACGGCGGCAAGGACGGTGACGGCAACGGCGACAAGGACGGCGATCGATTGAGGGACACCGTGGCCTCCAGGCCTTCCATTTCGAAGCCCCGCCTCACGTTCCGCCACGCCTTTTTCTCTTCTTCTTCTCCTTCTTCGTCGGCAGCGGCGACTCATGGAGCTGTGTGCTGTGCTGGGTCGAGCAACGGCACTTTGGAGACTGACCCTTTTGTCCTCACGACGCCACTCTACTATGTCAATGCCCCTCCTCACATGGGTAGCGCCTACACCACCATTGCTGCTGATGCCATCGCTCGCTTTCAGGTTTGTCTTCAGACATTGTTCGTCTTTCATTGCCGACGTTCCTTTTTTATTTTTTCGTTTGCTTTTTGGTTGTCTGCGAGTTATGGGCGTCGGTAAAGGCAAAACCCATGTTTCTTGATCCCCTTTTTGGTGTCATTAAGAGTAGAGATCAGTGTCAATAGTCGGTTGTTTCTTTTATCATAGTAGATACGAATAAAGAGTACTGGTTTATTGGTTGAACTTCTGCCTTGATGCAAATGAATGAGTCTGCTTGTAGCTAGTGGGGATGAGTTTTGTTCCTCAGACAAAGCTATTGCTTCGTAATTCGTTCTTTAGCATTGGCTGTTTGTGGTAAACTAATGCACTTTATTAATCAAGATTTGATTTTTCTTTTGTTTAAGCTGGGGTTGGATTGGAAAATTGGCTCCAGGAATCACTTCTACATAAACAATGACTTGGTTCTAACTTCTGTTACTTCAGATTAAAAGGCTTACAATTATAATTCTTTTTTTTTTCGTGGGCTATAATCCATTTCGAGCGTGAATTTATTTTCCTCGGGTGCTCCGTAGGAATCCTTCCTATTTATGCGCTTGAACAACGTTCTGGTTTCGGTTACTAGATCCGGAGTCACTTCTAACGTTTTGTTTCTTTGACTTGAGTCGACCCGCAAATCTGAGTTGTCCAACATGAAGGTAGGCTTTCCTGATGCTGATAAAGTTTGTCTGAATTACTCTGATCTCTGAGCTGAGAATGGAGAGAGCTGCACTTGCAATTTTTGAGCCATTCTGTTTTGGTGAGCTTGTTCATTAGGTAGGTGAGAACCATAGTTTAATTGCTTGAGGTTTTGGCTTAAGACCGATGGCCGGGGTAAAAAACTGAGTACTTCGTTAATTAATGCAGAGAAGGCTATGGAGGAAATAGAGCCTTTTGGGTTTTGGTACATTGACAGAGGCAGTTTCTTATTTGATTCATCCAGGCATGATGGGCTCTGTTGTTATAAGTGTTGGCGAAAATGAATAGCTTGCGCATTCTCCATAGGAAGATTGTTCATCTCCTTGTTATTGAGGGCAGGCAGTTTTTAGTTTCGAGAAATAATTTACGGAAATTCAAGTGGCATTCCAATTATCGGTTATCTTTGAATGAGTGTGTTCTAGATGGCAAGTGGCGTGTTGTTTCCATTAACTTACATATTCTGATGCATGTCCCGATTTAGATACAGGGAATAGCATAAATGGTTTTGGTTAGGCTCAACCTTTCTATGACCTCACGTCTACCACTAGAGAATGACTTATCTAGAAATCCATCTTTTAGGTTTCATTTGCATGGAGAACAATGTTGTGATGAAGATCAAGTTACCTCATTCTTTCTGCACACAAGTTCTATATTACCACGTTCTTTTGCTTCGTCACGTATTGGTTCAGGAGTTTGTTTTTTAATTGGACACTTTCAGACTGACCGTACAGAATGGTTGATAGGAGTCTTGGCTATAAATATGGACTTTGAAGATGTGAAGTCGGATCTATATGCCTTGAGAAAATTATATGAACAGAGTAAGAACCTTTGTTTCAGTTGGAGTGCATGATGTTAAAGGCTTTTTTGACATTGTTTGCAACCAAAAAAAAAAGAAAAAACTGTCTTCACCAATATCAAGCCTTTTCAGATTGATCTTGTTCTTAACTTTTGTACATCAAGACTCATGTCATATTTTACAGTATGCAGTGTGCGTATTTTGAATTGGTTGAGTTCAGGAAGCCCTTCCCTGGCATGAGTTGCATCTGTTAATGCTTGAAGCCCACAGGTTCTGCGCATTTAGGGCGAGATTTGAGTGAGAACATATTGGAGGTCTTCATTTGTGTGATTTCTAATCATAGTGGATTTCACTTTGTACAATGTTACTGTATGGAGAGTTTGCTTGCCAAATTTAATGTGTAGAGAAGAGTATTGACTGAGGCCCCTGCTTTAAACTATGCTGTCTTTCTTATACATGTATCTGTCATTATATGTACGCAATAAGAAGAGAAATGTTTACTGTACAGGTTTTGCTGACAGAGTTCAAAAGTCTTCCTCCGCTGTTTGAGGAAACACCCAATGCTGTCCATGAATTGACTCTTGCAAGTAAGATCAAGTTTACTCTTTATTGTATTTGATTCTTTCTCCTTGTTGTGGGCCTAGAATGATGCTTTAGTGGTATGCAAATAAAAGTGGAGAAATCTGAGTTTAACGAAAAAAAAAAAAAAAAAAAAGTTGAAAACCAAAAACCGAAAAACCGAACCGAACCGAAATTTTGGTTCGGTTTGTATTCGGTTCGATTTGGTTTCAATTCGGTTCGGAAGATTTTTCTAACGGTTCGGTTCAGTTTGGTTTTTTAAAAACCGAACCGAACCGTTGACACCCTTCTTCCAGGTCTATCACATAAACATTGACATGGGCATAGACACCCTTACACATGGTTATATGGGAATAAAACAAAAGAAGTCTCTATCTCACATACGATTATCAGAACAACAACATGAGGTCTCAGACAAGCAAACTGGGAGAACAAATAAGCCAAAGACAACATTTTGAGAAGCAGCAACAATATAAGGGTCTTTTATTAAATACTAGGGTATTTATGAATTAGGAATTAGCCACCTTGACGACCCATCATCTCGAGCAAGTCCAGCTCCTTAATCTCCCGACGGTGATGGTCACTATGGTACTGATGACGATGGTGGCGGCAGCGATCACCATCCATCCCCAACCTCATCTCCAAGTCCAACTCACGATCATTATCACATCTCCCTCGACCCCCATTACCACCACCTTCACTCGGCACCTGATGATAATGATGGTCCTTCACTTGATAAAGCCCAAGATTCCCATTCCCATCAACCATCGGATGACAGAAGTAACTGCTGGCTGGCCTCTGAGCTAGCTGAGGCAGCGGCTGGTGGTGGTGATCCGGCACCTGCTGGGGGCAGTTACCGCTTCGGGCTGCATGTCCAAGCCACGGGAAATGGCTGCCTTCGACAAAGACAATGACTGCTTCTTGGTGTTGTGGTAGTAGTGATCAGGACCACAAGCTGGTGGTGATCATTTCGGAGGAGATGGAGTGGTGACACTCCTGATGTAGTTTTGCAAGAGGTTGGAGTTGTTGGTATCGCGTAGCCTCTTACGCTTGGTGCCATTCCAGTGATTTTTTATGCTGTTCTCAGTTCTTCCAGGCAATTTCTTGGCTATCTCCGTCCATTTGTTCCCAATCCTCTTGTGTTCCTGAATCAGGATCTCGTCTTCTTCGATGCTCCACGAGTCCTTCTGCATATCTGTCATTAGATATACTTCCTATGTATGCGAATCATTTATCAAACCTAAACGTGATTCTTTTTCTGAATATTTGACTAAATGAGTATGGCAGTCAATGTAAATTCATATAATGGAAGGTACAATGGAGGAAGGAGTCTAAAGATAGAGCAAATTATGGGCAAGCTAAATTTAAAGGAAAAAAAAGGGGAAAAAAAAACCTTGATATCAGGCCTCAGATGGTTATACCATCTGTCCCTGCACTGTTTTCTGTCTTTCCCCTCCATCCTTTGAGCAATCCGAGACCACCTTTTCCTTCCATGACTCTTAACCAACATCTTTAAGCGGCTGCACAAAAAAAGAAAAAGATATACAGAATGAATAATTTTCTTCATCACATGTCACCCCAAAATTTTGAGAGAAAAAAATGCCCAGAAACGCTAATGAGGAAAATAAACTAAAAACACAGAAGTCAAAAGAAAAACATTCAAAATCAGGGGGAAAAAAGATGAAGAAGAAGAAGCAATCAGAAAAATAACATTTTTTAAGTCTTAACCTGTCTTCGGTAGGAGTCCACCGGCGTTTGACGACCAAGGGCTCCTCGTCAGCCTCGTCCTTCTCGTTCTCTTTTTTATTTTTCTCCGTCTTCTGCTTCGGCTGCTGCTGCGGCAAGCCTGTCTCCACCTCTCTCTTCCTCCGATCATCACGACCGTCATCCTGCTCACGACCCCATTGGTGGTCCGAGCTCACACTGGCCTCCTCACCGAACCTCTCGTTCAGTGATCCGAGGTCATTTAAGTTGAGCCAAGGCACGACTGCCTCACCGAACCTCTCGTTCAGTGATCCGAGGTCATTTAAGTGGAGCCAAGGCACGACCGCCTCACCAAACCTCTCGTTCAGTGATCCGAGGTCATTTAAGACAAGCCAAGGCACGACCTGGCGGTCCTCTGTCACTGGATCATGATAAGGACGTTGATCCACTGGACCGTAGTGAAAGAGGCTCTTGAACTCGAGCTGGCCATGTGCCACTATGCCATTGTTGCTCTCTGGTGAGGTTTCCATGGACAGAGGAGGAGGGGTCGGTGGCAGCGGCGGTGCACAGAGGTCGAACCCTCTGGGGAGGGTTGCCGCTGGGTTAGGATTAGGGGATGGGTGAGGAAATGAAGGTTCGAGCTGTGGGGTCGAGACCACCCGAGAGAAAGGATTCGATGAGGACCCTTCGATGGAGAAGGCGTGGTCGTCGTTGAGAATGTCGGGGCTACAGCTGTGGAGGAGATTGTAGAAATATATTTCTGCGAGAATAACGATTTGAACTGGGACCCTTTGAATTAGGATTGTGTCAAACATATTTAAAGCGAAAGTGAAATAAACAAGCAATTTTAAAAGATCAATCGTGCATGATACAAGAAAAGAGCATTAGACACTGCATAATTTCCTATAATATTTATAATTTCGCCAACCTTAGGCTTAGGTGAGGCCAAGTGTCGTGGTGGTGGTGACTTTTTTGGTCATTGGGTCGCGATTACCATGACTCAAATCTTCATTGAGAGAGAGGGAGGGAGAGAGAGGCAGGGATTAAAACTTGGGTACGAGTGATTTTTGCAGTTTCCAAAAAGAGCGAGACGATTCAGTCATTTACAAAACATTTTTTTTTCTCGAAGGTGGCAAAATCATTTCGTATCAACATACACATAGGTTGCCCCCTGTCGCGACCCGATCTTGCCGCCCTCCTGTCAAAAAGGAGGAAAGGTCGGGTTTAGGGATACTTGATCACAAGATCACGAGCTCTCCAAGCTCATACCCCGCGTGATAGCGAATTTTATACAGTCTAATCATTTATAACAACCTAAAAATAGACGGGAGTCGCCACTAGCCTTACTTTGAGCGTCGGCTAGAAGACCCAATCGAGGGTCGGGAGTGTTCCCTCAATTCCTACGTAACCAGATATTTAAGTTCGGGGACTTGGGTTACGTTAATATTTCTATTAACGCCATTTCGATACCTAAACAGTATATTGTGTTTTCCTAACATGTTCATACATTTCTTTTTACATTTTTGGGATCATCAATTCTAGACTAAGTGATCATGCGTGGTTGTTTACCTTCATTCTATTCTGTTCCTAAAAAAATGAAAGGAAAACAATCAGTTAAGATGGTGGAGGTCGATGTCCACCATCTTCACGCATAGAAATCGTTATTATAACGAATGGACATAGACATCAGACATGAACATGAATCCAGCAAATTCAAGTCACAAACAGCACTTATAACCTGGCAACAACATATTATGAATATAAATGACATTCATAACCAAGAATACAGCATGTTCAGCAAGAACAACAATGATTCCAGTAAACTTGAGCCATGTATGGTAAGAGTAGACATATTCAGCGAGCCCACAATGCAGCAGGTATACAAATTCAACAAATAGCACATGCCGAGATGAAGATTATGCAAGCTAATAGTGGCTATGTACTTGCACATAAAATCCAAGCAAGATGCTATGTACTTACACATACAACCCAAGCAAGATGCACACTATGCTTCAACATATCCATCACATGTGAAGTGAAGTTTCAACCAAACCCAAAATGGAGTAGCAATTAGCATGTGAAAAGAAAAGCTACAACTCACATATGCAGCCAGAGAAGATTTCTCTACATTAACACTTAAAAGATCATGGGAAAGTGACAAACAACCAGGCCCACAAAAACAGAATATGCATTTCTGACCAAGGCAAATTCCAGATTTCAAACTTGATCTAAAAAAAAGAAAAGCAAGGCAAATGGTGTGCAAATTGGACAAACTAGGCATCGTTAGAAAGCTCAAGGTGTCCTTTACAAATTCCTATTAGGTAAGAATTGCAATTTAGGTCTTTTCCTAGCTCAAGCAATGGCATTTGTATAAGCGGTCAGATCAGATCATAACAAGCAGAACACGGCAGCAGATTAGTGCTCGATCTTTGCAAGAAGCATCAGGCAGGGCAAATGATGGCCAAATCGCACATATAATATGTATATGGAAAGCTTGAGAAGTCTATTACAAATCTCCAAAAGACATTAAGTCCTAATAACATCATCTACCAGCTCATTCCAGTTAAAACAGAAGATCGCAGTATGTCAGAACAGCAAACCAACCTAAAAAACTACTGCAGAATCAACAGACTTTGTAGGTGTTTTTGAGCGACCAAACAACATCCATTATGGGCATACGACATATCAAATCGAAGCTCTAAAAGTATATTTTTTATGTCTAGAAGGGCTCGAGGTCAAAAAACCTCATCTAGTACCTCATTTCAGCCAAAACAGTGAGTCACTCATCCGAACTCGAAAATCACAGAATCTCAGCATCCAACTGCAATCGATTCCAGATCATACAAACATCGATTTTAATTAGATTTGCAATGCATCCTGGCCCCAAACCTTCAGTGTCGATCATGCACTTCAACACAAAAGGTTCTCGCCTCATTGGACACTATGATGATCACCAACAACATTGTATAAAGGTAATTGACTGAAGGAAGCACCCATAAGAGAAGCAAAGTCAGCTGAAAACCAATCACCTCAAGTATATAATTTGCTGTCTTGCATATTTTTTTTTTTTTTTGGGCACAAAATCCCCAAAAAACAGTGATTGATATGCAAGAGATAGGACAATAACTGCAAAATTGTACATCTGCAAGAACTTAAGAATCCTATTTCTCTTCTTCAATATAGCGAGTCTCATTCAAAAGAAAACCAGAGCAAAAGCAAGATATCAAAGATGCAATGTATTGTACTGCAAGGTCTCAGTAATTAAAACTAAAGCAAGCATGAGATCCAACAGATGGCAACAACAATATATCCTCAGATAGTTGAGAACTGTCCACATGCTTTTAGTTTCAAATGAGAGGTCTCTCCATACAAGTACGTTTTTGCGCTGAGATATCACTCTCTGTACGTATATGACCCTGAAAAGCTAGACCCGTGATCGGCACGAAGTTTTAAACAAGCAAGCATGAAGACGATGAAGTAACTGATCAGGACATAAGATCATCAATGGTAAAACCTAACCAATATAAAGCATCCACTGATCTATCACACGAGGACTTCATTGACACAGGCTTCACACAAGCATCAATATGGAATCACACCCCATTTCTCTTAGCAACTATTGCTAGTATAAACAGGGGATCAACTGCCGTTGAAGAAGTTGTACCAACCTTGAATGAATCGGCGAATGATCGAAGACCGTCGCTGCCGTCAACACTGTCTGAGCCCTAAACTCCAAGCTCCTTGACCGGCCGTTCCAGCAAGTCAAATCCGGCACGCAAGACAAGCAGAGAGAAAATGTTCGAGTCAGAGAGGACGAACGAGAGAGAGAAATCAGGAGCCAAAACCTTAACAGATCAAGAGAGAGGGAAAGAGAGCTCACGGTTGAGCGAATGATCAAGCTCGAACCAGAGAACCGAGAGCGATTGAGAGCCCCTCGCGATCCCCGACTGTCGGTCTTCGATTTCCGAGAGCGATCCGCCAAACCAGATAGAAAGAACCACAGATCCAGATAAAGTCAGATCCGAGAGGGAGAATCACTGGTCGAGCGAGCGAGCGTCCGATCTCCGAGAAGGAACCAGATCCGCTGTCGTCGTTGTCGTCGCTGTCGCCGCCACCGCCGGTCGACCTTGGATCTGAGCCCCGCACCTCAAACTCCTCGGCCGGCAGTTGCTCTCCTTCTAGGGCTCAAGGATCGTCGGATCTGCAACTTCAACGGTAGCGTTGAAGAACGGCACGTGGATTCAGAGACCCGCTGAGCGGAGAGTCGGGTCTGGTGCCGATCGCGAGGGAGGCGATCGCTAGGGCGGCGATTGCCGCGAGGAGGCGGCGGCGGCCGGCTCCTTCCTCAGGCTTCTCTCGCCGGAGATGGCGGAATTCACCGATGGATCCCTCGGGGTTTTTTTCGGTTTTGGGCGAGCTCTGACCAGAGAGAGCAACTGAGAGAGAGCGTGCTGTGTCTGATGCTATAAGGAAGAAGCATTGAAGATAGTGAATACAAGACCGACGAGCCTCTTTTTTTTTAATCACACGTGTTTGTAGAGCTTGGAGACTTCAAAAGTAAACACACGTGCTCAGGCTATTCTGTTAGATATAAAACCGAAGTTGTTGAGTCAGTTCATTCTTTGGATCGTCTTCTTCCTCAGTGTGAAGATCGAATACAGAGTATAGCATAGAAATAGAGAGATGAAGAGAGTAATTGTAGAGTAGAAGTAAAAGCAATGTATGCTTTACTCTTTGATTCAAGAAATACATACATCTTTCTTCTACATCTTGTGTTTTTTGTTCTTCGTTTCTTCACATGGTATTAGAGCTTTCCTGAGAGCTCTAGCTTCCTCTACTATACTGCTCGAAGTCTTATAGAGTTTGTGTGATCCAGACGACAGCAAGAAGATCAAGAGCAGAATCTGGTTTCTATTTGATAGTAGTCGAGAAAGCGTATCTTCAAAAGTTTCTGAAAATACAGGATGGCAGCAAGGATACAAAAATATCCATTTTTGATCCATGTCAATATAGCCAACTTTGTTACAATAAAATTAGCTGAAGATAATTTCCTACTTTGGCAAGCATAGTTTCACAGGTTCTTGCGAAGTCAGGATCTCTTTGGATTCATCAATGGCGAAACACCACCACTAGCTCAAATGATGCAGGTTGAGATTGAAGGTAATGAAACAGAAGTGGTGAATCCTGATCATACAGATTGGATGAAGACTAATCAGTTAATCTCATCTTGGATAAGTGGAGCAGTGTCTGAGAACATTTTAAGCTTGATCATCGGGCTAGAGACATCATATGAGGTATGACAGACTCTTCTTAATCGTTTCACACAAAAGTTAGTGGCAAAAGAATTCGAACTAAGGGGAAAACTGCAAGCATGTCAGAAAAGAGATAGAACATTGAATGTTTATCTTCGAGAGTTTAAGTCCATTTGTGATCAACTTAATGCCATTGGAAAATCTGTTGATGAGATAACCAAGATGTTTGGTGTTCTCGAGGGATTAGGTTCTAAATATGAAAGTTTCAGAACAACAATGTATTGCTTAAAACCTCAACCAGATTATGATGAGGTTATCTCTCAGCTCGAGAGATTTGAAACTAGGCTATAGACATATTCTATGAACCAATATAATCCTAATCTAGCCTACTATGGCCAAAGAAAGTCTGCTGGAATTGTGCAAAACTCTAACTTCAGAAATCAAAGAGGAAATAGTCAAGGAGGATATAGCTATGGCAGGGGACATACAATGAATACTAGAGATCGTGGTAATGACTATGTTGAGACAGGAAGAAATCAACATTACATGATGAATAACCTAAATCTAAATCAAGAAGATCAGGTTAACAAGTTGTCACACAACTAGTCTAACTATGGACAGGGGTTCAGACCATATGCAAATCCTTCTCAAAAGTATCAAGCTGCTAAGTCATATCCACCACAAAGTGCAGCATCTGATCATAATATGCAGAATGTGAAAATAGCAAATAATAGTCCATTAGAATGCCAAATCTGTAAAAGACCAAGACATATAGCACTTCGATGTTGGTATCGCTTTGATAATTCATATCAAGCAGATGAAATACCAATTGCACTAGCAGCAATGCACATTGAAGACTCTCATGGCATTGAATGGTATCTAGATATAGGAGCCTCAGCTCATATCACTGCAGACCCTGGTATGCTTCAATATTGTTCTTTATATAGTGGGACTGATACTGTTATGATAGGAGATGGTTCTTGTTTATCAATCTCCTGTGTTGGTGATGGCTTATTGCATACAAAAACTAGCTCTTTACCACTAAATGATGTATTGATAGTCCCTGAAATAAAGAAAAATCTACTTTATGTTTCGAAGTTAACATATGATTATCCCCGTTCTTTTATTTTTGACAAACATGGGGTATATCTGAAGGACAACTGCAACAATACAACAGTGAGGCTAGGAAGGAAAGTCAAGGGACTGTATCAAGTCGATCCTAAAGTCATAGAAGTTTTCTTCACTCAAATTCAAAAAGAAGTAGGAGAAGAGTTATGGCATCAGAGGCTGGCACATACCAGTTTAAAAATAGTGAAGTGTTTGCAGAGTCAGCACCTAATTCAATGTAATTCAAGAACTCAAAGCATATGTAGTAGTTGCCAGATTGCTAAGAGTTCAGCTTTACCCTTTCCTATGTCAGACTATACATCTAATACTCCCCTAGAAAAGATACATTGTGATTTTTGGGGACCCTCACCAGTTCAGTCTTTTCAAAAATTTCGATACTATGTCATTTTTGTGGATAATTTCTCTCGATACAGTTGGCTGTATCCAATGAAACAGAAGTTAGAATTTTATGACATCTGTCATGTTTCAAAAGCAAGTCGAGAATCAGTTTGATCATAAGATCAAAATCTTTCAGTGTGATGGAGGAGGTGAGTTCACCAGCAACAAAGTTCAGAATTATCTACAACAATGTGGAATTAAACAAAACATTTCCTGTCCTTATACACCATAACATAATGGACTATCTGAAAGAAAACATCGACATGTGGTCGAGTTAGGACTAGCAATGCTATATCATGCCAAAGTACCCTTAAAATACTGGGTAGATGCCTTCATGACAGCAAATTACATCATTAATCTGCTTCCTACTTCAAAGCTCCATATGAATTCACCCTACAGTAAATTGTATCAACAAAAACCAGGCTATACACATTTAAGGGTCTTTGAATGTGCTTGTTATCCTTGCCTCAGACCATATGCACAACATAAGCTTGATCCAAGATCTCTTATATGCATATTTTTGGGATATAGTGAAAGACATAAAGGATATCGATGTCTTCTACCCACTAATGGATATGTCTATGTAAGTCGTCATGTGGTATTTGATGAATCGGTTTTTCCTTTCACCAATTGACTACCAACTGAGTATCATCAAGGTATAGACTTGTACAAACAGTGGATAAATGGAGTAACCTTTCTAGACTCTATAACTACATAACAAGTTCAACCTAACTCCAATGAACATATGGGACATCTGCAAGATACTGGATTGATATAGAATATCCACACTCATGCATTAGATTCTACTGAATTACCACAAATGCATACTGAGGAACCAGTATGTTCTATGCCAGCACTGCCAGAGATCAATACTGATCAAGCATAAAGCAGTTCTCTAGACAACACACAAGGTATATTGTCTGTTCATCCTATGCAAACCAGATTAAAATCTGGAATAGTCAAACCTAATCCTAAATATGCATGCTTGGCTGAATATAAAGTTCCTCTCGAACCAAAAACAGTCAAATCTGCACTGGTAGACAGAGGATGGTATCAAGCAATGCAAGATGAAATGGATGCCTTATACACAAACCAAACATGGGAATTAGTGCCTCGAACTGAACACATGAATGTCATAGGGTGCAAGTGGGTGTTTAAAACTAAACTTATTGCATATGGTTAGCTTGACAGACTCAAAGCAAGACTAGTAGTTAAGGGGTTTAATCAAGAAGAAGGTATTGATTTCACAGAGACCTTCAATCCTGTCATTAAACATGCTACTATTCGAATTGTTCTTTCTGTGGCAATGACAAAGCATTGGCCAATCCAACAGCTTGATGTTAAGAATGCCTTCCTACATGGCACTTTGAATGAAACAGTGTATATACAACAGCCACCAGGTTTTATACATCCTTAGAAGCCTTATCATGTATGTCTGCTTAAGAAATCCTTGTATGGTCTTCGTCAAGCACCACGAGCCTGGTTTGATAAATTCAGTAACTTCCTCCTTAAGAATGGGTTCTCTTGCAGCACCACTGATCCCTATTTGTGTTTCATCATGGCTTAGACACCATACTATTATTGCTCCATGTAGATGATATTGTGCTCACTGGTAGCTCAGCTCACTTACTTTCCCACTTGATTCATCTACTGAGCCTTCAATTTCATATGAAGGATCTTGGTCTTTTGCATTACTTTCTGGGAATTGAGGCTAAACAAACTTCCCAAGACTTATTTCTTTCTCAAACCAAATATGCTCTTGATCTACTTACTCGAGCTAATATGAAAGACTGCAAACCTATTTCTACTCCTCTCTCATTACGGTCTGCAGCCATGACAACTGATGACACATAATTGCAACATATTCTTGAGTATCGAAGTCTTGTGGGTGGACTTCAGTATCTCACTATAACTCATCCAAATATTGCTTATGCCACTAATCTTTTCTATCAAAAGATGCAGCAGCCCACATTAGGTGATTTTCACAAGCTCAGAAGGGTTCTTCGATATGTGAAAGGCACTGTTGCTCTTGGACTAACCATTCATTCCAACAGCTTCATGCATTTGTATGGTTTTGCTAATGCTGATTGGGCAGGGTGTAGTACTACCAGGCGATCTACCACTGGTTTTTGTACATACCTTGGCTCCAACCTCATTTCTTGGTCAGCAAAACGACAATCTACAGTCTCTCGTTCCTCAACAAAGGTTGAATATCGAGCTTTAGCCTCAGCTACAGCTAATCTTACATGGGTCGGTTTTGTACTTCGAGACATTGGCATCGGTTTATCTACTCCAACATCTCTCTTTTGTGACAACAAGTCAGCTATCGCTCTCTCACTTAACCCTGTTTTACATGCTCGCACAAAGCATATTGAAGTAGACTTTCATTTTGTTCGTGAAAAGGTTGCTTCCATATCCTTAATTGTCTCTTATACTCCAAGTACTCGCCAAATTACAGACATCTTTACAAAATCTTTACCTCGCTTCCTACATTTTACTCTTCGCACCAAATTGGGCTTGGGATGTTTACCCCCTTCCAATTTGCGGGGGATGTTAAAGATAGTGAATTGAAGACAGCATCTATGGCAATGCATAAGGAAAAAGAAGCTTCGTGACTGCTGATGCTATGCTCGTGATGACTGATGCTATGCTCATGGCTATAAGGAAGAAGCATTGAAGATAGTGAATCCAAGACCGACATGAAGAGAGAGTCTGTTTTTTTTCATCACACGTGTTTGTAGAGCTTGAAGACTTCAAAAGTAAACACGTGTTCTAATACATTAGGGCGGTTATTCTGTTAGATATAAAACCGAAGTTGTTAAGCCGGTGTTGAGTCAGTTCATTCTTCGAATCGTCTTCTTCCTCAAGTCTCTTTGTAAGCTACTCTGTTTTTTCAGAGTGTGAAGACCGAATACATAGTATAGCATAGAAATAGAGAGACGAAGAGAGTAATTGTAGAGTAGAAGTAAAAACTCTCAGTCGAATGTATGCTTTACTCTTTGATTCAAGAAATACAGAAATCTTTCTTCTACATCTTGTGTTTTTTTGTTCTTCGTTTCTTCACACCCCTCCCCTTTTCCTTCTTTTTTTTTTTTTTTTTCTTCTTTTCTTTTGTTTTCTTCTCTCTCTTTTTTTCTTTTCTTATTTTCTTTACATTTTTTTTTTATGTTTTCATTCATTCATTTTTTTTTATAATCTTTTTGGCTCTTTATTTATTTATTTATATTTTTGCAAAAAGGATGTTTATAATGTCGATAAAAAATTGGGTGTCAACACCCCTGTTGATGTTGGATAGGATCGCATGTTGTTCGGCTGATAGCTGTAGAATTACTCGATCACACGTCTAACTGAGCCAAATGGATGGTTCCATGAGGAATCAAAGATGAACTTTGCCATTTTTTGGTGACAAATCCATCATGTGCTGAAGCAATTGCAAAAAGTTGCCATCAGAAATCGCACCGGCATGAATATTCCTGGAATATGCGGGAGAATTCACGAGGGCGAGTTGCTCTGCATGCAAGAGACAAAACAAGACCGATCATCTTGTGAGGAAGAGAATCGAGAAAATAAGGAGAAAGATGTCTAGGCAGGCAGGCACAGGACCCACTACTACCTAATCGATTGCTCCATTGGATTACCGATTCGAGGTTAGGATTGTAGCGCTTATGAACGATCCTGATCAAATGTAGGAGCCTGGTACTTTGAATTGACAGACGATTATGCATCGAAAGGAATAAGAACTTAACATTGGGTTCCATAATTGATGAAATGAATCAAATTAATGATACCACGAATCTCTCCGAAAGAACAAGAGCCAGTGTTTAATTTGCCAAACAGAAATAATCAACTGCAATGACCAGATATAAATCGCTTGAAGATGAGTGGAAACAATTTGCAAGGGAATTAAATTGTTTTTCAGATGTTTGAGCGTGTCTAGTGCTCTTCAGATGCGCTCCTTCCATCGTACACGGGTGATTGACCTCTCTCAACCATCATTCCCACTTATTAAATCCACATTTTGAACCCATATTTGATGGTGTAATAGTTCCTTCCTTAGGAGGTCGATTACATTAATAGTGCTCTATAGATGTGCTCCTTTTATCATACTCAGCGATGACCACTTGACTTCAATTATAAATCGACACCTTTGATAATTGTTGTCACCTAAGAGTTTTAGTGTATTAACTCTTTCTAGTAAGTGTATCCTTGCAGCTGATTTGATTTTAGCCAAACTGTGTGAGTTGACATCAGTGCTTCTTAATTCGACTGAGATTGAATTGATTGACATCGACTTGCTATTATTATGATGGAAGAAAACTATTACTGGCATGTTAACTTAGTTCTATTGGTTTTTCACGGTCAATGCTAGTGTTGATCGTCTAATATATTCACAGTCAATATCATATCTTACGTGTTGGTCAATATATTGTTTACTCTTGTTGACCCCAACGTGCTTTATTAATTAGTCGATCCTCATAGCCAACGTGACTTCGTATAGTCGATGATTCTGCTTTATTACTACGGCCCAATATAAGGAATTTCTTTTTCCCTCAAGGGTTTAGCACTTTCTCATCAATAATTGCCCGAAGTTATATCATACTCAAAACCATTGTTTGTGTTCATTTGATGGCATCAATTCGCATTAACCATAACTCTTTGACATCATAATTTGCTTTTTAAGGGTGCCAACAAATTTCTTTTTATTTGTGGCAGACTTTTGATTGTTGATCCCCATAAGTTGAAGTGACTTTCAAGAAGTTATTGCATGATCTGTGAACAATTTAGACTAATATCATCTTAACCATTAACCTTATGGATTCCACCATGAGAATCACACCATCAGTATGATGAATTTTATATATATATATATAATTAATAAATCATATTGTATTTTTTCTGGACATTAAGAAAAGAGAAATGTTAAAATATATTAAGAAATTATATAAAATCACCGTCAACTATAAACTTAAATTTTAACATAAGCTTAATTTAATATTTAATTATTTTAACATGTTCCCTAATAAGCTTATTAAATCTTATTAAATGTGCTTTGACATTTTTAAAATTTATTAGATGAAATAAACTTTTATAATATCTTGAAAAGTGTTTACTGTCATGTTTAGTTTACTTTTTTTTTTTTTTTTGTCGGTATGTTTAGTTTACTTAATTAAGTTCCAAATAATTCCTCCAAGAGGGCGCGTCTTTCCCCAAAGAGAAGACCCAAACTCCCGACTCCATCCGTCTAAAATGCAAGGCATAAGAGTCTCCCACGTGTTAATCCACGCAGCTTTCCTCCTGTCGTCGTCATCTGGTCTGTCTCCCTCTAAAATGCAGACATAAGAGTCTCCGACGTGTTAATCCACGCAGCTTTCCTCCTGTCGTCGTCATCTGGTCTGTCTCCCTCTATGCCATCAAGCCTGGCCATCTCCCCTCTCTTACCCTTCGTGTGGCCGCGTTACAAAAAGCTTCTCCACCTTTTTGGGCAGGCCCGCTTCATTTTCTCTCTCTAGAATCATTTGACGACCCCCTCTCTCTCTCTCGAAGTAAAGAGACCATGGCCACATAAACAACGCTGTGGATTTGAGACCGTGGATTTGCAATTCGAGACCGTGGACCATGACCACTTCCAATTCGAGACCGTGGATTTGCACGCACAGCCACCACGAAGAACACTGTCCGGCCGATCAGAGGCGGAGCTGCCAACAGACTCACCACCGCTCGGGGCGAATTATCCGAAGGGAAAGCAAGGCATTGTATAGAAAATTATTCACATAAACAACTAATCAATCAAGAAGAATCGGATCTATATATGATTGTAAAATACCAAGATCAATAAGAACAGCGGAATTAAAGCGCACATGTTTGAGTCATTGCTTCACTTGAAAAAAATAGATTAATCTGATAATCATAGATCTATTGTAATGTCAGATCTTTCTTTCTATGACCTATTTCAGTATAGCAGCTTTGAATGGGATTAAAATAATCGATAGGTATAATCTACTCTTTTATAGGCTAGAGAGGAGACTTATCAAAGCATAATCAATAGCGTGTCAATTTGGTCATTCCCATTTGACATGCTAGGCTCATTATCAATAAATGCTAATGCCAAATTCAATAAGATAGAATCAACAAATATTGAAATATCCATTAACCCGATTATTTAAAATAGAAAATTAATTAATTAATGTAAACTCATATTATAGAAAATTTCCAACATTCTCCCACTTGGGCTACATTAATTAACTTATTTTTATTTTGAAAAAAGATTTTATATAACAACACTATCAGGTTAATAACTGAAAATTTTGTTTTATGTGGCCACAACTTATATATGACATTCCAATAATAGTATATCAAAATCAATCCAATCCTATATAACCTCAGTATAGGACTATATGGATCAATGTGTTAAGAAAATACCACAACACATGATATTCCATAATCACATAAAATAAGCATTATTTTCATGGATTATGGGCCTAGAGGTGTAGTAATAAATAGTGCCAACATGTGATCAAAATATACACTATTTTTTATTGGTTCTCAAATACAATTTCTCAATGACATGAAACTGCATTAGCACAATTTCTAAACAATATTAAATTGCACGACTATGTCAGAATCCAACATGAGATCTCATAATCAGTGACATTTAGTCGTCTTTAAATTAAAATTTGTTTAAAGATATTGTTTTATACTTTCATTACTCAATCAACATGATGAATGATAACAATAGAATCAATAATAATGATAATTGAAAATAAATGATTTAATAAATATCATAAAAGCATTATCAGTTCACATATAACTATAATATTCAGAAATACAAATTATATAGCTCTCACTAACAAAAGAAATCAAAATAATCTAAAACACACATATTCTTCACATGTTCTTTAAAGAAAATGGGTCGTAAGCATTTTGTTAGAGAATTAGTCAATATTGACTCAGTTATGATATTCTTGATTACAATGTCTTCATTTTTTTACCAAGTCTTTAACAGTATAATATTTGATTCAGTTAACATTTCAACCGTGGCATTATTGTTGTTTACAACAGAGGTAACTGTTTGTCACATATAATGCAATAAGATCAATTATGGGTGATAAGCAATTCAACAAAAATAATTAATACATTATAAACTCCCATTTAGGCAGAGTGTATAATGCACTATTATTTTTTACAGCATGAAATTTATAAAGCAACAATAAGGAGAATTACATATAATTGTCAAGGATTCATCCCCTTTGGACAGACAAATCATTTAAATCATATATCTCCATAATATCAAATAAAGGAGAATTACATGTAATTTTCAAAACATTTATCCCATTTGGGCAGATAAATATTTTTCAATTATACATCCTCATCTTTCAAATATGGGAATTAATCTCCATGCCATTTTCCAAATTAATATACATAATAATCCCCTTTGGGCGAGTAATTATATATACTAATATATATATATATATATATATTTATCAATAGGGAACTCCAAAAATTTATGCTCAATATTCATCAAATAAAATGAAGCACTTTACAAATTGTGCTTCCAAAGATCATATTACATTTTTCAAGCAACAATTTTTGCCACAAATTTTTTAAAAATTATCTTATTATTTTATTATTATTTTAATATTTCGGACCCACTGCGGGCTCGATCTAGGTTGCATCGACGGACACTACACGCGACATACGACACGACACGACACAACATGTCGACACGTCATTTTTCAAAAGTAGAAAATTTCGACACGTTCCGACACGTTATTTATTAAATGAATTTTTTTATTTTTAATTAATTTGATTCAAATTTATAATTAAAAAAACCTACAATAAATTTACACTAATCATTCAGCATACAGTACTTTTATTTTTCAAAATTATTTTTTTAAATTTATTTAACAATTTTTTCGATTAAATAAAAAGCCCCCAACTCCCCCAAACCCCTTCCATTAAATAAAAAGCCCCCACACCTTCCCGCGCGCCCAAACTCCCTTTTCCCTCGTTTCTTTCCCATCCCCAAAATTTTCACTTTTTTTTCCCTCCACCTGATACCTGACACCGTCGCTTCCCCCTCCCTCCAACACGCCAAATCCCTTTTTTTACTCCTTTATTCTCAAAACCCTAGCAACGCTTCTTCTCCTCCTCCTCACTGCACGACACATTTCCTCTCCTCTTCCTCTCGATTTCTGCTTGCCAGGGATGGAACGCGTGATCCTGTGCGCCGAGAGGCTGCACACCGCCGCGAACTCCTCCTCCTCCCCCTTGCCGCCGCCGCCGCCGCTCCGCTCGACGACGCCGCCCTCCCCACGCGCGCCTCCCTCTGTGAAGTTCCTCCTTACGGCCCTCGCCTTAGTCTCTACTCTCTCTCTGGCCGTCTCTCGCCGTCGTGGGCTCGCCTTCGCTCGGCTCGCGGCTTCGTCTCTCCTCCCTCACCCTCGGACACGCGTGTCGAAATGTGTCGACAAAAATTAACCCCGTGTTGACAAATCCGACACGCGGTCTACGTGTGTCCGAGCATGTTGACGTGTCGGACACGCTCTGACACGTGTCGGACACACACGGAGGCACATATGACGTGTCCATACAACCTAGGCCCTGACCCACGAGAAGCCCGGATCGGACCGCAGGGCCTGACCCGAGAGCAGCCCAAACCTTCACACGGCCCACGAATTGGGCTGTTTTATTTTAATGGCCCATAATACTATTTGCTCTTATTTTTGGTTTTGGGTCACGCCCATTAAAAACAATATAAGGATTCTGGGCGTAGCCCAGAACCTGAAACTGGAAAAAAAGAAAGGATGGGCTTACGCTATGCCCAGAACTTGAAACATAAAATAAAAAGAAAGGATGGGCGTAAGCCCATCCATTGGCCCGGCCCGGCTGGAGGTCTTCTTCAACCTCCAGCCGGGTCCCGAATTTCCTGCAAACCGGGTCGCACGACCCGGTTTCGACCCGAAGCTCCAAAAACACATATAATAATTGATTTTTGATGAAATTTCTCCATGGATCTTTCATATAACATCAATATAATTTACTAGAATGAATTAAACGAAAAAAAAACGAGTAAATCTCCACATATAAGCTTCAAAATTTCGGATCCAAGCCTCCCATGGCCGAAAACTCGGTTTTCTTAAATTTAAGCACTAAAAACTTACCTTAATGCAACAAAAGAATGGTGAAACATATATATATATATATATATATATAACAATACCCATGCAATGATTTACAACATACATCAATCAATTGTAAGTAATTTGAAAATTTTAGAACTTTTTCATGTATAAACCCTTGACTTTCAAATTTAAAATTCTCACTCAACTCTCAACGAAATTATACAAATTACATATGGTTGAAAATATTTTAGAATAAAAGCCCTCTGGTTACAAGATCAATCAAGCAAAAAATCCACACAAAAAAAAAAAATAATGTCCATATTCAGCTCAAAAAGAAAAAAAAATTCGAATTTGTCACAAAAAAAAAAAATTGGGTTCTACAATCATATATGATTTGCTCTGATACCACATGTCGAAAATTATTCATATAAACAATTTATCAATCAATAGGGATCGGATCCATATATGACTGTAAAACACTGAGATCAATAAGCATGACGGAATTAAAGGGTACCTGTTTGAGCCATATTTCACTTGAAGAAAAATAGATCAATCTGATAATCAGAGATCTATTGGAATGCCAGATTTTCCTATTTATGTTTCAATGTAATTAAAGTAATTGATAGGTATAACCTACCATTTTATAGGCTAGAGAGAGGACCTAGCAAACCGTAATCAATAGCGTGTCAACTGAGCCATTCCCATTATGGGCTTCAGTCAAACACAATTGCCTACACTTTGCTGCTTAACTAGATCCGTTATCAATAGATGTCAATACCAAATTCAATCAGATCACTATAGGATTCAACAAATATTGGAATATCCATTAACCCGATTATTTAAAATAAAAAATTAATTAATTAATGTAAGGTTGGGCTAAGAGTTGGGGGGAGGAAGAAGGGGGCGGCGGTGGCGGCACTGTGTGGGTGCCGGCGGGACGAATCCGGGAGGCGCAGCCTTACATTCACACCCATAGAGGGAAGACCTTCATCGTCGTCCTCTCTGGCGAGATAGTCGCGAGGCCTTGCTTGGACTCCATCCTCAAGGTCAGTTCTCATTTGCCGCCTCTCTCAAAAGCAACATCTTCGAAGACCATTTCCAATGGATGAGTAAAATGATTGTTCTAAATGATGATCAAAGTTACACAAAAAGAAATATTTCGAAATTAAAACAAAATGATTTTTATCCTCCATCATTAAATTTTCTTTTTCTTTATATAGTTTTCTCGCAAGAGATTGGAATTCCTTGTTGCACTCAAGTATATGCCTTTGTTACGACCAAAAAAAAAAGGTATATGCCTTTGTGATCAATATGAGGACAACTGCTGTTTGGCATTTAGTAAATTTTCAGAGCTTTAAAAAAAATATTATCATAAATAAACAAAGCCTAGAATAACTTAATATATCAGTGAAGAATTGTTGACAGTAAGTAAGTTATAAGTTTTATATAGTTTATAATTTACAAGTGATCACTCTTTAGCGGACATGTCCTATTACACTTTGTATAATAATTTTAGATTTTCCAATGAGAAAAATGCATTTCACCACAAGTAAATTAGTTTTTCTAAGTTTATCATGTCCGCAGGGTGAAATTTTGGTGA
This sequence comes from Eucalyptus cladocalyx, assembly GCA_017140615.1. NCBI lineage: Eukaryota > Viridiplantae > Streptophyta > Magnoliopsida > Myrtales > Myrtaceae > Eucalyptus > Eucalyptus cladocalyx. The sequence goes on along the minus strand of CM029524.1, from coordinate 12,576,716 downwards.
CTTTAGGGAAATAAGTGCCGATTTCGTAGATTTTTATAACGCGTGCATCTGTATATTATAGATACGGTAGGTGCATCTGTAAATGATGAACATTTACATAGTACCCTCCACACATGTTGCACGTGCCCCTCCTCCATGTTCAGAAACACATCTTCTTCTTCTTTTTTTATTGACCAAAAAAATCTATAAAAAGACCAAACTACCCCTACTAATCTCCCAATTACCCCCGCAAACCCTAAAATCCAACCCACCCATAAACCCTATGAATCCAGTTCAATTTCAGGGTCAACTTGAGACTAACAAACTATTTTTTTGTTTCATTTATGTATCCTCTAAAAAGACAAAAATACCATTTCAAATTACATATCTATTAACAACGTGACGTTGAGTAACCAAACTATGAATATTAGTAAAAACGAACTCGTGAAATATAATTAAACCATAAGAAGCTCAAAATATATAATATAAATCATGAATTATACAACTTCGCATCTTGTTTATTCTTAAATGACCGCTTCAACTTCTGCAAATATTAAATACTCAGCACAAATCGAGAAATCACATGAGCTTGAAGCTCTCAGATCAAGTGCAAATCGTGAAGTGAAAGTGGAAAAATAAAAATCTGACACAAATCAAGAACTTACCCAAGCTTGAAGCTCTAAAATCAAGCACAAACTAAGAACTCATCAGTTGAGTTATGTTCATGGGCAAGGGCAAAGAAGTGAGCAAGCTGCATTTGTGAGGTGGGCCAAGAGATGTAAGCAATTTCACTAGTTCAATTATGCTTGTAAAGCGAGCAAGGAGATGCTAAAGGCGAATGAATAGAGATTAGTAGAAAGGCAAGCAAGGCAAGCGAAGAGAGGCAAGTGACGAACGAGAAGCGAGCGAGGCGAGCAAATAGGGTTTCTAATTGATTTTTTTTTTTGTGTGTGTATTAAATTAGTGTTGGGTTTCTTTCTAATTGTGATTTATATTCAACTTTTTAATTTACAAGGCAAACTGAACTACATAAGAAAGAAAAAGAGAATGGAGAAGGATGCGTTAGGTTTTAGAACAGACAAAGGTATAAAATATAATATATAAGATACATAATAAATAATATATCTAATATATATTTATATAATATATAATATAGACAGAGTTGGTCCGAGTTGGACCAACTCTAAACTCCCAAGATCGAGGACCAACTTGCATTATATAGGGTTTAGAGGTCTCAAGACCAAGAATCGACCTAGTCATCTTAGGAAATGAATCAGGATCGACTGAGTTGGACCGATTTAGGATCAACCCTTAACCAATGCTGACCTCTAGATTTTAGTAGGTTTAGAAGGAACCCAGTTTCAACACATTTTATTCAAGAGTAATGTTAAAGCATTTTGCTCCAACACTCTCTAAAATGATTAAATAGAAAACCAGCTTTATTAATTTCTCCGATAACACGGAGGATTGAGACATACATACAAATGGGGGATATCAAATATAAATTACACTGCTTTTTTAAAACTATAGAAATTAAAAAATAAAAAATAAAGGCAGAGGAGGAATGCTGTAAAAAAAAGTTCCCTGTATATAAAAGCTAAAGTAATTGTGGTCTTGATTTTTAACTCTCACTTCGATAAGATCGTTATTCGTAAATTTTTGGGCCTATCCGGCTGTACGTATACACCATGACAACTTTTGGTTTTCTTTTATGTGTTAAAGTCACCTTGCGACTATCCTTTCTTCTGATTTTCTGGTTTTATGTTTTTAGAATAAGCATACTATAAAATTTATTACGAAAGTACAAGTAATTTCTAAAATTAAAAAAAAAAACACAATAAATTCTTAAAACTTGTCGCAAAAGTATAATTGAGTCTTACAATTTTCAAAATGTGCGATCAAGTCCTAAAATTTGTGAAGTTGATTCAATCAAGTTCTTCAATTAATTTTGTCCAACTTGACAAACGAGAATATACTTATAAACTTTAAAACTTGATTGCACTAACTTGGGTCGAGAACATGTAGGCACTCACCTATGGTCACTGAGAGTCACCTGCCAACGCCTACCATCGCCAACCCTTTCCAATGTTGGTGGGCTGGCAGCAATGGCGACAAGGATCCCTGCTTTGCCTTCTTCATTCTTTTCTCTCTTTTTTTTTTTTTTTTATAATATATATATATATATATATTTATATAAAAAAAATTAAAATTAAATAATATTTAGATTTAAAAATTTATTTTTTGATCAAATGACATTGTCTTAGCCATGTCAGCACTATGCATGAGAGTAAAAATAATTAAAAAAAAAGTAACGTCAACATTTAATGTTAGCCAAATTAGACAGAGTTAATGTAAGAATTTGATTGCACCAATTTGACAAGTTTTAATATTTGATTACACTATTTTGTAAATTTTAGAATCCAATTATACTTTCATAGTAAGTTTTAGGATTTGCAATGCATTTATTCCAAAAGAAAATGAGTCATTGTGTATTGCTAATCAAACCCAGTTCATGAAACAAGTTATTTCATATATCATTTTTTCTACAACAGGTAAATAAAGGGAAAATACTTCTAGTAAATTAAATTACGCTCACTGCAGTACCAATATATGAAACATTTTTTTGTGTAATTAAAACTCTCAAATTTATTAATAACCCAAACATATCTTCTGTCATATTTCCTTCCAAGATGGCCATTAAAAATCTCATGCGACAGCTTGCATGGACAATGGTAAGTAAGTGAAATTAACTTGAATTTGATCGAGCTTAGGACATAGCACCAAAAATTCTAAACTTTGCTTAAAGAAACATCTGAAATATTTAGGAAAGTGCCAAAGGTGTGCACGATTAAGGAGCAGTTGATATCTAAAAACCCGGTCATGAGATCGTTGTCGATAAGGTAGGAAACACCAGGGCACGATCATGGCAGCTACAAAAAAAAAGGGGCAAGTGAACCCAAAGAAAGAGGAACGTGCATGAGGTTTGAAACGGTTATTGGAAGATGAATAACTATTTGGTGGTTATTGAATTTCTCTATAAATACCACCGGTAATCCAATAAGGGACCCCTTCCCCCCCTTGCGACAAATCAATCAACATGTTATTCCTTTATCTTTACATTTCTTGCATTGCACTTTAGTTTTTCATAGTTGTAGCTCTTAGATTCTCGTTGTCGATTAAATTCCGATATTGTGTCTCATATTTTAGTTTACCGTCATTGATTAGATTCTGATGTTGAATCATGTATCTCAGTGCATTTTCATTGATTAGATTTGGACATATTTTGTACTTGTTCTCAGGGTTAGCAAATTCGTTGTCAAGATTGTACAGTGCTGTTGAAATTGGAAATTTAGTATTTGTATTGCATTTAACATCCTTCATCCGCGATGAGCATAGAACTTTTGTCCTTTCTTAAAAATAAAATAAAATAAAATGAAGAACTACTCTCCACAAAATATATTTCATTGCGGGGAACAAAACCGGTGAAATAGGAACACTGTTGAGCTAAAATCATAATCATTGACATGAGTCCTTTCCACATAAAAGGAGAATCTTTTGTGATTTGACTGGGTTCACGGTTTATTTAAACAAAGTTGCAATTCCCTCGGACTTACAATAGGAGATCAATTTTAGAATTCAAACCCGATTCCATATTTTCAAGGTATTCTTGCATTTTTTACTTCTGTACCCAAAATACATCTTAATAACCTTTTTCCTATCTGAATGGGATTGCTTATAAAAGTAATATACATGAGATGGCATATACCATACAAATTTTAAAATCTAAAAAGAGAGAAAAAGACGATAACGAGAACAGACAGAGTATTAACTTGATCTTGAATTTGTAATAATAGGACAAGGCTGTGAAATTTTTTAGACTTTTCAAAAGTCATATTGCATTTGCAGCACTGGAAAAGGCTGGGTAAGTTTTTTAGATGTTTAAACGGTTGATGTTAAATTTCCAACAATGGAAAAATGTTGTGTATTTTATTTTATTTTTGTTAAATGGCCTCATTACTCGTGGGCGCAAACTTTTCAGATAATACTAAAGTAGTTTTGTTCAAAAGATTTTTGTTATTTAGAATTCAAGTTTTGGGAGGCACAACAAAAATTCAATGCATTCAACTTGGAGATATCACCAAAAGTGAGTTCAAATTTGAACTTGTTAATATATCGAGCAAGACTTATTTTCACTCAAAAGTTTAGGATATATAAGTATTCCATACCATATCATACCAAATCTCCAACTTGGGATCTCACTACTTACGAATTTTGAAACATACCTTAAATCTCAAGAACAAGATTACTCAACGTAATGCTTGTATTATTAATGCTCATTGTAAGAGTAATCACGTACTCAGGAAAACGCTTGTGCTTCCACATCCAGTCCCTCTAATCTTTCCAATGCTTGCAATTTACTTTGGAGAATCTTTGTTTCTCCTGTTCAAACCCTACAATCACACGGGCACCATGTGTACATGCTTTTGAAGTCTTTTTTTTTTTTTTTTTTGTCTTTTTAACTGTTCCCTCCGGGGAAAATAGTATTAATTCCGATCAGGTCAGGGATTAAAAACATGTCCAACTATTGGGGTCGGTTTGGGTTTTGCTGATACCCGACCTGGACCGGCTGATTGATAGTTGCCACATAGGTGAGAAATTTTAGCGGTCCTTTGTTAACCCAAATAAAAACAAAAATCCACTAGACACTCTTTAGCTCTCACTTAGCCCAATCCACCCTTTCATGTCCCATGTCATCCCCTCTGGTCATCACCGTCGACAACATTATCTGTGGCCAACCCCCATTGCCACGGAATTGGCTCCTCTTTAGATAGAGAGAGAGAGAGAGAGAGAGAGAGAGAGAGAGAGAGAGAGAGATTTTAGGTATGTGTTGATTATGGCTCCAGTTTAATTCCATTTGATTTGGAATCGGAATGAGTTTCATATTTTAGGGACAGTGACAGCGTTTGCGGGATCTTAGAGATTTAGTCGGACAGCCGGAGGACAAAAGAAGACACACCGCCTTGCGTCTGGATAAGCCATGCCGCTATGTAGGCACTCGGCCAAAGATCGAATGGATCTTCGGTAAACCTTTAGAGCCAAAATGCAGTGTCTGGCATAGTGTCCAGGTGTTCATACCTATAGCTGGCCCCCACGTGGACTCAATATAGATGTATTTTAAATCCTATTTTTGATGTTTATTTATGCATAACTTGTGATAACCGTAAAAAGCTTTCGAGTGCCATCATCTAAGAGAGTTTGAGAGCGTGATAATACTCATCTTTTGTGATTGATTTTTATGAGATTCGGCATTATTTAGGATTTGAAAGCAAAAGAGAGATGAGTGATTGAGATTTTAATATATATATATATTGCTGGTCATAGTGGAACCATCTCTTCAATCTATATCTTGAAATAGGCACATCACCGAGCTATGTAAAATTGGCATGTTGGGGTTATTTTTTCTTGTTTGATTCATTTCTTTTGTTTACATTTTGCATTTTGCCATGCCTTCCATGTGGATAGCTCGTAGTGTTTTAAGATACACATTGTCGGGGGCACAATATAGGTTTTCACATTGGAGGGAGACGATAAATTTCCCGAGAGTATGAAAGCGGAAATCTTTTCAACATTTTGAACAAGCATGGGAATATAATTCTGTTGAATTTAGGAGATTTTGTTTTGGTTAAAGTTGTTGGGATTTGTTTCGCAAAGAATAACACGTACATAGATAAAATTAAATCAAAATGATTCAGAGCATAAGCGAAAATACCAATACACGTATCTCTTTAATATTATTCATGCAATTTGATAAGAAACGCGTAGAAGTGAAAAGAGGCTAATCACACTACCTTTGTAGTGTGCTCCAAAATTTAGGTTCTAACGTTCTTCATAATTGGACCACGAACGACTGACATCCTTGTAGCATTGGTTCTGACGTTTTTCAGATTCTAACTATGAACATTTGGTCTTCTTGTAATGTTGGTTCTAACATCGTTTTGATCTATTCAAATCCAAACCACGGACGCTTGGTATTTCATAATGCTGGTTCTAACATTCTTCAGATTCTGATTGCAAATGTCTGATCTCCTCGTGACGCTAGTTCCGATGTAATCCGATTATAATGTTAATCAGTTTTAACCCCACAAATGTCAAGCCTCTAGTTCAAACATACCACCAACTCACGTTGAATAATAAAGAGAAAATCGAATCACCATGATAATTATGCTAGTGACTGCTCTTGTGTGTGACTAGTTGATTGACCACTATCATCTCAAGCGATCATCTATCATCCGGTGATCTATTCTCTCAATCACCTTCTATATCCAGTCCCAAATCACATTTAATTCGGCTCATAAATTCTAAAACTGTTTTAGAGAATTAATTCAGTCGTAACTTCTAAGCTCATTTCAGGCTTTGAATCTAGATGTAACTTTTGAAACAATTTCAAACGGGCATTAATTTTGTAACCGTAATAGAGCATTATTCAAGGCATTAATTTTCAATCATTACAAGACTTTATTTTGGATGTTAACATTGCAACTGTTACAAATATTTAATTTGACTGTTAAATCTAAAACCGTTTCAGATCATTAATGTGATCGTCAAATCTAAAACGTTTCAAATTTTTAATTTAGCCGTTAAGTCTAAAACCATTTTAGATCATTAATGTAATTGTTAAATATGAAATCGTTCATCTTTAATTTAGCCGTTAAGTTTGAAACAGTTTCAAATCATTAATTTTACTATAGATTCTAAACTCACTTCGGATCGTTAATGATGTCATTGATTTTGAGCTCACTTCAAATCATTAATGTGGCTATTAATTCTAAACTCATATCATTAATGTGGTTATTAATTCTTAACTCATTTTAGATTATTAACTCAGTTGTTGAATATGAACCCGCTTCAGATATTTGATTCGGCCATAAAGTCTGAAACCCCTTTCATATCTTTTTTTTTTTTTTCAGCTTGATTCAATTTGATTGCCTCAAGTGCAAATACATTTGTAATATTGTCTCTCCTGTTCAAATGTCATTTTCAATTGGTTAGGATTTGTGCTACCACATTAGCACAACCAAGAGAACTAAATGTCCTGACCAATTTCTAGTTCCTAAAAACCATGAGTGACATTTAGCAATATATCATAGTTGCTTAGACAATGTAAAATGTTTAAAAAACATAATGAACCTATCAGTTTTGGCAACCATGTAATTCAATCTACTGTCTTACTATGCCCCGATCGAACAAAGGTCATGGAATTATTTGTCAAGCCATTAATTTGATCATATGTCTCAATCTAACAGACATGTATTCTATCAGAAATGAATCACTCATTTTCGATTACAACCCTAGTCAAGGATTTCAATACAATATCACGATTAGATCACATAAGACATCAATCTTCTATCTTGTGTGTGTGTGTGTGTGTGTGTGTGTGTGTCTACGAGCGCATATGTATAACAAGAAGACATATTTCATATGCGCATGCATTTGTCTTTATTTATGTGTGTGTGTGTGTGTCTACGAGCGCATATGTATAACAAGAAGACATATTTCATATGCGCATGCATTTGTCTTTATTTATGTGTGTGTGTGTGTGTGTGTGTGTGTGTGTGTGTGTGTGTGTGTGTGTGTCTACGAGCGCATATGTATAACAAGAAGACATATTTCATATGCGCATGCATTTGTCTTTATTTATGTGTGTGTGTGTGTGTGTGTGTGTGTGTGTGTGTGTGTGTGTGTGTGTCTACGAGCGCATATGTATAACAAGAAGACATATTTCATATGCGCATGCATTTGTCTTTATTTATGAACAAACTATGACCATCAAATATAGAGATGGTTTAATGAAGCATCAATATGTGTACTTGTGAACCACAACTATCCAACTTACAAGTCAATATCGTGCCTCGGGTCTAAGGATCTTACACAAAACAAAAGCACGAATGATTAGTCATTGACCTCGCTAAAATTTCTCCATGTTACTAATTGTTCTATGTATGTCATGTTTAGTAAACTTGTCCGAGACAAGCACCTGTATTCTAACTCAAATATAACAATATCGAAATGACTTGTGACTCATCATCCCTTGAAGTATCTTAGGTCTCAATAGGATCATCAATATTCTCTCAATGATCCATCAACTGAAAAATGTTTAAAGACTCATTATAACTATAAACTTGTTACACATATTCTTAACATCTTAAGAATAGGTTCAATCACGACTGATATTATAGACTCATTCATGGGACAATGAATGAATATTTCTTCGCCATTAAATAATGCAACTTAAATCCCTAACTAAAGTGGCATCTAGGACAAGTGCAGCTACAAAACTTAGGCAGTACTTGAATCTCCATGGATGAGAAGGATTACAATTAATGGCAAGCCATAATGTAGCTTTGTTTTTTGCCCAATTCTTATGAGTATTTTCGTGATTCTCTGATGAGAAGGACTAAGACCATATCTATAGAAAAAGTATCCAAAAAGTTCTAAACTTATTGTATGGCAGCTAATTCATTTATAAATCTTTCAATTTTACCAATTTAGTTCTAACTATTTTTATTGTGCCTTTAGTCCTAAAACTTTTGAAGATTTGTCATTTAGTTCTAAACCTTTTAATGATTTGTTAATTTAGTTATTTTTTTCCAACTTTGATTGGAGAACATTGATGCGGAAAATTTTTTGCAATTTTTTTAATCTTATGAATTTTTCTTCTTTATCTTTTCTTTTCTTTCCTTTTTATTTTTTCTTTTTCCCTCTACTAGCCATCCCTGGGCCTTGTCGATGGTCAACGGAGGTTGCTGGCCTTAGGCGAAGGCCACCCTCACCAACCTCAGGTAAAGGATGTATGGACTTGGGCTAGGGGGCATCCCTTGTGACATCCTGAATTTTACCGACTCTATAACTGTAATCAGATTGTTAAGGGCTTGGATTATTTTTAAAGCGGGCCAAATGACAAGCCTGATTGGCTGTGAGGAAAGTATGGGCTTAAGTAGTTAACATGCCACACAAAGATATCGAGTATGGGCTCGATCGACCAAAGGATAGGATATGGACTTGGGCTTGACTTGGAGTGGGCCAAGAGTCGGGTTCATTAAAATTGTGAATTAAGTCTAGTGAGTCGTGAAATGTTGTGGGATGAGCCTAGTGGGCCAAAGATGGGTATTTAGGCCCGAGCACCTTAATTTTCGATTAAGTTTATAAATTACCATTATGAGGGATTTAATTAGAAATTTTATTAAAAAACTTATAAGCAATTGTAATTTTATAGTCGACCACTAACTTTCGTAATTTCTTGTGATAAATTCTTGTTCGTAGATTAGTGCCAAGATGTTAATGCGTCAATTCAATTCATGTGAACTCATAGATTCGTATAGTTACAAGAGGATAAAAAATTTTGTGGATTCGAAACGAAACTAAGTAAAAGACATTAGAAACTAATAAACTAACTAATGACACGGATTAGAAGTTAACCATTCTCGAGTGCCAGGTGTTGACCATGAAGAATAAGGCGTGCATGGGTGCCACAACACCCATTTCTTCCTTTCGGTTTTCTCCCCAACCCGAAGCTTAAGAGGAGACATCATGATTAATCCTTTCTAATGATTACTTCTTTCCTTGGGATTTAAAATAAACAATTTGCACACTCACAACTATCTTCCTCAGAATCTTTCACCCAAAAAATAGACCCAAAACTCTCTCTCTCCATTTTCTTCTTTCCCCTTATCTCTTTCGTGACCTACACAGAAGAAGAACTCAACAACTTAAGCTTCTTCTTTTTGCACACATCTGAGGGTGGAATTCCAAAGAGCAGCAACCAATAAGGATAATGGTTAGTTTGTGCATGAGCATGCCTCTTCCATAATTCGAAGTGTGGTCATTGTATGGTTACCAATTGTGGTGTGTGTATGTAATGAGTGTGACATGAATGAAATGTTGTGTGAGCATGAGTTCTGCTTGGAGTATTGTGTGCTCTCGACGTCTTATGCATGCTGTGAGGTGATATAATTAAGAGGTTTGATGTGTGAAATGTGTGAATTAAATGAGTAAGAGATTTCCATCGGTACTAAAATGCTGGTGATGCCTCGGGGAGTGGGATGCCCATGCTATGTGATCTTGGATGCCTCAGTTAAGTGAGATATCGGGATGCCTCGGAGTTGAGATGCCCCTGTGTGTGATCAAGGATGCCTCCGTTGTGGGATACCGAGATGCCTCGGAGTGAGATGCCCTATGCTAAGTGATCTTGGGATACCTTGGTTGTGTGATACTGGGATGTCTCGGAGTGATATGCCCATGATAGCAATATCATGGAAGTCCAGATGTGGGATTTCGGAAGTGACTTGATCGGGCTGGCTTGCGTTCTGGTGGGTAAACTGATTGAGGGTGGACTTTGGTACACATTATAATGTAAATTCCACTTGGCATGTGAGTTCGCCTGCTACTGTTGCATTTCATCTTAGTTCGTATTAGGAACATGAGGTATACATGTGCATTTAGTATGTTTGTTATGAAGTGACTATTCATGTGACATTTTAGTATTCATTTAGTTATACCTGTGACAATCCTGCCTTAGTACGTTGAGCTATTTGGTTGTGTTCTCTTGTTTTCTTTGGCAACTGTGGATTGTCTAGTTTAGAGTCTTATTATTTCTTTATTGGGCATTGCTCATTCTTTTCTATTTTTTAGATCGTTAGTATGGATGTACCACCAATTGCTCGTTATGGGGTGATAGTGTGCATTGATGTTTCTTTACATGACATATATGACCCCGATATCAAGCTGATCTACACGAGATATGAGGCTACACTATGGATGGACAATGGCAGGGTAGACTGGATTCCTATGAGGTTCGTTGCTTGGCTCATAAACCACGAAGGAGAGCTATTTGGCCCTCTTCAATTAAGTGCTGGAGAACTTGGAGTCGGGGCAGGAGGTGCTTAGGCACCCAGATCATGATGAAGCTGGAGAAGACGTCTTTTGTTTTTTGGATGCACATGGGCTAGTGTAGGGGTAGTGAAGTTAGGAACCCCTCTCACCCTTTTCCCTAGCTGTTTACTTACACTTTTGTTATGAACATGTAAATATATGTTGTACATAGGTGAAGAACATGTAAGTAATCCAAGACGATGTTTGTAAGCCCGAATGGTTTTTGAAAGGAAAGTTAACGAAACCTCTCATGATCCTTATAATTTCCGCTTGCACTTAGTATGTTTCCTTTCAAAAACCATTCGAGCTTACATATGTCGACTTGGATTACTTACAAGTTCTTCACCTATGTACAACATATATTTACATATTCATAACAAAAGTGTAAGTAAACATTTAGGGAAAAGAGTGAGAAGGGTTCCTAACTTCACTACCCTGACACTAGCCCACGTCCATCCAAAAAACAAAAGACGTCTTCTCTAGCTTCATCATGATATGGGTGCCTAAGCACCTCCTGCCCCGGCTCCAAGTTCTCCAGCACTTAATTGAAGAGGGCCAAATAGCTCTCCTTCGTGGTTTATGAGCCAAGCAAACAACCTCATAGGAATCCAGTCTACCCTGCCATCGTCCATCCATAGTGTAGCCTCATATCTCGTGTAGATCAGCTCGATATCGAGGTCAAAGATGTCATGTAAAGAAACATCAATGCACATTATCACCCCATAACGAGCAATTGGTGGTACATTCATACTAACGATCTAAAAAATAGAGAAGAATGAGCAATGCCCAGTAAAGAAATAATAAGACTCTAAACTAGACAATCCATAGTTGCCAAAGAAAACAAGAGAACACAAGCAAATAGCTCAACGTACTAAGGCAGGATTGTCACAGGTATAACTAAATGAATACTAAAATGTCACATGAATAGTCACTTCGTAACAAACATACTAAATGCACATGTATACCTCATGTTCCTAATACGAACTAAGATGAAATGCAACAGTAGCATGCGAACTCACATGCCAAGTGGAATTTACATTATAGTGTGCATATCAAAGTCCACCCTCGATCAGTTTACTCACCGAAACTCAAGATGGCCCGATCGAGTCACTTCTGGAATCCCACATCCGGACTTCCATGACATTGCTATCATAGGCATCTCACTCTGAGGCATCCCAGTATCACACAACCGAGGCATCCCAAGATCACTCAACATGGGGCATCTCACTTAACTGAGACATCCAAGATCACACAGCATGGGCATCCCACTCCCTGAGGCATCACCGGCATTTTAGTACCAATGGAAATCTCTTACCGATTTAATTCACACATTTCACACATCAAACCTCTGAATCATATCACCTCACAGCATGCATAAGACCTCAAGAGTACATAATTACTTCAAGCAGGACTCATGCTCACACAACATTTCATTCATGTCGCACTCATTGCATACACACGCCACAATTAGTAACCATACAATGACCACACTTCGAATTATGGAAAAGGCATGCTCATGCACAAACTAACCATTATCACAAGACCATTAGACTCCCTATATGCCATGAAAATCAGGTAGAAGAAGCATAGCATCCATTGCACAGTCTTGGATCAAGGTAGGATACAAGCTGACATGGGCAGTTTCAATCACAAAAGCAGAAAGTGCATCAAACTTAATCCTCCACCATTCAACATGCTCCGCAAGTTCCCTCGACAAACAGCAGATAAATTCTAGTTTAGGACTTCATCATTTCCTTACCGGTTGCTCGACTTCGCTGTTGGCTTGCTGCACTTTGGAATTCTGCCCTCAAATGCGTGCAAGAAGAAGAAGAAGAAGAAGAAGAAGAATAAGAAGAAACTGAAGTTGCTGAGTTCTTCTGTGCAAGTCATGAAAGAGAGAGGGGGAAAGAAGAAAATGGAGAGAGAGAGAGAGAGAGAGTTTTGGGTGAAAAGGCGTGGATTCTAAGGAAGATAGCTGTGAGTGTGCAGAATTTTTATTTTAAATCCCAAGAAAAGAAGTAATCATTAGAAATGATTAATCATGATGTCTCCTTTGAAGCTTCGGGTTAGGGAGAAAACCGAAAGGGAAGAAATGGGTGTCATGGCTCCCATGCACGCCTTATTCTTCATGGTCAACACCTGGCGCTCAAGAATGGTTAACTTTTAATTCTTGTCGTTAGTTAGGCTATTAGTTTCTAATGTCTTTTACTTAGTTTCGTTATGAATCCACAAAATTTTTTATCCTCTCGTAACTATACGAATCTATGAGTTCACATGAATCGAATTGATGCGTTAACATCTTGGCACTAATCTACGAACAAGAATTTATCACGAGAAATTACTAAAGTTAGTGGTCGACAATAGAATTACAATCGCCTATAAGTTTTTAATAAAATTTCTAATTAAATCCCTCATAATGGTAATCTATAATCTTAATCGAAAATTAAGGTGCTTGGGCCTAAATACCCGTCTCTAGCCCACCGGGCTCATCCCATGACATTTCATGGCTCACTAGACTTAATTTACAATTTTAGTGAACCCGACTCTTGGCCCGCTCTAAGCTAAACCCAAGTCCATATCCTATCATTTGGCTAATCGACCCCACACTCGATATCTTTGCATGGCTTGTTAACTACTTAAGCCCATACTTTCCTCATAGCCCATCAGACTTGTCATATGGCCCACTTTAAAAATAATCCAAGCCCTTAACAGTCCGATTACACTTATAGGGTCGGTAAAACTCAGGATGTCATAACTCTCCCCTACTTAGAAAATTTCGTCCTCGAAATTTGGAATCTTACTGCACTCATTGGAAGAGTTTAGGATACTTATGTATGATTTCTTCTTCGCTTTCCCAAGTTGCTTCCTCTGAGTCATGGTATCACCATAAAACTTTAACCAAAGGAATGGTCTTGTTCCTTAGCACCTGTTCCCTTCGATCCCAAATTTGTACATGCTCTTCCACATACCTTATCCTTTCGTCTATTTCGAGCACCTCAAAGTTCAGCACATGAAAGACATCGTGTATATTGGATAGCTTCGGTGGTAAGGATATTCAATAAGCCAATTCCCCAATCCTTTCTAGTACTTCAAAAGGTCCTATAAACCTTGGACTCAATTTTCCTTTCTTTCCAAACCTTGACACATTCTTCATAGGTGACACCTTTAGAAACACATGATCACCTACATTGAATTCCAGAGGCCTATGGCGTTTGTTTGCATAGCTCTTTTGCCGACTTTGAGCTGTCCTGAGTCGTTCTCATACTGTCTTTGTAGCTTTTAAAGTAATTTGAACTAATTTTGGCCTCGTCAACTTTCGTTCTCCGACTTCATTCCAGCAACTAGGAGTTCTGCAATTCCTATTGTATAAAGCTTCAAATGGAGCCATACCAATGCTTTGTTGGAAGCTATTGTTGTAAGTAAATTCCACTCGATGCAATTTCTCATCCCAATTTCCTTTGAAATCAATGACGCAGGCCCGTAGCATGTCTTCCAACGTTTGTATAGTCCTCTCCAATTGTTCGTCCGTCTGTGGATGAAATGCAGTATTATATTGGAGCTTGGTCCCTAAGGCAACTTGAAGGCTCTTCCAAAAATTCGATGTGAATCACGGGTCTCGATATGATGTTATGGTTACGGGGACACCGTGTAGCTGTACTATTTGCTTAACATACAATGTGTCATACCTCTCTAGCAAATAGTCTATCCTCACAGCCAAAAAGTGAGTTGATTTCGTCAATCGGTCTGCTATTACCTAGATTGAGTCGTGCCCACTTGAAGTCCTTGGTAACCCTTGTATAAAGTCCATGGTTATATGTTCCCATTTCCATTCTGGGATCTCTAATGGATTTAACATTCCTATAGGTTGTCGATGTTCAACTTTCACCTGTTGACATGTCAAGCATCTTGCAACGTACTTAGCAATATCCGTCTTTATCTCATTCCACCAAAAATATTGACGGAGATTCCTATACATCTTTGTACTTCCTAGGTAGATGCTATAACTACTTCGATAAGCTTATGTTAGAATTTCCTTTTTTATCTCATCATTATTAGGCACACAAAGATGCCCATGGAACTTAACTATTCCATCATCCGAAACTTGAAAGTCCGGCCTCTTTCCTTTTAAGGCTTCATCTCAAATTTTCAATACTTCAGGGTCTGACTGTTGTATGGTCTTAATTCACTGTATAACTTCAGGTTCAATTCTTAGCATAGCCATTATACCAGCAGACTTGCTCACCTCCACTTTGAACTCAAAATTGGAAACCGCTTCCAGCAAGTTCCATTCCTTGACCATCGTATTAGCTATTTTCATCGCTGATTTCCGGCTAAGGGCATTTGGCACTTTGTTGGCTTTTCTTGGGTGATACAGAATTTCAAAATCATAGTCCTTAAGCTATTCTATCCATTGCATTTGTCTCATATTCAATTCCTTCGGGAGAATAGGTATTTTAAACTTTTGTGGTTTGTATAAATGTCAAACTTTTCTCCATATAGATAATGCCTCCAAATCATTAAAGCAAAAATAATGGCAGTCAGTTCTAAGTCATGGGTAGGGTAATTCAACTCATATGATTTTAGTTGTCTCGATGCATATACAATAACTTTCTTGTGTTGCATTAGGACACAACCCAATCCCTTATGGGATGCATCGCTATACACTACAATACCTCCAAATCCTAAGGGTATTGTCAACACCGGCGTCGTCATCAACCTCCTTTTAGTTCTTGGAAGCTTTGCTCACATTCCTCTAACCATTCAAAACTTGAATTTTTATGAGTCAACTGCGTTAATGGCCCTGCAATTCGAGAGAATCCTTCCATGAATCTTTGATAATATCCAGCCAAACCTAGAAAACTCCATACTTCTATCACCGTCAAAGATCTAGGCCAGTTTATCATCGCCTCAACTTTAACTGGGTCCATCGATATCTCTTCACTGGTCACCACATGACCTAGAAAAGTCACTCAATCCAACCAAAATTCGCATTTACTAAATTTAGCATAAAGCTGGTGTTTTCTAAGGGCCTGCAACACAATCCTTATGCGCTCTTCGTGATTGCTTCGTCCTTTTGAATACACTAGAATATCATCTATAAAGACTATCACAAACTGGTCCATAAAAGGTTTAAATACCACGTTCAATAGGTCCATAAAAGCTGCTAGGGAATTTGTTAGTCCAAATGGCATAACCAAGAATTCATAGTGTCCATATCGAGTTCGGAAGGCTATTTTAGGGATATCCTCCTTCCTTACCCATAATTGATGATATCCTGACCTTAGGTCAATTTTCGGGAAAACTGACACTCCTTGCAATTGATCAAATAGATCATCAATTCTTGGTAATGGATACTTATTTTTAACCGTCGCTTGATTCAGTTGCCTATAATCAATACAAAAGGCATAGTGATCCATCTTTCTTTCTAACAAATAATATTGGCGCACCCCATGGTGAGGCACCTGGTCTAATGAATCCTTTGTCGAGTAGTTCTTGTAACTGCACCTTCAGTTCTTTCAACTCTGTCAATGCCATCCTATATGGGGCTTTCGATATGGGTTCCATACCAGGTGCCAATTCAATGGTAAACTCAACTTCTCGCTTTGGGGGTAGTCCTGGCAATTCCTCAGGAAATACATCAGAAAATTCCTGAACTATAAGAATATTTTCAATCCGTACCTCTTCTTGGCTTGCTCACTCGCACATGCTAAATATCCTTGGCAGCCATTCCTAAGAAGTCGATGGGCTTCTAGCGTGGTAATAAGAGGCACATAAGGGGTTATCCTTCCCCCGTAAAATTCAAAACTTGGCTTATTTGGTGGATTGAACCGAATCATTTTTCTATAACAATCCACATTGGCTCGTTGTCTATGTAGCCAATCCATTCCCAAAATTACATCGAAATCATACATAACTAATACCATCAAATCAACTAACATATTTTGTCCACCTATAAGAATTCTACTATCCTTACACACCGAGGTAGATAAAACTATGTCCTTTAACGGAGTGGAAACGCTAAGGGGTACCTTTAACGATTTAGGTTCCATCTTACTGAATCGTACAAACTGAGCATATACAAAGGAATGGGTCGCTCTTGTATTGAATAAAGCATAAGCATTTTGATTGGATAAGGAAATGATACATGTAATGACTGTTTGAGACCCTTCAGCCTCATCCTGAGTAACCGCATAAATCCTTCCTTTAGTTGGTGGTCGCTGGTTATTTCTTGGTGATAATGGCCTACCTAATGCCTATTGTGGTTATGGCTTTTGTATCATTCTCTAAGGACATTCTTTAATGTAATGTCTTGGTTGCCCGCAACCAAAGCAAGTTTTGCCCCTTGTCATGGTCCAAATCCATGTGACCTACCACACTGGCGACACTCATTGTTTCCGTACTGCGGCTGTCCTGTTGGTTGATTATTCCTTACCTTTCTAGAACTTCCGGCCTTATTTCTCTTGTTTTGTACAAATGTTCACTTTCCAATTTGGTGAGGCCTTTTATCATAGCGAAAATTAGATAAGACCCCTCAAGATTGTGGCCTTACATGATATACCAATGTTTGTTCCCTTGACATCAAATCCCTTTCCACTAGTTGTGCCCATTCATACAACTCATCATAATCCTTCAAGTTTAAAGGCACCAACCATCCTCTTATGTCAGGCCTTAACCCATTCAAGAATCTCTTAGCCCTATCTTCCGAATACTCTATCAATCTAGGGGCAAACCTAGAGAGTTCAGCAAATTTCACCTCATATTGGTCCACTATGAGGTTATTCTGATTTAACTGCACATCGGTCACTATTCATTAGTTGACCAAGCCTCCTCACAAAATTAATAAGTAACAATTGTGACAATTGTTACTAATTCCCTATAAGTAACATAAGTTACTTGTTATCTACAAAATAATAATAACAAAGAAATATCGAAGGCCTCCCTTCAAAGAAAGAGAGGAAGTTGTGAATTGCTCAGCATATGTCAATGAGAGTGCGATTTCTCCTATTCTAACACGTGCGTCTGTACAATCCGTCCCTATCACTATCGCACCTTATCACTCCAGGTAAACCTATGCTCTGATACCACTCCGGGCTATGATGACTTGAACCAGAGATGTGACATCCTAGCAGCGCCACATACTAAACGCAGGCGGAAATTATAAGGATCATGAAAAGCTTCATTAACTTTCCTTTTAAAAACCATTCGGGCTTACATATGTTGACCTGGATTACATACAAGTTCTTCACCTATGTACAACATATATTTACATGTTCATAACAAACATGTAAGTAAACAGCCAGGGAAAAGGGTGAGAGGGGTTCCTAACTTCACTACCCCCACACTAGCCCATGTCCATAAAAAAAAAAAAAAACAAAAAACAGAAGACGTCTTCTTCAGCTTCATCATGATTTGGGTGCCTAAGCACCTCCTACCTCGGCTCCAAGTCCTCCAGCACCAAATTGAAGAGGGCCAAACAGCTCCCCTTCATGGTTTATGAACCAAGCAACGAACCTCATAGGAATCCAGTCTACCCTACCATCGTCCATCCAAAGTGTAGCCTCATATCTCATGTAGGTCAACTTGATATCAGGGTCATATACGTCGTGGAAAGAAACATCAATGCACGCTATCACCCCATAACGAGCAATCGGTGGTACATCTATACTAATGATATAAAAAATAGAAAGGAATGAGCGATGCCTAGTAAAGAAATAATAAGACCCTAAGCTAGACAATCCACAATTACCAAAGAAAACAAGAGAACACAACCAAATAACTCAACATACTAAGGCAGGATTGTCATAGATATAACTAAATGAATACTAAAATGTCACATGAATAGTCACTTCGTAACAAACATACTAAATGCACATGTATACCTCATGCTCCTAATCTGAACTAAGATAAAATGCAACAGCAACTGACAAACTCACACGCCAAGTGGAATTTACATTATAGTGTGTATATCAAAGTACATAGGAGTTTGTCACTAGGTATTTAATCAAATAGGATCGTCTAGTTACTATAGAACCTATCACTAAAATACCCCTAGAAGGGGATAGGGCTAAGCATAGCTCGTCCAAGGCCTCGTGATGGCCAACAAAGGGAAAAAAGGGAAAAAAAAAAAAAAAGGAGAGGATATAAAATAAAAAATAAAAATTGTTCACATAAAGGCTGGCTATGCCATGTAAGACGGTTAGCACTAACGAGACTACCATATCAGCAATTTCCAGCCTTAATTGGCAACTAAATTAATAAATCATCAAAATATTTATGACTAAATTAACACAACCGAAAGGTTTAGAACTAGTTTGACAAGTTGGCAAAAGGTTTGGGACTAAATTTGTGAATTTGAAAGATTTTTAAGACTGAATTGATCGCCATATAATATGTTTAGGACATTTTAGATAGTTTTCCCCAGTCAAGTGTGCACTATTCTTGTTAGAATGACATAATAAATTGAAGGGCGACATAAGAGAAGTGGCACCGAGGGTCTAATGGTCATATTTAGGAACTTAGAAAGGTGTTTTAGCAGTAGAGGCAAATCTAGATCAAAACTTAGAGCGAGGAGAAAGCCATTCAGATGTTGCAAGTGTCCGAAAAAGGGAGGCAAACCTTCCCGAAGAAAAAGAAGAAAAAAGCGAAGAGATTCAAGAGCGATGCGAATGTTGCATATGCTGGAGGGGAAAAATTGGACTAATGCTAGGTTTGGGAACAACTTTGCAATGTCCTTTGAACCTTTAAATCCCCTTGGGCAAATGCAAGTGTGTTTGGCATTTATTTTTGGGAAGCCCATTTCCCAAATGCTAACATTTCTAAGGCCTTGTAAAGGCCATTAAATCAAGGCCCCCTCTCCCTTGCTTTCGCTTTTTGGCATTCTCGGCATGCAACAATACCTTAATTAATGAATTTTTTGAATTTCCAATCTTACCCTCATTCATTAACCATAATTCCACATTTACCCATTTTTAACATAAAAACCTTGATTTGTTGCCTCTCTCTTCCCTCGCCTCTCTTCACTCGAGCACTCGTCTAACGAAACACAACTCTCTCACCTCTCTTATTTGCTGCACGAACGTCGATCATACAATGACATTGCTAGACTAGTTGCCTTCGATCACCTGATTAATGGTTGTCGTCGATTGCTCGGTTGACAATTGCATTGTCTCCTAGATTTGATGTTGTGAGGCTCGTCAAGGTCACGGGAGCTTGGCGTCACCATGTCTGAGGTCTAACGATCCAGAACTCTCGCCTGGGCTCCAAGAGTGATGAAATGATCGGCTGGCCGAACCCCCCCATCTCTCTCTCTAGTGCGTTGTCGATCGGGTTGGAGTCGCAAATTATAGCAGGAGTTCCCTCTCTCTCTGATCGCTCACAGGTTAAACTCTCTCACCACCAAGGTTAAACTCTCTCACCACCAAGCATTCCAAGTTTTCCCATTTTCCTTTTCGATTAGGCTCGTGCGCTTTCAAATTCTTGAAAAAATTGGAGAAAATTTTGGACTAAACTTGCTGATTAGAGTGTATTCGAGTTGGAGCATTCGTGGGATCCATAATGGTAGTTGATTAAGTTGGTAGGGACGTATTACAATTGTCTTGGTCAGAATTCAAATTGTCTTGGTCAGAATTCAAAGTGATTTGAAGAGTGATCATTTGTAAATTACACTACTAACTTTATAGATGAATATTTTCAATTTTAACGTGTACGTGTACGTGTAACGGTGTAAGTGTGATTTGAGGTATTTTAGATATTGGGTTTTGAATTTGGACCGTCTATAATAGGCTTTACTTAAACTTCCCATGAATCCGACCCTAAGTGGGGTTCGTCTCGGGTTATGAGTTCTGCTTCTTCCTCTTCTTTGTTTTTTTGCCCATCAATTATCATGTCATTTGGAGATCCACTGATCAGTATATCATGCACCTTCACGTCGAGCTGAAAGACTGACCTTGCTGATCAACAGACAAGAATCAAATCCTCCAAAAATATCGAAATCTCAATCAATCCAAGCAAATAACAAAAATGATTCGATTACTTCAACACTACGCACAACTGGGAAACTCCATTTCTTGTCGCTCTCGGAGTCGCCAGCGAGCCGCCATGGCTGAGTTCGGTGCAGCTTCAACTCCTCCCTGGTGGACTCTCTTTGCTGACCTCTCGATATCTCGCCCGATTTGCCGCCGAAGCACTTTCTCTCACCCAACCAATATAGGTGTTGCGCCAAGGCCCTGAGAGCACTCGAAGAAGCTCCATATGGCAGAGAATAAGAGTGAGAGAAAACCATAGCAAACTCTCAATCGATTTGCCTTTGCTCATCACTTAAGAGAGAGAGAGATGAACTCATGAATGATGACGAGTGCGACTGCGCAGCTAGGGAGGAGTTGAGGATGAGCAATCGACGATGAGAGTGTGTGTGTGTGTGTGTGTTTTTTTTTTTTTAATATTGCTCGCAACATGTGCTTTTTTTTAGGAAGTTCTCCTTTTCGGTTTCGGGTTAACCTGAACCGAAACATATAAGGTTCACAATTTAATCAGCATCTGAACAAAAGCACCCCCGATCCGAACTGACTATTTCGGTTCGATATTGGCCCAAATTTGTAAAAAGATTGCGGTCTCAGATGATGGAGCTTGATTATTTGATTATGAGCCGAACCTAGTTTTAAGAGATTTTGAGGTAAAATACAATACGATTTCATAAATCAAATTTTCATATGTTAAATGAACTACGCTTTGTATTTTGCACATCAAGGGTCGGGACAGCATTTTGAAATTTAAGTGGGGGGTCCAATTGTCGGACCACATAAAATGGGCCCATCCCGTCAGCTACTTAATTAAGCCCGATTGAGACAAGACGGCCTTACAATATGTTGTAAGAATACGATATCGTGCTTGGCACTTGGCAGTCCATAGATATGCTTTTGAGACCCGATTTTGGATGCGTATTGTAATTTGACTCTTTTGTCACAACTCAACTTGCTTCCCGCCCTCTCGCGTTTTGTTCGAGTTTTCTCTCGCGTTTTGTTCGAGTTTTTTCGTCATGTCTTCCTTTCCCTTTGCTCCTCCCTTGAATTCTGCCATTCATTTGCAAAACGGATGTTCATCGTCATCTTCTTCCCAAATGCTTCTCATCATCTTTCCTTCTCTGCATGTGCAATTCCGACCATCCCCTTTCGCCATCTGAGTTCTCTGGGTCTGCTGTCCACTCCCATACCCTTCGATATTTGTTCTTCCTTCTCTGCATGTCGATGATCTGAAACATGCAACCCCTGCAACTTTCAATTTCGATCTTTGGTTACCAAGTTTATATAGAGTAGTGTGCTTTGGTTATTCTCACCATGGATGAACGGGATGATACCTCCAGAATTGCTTCTCTTTGCAATCGCCTTGGTCGTCTATGTTCGGAACAGGAGTTGGAGGTTTGGGATGATATCCCCGCATCGGCCAAACTGCAGGATTGTCGCCTTATCTTGGTGGGTAACATTTTCACTAACCCTTCGTGAATTTATCCGCATTTCATGTTGCGATGAAGAAAGCCTGGCGAGTGGATCATGTTGAAATTACTTCAGCAGATCTTTGGATTATACATAATTAAATTTCGCACCGAAAGTGAAAAAAGACGCACTCTGGATGGTAGTCCTTGGTTGTTTTCTGGACAATTGGTTAACCTCCGACCATGGCAACCTAACACTCCTTTACAACATTATGACTTCGGAAAGTGCCTGTTTGGGTGCATGTTATTGGCTTACCTCTGAATGGACTTCTCCTCCTATCTTGCGCAGAGCCGTATCCCGTATAGGTAAGGTTCGGATGTGAAGACAGATATTTCTGCCAGGATTAGAATTGAATTAGATTTGAAAGAACCCTTAAAAACAGGAAACTTATCCGTATTGCTGGCAAGACCCCGTGGCTCGATTTTCGATATGAGCGATTGTCCCATTATTGCTACTCTTGTGGAAGGTCAACATTACGCAGCTTCTTGCCCGGACTATCCTTATGATGAAGCCCAATTCGATGGTCGGGATACAATGACCTATGGACCACCGGCTCGAGCTGAACTTAAACAAGTTAGCCCCTATTGGGATGCCTTTTACCACCCAACACTCTCACCGAGCAAATGGACGAAACAAGACTCAAACTCCTTCTCCAATTCAGCCTGGCCTTCCTGCTCTTCCTCCAATTCCTATAATAGTGGAAGAGACAACGCCTTCAGTTATACATCAAGGGACTTCCAGTCTTTGGAACATAACAACTTCCACTACTTCTACAACGGACTTAGTTCCTGCAGCAGTCAAGATGAAACAACCTCAGATTCCTTCCATGGATAAGCATCAATCGCAAAGACCTAAGATTCCTCGGCCTATGCCTCTTGGTGGTTCTAGCAAAAAACCAAAACGATACTCGCCATATGATGTTAAACTTACCTCGTCGGCAGATTTTGATGAGTCTCTTCTTCTGGATGCCCCTGTTTTGGAGGCAAATATCCCTGATCTTCGGGCTTTGGCGGCTGGCCCTAAATGCCACCGAGTTACAAATGAAACTCTTGAGTTGGAATTGTCAGGGATTGGGCAATCCCCTGACAATTCAAGCATTAAAGGCTATGATAGCCTATGACAAGCCCGATATAGTGTTTCTAATGGAAACAAAGAATGATCAACTTTTTGTTACTCGGTTAAAGCATAAGTTTAAATTTACTCACTCTTTTGTGAGGGATCCCGACGACCTCGGGGGTGGTCTTGCGCTTTTTGGAATGACAGCTTTCGATGTTACTCTTGTACATTCGGATTCTCACTTTCTCGGATCTCATTGCCCGTGATCTCATGATATCGCCTCCACTCATATTACTTGCTTACACGCCCCCCAACGTATCAACTTCGCGTAACTTCGGGATACCATACGAATCCTCCATGCTGCCGTCATTTACCTTGGTTATGTCTCGGTGATTTTAATGATTTCCTATCTCCATGGGAGAAGATGGGCCACGACCGCATCCACTTCTCGGATGTCATCCTTCCGGAATATGCTTAATGATTGTGAATTAATAGAACTACACAAAGAAAGGATGTGAATTTACCGGTCCAATAATCGAGAAGGGGATGCTGCGGTAAAGGAGAAGCTTGATCGGGTGTTCTCGCTCATTGGAATGGCTGACATCTCACCCTTCGGCGTGTTTTTTGCACTCCCTTCGTTGGCTCCGATCACTGCCCACTGTTGTTGGCCTCTCGTTCAGTATCAGTCAAGCGCGCAAAATTTTTTCACTATGAAGCATTCTGGCATCACGATGAAGAGTGTCATCACATAGTAAAACAGGCATGGGACAACAGTTGTACCTCCTTGTTATCTAAATTACAGGCAGTTGCTACCAGGTTAGCAAGTTGGAGCAGGGGCCGATTCACTAATGGTCATCAACGCATCTCACACTTACAATCTCAACTGCAGACCATTATCAATAGAACATCATATCAGGATGGAGATAGGGAGCAGGCTAATGCTCTTAGATGTGAAATTCAAAAAGTATGGATTCAAGAGGAACAATTCTGGGCTATGCGTTCTCGTATACAATGGTTAAAATGGGGCGATCGAAATTCCAAGTTTTTTCATGCATACACTATGCAAAGACGACAACGCAATCGAATTACAATGCTATTAGATACTAACCAGCAAAGGTGGATCCGTGAACCGATCGTTAAAAGATCTAGCACAGGCTTCTTCTCTCGCCTTTACACAACTCGGGGCTATCGGAATTTCCGTCCTTTCTTGGCACAAAGTGTCCTTCGGTAGTAACACCCGATATGAATGCATCCTTACAAAGTCGAGTAACCGAGGAGGAGATTTACCTAGCCACTTGCCGCTTAGGAGCTTCGAAGTCTCCGGCCCGGATGGTCTCCCCGGCCTTTTCTATAGGCATCACTGGCATGTTATTAAAGATACAGTTATTCAAACAGTTCATGACTTTTTCGATACTGGTATTATGCCAACAAGACTAAACAGAACAGTCATAGCCCTAATTCCTAAAGTTCAGCATCCGAAGAGTATAGAGCAGTTTCGTCCTATCAGTCTTTGTAACTTTGCTTACAAGATCATTTCAAAAATTATGGCCAACAGACTCAAACCATGGCTATCTACTTTGATTTCCACAGAGCAAGCAGCATTTATCAGCAGCAGACAGATACAGGACAACATTATGGTGGTTCAAGAGGTTATGCATCAATTCAAAGTTCGAAAGTGTAAGAAACGTTTCCATCTTATTTTCAAAACAGATATGCAAAAAGCCTATGATAGGGTTGAATGGGACTTTTGGAAGCATATTTGAGGCATTTGGGTTTCCATAACAGCCGGGTTACTCGTGTAATGGCTTGTGTAACAACAGTCTCCTTTAGTATTCGGTTTAATGGTGAACAACTTCCTTATTTCCAGCCTCTACTAGAGGTTGCGCCAAGGTGATCCCCTATCTCCATATCTATTCATTTTACTTGCCAATGCCTTATCTGCAACTATTGCTCAAGCTGTGGATATAGGCCACATTAAGGGATTCAATTTAATAGAGACTGTCCAAGGTTATCTCACTTATTTTTCGCTGATGATTCAGTATTTTTCCTACGAGCCACTATTTCTGAATGCCAAAATCTTGCCAATCTACTCCATCAATATTGTTATGCCACAGGCCAGCTCATTAACAGAAACAAATCAGGTGTGTTCTTTAGCAAACATTGTCCTCTTTCTTTACAACACAACCTAGCACAAGAACTACGGGTTCCCATTCTCAGTAAATATGGGAAATACCTGGGCATTCCATCTGATTGGGGTCGTTCCAAGAAGGAGATGTTTTCCGGATCCCGGCAAGAGTCAATACCAAGTTAGCAAGTTGGCGGGACAAATTTCTATCGAAAAGTGGCAAGGAAATATTATTGAAATCGCTTATACAGCCTTACCGCAGTATGCCATGTCTATCTTCAAGCTTCCGCTGTCTCTCTGCAGATTGATTGAAAAGAAGATCTCCGCATTCCGTGGAGTAAACAACAAAGTCATTCGAGGCATACACTTTGGAAAAACTGGTCAGAATTAAAGCTATCTAAAGAATCAGGGGGAATGGGGTTCAGAGATTTAATCAATTTCAATACAGCAATGCTTGGAAAGCAAGCATGGCGTCTCTATCAGCATCCTCATGCTATCTGGAGTCAGCTCTTTAAAGGGTTATACTTTCGATTTTCATCCTTTCGTAAATGCCTCCCCGGGACATCGTCCTTCTTGGGGATGGCAGAGTTTATTAAAAGGCCGTGAAGCAATTGCTCCTAAACTATGTTGGTTAGTCAGGGATGGATCGAAGATAAACATTAGAGATGATACTTGGTTACCACAAGGCAGAATAGGAGGCTTACCGAGGGAGGGAGAACCACGGCTTGTTGCTGATCTTATTGATTCCCAACTCTCTGTATGGAAGTCCTCCTCTGTTACTGAATTCTTCGATGGTCCAACCAGTTCAGCAATCCTAAACACCCCAATCAATCCGTCTCTCCATCATGATCAGCTGGTTTGGACAGAGACTCCTTCTGGTACCTACACGGTAAAGAGTTGTCATCATTATCTATCTCTACAATCTCGAACCCCATATCCAAGCCCTCTCCCTCTTACACTAACCCACCACCGTTATGGAGGAATATATGGAAGATGCATACAGCGCCAAAGATTAAAGTTTTTCTATGGTCACTTGCCAAAACGCCCTTGCTACAAAACTAAATCTCTTTCGGCGACACATCATCCCTCATCCCATCTGTTCTTTATGCAATCATTCTGAACCAAAAACAATTGAGCATCTGTTTCTTTTCTGCCCTTGACTACCGTAACTGAATCATGAAGATATTCAGGTAAATGTTTCACCTACCTCGCTTACTCGATTTGATGCCTGGATGGTTGACGAATCTCCTCCCACACGCGTCTCCAAATCTTGAAGCGATCGCTCATATCCCGTGGGAGATCCGCGTCACCGCAATAACGCTATCTTTCGTCAAATCAAGATGGATCCTCTCCCGGTGGTCTCGATGCTCTATCTCAAAGCTCTATCTTCAAGGTTCTTCAACCCCGCCAAAAAGGATTCACACCGCACAAAGGCGAGATTAGATCATCGCCGGCACCCACCAAAGAAAGGGCCTTATCAAATGCAATATAGATGGGGCTTTTCGCCCGATTCAACCAATGGTTCACTGGCTTGTATTTTCAGAGACGACAAAGGAATTTTGAAGGATGTACTCACCAGATCTGTGTCTGCTCAGACGGCGTTCCAAACCGAGATCTACGCCCTTATCTCTGCTCTTCAACGGATCATCCGAAGGGACTTTCTTCAAAGACTTGGAGATCGAATCGATTGCTTGCGCTAGTGGAAATCATCCGATCGAATCAACGACCGCCGTGGAAGGAACAGCACCTCTTCGCAACTCTTCAAGACCTTCTTCAGCGTTGCCCTAACATTTCGCTTCATCATATCCGACGAGAGGCTAACCTAGCGGTACCGATCGGGCTGCGAAAGCCCACAGGACCAAGGCCCACCAACCAATTGGCTTCTCTTTCCCCCCTCTTTTTCTTTCTATTCTCGCCGGATGCTTCGGCGATAGCTTGTATGACTCTTTAATTTTAATATAAGTTATCTTTCGACCAAAAAAAAAAAAAAAAAAAAAAAACTTGCTTCCCGCCTTCTGGTCGGTTGCTTGAAGTATGGGGTTTCAAGCTTTTCTCGCAAAACCCTTGCAAATTCGAAGTAAATTGTGTAGGACCGATTGAACTTGAGAGAGAAGGGCATAAAGGCGACAGCGACGACCCATGGCAGATGGAGGTCGCCGACTTGAGCAGGCAAGGGGGCCGTGACTTCGGTGGATGGAGGCACAATGGTGAGGCGGCGAATCTACAGTATGTGGCTGGGTCGTTTCGTGTCTCTTTGGGGAAGAAGACCAGTGTTTTTTCTCTTGTAGGACAAAAGACCGGAGTTGATAAAAAGAAGAGACATAAAAAGGAGACTGCATTGTTTTGATAATTATTATTATAAAGGACTACAAAACATTTTATTCCACCAATTATATTTTTAGAAAGTGATTATCAAATTGAATGTCTCATTTTCTTTACTGAATCGCAAGGAGATCTGGTTCATTAAAATAAGATGAAAACATACTGTTAAAGTCATTTTTCGAAGCATCAAAAGGTAAATTATTAAATTAATTGGATAAGTCAATATTCATTCCATGTCAACCCTATAAACAATGTAACAGACAATTGAACCGTGTGTCATTGCCATTTCAATGTTGAAAGTTTAAGCCATCCAATCAAGAAAAAGCCCATTCCAAGTAAGCGGGCTTCTTGTCCCCTCTCTTACCAAAAAAAATAAAAATAAAAATAGAGTTAAGTATAGATTGGATCTCTACATTTCAATATTTATGGGATTTGGTTCTCTAATTTTCATTTTGTTGGATCAAATCCTCTTTCTTAGTTGGTACAGTTTAGTCCTCTAAGTTTGATTTTGCACAATTAAGTCATGACTTTCTTAATTGTGCAATCAAGTCCTTCGATCAACTATTCTCCTAAATAGTCAAATTAATCAATGAACATGGCATTCAATGTGGCAAAAAAATGGCACACAATGCTAATATGGTGCTGAATTAGCGAAGAATATAGTGGGGAAAAAGAGAGGAAAAAAAGAAACCATAAGTTAAATCAAGTAAGAAGCGTTGGATTCAAAAATCCAAAAGCTTAGAGAATTTGGTTGAACAAAATAGAAGTTAGAGAAATGCATCACATGAAAAGAAAGATGGAGGACTTAGTTGCATAATTAAAAATGAAAGGACCAATCTCACAAACTTTGAAATTTATTTGAAATTTTAGTCTGAATTTTTAATTATGATAGGACATAATAGGATAAAATATGAAATTTAGGGATTTTACTATATCAAATCCATTATTTGGTGAATCATGATAACTACGTCGAATATATTCACATCATATCATGTACATTGTTTAGTATAAATGTCATATCAATGTAAATAAATGTAGAAGTTCACAAATGGATATGGTAAAAATCTTACTACTTTATTGTTATTTCCTTTTATTTTTATTTTTCCTCTCCCTTTTTTGATTTTCCCCTTCCATTATCCTCTAATAAAATTGAACTTATATTATAAAATGCAATTAAATTCAAATATGTAAATAAAAATAATATTAAAATAAAAATATTGTTATTTTTTGTCATTTTGAATTTCTTTTACTAGAATTCAAATATTATTTATATTGAAATATAATTTTAATTTTATTAATTTAAGAAATTCATTATTTGAGAATTTTTTTTCTTATTATGGATTATAGAAATCCTATTCACATTTATCTCAACTCCTCTATTAGATAATTTTATCAAGATTATATCCTTCTTATATTCGACATTATCATGTCTTGAGCATGCACCGAATGCAAGATAAAATTAATGGTTAATACTACAAAAAATCCCAAAATAGTGCACTAGTGCTAAATTTATCTCAAATTAATTTTTTGACCATAAAAAATATTAAACCGTTATACCTATGACAAATTAATAAAAACCATTTTCATTAACCACAAAAAACCTCAAACTGGGGAAATTTACATCAAACTAATATTTTGATCACGAAAAACTTCAAACTGATACATTTGTAATAAATTTATCCTTTGTTAACTTCAAACAAATTTTATCATTAAATTTGTTTACATGGATGACGCATGATGACATTGTATGGTGACATGGCAAGTTCATGTAGAAATCCATAGGATTAATATTGTGAAAAACCCCAAATTTGTCATAAGCATACCCTTAAATTTCTCATAGGTACACTAATTTTGAGTTTTTCGTGGAATTTTCACGTGGAGTTGCCACGTCACCATATCACTTCACCATGTGTCATCCATGTTAACAAATTCAACAATAAAATTTGATTTGACGGAGGATAAATTTATCATGGATGTACCAACTTGGGGTTTTTGATAGTCAAAAAATTAGTTTTAGGTAAATTTGTCACGGGTATATCAATTTAGAATTTTTCTTGATATTACTATCATGAAATCATGACTACCGAATGCAACTATAGGGTTGAAGTTGTATTTAACCCAAAAAAAAATTGAAAAAAATAATTTCAACATGATTGGCTTATACTCCTCACAGCATATTTTGCTGCAAATGCGCAAAAATATAAAAAAGAAAAAACCAGGACCGAAACTCAATTAGGTTGAAATGGAAGAGAACACGAGTCATTATCTACTTGAAATTTGAAATCAACAAGTCTGCTTGAGGAGGCAACGACCAAACCGCTAGGGAGGGCTGAGCCAAGGTGAGATTCATTTTCTTCTCGGAAAAATAGACTTCCTTTATTTCACAAAAAATCTTTGCATATCAAGCTTTTACTCTACATACCATCTAGGAAGTATTAGCACTCTTCGGGAGACTTTCTATTGTATCCGACACATGTCTAACACACTCCATAATGCGGTAAATAGGTGTCAAAAAATCCAATATGTGATCAACTCTCTCAACAAGTTTCGACACGTAAGTCCAGAATTTCAACACGCGATTCCAATACGTACTGGTTCAATTTTAAAAATTTTCAATAAATGAGGTCAAACTATAAATATTTAAATATTTTATTTTTTCACTTCTTTTCTTACTCTCACTTCCATAACTCACGATATCTAGTGTAACTTTATTCCGTTCCATTTTATTTATTTTTGAATTTGAATCAAATAAATTTAATTGAAATAGTCATAAAATGATAATTATCATGTAAATATAAAAATATAAATTTAATATTCAACATGTTTCAACATATTAGAATTATTTTTTTTTAAATGGCATGTCAACATGTCGTGTTGTGTGTTGATGTCAGTGCTACTTAGCATAACATACACTGGTAATTAAGATTGCATGATTTACAAAATTACCATTTCACTTTTTTGAATACCCTTGTTTAAATGCCCTGGAAAAATTGTCCCAAAAGTTATGAACCTATATAATATGGTGGTCAATTTAATCTTAAACTTTTCAATTTGATCAATTTAGTCATAAACATTTTAACGACTTTTCAATATAGTCATCTTGGCTGGAAAAGACTAACATGGACATAATCCGCCCTACATAACAGGTCATACTATGTGACATGGGTGGTAATGTAGATAATTTTTTTGTTTTGTTAAGTTTTTAGAATTATAATTGAATTTTTTACTCTTTCTTCTTCTTTTTTTCCCTTTTTTTTTTTTTTTTCCACTTTGGGCCAACTATTCCGTGAAGATGAATAGTGGGAAAGAAAAAAAGAAAAGAAAAGAAAAATTCAAGAAATTTATTTTAAAAACTCAAAAAATTTAAAAACACAAAAACTATTTGTGCTTTCGCCGATCATGCCACATAAAACAATCGATGTCCACGTCAATAATTTTTGACTAAAATTGGTCGAAGTGATTACCTTGGAAAATCATTAAAAGGTTTTGATCAAATTAACAAAGCTTAAGATTGAATTAACCGCTGCACATTATATTTTTTAATTTTTGGACAATTATTCCCAAATTCTCTGCACCCACTAAAAACCCATATACTCAACTCAAATGAAGATCCAAAAGTTGACAACCGTTGTTATGACATCCATAATTTTTGGACCAATCCGTTTGGTGAGCTAATAATGATAATTAGATTATTTTAATTGCCACTATTTTGGAAATGTATCAATTACAGGTTTTTGGGACAATGGTACTTGGCTAGTATGTTAGCGGAGAAATTTGCATACTAATTGGATGGATTGTAGTTATAGTTCTCGTCTCTAGTGTCTAATAAATGTGAAAAATTGGACATAACTAGTGTTGTTTCCCCCTAATTAGCTGCCCCTTCTCTTCTCTCTCTCTCTCCTCTCTCTCCCTTGCCAATTGGCAAACTAGTCATACCACTTGTCTTCTCCCCTGCGCCATTTGGCGTGCCGCTTGCATGAGCCAATAGGGTTTCATGTAAGGAAACCCAAGGAGAATAAAGGCCATAATTCTCTCTCTCTCTCTCTCTCTCTCATACACTCACACTCTCTCTCATCTCTCGTTGATCACTCTCTCTCACCCTCTTGATCTCTCAACGCCCCAATCCTCCCAAGTTGCTCATGGATTCAACTATGCGAAGCTTCGAGGAGCTACGCCATGCAAGCCAAGGGGATCGAGGATTGTTTGCCACGGATCAAAGCACGGTTTCGTGACAAAACTAAGTTTGGATATCTTGCTAAGGCAAATAAAATTCCAATTCTCTATGCTATAATGATTTGCTTGTCGTGCGAATTGACAAATCTTCGTCTTTGATATGCTGGGTTGTTGCTGTGTGCGATTTTGGCTTGATCGGTGTTGATTTGGGTCAGATTGAGCTATATCCGCGAGTTAATTGAAGTTTAGGTTGCATGCAATGCTCGAATGACATCGAGGGATCGCTAGAATTACAATTTGGTCAACTTGAACTCGGTTGTGGCTTTGCATGTGGCCATTGGTCTTGGTGTGTGGTCTAATGGCTGTGAGACAAGCCGCGAGGGTTGGTGTCAAAGTTTTGTTGTATGCTTAGTTCGGTAAGGTTATACGGTATGGCATTGGATTTTTGGCATACAATGGGTTTGGTTGGTGTTGGTCTGGGTCAATTCCTTGGTGTATGGTTGTCCGAGTTGAGTTTATTTTTGTGGATAGGTCCTCAGTGAAGGTTAGTTAGTGCTTGTAGGGTGGGATCATTGATTCCATGAGCAGTTCAGTTAGTTGGTGTCAAGTCTTTGACTGCATGATCGGTTCTACTAATGTCAGTTGGTGTTGGGTCTTTGATTGCATGATTGGTTCTACTAATGTCAGTTGGTGTCAAGCTTTTGAGGCTTGATGTTTCGACTTGTGATTAGTAGATGTCGAGTTCTTGGATGCATGGCAGAACAAATCCCTGTGAATAACTGTCGTGTTTTTTTGTTCGCATGCTTAAGCCAAGATAATTGTGCATGAATGCTTAAGATACCATTTAATGAATACTGTCAGACAACAAACCGACAATTTGTCCACATGCGTGATTACATTGTTCAAGAAGGACAATAGGCCTTTATGTTGTGAGTCTAGTTGTGAGTCTAGATATTATTTAGGTCATGTCGTCATAGTAATTTTTCCTTAACATAATTTTGTATAGTTCTGTCTAGGGGATGAATGAGTCACATATCTTAGGCAGATTTTTCATTCATGTGAGGGGAGGATCATATGATATAGTGTATTAGATATTTCATTTGATGGGCATTAGCTCACCCTTGTTGTTGTTCACATTTTTCGGATCCATATACATGGCCGTGATTCTTGCTACCCTTGTCTTAAACTATGGCACTCCAGTAGATCTTGAGGGGTAGCTATACGAATTCGCAATTCCATATTTTCCTTCTCTGACTTTTGTACAATACACATATACACTCTAGATAGATGCAAGTCCACCAAGTAGCCATATCGCCTACCGCTTAGTGGCACTCTACGCAAAGATCAAAGGATATCTCGGTGGTCCTCTACCATACCTGGAGTATAGTAGAAGCAACGATGACAGGGATGGTGCCAATGGGGAGCCATAGGCAGGGGAGATGAGTGGTGGTAAGGATCCATTTTTGAGATACGGTTTTGGCAATTTTTGAGATCGAACTTATGGATGGTTAGTAGGTTGTGGATAGTTTGAGGGCATAGATGATGACCAAGTGGATAGCCTATACAAGTAGTATATCCTTTTGACCTCCCAGTGTAGCCTATTATCGCACATGTTTAAAAATTGATACAAGAAATGAAAGCTATTGCTTGATCATCTATTGTGTTTGTCCGTTAATGTTGATGGTTGGTTGATGTTTTAATTTCAACTTTTGCTTATGCTAAAAAGTGAAAGATTAATATCTCACATTAGTAAGATGGTGGACTAGGATGCCACAATTGTGGATAAAAGATGCAGCTGATTGAAAATCCCATTTATAATCACAAATTTCTCAAGAAATCACATGAGATAACATGTGAAGAGCACCCACTCCAATCAGATTGCAGCTACATTTGGTTGAACCTTTAGGAAAAGCTTTTGAAAAAATGCAAATCGTGTATGTTATATTGTAATCTAAAAGTCCACTGTGAAGTACTTTTGAGTAAGATAGTGTTTACAAAAATTCTATTTATAAAGGACTTTTTTTATTAAGAGAAAAAAAATAAAAAACAACAACTGGCACTTCGCCAACTAAGGTTAGTCGGCCACTAGCGATCCATATTTGTTGTCAGCAACCATTGTTTGAGATGGCAAGATCACATGCGGCCCCCAAAGACCACCGACGAGGTGCCTAGAGTTTGATGACCCCCCCAAACCTAGGTCACTCGACCCTAGCAAGGGTCACCTAGGTCACATGACCCTTGCGACCCCGAGGACTTTCTGGATCAGATGACCTTGCGAGGGTCGCATGACCCAAACAGCACTTGCTTAGGTTGTGCGACCCCCCGGTGACGATCGTCTAGGTCGCTTCCACCACCTCGGCCTCTCTTTAACCTATTGTTGGCCCCTCCCAGCCATGTGCAACCATGTTGACCGACCTCAATGGAAAAGAAGATGAACAATCATTGTGACATTCCAGATTTTCAATTCTGCTTTCAATTAAATAAATCGGGCATTTCATTGATGTGCATATAGTACTATTCTCAGAGCTGATCACTCCTGAGATAATTAGATTATTTGGAGAAGTTATTAAAGGATTTT
Source organism: Eucalyptus cladocalyx (assembly GCA_017140615.1). NCBI lineage: Eukaryota > Viridiplantae > Streptophyta > Magnoliopsida > Myrtales > Myrtaceae > Eucalyptus > Eucalyptus cladocalyx. Next base: position 12,542,065 of record CM029524.1, on the reverse strand, counting down.
AATGCAATATACTTGAGAATTCGACCAGGAAACGACTACTCGATCGTGCTCATTTGTAGAGATCATTATAGCATTGTTAAAATCAACCAAAGGTCAGAGATAGATTGGTTCGACTGAGATATGTGGTTAAACGTGAGTGATTCCACTAAATTGTAAAATTCTCATCGATCGGCACTAGACTAATTTTTCTATCGTATTTGGTACATTATGTCCGTATTTGAAATCTCGAAATTTTCACGACAACCGAGAGTCGCCAATGTGTTAAAGAGGTTCATTGTAGCTCGAAGAAAATCGACCACGAGTCATTTGCACTAAAAATTTATGAACGCTACTTGGTAGCCTAAATCACGCTAAAATCGTGCCAGATTGAAATTAATATTGAATTTGAATCCGATTTCAGAAATTAAAAGTTCTGTCATGTCACAAGTCATTTTAGAAACGTTGATTTAATCTCCGAAGATTTTTCTGCAAACCAGGATTTTTGGTGAAAAAGTCGAGATAAGGTCGTTTTTGTCCAAGAAAATCATATGACCATTTTTTATCACGAAATTGGGATGCAAGTGGGATCTTTTAGCGAGGAAAATTACCAATTTCATCAATGATATGTCAGTGGGATTTATGGAAGCCGAAAAGAGTGGATTTGAAGATGAATTGAATGGAAATTAAACCAACCCCAACTAAAATTCGTGTGTCCCCATAGACCCAACCTTTGGACCAACTCAAGCTTTTAAAAGAGGGCAATTTGGTCTAGAAATTGGGCTATGTAAGCCAACTGGGATGGTGGGCCAAGTTAGAGGGAACAAAGAGATGAGGAAGAGACATGGTGGCCCCCCTTGCAACAAACCGGTCCCCCTCTCCTTCCCTCAAGCCATCGACCCCTCCTCCTCCTTTCCCCTGCCATTCGAAGCTCCAGCACCCCAGAAGATCGAGCCAGTGGCCCATCCGACCACCACATCGTCGTCGTTTGTCGTCGGGTGTCCCCACACCTCGCTCGTGTCTCGCCTAATCACCGTAAGCCATCGTCATCCCAACCACCTCCTTCTCGACTACTCGTCGTCCCATGAACCCTCTGAATCATCGTCGGAGCCTACACGCCTCCGTTTGTCGCCGGGAAGCCCATTGAGCCATCGTTAGGAGCCCCTCCACCAGCTGCTATCACCGTTTCCCCTCTTAGCCAGCACCGTTCAACCCCTTTCTCGGCCGAGATCAGAACCAAGCCAAGTGGGTCTCCAAGTTACTGTTCAGCCTGTTTTCGGGTCATTCTCGACCTTGGTTGGCAAGCCCACTTTGGATTTCTCATCCCCCGTCGCATCCCCATCATTTTAATCCAAGCGGATCATTAATCAAGTGAATTTAACTCACCAATCCCTACTTAGTAGGTTAATGATGCTCAAGGGTTGTTTAGTTTAGACTAAGTATGGATTAGGGAATAGTTATAATAGATTAGCAATTTAATTAATTGTTATTGCATGTTAGGTGGTTAGAGTAGTGTAATTAGAGCCTAGACAAGCTTTAGTATTTATCTATAGTGGTTCGGAAATTTTCCAGACCTGTCTCAGCTTTTAATTAGGCTTTTCCGGCCTAAGTTCTATTTATTTGCATTTAATAATTAATTTCTGTGATTATTTAATTATTTATTTATTTTCCGAAAATTAGATCGGGATAACCTGTGACCGGAATTTTATGATGATTGCAATGGTGTGATCTATTTATTTAATTGACTATTATTTTATGCAAATTGAGTGTTGTTTGTAAATTTAGGAATTTATCCCAAATTTTATTTAATTTCAGTATTTAATTAGAAAATTACCGAGCAACGGTTTACAACGCCAAAAATGTTTTTATCGACTATATAAATAATGGGAGTTTTGAAAGTAAATATATTATATTTTTGGCTAAGGCGATCGTGTACCCACACATGATCATTTTACCGAGTATTGTTAATACAAAGAAAATAGGCCATGACATTATTCTAATTGAGGAATTTGATTGTGAAATACCATGTCTTTGGCTGTAGATGATCAATTGTATGAGGATTTGACTTAGGTTGAGATAACCACCTTATAGAGGCTGTGCTCGTTGAGCCGTAATTAACCACCTCATAGAGGCTGTGCTCATTGAGCCATAATCAACCGTCGAAATATGGCTGTGATTGTTGAGCCGTAATTAACCACCTCATAGAGGTTGTGCTCATTAAGTCATAATCAACCGCTGAAGTGTGGATGTGCTCGTTGAGCCGTAATTAACTACCTCATAGGGGTTGTGCCCATTGGGCCGTAATCTACCGCCTAACTTGGAATAGGCTATGCCCATTGGGCCATAATTTCACCATTGAAGATTTAGTAGGCAAAATCCGTATAATGGTCCGGATGACATTTCGTTGATTGATGATTCGATCGGTTTAATGATTTGATTGATTGGAGTGAATTTGTGAATTATACTGACTTGCAGGAATAAACTGAGATGAAGGTAAGACCTCGACTAGCCCTTGGGGCGTATTTTTTCCTAGTCGTGGCTTAACTCACCCCGTTGTGAGATAACATTTGCAAGTCCCTCGATGATGGTTGTGGAGGACCAAAAGCCCTAGAGTCTAGGAAAGTGGAGATCTTGTATTGTGGGTCAAAAATCCCTTTTGTTGAGCCGATATTTTTGTTTAAAAAAAAACATATTTGTTTATAAAAGGCTTGTTTTGGTTTGAAAATTTATGGCCCTACTTTTCTATCCCATCTTGTTGTTGTTTAGAGATTATATATTTGCTTCCACATGTGCATATTAAAATGAAAGGGTCGACGATGCGTCCTAGGAGGTCGCTATTCAATCGACCATAGAGGGATGAGCACGCGCTCGGAAGATCGGGATGTGACAATCATAAACAAGACAAAACCGGAAAATCAAAAAATTAATGAGGATAATTTTGGAAGAAATTTCTTTTACTAACCCTAACTTTCTTGCATGTCGAGAAAGCCGAAAACCCGTTCAAACGTCCAAAAGTCCTTGGAAAAGTCTTTCCCAAATGCAGCCTGCATCTATAGAAGCCAACCGAGGGAGAGAAAATTCAACCCTCGAGAACTGATTTTCCCGAGAAAATCAATCGTTTTCAGTGCATGCTTTCTCTATTTAAGAGAACTACAAGCCCATTAGATCCATGAAGCTAATCATCGCCCTTTGCTTTCCATCGTCGATGCATTTCTCGCCATCGTCTCCTTCATCGCCGTGCTGCTTGTGTCTTGCTCGCTCAGGCTATGGTTGTAGTGGACAAGCCGCCGCTGCGAGTAAAGTGTGCCTTGCATGCATTGCCGGTGAGATCCGCACGGTTCCTCGAACGAGAAGCTCCAGAAGCTTCTAATGGCTAACCAAATCAGTAGCAAAACATAAAAAAGCAAGGGACAAGGTGGAAGATCTTTGAAGAGGTTTAACGTGTAATTCGACCAAAATAATGCAATCTAAATTCACCTAGATCTAAATAATGTAACCTTCTACATAGCTGTACTTATAAGATACTTAGAATTCATAAAAATTTGTTTACTAGCAAAAATGATTTGGCAAAACTACTTTAGATGCTCAAATAAATGAGATTCACGTCAAGTGGTTGGCTTCTAAAATAATCTTGTAAAATCACTAAATTTAAAATTCGTTATAATGTTGTAGCGTCTTTAACATCTATGTTGGTACTATTGTGCAAGAGTTAACAAATATAAAACCACGTTAAAGCAATTATTTAACATCTATGTTGGTACTACTCGCGAGCATCATGTTTTTGAACTGGAATTTATAACCATGTCACTCAAGACTTTCCTCAAATGATCAACAGAACATCGGCTTTGCACCAAGCACCAAGTTAGTGATGCTATCAGCTTCATATGGGACTGCCTTTGGATCAAAAAACCAAAAAAGAAAATTAAAGGAAAAGTAGAAAAACCTCCTCCAAACTTTTACATATATAATAGACAAATTGAAGCCGCCCCATTTTCGCCTTCTTCAATGTCTCCTGGGTCTCAAATCAACCCAGAAGTTCTCTTCGCAGGCACGTAGCTGCGGCTTCTCGTGTACACATCGGCCTTCACCATCGCGTCCTCCCCGAATTCACATGGCTCGTCTTCATCGATCCTTCCAATTCCAGTGCTGAAACTCCTCGGCATCTTATTATTCGTTGCGGCCATTGGGGACTGCCCGGCAACATGCTGTGCTCTCGTGAGGTCTGACTCGACTCTGCTGCTCAGGCTCCTAAGGGAGGCGAGCCTCACAAGCTCCCGGTAGTCCTCGTCCGCGTTGGCACTGCCCGACTCGGTCAAGCTGACGCTGAAGCTCCGGGGCAGGGTGTTGATCTGGCCTGTCGGGCAGCCCATGACGCTGCCATACCCGATGTGGCCCGAGCAGTCGGTCAGGCTCCGCACGTAGAAGTCTCTGGCCTTGATAAGAATTCTTATGGGCGCCTTCAGTAATTTGCTCAATTTGGCGGCTTCCTTGCTAGCATTTTTCTTGGTGTTGGGCATGGTGTTGATGAAAGATTTGTGAGATTTATTCGCTAATTGCAAGGCTTGTGAACTTGTGTAGGAACGTGAGTTGGGGGTCGGTCAAGTGGGGAGTGATAGATCTTTTTAAGGGGATAAGGAAATGACTTATGCTAATGAAATCGGAGAGCTTTCTTTATGGGGCTGGCCTGGCTAGTTTTAGGCGACGGGCCATAGCACAAATTGCAAAAAGCGAAAGTGATAAGGTTCAGATATAAATGTTCTAAATGATCATAAAGTTCGGTGGATTTATATGTGGACGGCGTCATAGCTAAGGAAAGCAATGTTAAAGGGGACTTTAGAAATAGGGAAAAAAAAGGAAAAGAAAACTAATCCAACTTTGAGACGATAAATCACAGTAAAGAATATAATCCTTCCGCAATAGCATTTCAATAGGATTTCAGTCAACCACAAATTCAATATAATAAAATTATTTATAAAATATACTTTGCTTAAATCTAACTGAGAGATGGATCGTGTCAATTATGAGGTTTTAGACCATCTAAGTTCTTTGGATGGAAAAATATTGCTTGGGCTTGTTATAAATCAAGCTGACATTGACGGGATACCCACTTTCGTCCTAAATTTTGTCCACTACAACAATTAAAGTTTTATATTTCAACGCTAAACACGCAATTAGTTTTATATTGAAGAAAACCCTAGAATCTGCTAATGGGAAAGGCCAACTAGGTGTCAACTGGTTCATGCATGAGTCAACAGTACAATATGAGGAATCCTTGCAGGCTCCTATTTGGTTTTCTTAATTTAGAAAAAATTATCAAAACAATCCTAAACCTATTACAATTTTTCTAATTTAGTCTTAAACATTTCACATTTATATCAATTCAGTACATCCAGTCAATTTTAATCGATCGATGCTAACACAGATGCCGATCAATGTTGACGTGTCCATTTTTTTTTTCCTCATCAAAACAATCCTAAACTTATTGCAATTTTTCTAATTCATTTAAACTTTTTTATACTTTTTTTCATCATCTTTTAATCAATCTCTCTCTCAATCTCTTTTCTTCTCTCTCTCTCTCTCTCTCTCTCGTTTTGTTTTTTCTTTCCTTCTTCCTCTTGCTGGACCAGCTAGAGACTAAGGCCAGTGAGGTCGACCTCACAAGCCAATAAGGAGGCTCGCCATTGTCGGCACTGGCAAGGGCAAGCCTAAGCCACCTTTGGGAAAGCCTCCCCATCACCCAAATTTGGCAAGGGTGAGCCTCACTGGCCCTAGCCTCTAATCGGTGTGGCAGCCGACCAAAGGAAAAAGGAAAAGAAAAAAATAATAAATAAAAAAAAAAAAAATTGACATGTCGACGTTGGCCAATGTCCATGTCAATGCCGGCTGGCTAATATTGGCCGGATGAACTGATTTGACATAAATGTAAAGATTTATAATTGAATTGGCTAAACAAATAAAGTTTAGGACTTAACTGGAAAAATTACAATATATATTTAGGATTATTTTGGTAATTTTCCTCATATAAACGAAGTAGAAGTGAGTATTAACATACAACCACACCAGATAAACATCAATTAGCTGATTAGGCCGATTAGAGATGTTAAATATATTTGATCAAGAAAGATGAATACATGACTATGCATGGTCTAAAGATGTCGTGATTTCATAGTGGCTCCGTTTAATTCCCTAAATCATTCATTCGAATCACGGTCAAACCTAATGATGCTGAAGTCATTTTATTGCACAAAACTGATTTCTATAGCCACCAGTTTTTCCAGCCCTACAGTTCAATCGAAGCATCAATCAGCATTGGCTCAAAAGGCTGAATTATTGTTTAGTTTTTCGGCAAACATAGTGGATAATTTCCAATTTTAGGATAACCAAAAACAGAAAAATCTAGTATGGTACCCATCCGTGGGCAGTTACGTTGGTTGAGAATTTCTCCTTCATTGCCGAGATCGAGGGTTAGAAACCCACAATTGCTAGTGATTTAAATGGGAGGCCCTGGCGGTGGGATTTTGAGCTAGTCTCTCCCGAGGTATAGGGGCTCGGCTCTTCGGTGCCGTTCGGACACGCTAGGTTAGTCCCGGTTATCAAAAAAAATCCAGTATGGTTGTTTTCTACATTTTATTTTTATTTTCTTGTCCGGACAACATTCACGACGTGAATTTTACTCAATAAGCCCTAGAAATCATAAATATTAACATAAAAAAAATCCAGTATGGTTGTTTTCTACATTTTATTTTTATTTTCTCGATACCGGACAACATTCGCGACGTGAATTTTACTCAATGTGAAGCCCTCGAAACATTTGAAATTGTATAAATATTGACAAAAAAACGATTTAAACGATTTTCTTAAATTTTCGAAGTTGAAGTAAAAGTAAGTTTTTACTTTAAATAAAAAGCCAAAACATGCATGTCCACTTGTCACAAAGGATGGGACGACAGATAAACCTCGATCGTAGTTTTCAATGAGTTAATTTTGGTGGTTTACCGGTTAACTTTAAGAATAAGTAAAAATGACCGCTTAGAATCAATGCTGTTTTATTAAAATCGTCCAATTGCATCGCTTGGTATCAAAGATAATGATATTTTAATTCGCTTTGATTTTATGTATAAAAAAAAAAAATCGCTTTAATTTGAAGTGTTCAAAGGGATAAGATTTCGGTCACCCAATTGTCATTAAAATCATTACTTTAAATCTTTAAATCACTTTCACGTAGCGCATGATTTCTGAACCTGAAAAGGACATGTGGAGTATTACTTAAGCTCTCGCTCTGGCATCCATGATAATCAGAATCGCTATCTTTAACCCAAGATCATGAGAAATTCAAATTCCTATAAAGTAAGATTTTGCTGCAATAAAAATAATTATCCAATTATTGCAATCAATATCAGCATGATCAATAGAATCATAGCCTATTACCTTCAGATTAATCTGCAAACAGTACTGAATAGGCATTAGTTTTTTTTTAAGGTCGATAGAATCATAGTCTATTACAGATTAATCCACAAATAGAATTGAATAGGACCCACAATTTTGTTTAATTAATTTTCTTGATGAATAAATGCCCCGGCGCACTAATATAATCGATGCGGATCTATCACGTTGGCCTTGGTTTAATTTGAAGAATCTCATATTATAAAGTGAAAGGGACAGATAATGCTGGACTATATACAAAGATGGGAGCCAATGATGCAATGTGGGTAAATGTTAAGATTCTCATGTTATAGTATATTATCTGATACCACTTGCATAACCAATTCTTATGTACAATACTCCTATCATGATTTAGGTATGATCAATTATATGGGGAATTGATTTCAGACCAAAAATCTGAAAAAAATTGTCAAACCCAAGCGAGCGTCGCCCCTGGCTGACCGGGCATCGGCTGGCCACTGTGAGACTGACGCTCACCTGGGCAAGGGCGACCCCCGGCGAGGGCTCCCCTCGCTAGATCTGGCGAGGTCAGCCCTTGTTAGGGCCAGGGCGCCCTCGCTGGGGGTCATCGTCGCTCGGCCGGGCCTTGCCTATGGCGGGCGAGGCCTTAGCTGGCTTTGGCCAATGGCCGCCACCGGAAAAAGCCAAAAAAGAATTTTTAAAAAAGGAAAAAAAAACATTAAAAAATTCAAAAATATTAAAATATTATTAAAAATTATCCACGTCGGCGCCAACATCTACGTCAGCATTTTCTGGCCAAAATTAGCCGAATGTACTGAATTGGCAAGAAGTGAAAAAGTTTATGACTCAATTGGCAAAGTTAAAAGGTTTAGGACTAAATTGGCAAAACTGCAATAGATTTAGGACTTTTTGGACAATTTTCCCAAAATCTGAAACTTACTATGTCAAAGTTGGTTCTCGTCCAAAGTAGAACTGAACTAGCTAGTTGCCGGTTCCAAGAATGGTCCAAGAACCGAGCCTAATTTTAAGTGATGTAAGTGTTATTTTGGGGGGAGGGGGGGTGCGGAGAGAAATTGGGTGACTAACGTATAGCCACGTTGTTAAGGAATTGATGGATTTCCTAATTTTTAGTCCAAAACTCATTTATCTTTTCCTACAGCATAGTAAATAAACAAACAAACAAACAAAAAGAAGCTAAGTGTAGGTTCAAGATCTATTCTAGATAAAACCAACTCGGGTAGAATCGACAGTTCACAGTATTTAACCAGGAACCAAATCAGTTGAGGGTGGTTTCCAATTTTTTGCCTCACGAACCTTCCCATCCCTGGGTGAACCCACCTAGAGCTAGTTCAATTTGACTGGTTCGATTCCATTTGATATCAAATTGAAATGGCTCGATTACTAACTCCTGTTGTAAGTTTGTCTTTTGACTTATCTTCCGACAAATTATTACCATGAAAACGAATTTTTGTTGGGTAACTTTTCTCATTTCTCAAAAAATTATTGGGTGCATGAGGATGAAAAATTTGGCAAGAGATTCCCCACATTGGAGGACCGAGATGTGCCTAGTGTACATAGATGCTGGGATGCATCTTAGAATTTCATCATTCAACCAAAATGACTAGCAACTCTACCAAAGACTTAATTTATGTTTGGAAGTGTGATTTAACTTTTTATGTTTACATACCTATGATGGCAAAGATTGCATAAAGAGTGCTCCATGTTGGGAAAATCCCTATGTTTAGAATATGATAAAGATAATCAAATGCTACTAATGTGTGTATTGGTTGAGTAAGTGCCAATTAATACATGCACAAACCGAAATGCATATGATGTCATAAATAGCACTAGAACATTCTGATACGTGGAGTGCTCTGCTACTATCAAAATTAATCTACCAATATCAATAGTGAATTAGGTATTGAGCGATGAAGATGTCTACAAGCTAGAAGGATTTTCAAATAAGGTAAACATCTGGAAGAACCTTGATTAAGGGTTAACAAGCTGAGAAGAACGAGACCATTTATGATGGCTTGAGGTATAAAGATCGGGTGAATAGTTGGATTCACCTAGTGATGGTGAACAAGCATACAACCGGAATGTTTGGTAAAGCTTGGTAGGACATGAAGACGAATAGCTTAATAGAGTCAAAATTGCCAATATGGTTAGAAGTACCAAAAAGATCAACATTGTTATCAGATGCAATGAATTGTTATCAAAGCAGCAGATTGTTGGCAAAGAGAAGCTGCCCATATGAAGTGGAAGATTATGACAATACCAATTATCCTTTTGAGTTCAGTGAAGATGAGGAACCATGGAAAATGGTTGTTCATCAATAATAATCATTCGAGTAAGCATATGCCTACAACTTTCTTCATCAAACTTCCATGTCGTTAAGACACTACCACCACTAGTAATATTTTCTCCTACCTCGCCAACCACATCTTTGTCACGTGATGCAAACAACATTTGTTTTTTACCTTCATGAGGATATTTTTTGCACTTTCTCAAGTGCTTCCACATAGTAGAGGTTCCATGATTAACATTATACGCATAATCCATCCTGCAATGAATGCACTTCACCTTAACTGTTTTATGTGTTTTCTCATCTATAATTCTCGAAAAATTATCCCAAGTCTCTAATTGATTAGCTCGCTTTTTACCCGAAAGAGGATGAGAGTTAGGTACCCTCACCTTGTTTGTCACGCCCATGGTCGCAGATTCCACTTCATCAGCTCCATGGAATGGCAATTCCATGAGCGGACTCATTTCATTATGTCCCTCCACTTCCATTGATATGTCTTTGTCTTGATCCATTGACTAAAAACTGAAAACAAATTATATAACATTAGGATTCTACAAAAACATATTAGTTTTCATAGTAAATCAAATATCTTTTCGAATATCTGGGCTCAACAACAACCCAAACATTCCCCAGCCAATGCTGTGCAGAACAAAAGACATGGCTCCAAGCAACTACAGAGATTTCATTCAACCTTGCATCGACTGGCATTTGTGCTCAAACTAGAAAAAAATGATAAATCTGTACCCTTTGTGATCGTGCCAAATGCTTTTAACAACCTCTTTGATGCCTCTTTTCAAGCATTTGTCTTCAGCAGCTGCCAATCAAGAAGAACCGCAAGGACATGCCAATAGTCAACCCAAAGAAATTTCAATCGAACCACAAACACACAGCACACCCATTTAAGCCCACCCCACCCCCTCTCGCTTGCCATTCATAGTGAATATCCGGCTCATCGACAAAGAGAACCGGCATTTCAATGCACCTAGTTCCAACTAAAGTTTCATCAAATAGGTTTCATAAAGAGCCGAGACCGTCAGTCACTATATATCCAACGATCGTGTACCCAAAACTCATCATCAACTCGCCAACCAATGGAAAAGAGAAGGGGAGCAAGAACGCATGTTAACACGAGACAACGAGTAAGGGTTTAATGGGGCATTACCTCTGCAAACGAGCTTGAGGGCGCGCTTGTCGAGTTTCTTACCGGTGAGGGGCTTAGCGATGGGGGCAAGCTGGCGATGGCACGATGAGGAAGCAGATGAACGCATATGAGGAAGCAGCGCGACAGGGAGCAGGATCTAGCAATGGCGCGACGGGGAGCTGGCAATGGCACGATGAGGAAGCAGATGAATGCAGATGAGGAAGCATCGCGACAAGGAGCTGGATCTAGCGATGGCATGACGAGGAAGCAGATGAACGCAGATGAGGAAGTAGCACGACAAGGAGCTGGATCTGGTGATGGCGCGACGAGGAGCTGGCGATGGCACAACGAAGGAAAACGCTGTGAAGAAGTCTGCGGGTGTGAGAGGTAAAGATAGAAATAGGGGAACAAATTAGAGTTTGGGACTTTTGGGTTGGCTTACAAACCAGTTCTCAAACTAGTTCCCAAACTAGTCCGGTCGATCCGGTTCCCGGGTGGGTAATCCCTCGGAACCGGTTCCCAGACTAGTTCAAACCGGTTCTGAATTTTGGAAATTGATTCTCAGACCGGTTTTAACCGGAACCGGTTCCCGACCCTGTTTTCTGAGCAAGCCGGTCCGGGAACCGGGCCTACCCAGTCTGATTGCACACACCCCTACTCTTAATTTTTTTAACCCTAATGACTAGGACTAGTGACATGGTACCTAAGAGCAATTTAGTAATTTTATTAAGGGTCATTCCTTAATTTTTGTGCAAGAGGGGCATGGGGAAGTCGGCTAAGTCTTAGGCTAGCCAAGAGTGATCGCCAGCCATTAGAGCACTGCTAGGAAATGGTCGAATCCATCGGAAGTTAGTCAAGCCAGTCAAACCGGTCCAAACCGGTTCTAATCAATTTGATCGATTTAAGCTGGTTTTGGTCGAATCTTTCAAAAAAATTATGCAATTATAAGGACCTAATTGTAAAGAATTCCTATCCAATTAGAATGAAAATGGATTAATTTGAAGAGAAGTGGTCCAAAATCGTTGAAATTAAACCTATCAAAACTTTCAAAATCATCTCAATTGATTTTAATTCATTTAATCACCCCAAGATTATTAAAAATCATGCGTAGACTCAATAGGTACGCAAATTTGGAATTACTAGCCGATTAGCATAATTTGTGCAAATCATGTCCCTAAAAACCAAATTAATCAAAATTAACTTTATACAACAATATATCAATTACCACCGGCCGCGGTGGCTTTACTGGATAAGCCTTACGATGAAACTTAAGCAAAGGGGAGGAGTTCAAAACCCAGAGGAGGCGCTAGATGTCTTAAGTGTGACGCGGGGGTGGTGGGTCCTCCCGCTTACGTGTCACAACCACTTTGTATGTGGTTCCTCCAACATAAAAAAAAAAAAACAGTATATCAATTAGTTAAATTATCCATGTTTATGATGGCCTAATGTATTCAAATTGACAATATAATGATGGCACTAACTATCCATGTTTATGATGGCCTAATGTATTCAAATTGACAATATAATGATGGCACTAACTTTATGTCAAAATTCATTTGAGGGTTGTTAATAAAATCGAACCTCAATTCATCAAAATAAACCTTAGTCTAGAATTGGTCAACTTAAATTACACTAATTGAAGTTCATTAGCCTAACTTTCAAAGTTCAAGTAAGCTAAATCCAGCAAATTGAATATTTCCAATGTGAATATGCCAAAACTAACCCTAGATTTGGATTTAGTTTGAGAAAATGAGTCGATTTTTAAACCATTAAGACTAATTGGGAGCCTCAATTAGGGCTAAAAATTGCAATTTTTGCCTAAGTACGCCAAATCACCAAAATGAATGCATGAATGATCTTGAAGTGGCCTTTAGATCAAAAGTCAAAATACAACTTGAAAGAGAGTAATTTTATTTTTGGTCGATTTTGAACTTGTGACGCAATTTTTCTCCCTGTGATGTGTGTATCCTTTACAAACACTTCTACGGAAACTAAATTTTTAGAGGCACTCATAATATTTGGAAAATGTTTGTGTGTTCATGGGTCGCAATGCCTCTCATTTACTTAACCAATGTACTCCCATTTATCCATTCAATTGATCGGAGTCTAGGATTCTAGGTTGGGACACCTAAAGTGCCAAAACTTGGCATGGGGGGATACTTAAGTGCCAAAACTTTGAAAAGGTACGCTTAAGTGCCAAAATCGGAGTAAAATTGATCACTTAAGTGCCATTTCAGCCAAAATCTGACCAAATTGCTGATGTGGCAATTTTCCGGCGAAGTGAGTGCAAACGGCATCGTTTTGCACGCTAACGTGGCAAGAAAATGCAAAAACGACATCGTTTTGTGTCTAATGTGTAAATAATTAATATAAAAATTAATTAAATTAAAATAAAACTTAAAATTATTTAAAATATTATAAATAAATAAATAAATAAATAAAGGGGATTGGCCGGGGTGGGCGGCGAAGGAGGCAGCTGAGCGGTAAGCCCTCGCCGCCGCCGTCGGGAAGGGCTAGCGACGGAAGGGGAGGGTCGGCCGGGTCGCCGGCCCCTAGGCCGACCGGCGGCAAGGGCCACGAGCCCTTGCCGCCTCCCACCGTCGTCGGGAAGGGCCGATAACGGTGGGGGAGCATCGGCTGGGGTTGCTGTGCCACGGCCGGGGCCGGCGACGCCGGCCGACCGGCAGCGAGGGCCCGCGAGCCCTCTTCGACCCCTAGCAAATCGTCGGCCCCTCGTAGTTTAATTTTTATTTTGCAAACCATCATTTCAAGTGATTTTGAGTCGAGTCAGCTCTCGGCGAGAAACATAGGCAAGCAAAAATAATAAAATATTGCCACGTAAGATTTCCGACAAAGTTCGCCAGAGGTGCCACTTAAGTGTCCCACTTTTCAAAGAATGTAGCGCTTAAGTGTACCTTTTCATAATTGGTAATGGTTCTATAAGATCTCACATGATATAAGAGCTGAGGACCTAAATTCAATTAAATTTCCACCCTTAGTATAGGCAAAAAAAAAAAAACTAGACTAAGCGTGAAGATGAGTGTTATAATTTTACATAATACATCAAAATATTTAAATACTAAACCAAGCTTCATCTAAAACTTAAGTTTTTAGAATAGTCTATAGTGATCTTACAAAAAGCATCTTTTGTATAAATATTATCTTCTTTAAGAAGGGGTTCCACAAAATCTCACAAAAAACATATTTTGTACAAATCTTATCCTCTTTCAATGGAGAATGAGAAAGCAAAAATATCATGTCTCAAAGTAATCAATATCTATGAATACGAGAAGGTCCATGACACAAGCTTTTAACAAGTAAATTCTTCATAAGAAACAAATCTTTTAAAGCGTGAGAAATAGTGATCTCCCACTTTTGTGACGAAAGTGGATAAAGATGATTGCCCTACTTAATAGCAATAATATATGTAATCAAGATGAGCTTCCGCTATCTTCTACCATGAGCAATTGCCAATCAGCATATGGAAGAATGAGAATAAGATGTTTACATAAATAGTTTCTTTTCTATTATTTCTTCCGCTATTTTTTCATACGATGCTCAATTTAGCACCGCAATTTTTAATAACTCAATCAAGTTCCTTAGCTTTCAATAAAGCCAGCAAATTTCGATCACTAAAATTGCGATCATTTTGAGTTGGGACTAGCTTCGGTTTGAATTCCGTTGTCCTTCACCAGTTGCATAGCATATGGCATTATTTTATTAATAAAAATGTCTCTCAATGTTTTTTTTAATATAAAATCCCACATTAGCTTTTCTAGCGAGGAAGTGATTGGTGTAACTTGAATGAACAGGATTTTTTCAAAGATAAGAAACTCAAATGAGTGATTGAAATATTGGGGCACTAAATTAATCGCCTCACACAATATTTTGAATTTTTAGTTTACTTTTCCACTTTTGTTTGTCTCGTTTTTTAGGCCAACATCAGCAATTGATTCTTTCAGTCGATGCACTGAAGTCTGGTTATTAAAAAAATGTGACCGTTCAAAGTTTGGTCATTAACATGTGACTTCGATTAGTATCATTTTGTGACAAATACTAATTAGTAACTATTCATAATCTATATCCAAATAACTATGTATAAGCTATACACAATGCTGAAGTTTATTTATGAAAAACTTCTGTTTTTAAATTTTAGGGAACTAAACTGTAATTACTGCCAAGCTTCAGGACCAACGGGTGCAATTTCTTCAGAAGTCAGGCAACACTCTCTTTCACTAGTTTTTATTATCTACATTTGTTGCACTTCTGCATTATTTACTCAATAGTGCTTCTTTGTTTTGGATTATGTCAGACAACATCGTCATAACAATAATCTTATTTCAATTAGAGTCTCTACGCATGCAAAATTGCTAGTATTCACACACGCAAATTTAGAAATGATATATTTAATTCTAAAATAATGAACCGAGCAAGGTTTGGCCTAGATAGTGAGGGAGCTTACTCATTTTCTTGTAGCCATGAGCTCAAGTCTTACGGGAACACTCGGAGTAAAATTATAATTATCGACATGGGTCTTTTCCACATAAAAGGAGAATCTTTTGTGCTTTGGCTGGGTCACGGTTCGTTGGAACAAAGTTGCAATTCCCTAGCACTTACAATAGGAGATGAAGTTTAGAATTCAGATCCAATTCCATTTTTTGGAGGTATTCTTGCTTTTTGACTTTTGTATCTGAAATATATCTTAATAGCTTGTTCTTATCTAAATGGAATTGCTTATAAAAGTAGCATACATGAGATGGCATATACCATGCAAATTTTAAATCCACAGAGAGAGAGAGAGAGAGAGAGAGAGAGAGAGATGATAGCGAGAATAGACGGAATATTAACTTGATGTTAAATTTGTACTAATAGGACAAGGTTGTGTAATTCTTTAGACTTTTCAAAAGTCATATTGAATTTGAGCACTGGAAAAAAGGTAGTGCGAGTCTTTTAACGTTCAGCGGTTGGTGTTAAATTTCCAAAAATGGGAAAATATTGTGTATTTTTTGTTAATTGGCCTCATTACTTGTCGGTGCAAACTTTTGGAATAATATAAAAGTAGCTTTGTTTGAAAGATTTGTGTTATTTAGACTAGTTTTGGGAGGCGCAGCAGAAATTCAATGCATTCAAGTTGAAGATATTGCCAGAAAGGAGTTCAAATCCGAAACTATTAACGTTTCAAAGAAGACTCATTTTTATTCAAAAGTTTATAATAATGTGTTATCGATTAATTAGGATATATAAATGCTCCATACCATATCATATTAAATATCAGATTTGGGACAACTCTAATTACGAATTTTGCTAGAAACATACCTTAAATCCAAATAACAAGATTACTCCATATAATACTTGTATTGTGGATGCCAATTGTAAGAGAAATCACGTACTCGGAAAAACACTGGTGCTTCCACATCCAATATGCCTTCTAATCTTTCAAATGCTTGCAATTTACATTGGAGAATCTTGGTTTCTCTTGATCAAACCCCACAATCACACGGGCACCATGTGTACATGTTTTAGAAGATAAGTTTTTTTTTTTTTTTTTTTGAATTTTTCACTGTTCCCTCCGAGGAACATTTAAAGATTATGGTGGGTCTGGGTAAAGCCATCATAGACGGCCCAAATTCAAAACCCAATATCTAACACACCTCTAGTCACACTTGCACACGTACTCCTTAAAATTGATTACATTGATCTATAAATTCAAGAACATTATCAAAAAACTCATAAATCTATTATAATTATGTCAATTCAATTCTAAACATTTTATATTTGTGTCAATTTAGTCCATTCAATCAATTTTGACCAGTTGATGCCAATTGTTGCTGACGTTAACAATTTTTTAATAATATTTTTTTTATTCCTTTCTTTTCTTTTCTTTTTTCCCTTTTCTTTTTTTCTTCATTTTTTCTTCTTCTTTTTTTTCCCAAAGTGGCAAGCAAGGGTTGCAACCCGCGGCTCTAAGATGCAAGACTTTTCAAAAAGAGAGAGAATTGTATGCGAGACTTTTGACAACTCCAACATCGTGATTTGGGTGCAAGGCTCGGGAGCCGCGGGCGAAGGCGACCATGGCCTCACCAACCGCAGGCAAGGGCACCTTCACCCGTGGCTAGTGAGGACTGCCAATGAGGGATGGGTGAGGCTAGGCAAGGGTTTCAAGGCCCTCATCAGAGCCTCACCAGAAACTGAGGGGAAAAAGAAGAAGGAAGAAATAAATAATAAATACATAATTCAAAAAATAAAATATTATTAAAAAAATTATTCATGTCAACCATGACTGACATCGACGGGCATCCACATTGGCATTAGGGTAGGGGGGCATAGTTGACTGGATAAACTGAATTGACACAATACAAAAAGTTTAAGACTGAATTGACAAAAAGAAATGTTTAGGACTTAATTGGTATAATTGTTATAGGTTTAAGATTTTTTTTTTTTTATAATACATCCCTATTCGAATTACTTTGAATGACTTTGACTTGTAGTTGCGTAATTTACAAATGATCACTCTTCGAATGACTTTGAATTTTGACCAACACAAGTGTAATTACATACCTACCAGCTTTATCAACTATCATGTGTTGTGATCAATCTTCCTTTGCTTTTTATCTTTATTTTTTATTGTTAACGGCTAGAAAATAATCATTGTGGGGCAAGCAAACAATATGGATAATCGGTTTTCTCTCTCACCCATGTAGAGTTTTTTTCTTCCTCAAACTGAATCTGGTTTTCTTGCCAGTCCCTCATCTTCTTCGGTTTTCTTTCGCGCGTCTTATGGGTGGGGTTTCAGGAGCTGGTCTCACTGCCGCACCACCTCTTCGACACCGACTGTTTCCTCCATCCCATCATCATCCGAGTCTTCACCGTCCATCTCCTTTTCCCTCTTCATCGTCTCCGTTTATGGTTCATTGTCCTTTCCGGCATGTCCTCATACTGTTGTCACACCCAAATTCCCCCACTCTACCTTTGCATGTCCTAATAACCCATCATCTACTTGCATGGGTGATATTTATGTAGTTGCTCGCTCTGCTATTCGCTTATAGCATCCTCCAGTAGCGTTTTCTTCTCCTCAAATGGAGCCTTCGGGTCAGGGAGACGATGCCCGACTTGCTGCTCTTTGCAGTCGGTTAGGACATCTGTGGACTGCCAAGCCAATTGAAGTCTGGGAAGAAGAGCCCCCTGCAGAAAAGCTTGAGGAATGTAAGTTGTGTCTTATTGGGAAAATTGTTACCAATTCTTCTATAAATCTTACTGCTTTTCAGCACACAATGAATCGCATTTGGCGCACAGAGAATGTTGAGATTTCACAGAGGGAGGAAGGTCTATTTGTTATCAAATTTAACTCAGGAGCGGAAAAACAACGTGTGTTGGATAATGGTCCCCGGTTATTTTCTAGCAATCTGATTATTCTTAAATCTTGGTCCCCGAACACTCCATTTCATTGTTATGATTTCACATGTTGTGTGTTTTGGGTCCAAGTCTTTGGCCTTCCCCCATAGCGATGTACGGAACAACTAGTTAGTAAGGCTATTAGTGAAGTGGGAAAGGTTCTGGAGGTCAAAATTGAGACCAAGGAGAAATCACCAATCAGGGTAGTGAGAGCTAAAGTGGAAATCAACCTCAAGGAGCCTCTCAAACCTAGCAAACTTATTCGAATAGCGGGGAAAAATATATGGCTAGACTTCCGTTATGAACATCTACCCCACTATTGCTACTCATGTGGTATTATTGGTCACTATGCATCATATTGCAAGGAAATTCCATATGATGATGCTAAATTTGATAATAGGGATCAACTCTACTATGGACAGTGGCTTCGGGCTGATGTTCGGAACACAGCCCATTCTGGCAAGCTTTTTATGACTCTCAAACTCCTACAGAAAATTTTGAAGAAACAGTACCTGAAACTCCTCTATCTGGACCACTTCTACTCCCTGCTGCCACTTTTGAGGTCCACCAGCAATCCCTTCCAATGGAGGCTCAATCAACTCAGCAGCTGCACACCACATCAGAGAATATAGTTGAGTCCCCCTCTCCTTGCTACTTCCCAGGGTGCTCAACTAAAGGTTATACCGATCCCTGCACCAGAACAGAAACATGATCATCCAGATTCTATTGCTGGGGCTTCTTCATCTAAGAAAGCAAAACATTCTCGCTTGCATACAAAGACAAATCCCCAGAAAAAGGTTAAGCAGTTTTCTCCGTATGGCTCACGCTCTATCTTACATGACACACTAGATGAAAGTCTTCTTTTGGATACCCCAATACTGGAGGCCCCGAGGGCCAATGATTGGGTTGTGGTGGCTTGCCCGAAGAAGCCACCGATGGACAAATGAGGATACTAAGTTGGAACTGTCAGGGATTGGGCAATTCCCTGAAAATTCAAGCTCTAAAGGCCTTAGTGGCTCAAGAACATCCCGGTATTATTTTTTTGATGGAAACTCGTAACCGGGAACATGTTATTTTGAACATCCAAAGGAGGCTGAATTATCCTAGGAGTTTCATTGTTAACCCTATCGGTTTGGCTGGGGGTATGGTGCTTTTTTGGCGGGACAATGTTTCTCTCTCAGTTAATGCTCATAGTTCCTTTTTTATTGATGCTATATGTTCTGATGATAGCTGCGTTTCCCCTATGTGTATTACCTACCTACATGCACCTGCTATTTATAACCAGAGACAGATTTTCTGGGCTGATTTGAGGCGACTCAGCCTCTTACATACACTGCCTTGGCTGTGCATAGGTGATTTTAATGACGTTTTACATCATTGGGAAAAGCTAGGGCAGAAACCAGCAAAATAGTATAGATTAAACTCTTTCATTCTTACTAAGGGCTGTGCTACATGATTGTGCCTTGTTGGATATGGAGACTAAGGGATGTGCCTATACGTGGGTTAATCAGCGAAGTGGCGATGCAGTGATCAAAGAGAGGCTTGATTGTGCATTATGTACTATTGACTGGCGAGTGGCCTATGCGAATGCCGAAGTTATAGCCTTACCTACCATAGGATCGGATCATAGCCCATTCATTCTTACTACTGTTCTCAACTCAGTAAGAAGGAGCAGATCATTTACCTTTGAATCCTACTGGCTGCAAGACCCCAACTGTCATAAGGTTGTTTCCGATACTTGGTCTTCTTCATCTCTTGCTAATTCTACAATCTCCAAGAAGCTCCGGGCTACCTCTACGGCGTTGATGCGGTGGAGTAGATAGAAATTTAAAGCAGGCCATCGTCAAATAGATCTCCTTCAGTAACAGCTCCAGCAAGGTACTAACCAACCTATAGCCAATCATAACAAAGACCAAATCAATTCTTTGAAGGCTCAAATTCAGAACATATGGTTACAAGAAGAGCACTACTGGGCGATGCATTCCCACATAAAATGGATGAGATGTGGGGATAAAAACACGATATTTTTTCACACTACGACTATCCAACGCAGAAAAAGAAATACCATCAGCATCCTTAAGGACAGTAATGATAACTGGATCCGAGAGCCAACACAGATTAAAAACACTACTTTCAACTTTTTCAAGGATCTTTATACTTCAGTGGGCTATAGGGATTTTGGTCCTATTCTAGCTCAATGTCCTAGAGTAGTTATAGACGAAATGAATACTTTTCTGACTGTTGAACTTACAAGGGAGGAGGTAAAACAAGCTACCTTTCAGCTGGGTGCTACCAATGCTCCGAGGTCTTGACGGCTTGAACGGCCTTTTCTATCATCACCCTAGTATATTATTCAAGAGGACGTTTTTCAGATGGTTCACACTTTCTTGAGTTCAGGAGTGCTGCCAGCAGAAATAAACAGGACTTCCATCTCGTTAATTTCCAAGATTCCAAACCCTGAAAGGTTAGATCAGTTTCGCCCGATTAGCTTATGTAACTTTATTTACAAAATCATATCCAAAATATTAGCAAATCGCCTGAAAACTTGCCTACCTAAGTTAATCTCCCAAGAACAAAGTGCCTTTGTATCAGGCAGACAAATACAAGACAATATACTCATTGTCAGGAGGTTCTCCATCAATTAAAAACTTGAAACAGCAAGAAAAAGTTTCAAGGTATATTGAAATTGGATATGAAGAAGGCCTAGGACAAGGTGGAGTGGGATTTCTTGGATGCTTATCTTTGTCAGCTGGGTTTTCAAGATAAATGGGTTTCATGGATAATGCATTGTGTATCTTCCACCTCTCTAAGTGTCAAACTTAATGGTGAACTGCTACCTTATTTTCAGCCATCTCGGGAACTTCGCTAGGGCGACCCTCTCTCCCCCTATTTATTTATCCTGGTGGCAAATTTGCTCTCTTCTCTTATACTACAAGCTGTTGAAATGGGCTCTCTTAGGGGTATTAAACTCAATAGATGGTGCCCTATTTTATCTCATCTCCTTTTTTGCTGATGATGCCATCTTTTTCTTGGAGGGTAGAACTAGCGAATGCCAAAATCTCGGTAATATCCTAAATCAGTATTGCCTAGCCACTGGTCAAGCCATTAACATAAACAAATCTAGTCTTTTTATGGGGAAATCGTGCCCTCAGCCACTTAAGGTTAACCTGGCTAGCGAACTTCGGGTTCCTATTTTGGAAAAATCAGGTAAATACCTAGGGTTACCTTCGGATTGGGGTTCATCAAAAAATGACATGTTTGCTTGGATCCTTGATAGGGTAAATGCAAAATTGGAGGGGTGGAAGGAGTCTTTCATTTCAAAAGGGGGTAAGGAGGTTCTTTTAAAATCAGTTGTTCAAGCCCTACCTCAGTATGCTATGTCTATATTTAAGGTCCCGGTTTCTATATGCAAATCTATTGAACAAAAAATATCCAGGTTTTGGTGGAAAAATAACAACAACAAATCTGGCATTCATTGGAAAAACTAGGATCTGTTGAAAGCAAAAAAAGATAGTGGAGGTATGGGGTTCCGAGACTTTCTGACCTTTAATAAGGCCCTCCTAGGCAAGTAGGCTTGGCAACTATTCCAAGATCCTTCGTCGTTGTGGAGCCGTGTGTTTAAAGGCTTGTATTTTCCTTCCAACACCTTCTGGCATGCGGATAGAGGTCACAAACCTTCTTGGGGTTGGCTGAGCATCCTGTTAGGTAGAGATTCAATTAGTCCAAAGCTTCAATGGTCAGTGAAAAATGGCCATTCGATAAAGGTTAGAGAGGATAAATGGTTACCTGTCGGAATTCTGGACAGTCCAGCTCTCAGAGACGAACCTCAAACAGTGGCTGGTTTTATATGCCCCTCGTTGAATAACTGGAATGTTGACCTTCTGAATCGCTTCTTTGATGATCTCACTGTACAGCATATCATTCAGTTAAAAATTTTGGTCAATATCAACTGCAGATAAACTCATATGGACAGGGACTCAGGATGGTATTTATACTATTAAGAGTGGATATAATGTTATTCATCAGTCAGCATGCCAGCAGGTACACACTCACACTTCTTCTTCGTATCAAACACCCAAGCATGTCTGGAAGCAGATATGGAAAGTTCAAACAGCACCCAAAATACGCAATTTTCTGTGGTCTATCTGTCAAAACGCGTTACCAACGAAGGAACAATCTCTTCCGTCGAAGGATCATCCCAAACCCGGTCCGTGTACTCTGTTCCTCTACCTCCCCAGAAACTACAGAACACCTATTTTTGCATTGCCCATGGACACAACGTATATGGAACCATTCCCAAGTTCAGATTAATGTTAATGCTTACAACTCTAACCGAATGGACTCCTGGATAGCAAACATCCTCAATCAGAAAAGGGGCTTACCAGATTTTGAGCAAATCGCAGGCCTTCTATGGGAAATTTGGAAGGCTCGGAACCATTTTGTCTTTCACCGCCATCGCATCTCCCCGGATCAGATTGTTGAATCAGCTTTTGCTCTGGCCAATCTCCAGAAACGAACCCAGCAACAAGACTTCACGGGTCATTCCTCTTGGCTAAACCCTAATCGGTCTTGGCAACCTCCGCAGCAGGGCACGTTGAAGATCAATCTGGACGGTGCTTTTCCCATAGCGACTCAAAGGGGCTCAATTGCTAGTATTGCTCACGACCACTCGGGTAGATTGCTCGGAGGCTTCACACGCTTTGTCTCCGTGTCCTTTGCTCTCGAGACAGAGATCCAAGCATTAGATTTCTCTCTCAAGGATTTGCTACAGCAAAATTTAACCGAATCTCACTTGGTCGTGGAATCCAATAGCATCATCCTAGTCGAAACCCTCAATCGGTGCCGCCTGCCGCCATGGGAGTGCCCTCTTGGCCGAATGCTTTGATCTCCTTCGGCGCTTCTCCAATCTTAGCGTGCAGCACTGCCGTCGGGAAGCCAATGCCCTAGCAGACTGGGCCACTAAGGCCCACGGACGAGGGTTTCTTTCTTTCAATTGGCTTGTCTCCCCTCCTCAAGTTATGCTCGACATCCTTTGTAATGATGCCCTAGCTTAGGGTTGTTCCTTTTTTTCCCACGTGCCGTTTTATTATCAATATATTACCTTTTTCGATAAAAAAAAAAAAAACAATATGGATAATCATACCCCCATCAGATTCAAGGAACAAGCCCAGAAATTTAGAAGACATATAAAAACTTCGGTCTACGATGCTAGGAAACACTAGAACTTAATTTTCTAAGTCAAGAGCAGTAGAATTATCAATAACCTTATTAAGAACCAAGAAAACAAAATAAACAGCCCGTTCAAAGTCAAAAAGAATAGAATGGTATATTTAATGCAAAAGGCTCACCATATTTTCAACCCTTAAATAGCTTTGGGGCACCCCCTAAAATTTAAATGGTCCAAAGTATCCTTATTGAGAGCTCATTAGCAGTAAGATTGATGAACAAGGGAAAAAAATATACATATTTAATGTATATCAATCAATCTAATGATTTTTATCAACCGTTTCTAGATTATTGTTCTTCTTTTTTCATGCTCAAATCGGAGATTGTTTATATGTTCGTTATTTATTTATTTTTTAATAAGAATCATCCAAGTTTTGAGTATTTTAATAAATTTAATGATCGGATACAAAAAATAAAAAAAGAACGCTAATAAAGTACATTTGTTAACAGTGTCTCCATAAAATTCAACTTCTGGTTACTTCTCGCAACATCTGATTCTCTTTTTTTTCCCCCGCCAGGGGGGTGTGGGGGGCGGCTCTTGGTTTAAATTCGTGAACTTTTTATGAATACAAGGTATATATTTAAAACATGTTTATTGCAAGCAAGGTTTATACTCCTTACAAAACGTCATTTATAGAAATCAGCCTAAGCACATTAATAAGTAGAAGAGGTGAAATGAAGTTTATACGAGAACGAATGGAAAATAACATAAAGTGGTGAAATAAAAAAATCATTCTTTTGAATAATATAGACTATCTTGTATTCTAATGACTGTGTGTGGTTTTGCATTTCAATATATAGCAAATTTTACTTTTTCCATTTAACGGGTTCTCTTGAGATTATTTTTCGTTAACTCAATTAGTAAGGGAGTGTTATAGCAATTTAGATGGTGAAAATAGCATAAATCATTAATAAATTACCATTCAATTTAAAACTAAGGCTTCATTTATTTCGTAGAAAATGAATGATTTAGAAAATATTTTCTTACAAATGATCGTTTATATCACTCGAAAAAATAAGTCAAAAAGAATTTTATATATTACTCGCGACAATTCATGTTTAAACATTTTCGTAAATGATGAAAAGATTTTTTGTGCATTTATTTTTTGAGAGATACAATCAATCATTTTAAGGAAAATGTTTTTCAAATCATCTATTTTGCACAAAACAAACGGAGCCTAAGTAAAAAAGAAAAAAAAGTATCTTATTACATTGATAATACTTATTAAGTGTAGGTTTTGTTCATTGATAAATGAATTATCTCCATATAATTTGGATGACTAAAACCTTTTCGACCCTTTGCGTGAAAAGTACGGCAACTGCGTTAAAAGGGCTCGTTATCTGTTTCTTACTCTTCTTGGTTTTTTTTTTTTTTTTTTTTGCTTATCAATTTTCAAATAGAACATAGTCCGGCTCCTCACATTAGATTTATGCAATGTTTGCGTCACACTCCAATCTCTCTGCTTTTTCTTTTTGCTCTGGGAAGTTCCTAGCAATGTGCCCCTCTTTCGGAAAGTCGTGACATCTCAACGGCTTTCTCCACACTCTAAATTTTGATCTAGACTTGCCTCTGCTGCTAAAACACCTTTCTAAGTTCCGAACGATGACCATCAGATCCCAGTGCCACTTCTGTTATCGTCGCCCTACAATTTCTTCTGTCATTCTTTCAAGAACAGTGCAGACTTTATTACCTCATTAGGGAATCACAAAAGTGCTCATAAGAATTGGGCAAAGAACAAAGCTGCATTATGGCCTGCCATTGATCATAATCCTTCTCATCCATAGAGATTCAAGTATCGCCTAAGCTGCAGCTGCCCCCGTCTCGTACGCCACTTCGACCAAAACATCGTCTCCTAAATTCAACAGAATTATACTCCTATGCTTTTTCAAAATATTAAGAAGATTTCCGCTTTCACGCCCTCGGGAAATTCATCACCTCCCTCCATTGTTAAAAGCCATCTTGTGCCTCCAACAATTGTTTTTACCTGTCAATTTCTCCACGAGGAAGGCATAGCGATAATTATAGACGGACAGAATAACTAGTCAACAAGAGCCCTAGGCTCTAACACTAGTTTCCTACGACTAAAGCGAAAATGTGAACAAACGAGATGAATCAAACAATAAAAAATAGGGATAAGTGCATTAGAAGTCTTAAAACTTATTATGAAAATGCAGTTGAGTTTTAAAACTTTCAAAAAATACAATTAAATCCTAAAACTTGTCACAAAAATTAATGAAGTCATAAAACTTTCAAAAGGTTCAATAAAGTCCTAAAACTTATCTTAAAAGTGCAACTGAGTCTTAAAACTTTCAAAAAGTGCAATGAATGGAAGGAATTAGATCAAACCACTTTGACAAGTTTTATGACTTGATTGCGTTTTTTGAAAATTTTAGGACTTAATTGCACTTTGTAACAAGTTTTAGGACTTAATTGTACTCTTTAAAAAATTTAGGACTTAATTGCATTTTCACGACAAATTTTAGGACTTCTAATGCACTAAAAAACAACCTGAACATGACCGATATTCATGATTTAGTGATTTGTCTATTTCATGAATAGAGACTGATGAGATGGTTCCACTATATCCAACAAAGAAAATAATAAAATCATTTAAATACTCAACTCTCAAGTGCTTTCAAATCCTAAATAATACCTGGTCCTATAAAAATCAATCTCAAAAGATGAGTATTGTTATGCTCTCAAATCTCTTAGATGATGACCCTCAGAAGCTCTCTCCAGTTATCACAAGTTACACATAAATAATGATCAAAAATAGGTTTTAAAACACATATAGATCAAGTCCTCACCATGGGCCCTATATCCCAGCTATAGTAGGTCTGAACACTCGGACACTATGCTAGCCACCACATTTTGGCTCTAAATGTTTACCGAATATCCATTCGACCTTTGGCCGGGTGCATACCTAGTAGCATGGCTTGTCTGAGTTTAAAACAGCGGTGTCTTATCTTGTCCTTCAATTGTTCATCTAAGGGGCTGCATGTTTTCACTCTTTTTTTTTTTTTTTGTTTATAAACAGAAATTCTGTTCTTTTGTTCTCGGGAACAAAAAAAGAACAAAAAACGTGTTTGATTGCGTTTCTGTTCTTTTTTTTTTTTTTGTTCCCGAACTCAAAAAAAACAGAAACGAGAAACAAAAAAAAAATTATTTCTCGTTCCATAAACAATTTTGAAGAAACAATTTTTTATTTCTTGTTTCTTCTTCTCTCTCTTCTCTTCTCTTCCTCTTTTCTTCTTCTTTCTCTTTGGCCGGTCGCCGGCCTCGGCCTCGGCCATGGCCGGCCGTCGAGGGCTGGCGGCGACGCTGTCGAGGGTCGTCGACCTCGCCGGAGCGTCGCCGGCCCCTAGCGAGTCTCGGCGTCGCCGGCGCGGGTGAGGCCAAGCCTCGCGGGATCCGGGCAAGCCCGAGCTCACCCGACCAAGGTGAGGCCGAGCCTCACCCAACGACGGCGAGGCTCGGCCTCGCCGGGGCCGACGAGCCTCGCCGTGGCCGGGCAAGGCTGCTTGGCCCCATCGGCCGGTCGGCGGAGGCCGGCGACCGGCCGAAAGAAGAAAAAGTAAAAATGAAAGGAAAAAATGAAAAATAAAAATAAAAATAAATAAAAAAATTAAAAGAAACAAAAAAGAACAAAAATTTACCAAACGTGTTTCTATTCATTTTTTATTCCCGGAACAAATTTACCAAACGCATTTTTTGTTAAAAAAAGTGTTCCCCGAACAAAACACTTTTTTTTGTTTATGTTCTCTAACAAAAAAAAACGTAAACGTTACCAAACAACCCATAAATCTCGAGCTCCTGCAAACACTCCAAGTGTCTCAAAACATGAAACTCATGCTGATTTTAAATCAAACGGAATTAAACTCGGCCCATAATCAGCACATACACAAAAAATCTCTCTCTCTCTCTCTCTCTCTCTCTCTCTCTCTCTCTCTCTCTATATATATATATATATATATATATATATATAGACACACACAAAGAGGAGCCAATTCCGTCACAATGCGGTTGGGCGTAGATATTGTTATCAAGGGTAGAGAGCTTTTGAGCCGAATGAGAAGCAGGATCTTTTTTGGTTTGGAACGGAGCTTTGTTTTGTCAAATATTTGGGTTAACTTGTGCTAAAAGTTATCCTTACCAATACCCTTGCACTTAGACTTTAGGGGAAAAAAATCTCTTGCGCGACATAAAGGGCCTCTAAATTTCTCGCCTATGTAGCAACTGTCAATGGGTTTGCTCAGCCAGGTATCAGCAAAACCCAACCAACCACAAACAGTTCGACGTGGGTTTATGTCTGACCCGAACCGAAATAAATCCGACCATAAAGTGTGGTTCGGCTAGGGTTAAGGGGTCTGCTTCTTCCTCTTCTTTGTTTCTTCTTCTGTTGTTTGTGGTCGATTTTCATGTCATTTTGAGCTGAAAGATGTGACCTTGCCGATCAACAAACACAAATCAAATCCATCAAAAAACTTTCAATCGAGATTGCAATCAATCCAAACAATTAACAAAAATGATCCCATCACTTCAACCCCATGCATAACCGGAGAACTCCATTTCTTGTCTCTTTCGTAGCCCCCGGCGACCCACCATGGCCAAGTCCTGCGGGACTTCAACTTCTCCCCCGTGGCCCCTCGATTTCTTGCCCAATTTGCCGCCAGAGCCCTCTCTTTCACTCGATCGGCACAGGTGTTGTGCCGAGGCCCCAAGAGCACTCGGAGAGAAGCTCCATATGGCGGAGAGTAAGAGCGAGAGAAACCATAGCAAATTGTCGATCAACTTGCCTTTGTTCGTCAATTGAGAGAGAGAGAGAGAGAGAACTCACGAATGAAGACAATCGTGACCACGGAGACGGGGAAGTTGAGGACGACGCTTGTGCACTGTGCAATCAACAATGAGAGGAGGATTTCAAAACGTGACCACGGAGTCGGGACATCATTTTGAAATTTTAGTGGGGTGTCCAATTGTCGGGCCACATAAATCGGGCCCATCCCGTCGTCTCCTTAATGAACCCGACCGAGACAAGACGGGCTTCCAATGTGTCGTGTGAATACGATCACGATGTTGTGCTTGGCAGACCATCGATATGCTTTTGAGACCCCATTTTGGATGCGCATTGTAATTTGACCCGTCTGTCATGAGTCCACCTGCTTCGGCCATCAAGTCGATATCTTGAAGTCTAGTTTTGATCATTCTTATAAAGGACTACAAAACATTTTACTTCGCTAATTATATTTTAAAAAAGTGCACTTCAAATCGAATGATTCTTTTTCTTTACCGAATCACAAGGAGATCTGTTTCGTTAAAATAAGATGAAAAACATATAGTTAAGTCATTTTTCGAAGCATCAAAAAGGTTAATTTATTAATTAACTGGATAAGTTGATATTCATTCCATGTCGACCCTTTAAAGGATGTACCAAATAATTGAATCAATGTTCCATTGCCAACGTAAAAGTTTGAGCGATCCAACCAAGAAAAGCCCATTCAAAGCAATTGGGCCTCTTGGCCCTGCTTTTATCAAAAAGTACAGATTTAATTCCTAAATTTCGATATTTATGGGATTTCGTTCTCTAATTTTCATTTTCTTCGACCAAGTCCTCTTTCTTGATTGTTACAATTTAGTCCTCTAAGTTTGGTTTACTTAAGTCATCTAACTTTCTCTATTTGTGCAATCAAATCCTTCAGTCAACTACTCTCCTATATCGTCAAATTAATCAATGAACGTGGTGTTTAATGTAGCAGAAAAATGGCACACAATGCTAATGTGATGCCAAATTAGCGAAGAATAAAGTGGGGAAAAGGAGAAAAAGAAAAAGAAACCCTAACTTGACAGTTAGTTAAACCTAGTAATGAAGCATAGGATTCCAGAAATCCAAAAACTGGGAGAATGTGATTGAAGAAAAGAAAAGTTAGAGGAGTGCATCACACGAAAAGAAAGATGAAGGATTTGATTGCATAAACTAAAAATGAAAGGACCAATCCCATGATCTTTGAACCTTGTCGGGCTGAAGCCGTACTTAACCCCCAAAAAGATAATTGAAGAAAATAATTTCAACATGATTGGTTAGGGGTGATCGGTTCCCGATTGATCCGGTTTGAGTGGGCAGGAACGGACGGGAAGAATCGGTTCCCAATTTTGGGAACCGTGGACCGGACAATTGGTCTTAGGACCGGGAACTCCGGACCATCCTTCCAGTTCGGTCCAAAAAGAATTGGCACTTTATTTTTTTCACTAAAGAATGACCATTCACTAAAGAATAATCATGCTCCGAACCGATCAATCAAATTCGATTTCTGAGCAATCTAATAAAACTACTCACACATATTTCCACGTGCAAAATATTCAAACTTCACTTGTGTGAATATCAATCATAGTTTATGTGTTTCATGCTTAATTTTAAACATAAAACCCATGAACAACGTGATTAAAGGTTATGCTTGGTTTACGTTTTATAGACAATCTCTCTTATATACTTTGAATGTTTAGTCGATATGAGACTTTTTAAGGCTTGAAGTGCCTTGTCGTTTGCAAGTGAGGGGAGCAAGAGAGAGAGTGTGAGCATGAGGAGAGTTTTTTCTATAAATAAAGAGTAACAACAAGAGTTTTGGTGGTCTCTTGGCCACATAAGAGGTTGTTGATTGCAATAAGTTTCATATATAATATTAATATATTATATGTGTTTATATATTATATGAATATAAATTATATATAAAAAAATTGGTCCGATCCGGTCGGTCCGATTCCCACCTTGGAACCGGAACCAAACCAACTAGCCGGTTCCAAGATTAGGAACCGAGAACCGGACCACCGACCGTGGGAACCGCCCAAAACCGGCCGGTCAGGTCCGGTTCGGTCCGGTCCCGGTTCGGGCGGTTTCCGTTGCACACCCCTATGATTGGCTTATATTCCTCATAGCATGTTTTGCTGCAAATGCGCAAAAATATGAAAAGGAATGATGTATGTTCAGAAAAAGGAAAGAAAATCCAAGACCGAAACTCGATTAAGTTGAGAAGGTTGGATATGAGATGAGCAAACTTGACACATTCTTAAGATCGACATCTATAAATTTTAAATCAACTTGTGGAGTCCATTTCAAACATGAAACAATTTATCATTGCTGAAACGAGGTCAATAAAATTGAATTCAGTCTTGTATCTTATGTATCTTCAAAAATCGTGCAGATGATGGAAATAGAAGGGAACACGAGTAATTATCTGTTTGAAATTTGAAATCGACAAGTCTGCTTGAGGGGGCAACGACCAAACCAACCACTTGACAGGGGCGAGCCAAGGTGAGAATTCATCTTCTTCTTGGAAAATTAGATTCCCTTTGTTTCATGAAAAATCTTGGCACGTCGAGTTTTTACTCTACATACCAAGGTCGCATGATCTACAAAACTACAATTTCACTTTCGAGAGTACCTTATCCAATTGCCAAATTATTGGAAAAATTGTCTACAAAATCCTATATGATGCGATAATTAATTCAGTCATGAACTTTTTTATTTGACTAATTTGATCCAAAACATTTTAAATATTTTTTTTTATGCAATCATTTGGATCAATATTATTAATGCGGATATCGGTTATCTTACGTGATAAGCCGTATTATATGGTATGGGTGACATTGACATGCACAATTATTGAAATTTTTCTAAGTTTTTTTGAATTGTTTTATAAATTTTTTGACTTCTATTCTTTTCCACTATGGCTCAGCAAGGGCGTGTAAGCCCTCGCCTATGCCCGACGACTCCTGGCTAACAATGGGAGAGAAAAAAAAAATAAAATAAAAAATTCAAGAAAATTATAGAAAAAAATTTTAAAAATTAAATATAAAGCGCAAAATTATCATCGTCAACATTAATGGTACCGACCAACCTCTACATCAGCAATTTTTTACCAAAATAGGTTGGAATGACAACGTTGGAAAATAAATCTAGCCAATATGAAAAATTCGAAACTAAATTGATCATCATACAATCAATTTAATTTTTTTTGAATCAACTCAAGTGAAGATCTAAAAGCAAACGAGCTTTGTGGATGCAGAGATGCAGGAGATTGAAACCCCATTTATAATCAAATGAGAGAGCATGTGAAAATCACACAATTCAATCACATTGCATCTATAGAAGCCAACCAAGGGAGAGAAAATTCGAACCTCGAGAACTTATTTTCCCGAGAAAATCAATCATATTCAGTGCATGCTTTCTCTATCAAAGAGAACTACTTTCCCATTCGATCCACGAAGTCATCACAAGCCAAAATAATAATAATAATAATAATAATAATAATAATGATAATGATAATGATAATGATAATGATAATAATAATAATAATAAAAGATAAAATTTGATAAACGCCTTAGCAAGGGACAAGGTGGGTGATCTTTGAAGAGGTTTAGCGCGTAATTTGACCAAAATACAAGGCACGCAAATGTAATCTAAATTCACCTAAATCTAAATATTGTGACCTTCTCTATAGCGGCAGTTATAACATACTTAGAATTCATAAAAATTTATTGGCGAAAATGATTAGGCAAACCTCCTCTATATGTCTAAATAAATGAGATTCACATCCAAAGTGATTGGCTTCTAAAATAATCTTTAAAAATCACTAAATATAAAATTTGTCATAATGTTGTAGTTGTAGTGTCTTTAACATTTATGTTGGTATTAATGTGGAATGGCTAATAAATAGATTGGATCGTTGCTCTGATTATCTCGCAGAGATATATATCCAATGGTAATATTATACTAGTACTAATGCATTAGAACCTTTCAAAACTCCAAACTTGGGCGAGCATAATATTGAGATGGATGACTTGTTGGGAAGTCCTTCTATTGCACCTCTCCTCCCACATGTTACTCTAGCCATTGTTCTAGGCTGTCTAATTTGGTTGTAGATTGCATCGCTAAGGTTCAAAGAACACATAACCTTCCTCGTAATAGGTGTTATGCCAGCAGCCAACCCCATCCCCTTTAGACTCTACTATGTCAAGATGCCCCTCTCCCGGGCTTTTTGAACTTGTCTTAGTAATGATATATAACTCTCTTTGACGAAAAAAAAAAAAAAAAGGTACGCGAACGTGGAATGATTAGACAAACAAATAGTTAGAGAAACACCACCATAATTGGAGAATTTAAAGCTTAAGTTTAACTATCAACAGCAGTGCATATTTGTTGCGATGCAGGCGTGGGGACGATGACCTTCACGACCGCCCTTCACGGCATCAATCTAGAAGCCATGGCGGCCGCGGGTGGTGGCAGCAGCAGTGGGCTGCGTCGGAGGCCTGCGATTGATGGCTAGGTCATTTGAGTGGGAGTTCTAAGATTTGCCTAGGGAGGGTAATTTAGACCTTTCATCGTGTGATTCTGATTAGAGGTAAATCAAATAATAATTTTGAGAAAATGGAGGAATATAAGTAATATCCCCCAAGGATATTCCCCCTTATGTTCTCCCTTTCTGAAGCGAAAATTGGCACGGCAATTGAATGCCGTGGCGTGTGTGCGTGCGTGCGTGCAAAAGCCAAAGGAGAGTCGGTCGAAAATCCCTTCCTTTTTAGTCTTTTTCTTTGAGCGAGCGAGAGATAAGGGGGCGAGGAGAGACAGGGACGGATCTTGTCTTAAAAAAATCTGCCCTCAAAAGAATGAACTTCACTACCGAAAAGTACGCACCACCACGACGATCAAGAAGGTCTCCATCTCAAATAGTCAATACCCACTCACCCCCCGGCAGCAGCCCCCGCCAGATACAGCGAAACTGAACTCGCTCACGTACGCACACGCACACGCCAATCGAATTCTCTCATCTCATCCGCAACGGCACGCATTCAAGACCTCGCACGTGCAGCAAAGACGAAGCCGAAGCGAACCCTCGTTCCCGTGGTCAGAGAAAACATTCGATTCATCATCAAGAATCAACATGTACAGCAGCTAAAGACTGAGAAAGTTGCAGATAGGGAGATGCGGGAATTTGAATTGGTTAAATTTCATTATACACATTAAAATAAGGACATCAGGCAGCTGGACGAGGAAGGAAGCCATTGGCGACTCCTATCTGTCTCTCCAACACTTGTGAAGAAGAAGGTCCGAAAAGCCTAAAAACCCTCCCGAAGAAAAATGGAGACAGCATGAACAAGATCTTAAGGGGAAAAAAATTATGAGACAGGAGGAAAGCTGAAAAGATTGAGAGCAAACCCACTTGACAGTGTTCCACAATTTGCAAATTTAAGCTCTCCAATCAGCCAACCAACCAAAGCAAAACTATCATCTATCCTCCCTCCAGAACAAGCAATTTCCTTCCTTCCGAAAAATAAAGCAGCAGCATACTTTCTCACAGATGACCCCCACCCCTGCTATTAGTTTACATCCCAGAGCGAGCGGATCCGCTGCTCTTCATGACTGGGGTTTATTAAGAAACAATGGTGCGCGGTGATCTTCGAATTTATGAACCTTCAACTTCCATCAAATCAAACTGTGGGTATAGACGACACCCTGGATATTTACAGGCGATGTTCACGTTCGTTTCTCCCTCCAAATAAACCCCGATTACCTGGGAAGTCCACTAGAAGTAGGTCGAACGTGCCCAACCCTTTACACCTCTCGCCCCTGAAAATCTCGTCGTGTCGATCATCACATCAAGGAAACAATTTTCTCCCCAATCTTCTGGTTATTGAATCGTTCTCGTGAGCTTACACTTGGAAATGAAGATCGTGTCCGAATAATTCAGACTACAGAGCTTCAAAAGTTCGGACGACCGTTGCTTTAGGACGGGATCGCACCCGCTCTGGATCACAAGGAGGAGCTTTGCAGCAAGGCCAGCGTCGACAGCAACGGACGAGCATTCTTGGGGAGCGAGGCTGCACACAGCCCACAGGATCGACAATGCATACTGCGTACACATCTCGGAGACTCTCATTAGCAATCTGACCATACTTGGGATCGTTCTTTGGCAATCCTTAAGGGCCAATTGTCCTTCGGGCAATGAGGACAGCGTTTCCAATATGAAAAGAGCTAATTCCAAGCATTCGGAATCCAAATTGGGCACCAAATCGACCAATTGGGGCACAGCCCCAACACTCACAAACAAGCTCCGCACTTGCTTGTGCAAGCATATGGTCCTGAGGAGTCTAAGCCCAGGCAAAGTTCCGTTGGCATACCTCTTATCCTTCACCAGTCTCATTAAACCCACCAACAAACTATGGCTTGAGACGATTTCTGATCGAAAATCCTTCTCCTCCATCAGCGTTTCGATCAATCGGGTACAGTTGATCTTCGTCTCCATCGACCCCTCATTTAGCATGTCCACCACCAATGAGATCTTCGCGGGCTGCATAAGGTTCGTTCTCGATTCCGAATCAAGAGACAAGTTGACAAGAATCGCAATAGCTTCGGAACCCACCGCGTGGGAAGTGAACCGACCCAAAAGGCCGGAGACCACTGCCACCCCACCCCCGTCCACGACGGCCTTCCTGGCCGTGGCATGAGACGCCACCACTTGTCTGAGCTCCTTCAGGGCCTGGACTCTGGCTTGGCCCTTCACCTTCTTCAAGGTCTCGACTAGCTCAGACGCACGACCCTGCACATCCTCGGATCTCTTCTTCATGAGCAAGTACTTATGGGAAAACCAGGTGTGTATCAGATGGTAAAGGGTCTTATTCGGAGTGACGGAATCGTCCCACAGCTCTTGCATTGTGGTGGGGCAAGTGAGGTGCCCCAGGCTGAACCATTTGAGGATGTTGGACCTCTCGTAGGTTTGGCCAGTGCACAGGGTCACCGGGTCTTGCATCGGCTCGAGCGAAATCGGGCAAATGAACACGGAAGGCACTTCAGACAAATCCAGCTCCTCAATCATTTTCTTCAGATCCAGTTTCTCCCCGGCTGCGCCCCCGGGGACTCCGCCGCTGCCCAAACCGCCCAAAACCCCATCTTTGACCGCAGTATCTAGATCTAGAACCTGCCCATCTTCATATCCAGCAAGCCCCTCCCGTTTCGAGGGCTGGAACATAGGCATTTCGAAACCCTCTCCAAGGAAACCCAACCAAAAACAAAGAAACCCACCAAAGCCCCGTCAGAATCACAGTAACTGCAACCACCCCAGGGGGCACATTGCATCCATGTCGCAAATCAGATATGTAGAGCGAGAGGAAGCGAGAAAATGGAAGCCCCCTCCTAGTTCCTCTCCACTCATTGACTACCACCACAAGCAACAACCAAAATGAAAGGAGGAGGAAAACAAAAATACTCTCTTTGTTGTGTAAACCCCCTCTGCACTTCGCTTTTTTTTTTTTCCAACTGCTTTATCTACTCAATCTCTTTCTGTGGTCAAAAGACTCATTCCCATCATAATACGCATCAAAAAACAAGCAATCAATTCCCTTTCACTTCCTCCACAAGCTTCAAAAGGGTCAAATCATCAACCCCAAGACCATAAAAACAAAGCAAGGAAAATGACGAAGAAGAAGATGATGAAAGATGAAGAAGATTGCAAGAGACCCCCTCAAGACAACTCCCACGAGATCCCTCAACAATCTAGCGATTTAGCCTCAATAATTGAGCAAGGAAACGGGGACCCAAGATTAGAAAGGAGCGATGCTATGAAGAATTGGGAAGAGCTAAAGAGGGTAAATCAAGGAAACACCATACCGACCTAGGAGAGAGAAAGGGCAAAAGAGGAGCAAGGGAGCAAAAAGAAGCCATCCCCTCTCCCTGTAAAAGGCTCTTCTCCCCCCTCTCTCTACTGCTGCTGCTCTCCTTTTTTTGGGTCAGTCCCGGTCGTTTACTAGGAGAGAAAATAAAAAATACCGCCCTCCTTCACTTTAAATCTTTTTAATTTTCATCACGGAAATAGAGGAAGCTGAAAAAAAAAAAATAATAATAAATAATTTGGATTTTTTTTTTTTTTTTTTGGTGTCTGGGGGTGCTTTCAGATACCGGGTGACCGGGAACCACGGGCTGTAGCCAGTCATTAGACCCCCCTCGGCCCGCGAACCACACGTGCAGTCAAATCACCTGTTTGCCGCAATCTCCCTGCTTTCACTGTTTACCAGCACTGTGATTATTACTTTATTAACACCCCCCGCCCTCCCCCAGATTCATGATTAAATTAAGTTAATTATATGTTTTAAAAAAAAATAAGGCAAGCTCGGACCAAACACCTTGGATCTTTTTGCTTATGACTCCAATTCCCACTTTCGATTGCTGTTAAGCGTGCCTTGGATCTCAGCATTCGAAAAAGCATTATATTAAAGGCGTTTTCGATTCGATTGGGGGTTGGGTTGGTGGTGCCGAGGAGGGGGAAAAGAGGGCATTATGTGTTCAATCAACTATGGAATCAATTGAGTTAGATGGCCAGAAACATAAACAAAAAAAAAAAAATTGATGAGGTTAGATGGCTTTTGTTCATTTGCCAACCGCAAAGACTCGTTTAATCATTTGGCCTATGATCACATTAACAATTTGCTTTTCATAATGCTAGTCAAATACATTTGAAGCATACATCATACATATTCGGAAAAAAGAGTTAGTACATTAACAACTAAAATATGCCTTTATTCGGTTATTTAATAAGTGCCTTAAAGATATGCTTTAATAATATGTATGAATTTTATTTTGCATGACTATCGGCAAAAAGTAAACGAGACATAGTCGGTGAGACATCAATTTCCATAATTCGAATTTAGTAAGACTCACCACTCTTCATTTTATGTATTCATCTTACTTTGTTTTAAATTCGTTTATATGATGCTAAATTTCTGTTTGCACGACCAAAATAATAACATATATAGTTGTTTTAATCAAATTCGTCAATAATTAGAAAGTTATAAGATATTTTTTTTGGTAAACCAATAGAGAGGAGAAAAGAACTATACAAGTAAAGAATCTTTTTTCATATTGTAATTTGTTTTGTTAAAAAAAATATTATACCTTACAAGAGTATATCGCTCGTTTGAAAACGTTATCTTATTCTTTTGTTATCTTCTTTAGGAATATTATTTAGTACGTTATACTTTCTAAAGAAAGTTCGCCAATCCTTATTTTTTAATTGGAAACTTACACACCAATGTAGCCCATAAGCTACTTTTCATAAAGAGATAACCGTCAACTCACTTGAAAAGTATACATAAATCACTTGAAAGACACCATATTAGCATAAGATCAACCAACATAATTTTGACATATACACGGAAGAGAGGGGATTGGAGATTGGTAATGTTAAAACACGGTTTATAGAAAGAAAATCTGAATACGATGTGACCTGATATAATATTATTAATTTTATATGTTGACACAAATTGACATGAATTAACTCGTCTTTATCATAATTAAACTATTTGGCATGTAGAATTATCAAAATGTTTCAGCACTGACATCGGTTAAAATCTTTAATGAATTTTCCGATAGCCGGATATTTGTGTCTTTACCCGAGATTATCAAAGCGCTAAAAAGCGTTCAAACACAGCCCCGTCTGCTCATAAAGTCCCGACTTGTATTCAAACCATCCTCGGTCAAAGCAAAGAAACCCTAAAAAGCCTTGCGCCCAACGAAAAAGATAGAAGAGAGAGAGACACACAGAGGACAAACTCGTCTTTTGATGGAACTGCAAATTTTAAAAAGATGGGGGGCCATAGAAAAAAGGTTTTTATTATACCCGCACGAAGCAAGAATGGGCAAAAGAAAAAAACAAAAGAAAAAGGAAAATTGCAGAAAAGGACAGTCCAAGCTTTGCTAAAGTCCATCGGAGACCCCCACGGGGACGAGGCAGATGGGGAAAACTTTTGTTATTTTTTTTTTTTATCGTCGTTAAAATCGATGTTAATTATAATTGTCCTAATTATTTATTAATCGATTCAGTATTTCAAATTCCAAGAGCCCTCCCCCCTCCCCACCCCCTTTTTTTTTTTCTCCCTTTTCGGATTAATCGAGAAAAGGTAAATAAAATAATTATTAGTCATCCTTCCCTTCCCGTCCCGCACGTGGGACCCACCTGCTTTTTCCCCGCTTTATTTAATTTATTTTTTTTAAAATTCGGGGGCTTGATTAATTTTCGAGGCTAAAAAGTGCCAGCGAAGCAAAGCTTTGACCGTGACAGGGGTGTTTTTTTGTTTGCTTTGACTGTACGCCTCGGGTGGTGGTGGGGCTTATCCGGTCTTTGCTTTGACTGCTTTTTCGCTCTCCTCCCCTCCCCCACCACCCACTCGTTCACCGACACGTGGCGGTGGGGAACCGCGACCCTCTCTCTGGTTCTGCCTCCCCTTTTTTTTTTTATATCTCGAGTTTTTCTGTGCAAATTATTCTTTTATTTTTTTTTCTTTTTGTGTGGATATTTAATCTGGCTTGTGCATGTTGGCATTGGAATTGAGAGAAGTGGGAAGCGAAGATCTAGAAAATAAAATATTCTCCCTCCCTCCCTCTCTCTCTATCTCTGCAATTTCATTTTTTTTTTCAATTTTTGAATTGGGAAATTTAATAATGTTTGTTGAAGGTTGGACTGGGAAGAGTGTGTGCAACTGAAGTGGGGCATTGTCTGTGATTAGGGTATCAAATCGGGGGTTGGGGACTTCGTTGTTCAAAGAGAGAGATGGGGTCATGGACCCATTTTTCAGTTTTATAGATTGCCAGCTAAATTTCTCTCTCTCTCTGTTTTTTCTTTTATATATTTTTTTCTGGGGTTGTCTATGCTATGGGTTGGAAATTCACATAGCTTCCAGACTGGAGTCGTAGGGTTTTTAGATTGGATTTTCTTAACAAGCGCAGGTGTCACAAGACTCATGGCCCTCACTTGATCCATGTGAAGGATGATGGCTTCTTGCGGTGAATTTTATATGAACTTTATTGATAAGCGCTTCGTGAACAGTTTATTAATATGTCAATTAATGTTATACTATTATGACGGGTTTGGCAATGAGAGCGTGCCTGTAATTACATATTATACCAATCTTGGGGGATTTGCTTTGTTTAAAAAAAAAATTATGTTCCTCTAATGTTTGATTATGACAAATAAATGAAATTTTATTTGGACAGATAAAAGGACTATTATTATGTCATGCATAATCATGGTCTCGACAATTGGTTCTTTTTATAAATACACTATAATTAACTAGTATTTTGGAGGCACTCGTTAACAAGTCCCAATTTGATATTGATTGATAATCCTTAGGTATTGTTAAAGCTTGTTGGAAGGAAGTTAGAGATGGAGGTGAGATCGTTGCTAATTTTGCCCATTTTAAGTGGCTTTTGTAAGAGAAATCAGCTTGGGCTCATAGAGTTGATTGGGATTGGAAAGTTTTCTTCTAGCAACCAAAAAGTTGCATCCCCCTCATGGTTTTTTTTATTAGACCTAATCAGTGGTTGAGTCTTGAAAGATCGGGCCAAGCTTACTATTGGGCCAAAAATTAATTCTCAAGCTTTGTCCATTTGGGCTCAAGAACGGAACTCTTGCTCAAATATGCATATTTTGTCTGTCGGACCGAGTTGACTTGGGTTAGCTTAGTGAGATCATTTATTTATTAGGGGTGTGCAACCGGACCGGTTTACCCGGTTCCCGGTCCGGCCCACCCGGAAAACAAGGTCGGGAATCGGTTCCGGTTAAAACCGGGCCGGGAACCGGTTCCCAAAACGCAGACCCTGTTTAAACCGGTCCGGGAACCGGTTCCGATGGATTACCCACCCGGGAACCGGTTCGACCGGACCGGTTTGGGAACCGGTTGGCGAAACCCTAATTTTGTTTCTTTCTTTACCTTGCAAACGCGCAGACGCAGAGAACCAGTGCTCGACCCCTTCCTCTCGCGCTCCTCTCTCGGTTCCCTCGCGCAGCCGCGCTCACACCACCGCTGCCAAGCTCCTCCTCCTCCCCGCCCGCCGCCCCGGCCGTCACCGTCACCGTCGTCGTCACCCCCGACAACCTCCACCCGCGACCCCTTCCTCGCCTCCTCCTCCTCGCTCCGCCTCTCGTCTTGCCGCGCCACACCCACCGCGGGTGCGCTGCCGTCGCCAAAGTCCGCGCCCTCCGCGACCTCCACCTCCCGCTCCTCTCCCGGTGGTTCGAGTCCCACCCTCCCCGCCTGCGCGGTCGTCTTCGACTTCTTCCTCGGGTGGACCCACCACTTCGCCCGCGACCGCGGCGTCCCGCGAGTCGTCTTCTCGCCGTCCGGCGCGTTCGGGAAGCCGCGCCGCCGCTCGCTTTGCCGCCCGCGAGCCCCATTGCCGACGTCTACATCCCGGTGAGCTCCCCCGACCACCCCTTCGCTTTCTTTCTTTCTTTTTTCTTTTCTCTTTTTTTTTTTTTTTTTTTTTTTTTGGTTTAGCGAATGTCTTTGTTACTCCTTCTTCTGCAATTTGATTGTCTTTATCTAGTTAATCAGTTGAGGAGGAATGTCAATTCAGTTACTAGCGCTAGGATGAGAGCAGATGCGTTTAAATTGCTAGGAGCCATGGAAATCCCCTGCTCTTATGCATTTGTGGTGGCGGGGACTGGATTTTAGAAAGTGGAGTAAATGCACTTCTCTCGCTTGTCCAGTGTTTTACGAGAGGCGTAAAGTTCAGAAAGAGCTACAAGGCCTTTCCACTATGACCACTGAGGCAGGCTTGTACCCGAAGTGTATGGTCGAGTGGTTTTGATTCTTGACCATAAAAGTCGGGTTCCCTTTTGAGCATGAACTGGGTCAAGGCAGTGCTAGCATCTTTGCCACTTTCAGCAGTTGGTGATTCACCGGGCATGGTTGCCTGCATCAGAGCTACTCGTTACTTGTTGAGGTTCGCTTTGTTGCTTTGTGAAGTCTTGGTAAATTTTCATCCCTCGAATTTGTGAGCTCATTTGATGTTGGTTCAAGGGATACAAGAACGTGTAAGCTTGGACCGGTGTTCAACCAGCCAAGAGCACAACAGAGGACTCGCTTGCCTTCTTATGGAAAGCCCTGAGCAGAGAACAAATGCTCGAAGCACACCTGGGTTCTTTTGAAGCAAATGAGTTTAACCGACGGCACTTTGAGTTTATACAGGAACTGCGAATCGGCTGTGCATGTAGAAGGATCTGTAAATGTGTACACTACACGGAGAAAAGGAAAAGCTTAGGCGTTTTGCTGTTGTAAATTTGTAATCATGACAAGTGTTATCGCTAATGTTATAATAAAAGCGAGTTGAATTGAACTGTGC
Organism: Eucalyptus cladocalyx; assembly: GCA_017140615.1. Taxonomy (NCBI): domain Eukaryota; kingdom Viridiplantae; phylum Streptophyta; class Magnoliopsida; order Myrtales; family Myrtaceae; genus Eucalyptus; species Eucalyptus cladocalyx. Next base: position 12,500,454 of record CM029524.1, on the reverse strand, counting down.
GCTTATGCATTTGTCCGTTTTAACATTGTGCCGTTGATTCTAGTTTTTCTTTTTCCATAGAACATCCTGCTCCGGGAAGTTTTTATGCAAAACAGGTTCCAATATAAACAGGGTCAACCCTGTTCCCGGACCGGAAAAACAGGGTGGGCCGGGAACAGGGTCCAATGAAAACGGGGGTAGGGAACGGGGTCCGGAAGGAGAACCGGTTATAACAGGGGGTAGGGAACAGGGGTCCAGTCTAGACCCTACCCACCCCGGACCCACTCACCCCTATTATTTATGTGTAATTAGCGCTGGAGCTGAAAGTGAAAAACAAATAAAGATAAAATTATTCGTTTTGCGAAAAATGTAGCATTTATGAAAAATATCTTTCAAGAAACTATTGTTTAGGAAAATAATTATATTTTCTAGTGTTCAGTTAAAATTTGGAAATGAAATGAAAAATATTTTTTTTGCCATGATAAAGAAAATATTTTCCTCCATGCACTCATTTTCAATAATTATTTAAAAAAATTATTTTTAATTTTTTCTTTCTTTCTTGACTGATTGCCAACCGTGGTGAAGGCCAATGATTGGGCACATGTGAGCTAGAGCCTCGCCCGACGTTGTTAGAGCTTTGCCAACCTTCGGAGCAAGCTTGGGTGAGGCTTGACCTTGTTGGAATCTAGCGAGTTCAAGCCTTGCTAGCCTGTGGGAAGGCTGGAGTTTGCTTGTGGCTGGTCGCCAACCACGATGCAATCGGTGACTCGGCCAAAGAAGAAGGGAAAAAAAGAAAGGAAGAAAGAAAGAAAATGAGAATAGAAAAGAATTATCAAAATAATTACAATTTTGATTTTAAAAAAATAAAAGTAAAAGGAAAAGTTGTTTGATGAAAAAAGTTTTTGCTTTAGAAGCGAAAGAGAGATGATGGAAAAGCGAAAAACATTTTCCTCTATTTTCAATTTTTTTCCTTTGATGAAAAATGTTTTCCCTCACTAATTCATTTTTCGTGAAATAAATGCCAAAAAATCTGAATAACATTTTCCCGAAAGTTATTTCTTATAAAACGAACAAAGCCAAAATATCCTTAATATATACCGTCTTCATTTAATTTGAAATTAAGTGAAAGAGAAATATATCTTATTATACGAGCAATACTCATATTTTGAAATATAGCTTTCGTTAATCACATGGATAAATGCATTATTTTTTCATTTAATTTAAAATTAAATTAAAATAATTTGGATGAATTTCACTTTTCCACTAAATTTAAACATGAGGACAAAAAGAATAAATATCGCACCTTATTTGAAACATGCATGCTTACATTTCATTCAGTTTTACTTGGTTCTTTTAAAATGCACTTGTTTTAAATAAAGCTTACCTTACCTCCTTTGAAGCAAAATTGTTTAGCAACAAATGAAAATAATTGTTTCCCATGAAATTGAGATGGTGTAAGAAAAATATTCACATAAGATTAGTACACCGTTGTTAGTTTATTAATTTCTTAATTGACAATTAGTCAATTACCTAAATTAAATTCACATTTATCCATATAAAAAAAAGTATAGACACCTAGTTTTTTTTGTTGGATTTGAACAAATTTTGACTAAAAGTCAACCTCATCAAAATTTCGATAGAAGAGTACAATTGGATCATGCTTTGCATGAAATTTACAACTGTTTTTTTTTTTTTTTTTTTGGTCAGAAATAAAGGTATTTCATTACTTAAAGGTAGCATTACATGTGAAACGCATATTACATCCAGAAGCTATAGCCTCTGCAGCTACCAGACTTTGCAACATAAAGGGAGGAAATATATTCCAATTGTGGGCCAAATCAGATCTCCCATGGGCTTTGGCGGCCCAATCAGCAACTCCGTTTGCCTCTCTTCTGCAGTGCTGAAGATGCAAATTAGTGCACAGAGAGAGGAAGCTGTCGATTTCCGCAAAGAGGACTCGTTCTTCCCACGGCGGCGTTCGTTTCTGTTGAAGGATGTCAATCAAGGCCAAGCAGTCGCTCTCTATAATGATGTTCTCCTTGTTGATGCCCTGATGCAGCAGACGTTTCAGAGCGAGGGTAAGTGACTGAACCACGTGGAGCTTTTTGTAGGCATAAAAAGTGGAGGAAACGGACATTGGATGAAAAAAATTATATATAGTTAAAGTTTAGTCAAATTTAGATATAAAATGATATGTATATCATTTTTCAAAATTAATAAAAAAAAATCGAGGACTTTCAGTCAGAGCCAACCCACGACTACCACGTGGCAATACTGAGGTGGCCTAGCCCTGCATTAGTGCCATGCTGGACATGCGTCGCGCCCTGCGCAGGCTGGGCTGGCCCTTTGCAAGGCCCCTATAGCCTTTTTACAAGATTATTTGAGCCTTTTGCGAGGTCCTTTTAACTTTTTTCAAGGAACCTTGCGCATGGTAGCCCCACAAGCCCAAAATTTTCCTTTAAATGGCGGTTGATTTGCTCATTTTTCTTAAGGTAAACTCTCCATATTTCTCTCTTTCAATCATAGTTTCTCAAGTTCTCAACACTAATAACTTGTTCTTATTTTGTTAATGAAACTCCAGTGCAATTAAAGCTCGAAGATTCGACAATCCTAGGCATATACGAATCGATGAAAACTAACGTGTCATTGAGTAAGGGCTTTAGACCCCTTAAAGAAAATTAGTATAGTCATAATACTAGATTTAGTTAGGAAATTAAATAATCTAGTTCTTACTGCATTGGGTTAAATTAGACTAGCAAAAAAATTGGTTGTCATAATGTCAAAATTAACCTTTGAAATATGAAAAAAAATACTTTTATTATTGTCACTCCACTTAATAAATCTAGAAACTTCTATACTACTTTGGACTATTATTATACTTGTTAATCTACATGTCACCATTTTCTTAAAAACTTTAAAAAACTATAGTTATTTTTCCTAAAATACTTTCAACTTTGAAAATCAGGATTGTATATGGCGAGAAATGGAAAATACTGAAGTCTAAGCATAACAAATAATAACATGGCTTCATCAATTTTAATACTAAATATGCATCATAAAATAACACTTAGTTAATTGCACATGCATACCTGGGCTCTCCTATGCCTGTATCAATTCATAATTGATGATTCAAGTTCTTAACATGCAAAATCATTTTCATTTAGAGTCGCTACAAATCTAATTTTAGTGGGTCAATTATAAATCCAAGTAAAGTATCGGGAAATAATGAGATGGGAACTTGGTTAGTTAGATTATTTTAGCGCCCTTTTGGTACTTTCTTTTTTTTTCAAAAATATTTTGCAAGTAGCTTGAATTCATTTTAACTTATCCACTAACATTTGCGATGATAATGCATGTGACATCCCTAAATTAACTAACTCGAGGTATTGTCTGCTTTAGTCAGTCACATATTGAGCCTTGCGGCTTTGTCATTTGGCATACGGGCATGGATTTTCCTAGGAGATCACTCATCCTAGTAGTGCTTGAGCTTTTGGAGTTTTAAAGCAAATCTTGCTATTATGTCAAAAGGCGCATTTGTGGGTTAATTCCAGTTTACACACACACACACAAAACATAATCGTTCTTCTCCTATTCGGTGCATAGTTTGGATTAATTCTACCATCTTTGTCATTCTAGAAGCTTGCTAAAAGCTACTTCTTATCCAAACCCTCCAGCCTTGACAACCACTCCCTGCTCTTATCAAATTGAGTCATTATAATGCAGATGTGCAACCATTAATGAAATACTCAATAATCAAAGCAATAAATAAATTGCAATGGTAGGGAAGAAATACTTATCTTGAAACAATGCAAATTGCTGCAATGTTATTTAGAAAAACATATGTTCCTCATAAATGTGGTTTCTAACTACCACACAATTGCAATCGATTAACTTTTGGGTTTTCACTTATTTAAATGAAACCTAAACTACATGTAATGCTAGCTTAATCTAAATGCAATGACATAGTGTCACGACCTAACCTTAGGTGAACCACCTAGGGTTTGGTTAATGGATTACTAAGCTTAAACTTAGCTGGGGCTCTCTCAAGCCCATATTAATTCACGACTTAGGTTCAAGTTCTTAACATGCAAATGCTTTTTCAATTAGGAGTCGCCGCTAATCTATTTTTGGTGTGTCAATTAGAAACTCAAGTAAAGTAACGTTACTTTACTCCTGCAAATCAGATATTGTGAGTTCGAGGACTTGATTACGCTAGATTTCTCTAATGCCCTTTTGATACATTTCTCTATTATTTTGAATTAATGTTTTGCAGGCAATTCGAATTGATTTTAATTTACTTCTCTGTGATGTGAGATAATCATGCGGGTGTACAAACCATCAATTTAACACTGAAATAAAGTAATAGATAAATTATAGGATTTACCGCATAGTAATAAAAACATCTGCAATGTTAGATTATAATTCATATCAACAATTCTAGATATGATTTCTAATTAAAACACAATCACTTAATTTTTTTTCCACTTGTTTAATGAGAATCATGTTTTATGCAATGCATGTTACTAATCTAACATGAAACGACATGACATAACAATATGATCTAAACTACATGACATAAGTATAGTATTTTTTGTGTTTTCTTAATAAGCATGCAATTCATCCTAGAGAAAGAAACTAATTTATTCTAAGACAATGGTTCTTTTTTGGTATTTTACGTAAAATTCGAAATTAGAAAATAGCGAAAATTGTCTATCTAGATTAAGATATTATCCAACTTCTATTAGAAATTAGACTAGGCTGAATCCTAATTTAAGCTATAATGCTATCTTAACTAGGTAATCCCTAACCTAAAATGCAATCTATCTAGGAAAAATTATCTAAATTTATAATTAATTAGGAAGATTATATAGAATCAAATTAAACATGCAATCATATCCTAATATGCAATGACTAGATGACGTGCAAAGAATGTCCTAATTCTAGGTTTTTTTTTTCCTTTTATAAAATTCGAAATTAAAATTGTCCAATAATTAAACACACAATTTAAATTAATGAAAAGAGAATCTAACATCATAAATTAATGTTTTTGGTATTTTTTATTTTTAAAAAATTCGAAATAAATAAATTTCCTAATCTTAAACATGCAAACTACACCCTAAAACAAGTAATGAACCTAATCCAACTCAAATATATTTATTTTGGGTTTTTCTTTTATGGAAACAAAATCGATTTAAATAACACGACAACAAATTATGCAAGATATGATTGATATCCATCTAATAAATTAACGAATCATATCTCGCGCATGATATCAGATTAATCAATTTTAACAAAATCGCAAATCGTATCTCGTGCGTGAGATTTGATTGGCGATTTTTCAAGTGAGTGCGAGTCATATTTCAGGTGTGAAATCAAATTGTCAATTGTATGCACGTTGTAAAATTAGGAAGATTTTCAATTTATAAGGCTACTCGAGATTATGGATATAATAGCATATCGAGAATTTCAATCATGTGTATTGAAATATTTTAAATAAAGAAATGCAATATTTGGAAATCAAATTAGATAAAAATTTTTTACCTAATTCAAATATTGGCTTCCAAATTTGGACTTTGCGCAATTGGACCGGGGTCGCAATTGGGGGGCAAAAAGCGGTGGATGGTAGTGGGCAGCGAGTGGCAACGTTGACGATAGTAAACGGCGACCTGCAAAACACAAATTTGCAAATTTCGATGGTGGTTCTTGACCGAGTGGACGAGTAGGCCCGATGGACGCCTCAACTTGGCTGGAGCAAAAAGAGAAAAGGACCGCAATGAATTTGTGGACCGTCCCTCTTGTGATGCTTTCTCTCTCCTTCAAGATCTCCACTTGACTTTCTTCTTCTTGGATCCAGATCACACTTTCTTCGTCCCGACTTCCACTACTTTCGGACCTGAGCAGGTCCTTAAAAGGACCAAGGGAGGGGTGAGAGTCCCCACGTGGGGATCTCCACTTGATTTTCTTCTTCTTGGATCCAGATCACACTTTCTTCGTTCCGACTCCCACTATTTTCACAATTTTTATTTTCTATTTTCCTTTTTTACCGTTGCAGACTCTCCACGGAGTGGACTTTCTTTCAAGGTTGATTGAGAGCAAACTTCTTCTAGTGGCAAAAGTGAAGCGTGGCCCAAATGCTTTCTGGAAGTCGTCGGGACCGCTTAAAACGTTGTGGAGCAGTCTCCGACCAAGCTTGGATCACCGCTAGTTTTGGACGGAAATTTCAAAGATGCTCTTTGGTTGAGCGTCGGTTCTAGTAGCACGTCCGGACAGCAGCTTCGTTGTGTAGAGGTTGGAGCTCACGGCGGCAGGTGCTCAAAGTCGCTGGGCTCTTTGGCGGAGGGATAGCATGAGCGGTGTTTCGACCCAGGCTTGGCCGAAGGACCATTCTTCTCGCTCTCATGTGTTTTGCTCAATGTGCTTTGAGAACTTTGAATTGCCGACCACCTTGCTTGTCCGTAGATGGCCCTTTTATAGGTAGGACTGACCTAGGTTTTCGAGGAAAGAGAATAAATCTGCATATTATATTTTAGAACCATGATATTCTGTAGCCAAAAATTTTCTGATGCCTTTCCATCCATGTTCCTCGATCTTCTTACCCGCGTCTCCGCAGAATCAGCCGAATTCTTTCTTCTTTATATTTGCTTTATTTGCCCACATTGTGTCCATGAAACAAATTTCTTCAAGACAAACCAAATATACTGCCATAGATACGCGTGAAGAGAATATATGGTCAATATCTCTAAATTTTTACTTCCTTTCTATTCAGCGTCTTCCTCAAATATTGGCAAGCTTTTGGATAGTGCCCGAGCATTTTTTTCAAAATTCATGCGTGAGTGGGCTCCTTGCCCGCAATTTCAAACATCTACACCTGTATTTCGCAAGAGGCCCTTGAAAATCAAACATGTTCAGCTAATTCTAATGCAATACAATTTTTTTTTTTTTTGCGGACTCATTGTTACTAAATGATAATGCTACTAAAACTACATGCTATGCAATTAACTTATATTTTTGCTTAGGGGTTGCGGTTGATCCCTAATTTTTTGTGTAATAAATAAATGATTGGATTACCAAAATTTAGGTATCAACACAAAGAAAATATTATCTATTCTATTATGGCATGTTAATTAACTCTGACCTAATCTTAATGGTGGGCACGGATTAATGCAATTATTTTGGCATGACCTGTATTTCTAATTAAATGGCCCTAAACATCAACCACTAAATGATATGTATATATGACATGGCATTCTGACATAAGGGTAACAATTTATTTTGAATATCTCAACGATACCCAAATATTATTCAAAACACCCTTTTTTTTATTATTATTAATATTTAGGTGCCTTAGACAATATCGAAGCATCTATCAATCATTCCTCTTCGAATGGCTTCGACGAAATCCAAGCAATTTAAAGTCTTTCAAGAAATCATTAGACAATATCTGCGGGGTGAAGAATAGACACTTGTCAAGTGATTTGGAGTTGGATTCATGCCTCAGATTACTTTATCGTTCTCACAAGGTCGGTAATGTCAAGTACGTTTTTGTCATTTGGACTAGCATGCATCATGACGTATTGCATTTAAAATGGGATTCATAATCCCGATGATAATACCATTCATTTTATTGGCACAGTCAAAATTTAGGTAACAATGTATCTTTATATGCAATCTCTTCGAGCCTACCTTTGAAAAGGAGCAGTTGTTGATACTAAAATTTTGGCCAACCATATAAAATTAATTGCATAGACAATTGGGGACTAATCTCATAAATAAAAATATTATAATTAAATTGCATAGCATATAATTTTTAGGAGCATTTATCATATAATTTAGTTCATTAATTGCATTGGCATTGGATTGGTAGTGATGAATGGACCTAAATTAGACACGTGGATTAGAGCCAATACTTAGTAAAATTTAGCCAACACAAGGGAAGCAAGAGGTGAAAATTCCAACCTAAAATTTAAGCCTTAATTGAGTTGAGTTTAGGCCGTTAAAGTTAAAGACTTTGAGTTTAATCGGACTAAGTCCTAAAGGATCAAGCCTGTTGTCAATTGAGCCCACAATTGGAGAAATTCGGCCAACCCATTGTACACATGCTTGGTCAAAATTCATGGAGGGAGAGGGTGCCTAAGTGAGCTTAGTTTAATTAATTTCAGCCCATTCAAGTTTAATTAGACTTAGGCCTTATTAATTAAGGTCCATTATTCAAATTAAGGCCAAAATTAAAAAGCTCTTTTAAAAAGCTCGTGAAAACCTAGGTTTACACTATATAAAGATATTAAGTCTTCATTATCGATTAAGTTGGGGGGGAGGGAATATGAGAGAGAGAAAAAGAGAGAGAGAGAGAGAGAGGTGAACGCTTGGCCAAGACTCGCCTCAGCGGGTTGGTAATCCTGGCCGTCCCAACCTCCCACGACCTTGTCCCTGCTTCCCGTGTCGTGCTGCCACCCAGCCGAGCCCTACTCTTGGTTGAGCCTGTGATTGAGACTTTGCTCGACGACACGGCTGTTTCTTGCTCGTGCTAATCCGTCACTACCCCCACTCCAACGCGTTTTCAGTCACACCCCCTGCATCATCGTTGTCCAGATCCCAACATCTCGCGCTACTTCCTTTCCTACTGATCCCTGGCTGTTGTGCCGAGCTCCTGGTCGCATCCCTTGTCCTTGCCATCGTGATCGAGCCATGCACCGCGCTCGCTATACTAGCCCAAGCTGTGTCGTGAACCCCATCGACGAGCCATTCTTGACCCGTGAAGCTCGCAATTCACGAGGTTCAACGCTGCTCTACTCCATTACCACAACGACGAGCTGCCCCGTCTTGTCTCGACGAACGTCCTCATTCCGGTCGTGCCCAACACTGCAGACGTGATCTTCATCGAACAAGCAAGTTTGTTTTCCTTGATCTTGTAGGTTTTCTGGCCCGAACTGTGATCCGCCAGCCCTAGCTTGTGAGCCAACAGCTGGTCAAGCACTAAGACGATCCTCACCGTCGTTGCATGAGCAGAGTCGCGGACGACCAACAAGTCCGCAAGCCTCATAGCCACCGTTCTTCAATTCAGAAACGAACTTCCAAATTAGGTAATTTTCTCCGAAATCAATTAAAATATTGTATTACCTAATTTGAATAGATTGTGATCTAATTGAACATCTTAAAGTTGTAGGCATTAGCCAATTAGGATTATTTCTTAATTTGATAACATGCCCATAGTTGACAATATGATCTGAAGCTTGAGATATGATTATCGACTACATGGAAAATCGGCCAATCTTGTCCTCAAGCTGTCGGATACGACTATTGGTTTTATTTGTCACAAAATTTAGGTTGATTGAGATATTTGATTATATTTCACTTGATTTGGTGCCCATCTTTTGTTATGAATGGTTATCTACGCTTGAATTATTTCCCATAAAAAATACCAAAAAAATTATCTCTAGATTTTAAATAAATTATATAGAGATTGCATGATAGAATTATAATAGATCTTAGATAATCTTTTCTTAATAGATTAGAATAGATTTATCTAGACAACCCTGCATGCTTAGGATAGACTCTAGATTAGATTGTCCTGATGAGTTAGAATAGTTCTAGGTAAGATGCATATTTAAATAGATTTTAGAAGATTGAGATAATTTTTGGTTTAATTGAGGATTTGTCTTACTAATTTAAATAAGATATTATCTTGCTCTAGATTTTTTTTTTTTTTGGTAAAAAAAAGGATGGGCAAGGCCTGAAGCTTTTCACAGATTATTAGAGCCAGGTTTCGATCCTGGGACCTGTGGGTTATGGGCCCACCACGCTTCCGCTGCGCCACTCTGATTGTTACAAGATCCGGATGTAAGGGATTTGCTCTAGAGAATTGATTTTTAGTAAATTTATAATTACGAAATTAAAAAAAATACAAACAAATAATCTTAGAATAGATTAGATCCCTTTCCTATATAAGATTGCATGTTTTAACTAATGAAATTTATTTATTCCAAATTTTAATAGAAAATCTAAAAGTATAATATGTATGTTATTAGGGTAAGCATTGTCTGGGTGGGCGATTCCCACCTTGCAATCAAGAGTCGCTCACTGAGGATTGGTTTCGAAAAATGTGAATGGGGACTTGCCCGTTGGTTCCTACAAAATTGTATTCATCAATTAATATTATGGTGAACCTACTATTTATTTAGAGCACCATAGCTTATTTGGCCTTATATTCAGGTTGAATTGCAAGCCATTGATTTTAATCAAGAGTTGAAAACTATAGCGCAAAGAATAGATTATACTCGTTAGCTAAAAAACTTAATTTATTTGAAGGTTATGATGTGGCCCTTTTAGGGTTTCCCAACATTGGAAACGGGTGGAGACTTAGACTCTACCTTAAAAGTCCTAACCTCTACATATGTTAAAATATTAATTGATTGATTCATCTTTTTCCAACATAACCTAATTTAATCACGAGAATGTTAAGAAGAGACCTAATTATACTCATGAAACAACCCGTTGGCTCTTAATTTCGTATCATAACGACAAAGCGTCATAACATTTATAGACATCTCCAATCTGTTCTCTCCTTCCTCTTTGTTTGTTTGTTTGTTTTTTTTTTGTTGAAAAAACAAGTAAATGGATTATTTTAATGAAAAAGAAAAGTAAGGGGTACGCTTATTAGACATCCAAGAGACAAAATTAGTCTAGGTGGGTGTCTGGGCGGGCGATTCCACGCCTAGAACCGAGAACAAGACCAAAATTCACAAGTTCCACTAAATTAGAATCCTGAACCGAACTAGATCGCCGCTTTTGGTCTAGTCTAGTTCGGTTCTGGGCCGTCTAAGCGGTTTCTAGTTCTTTTGCATTCCCCTATATGATATATAATTAAAATCACATGCATATAATGTAGGTTAGTTTTCATTTGAAGAGAAAACCCAAAAGGAATTAACTAGATTTATTTAGAATTCATGTTAGTCTAGGCATAGCATTTTTAATAAGTACTTTGTGATTGTTAGGGGGTCAATTTGCTTGCATTGAGATATGTAAATTTCTTTCCTATTTGAACAATATATTTATTGTTTTGCTTTCTTGAGTATTACATTAATTGTTGCGCACTTATATGATCACTTTACATGTTAGTGCTTTGGTTAAGATCGACTTAAAATGCTTGCAAAACATATTTTTTTAAAGAGAAAAGATACTGAAAGGGCGTGAGAGTAATTTAGTGTGATCAAGTTCCAGAATCTATAATCTTTTATTTGTAGGGATAAAGTAAATCTCTCAATACTTTATTTAGGTTTTTAATCGACCTATCAAAAAATAGATTAGTGAAGAGTCTTAATTGAAATGATTTTGCATTTTAAATAACTTGAACTATAATTTGCGAATTTGTATGGGCTTGGAGAGTCAAGTAGGTGTAAGGTTAAGGCGCACATGATAACTATTCTATTTTTGATAATAACTATTTTTCTATTTTAGAAACAAGTTTGTAATGAAAATCCATTTGATAACTCTATTTTTTTTTTCTATTTTTGCAACAAAATTTTAATCTAGAAATAGGTTTGGAATAGAAATCGAAGCAAAAATTGTTTACTTTTCTATTTCTAGAGCAAAAATAAGAAATAAAAACATTTTTCATCATTTGCCCTTGCTATTAGCCTATCGCCCATTCGCCAAAGACCTATCGCTAGTCCCCATCGCCACCGTTGCCGCCCAAGAGAGAGGATTTTTGTGTTGTTATCAAATGATTTCTAGTTCGGAAATAGAAATGTTGTATCATTATTAAATACATATTTTTGTTCAGAAACTCATTCAAGAATAAAAATAGAAAAATCAAATTTTGTTTCATAAATCAAATTTTGGCTAGAATAGTTATCATTTGCGCCCTTAGTATTCCATTAACTACCCTAAACGATTCCTTTTTGGGAGGGTCGCGACAATACTATGATGGGATCATGAGGGATAAGGCAGTAAATTTAGTGTGATGAGAATACCTATAACTAAATTTGGAGTGGAAAAAGCATGAGTCGTATACAAAGTTGGTGATTTTCAGTATCCGGATTAGTGGTGGAGGCCCATGACCATTTTATAAGAATAATAGGCTTGTGGGCGCATTTGACGCTGGCATGGACTCATCCATCGTCTTTTGTTTCTTTTCATCCATCAAAGCATTAAGCCTAGGCTTGAGGTAATATATATATATATTGGTTGAAAGAGGTAAATAACATTAACTGGCAACAGAAGTACATAAGTTTAAAGCTTCAGTACAGATGAGATCGAACATAAAGGGAGGGGGGTCTCAGCCCAGTTAGAGGGTAGAAGATGAAGCTCGTGGGCCTTAGCGGCCCAGTCTACGACGAAATTGGTTTCCCGTCGATAGTAACGCAAAGCTAGGTTAGGGAAGAGACAAAGCAGAGCAACTGCTTCTGCAAAGAGTGCCTTGTTCTCCCAAGGAGTGCGGCTAGGGTATTGAAGCGTCGGTATATCTTCAAGTAGTCGGATTCTAAAATAAGGTGATCTTGAGTTCGTCATTTGTGTTGCAAGAAAAGGAGCGATAAGTTGAGGGCTTGTATTTCTGTTTGCAAGGCTGAGGCAGAGGTGGTTCAACTAGTGAATCCATCAATCAGCCGTCTTGAGGAGTCACGACAGACACAAGCGACAGATCCTTCATGAGAGCCTGTATGAAAAGAGCCATTGATGTTTACCTTCAGCACACCCGAATCAGGGGGATGCCAGCGCTGAATCAAAGATCGAAGACATGGACGGTGGTTCTGCGGTGATCTGGAACAGGATCGAGTAGATCCATTAAAGGTAAGGGTCCTTGAAGCAGCTTGGTTTAGATCTAATCCCTGGTTGTTAACTGGATGAGGCATTTGTGATCTCTGTTGCAGTGGTGTCAAAAGGCAACTCTGATATGAACGGGTATAGGCGATGGTAGCAAGAACAACCTGATCAGGGTTGGGGGTTCTTCGGCGGAATAAGAAATTCATTCTTGGCTTTCCATATATGCCACAAAACAGAGGTTATAAGCGCAAGATCCGGTGAGAGATCTTTTTTCTGTAATATTTGTAGCAACCATGCATCAAATCAATAAGTTTGATATTGCTGAATATTAAGTTGGAGCTGTGAATGAGACCGGATTGCAATTGTCCAAGGGCAGTGGAAAAATGTGTTCTGTGGATTCTGGGGCTGGGTGAATGTTGCCATTTTTGCATAACCTACATATAAGGTCTAGTATAACATGTCGGTAGTAAAGATTTTCACCTGTTGCTATTGCATTCTGGCACAAAGACCATAAAAAGATACGCAGTTTGGGACTGGTCTGCACTGTCTAGATTGTATTCCATAGTTGTCTTGAAGGATGATAGGAAGATGACACCTGCTTTTGACCTTGCTTGCTCTCACTTGCCTTGATAAGATTATATTGCTTTTAACAGTGTAAAGTCCATTAGCTCGCCCCGTCCAGATAAGTTGATCTTCTATGTACTGCGGTTTGATTTGTATTCTGAGAATTTCATCTATTATCCGATCATCAAAACTACCCCGAAGTAAGGGCAAATTCCATGATTGTTGCTTCGAACATATAAAGTCAGCAACCATTTTAGGTTCATTCCGAGGTGCAGGTCCACCTATTATGCCGGTAGGGAGCCACTTGTCTTCCCTGACTCGAATATGCTGACCATTGCCTACTAACCACTGTAGCTTGTTTGAAATAGACTCTTGGCTGAGTAATATGCTTTGCCATCCCCAAGAGGGTCTAGCACCTCTTTTTGCATGCCAAAATTCTTTTGAAGGGAAATAAAGCCCTTTAAAGATCCTACTCCATAAAGATGCCGACTGTTGGAACAAACGCCAAGCCTGTTTGGCTAATAGTGATTTATTGAAGGCAATAAGGTCTCGAAAGCCGAGACCTTCTGTGTCTTTTCGATTCTTTAGGGTTTCCCAACTTTTCCAATGTATTCTAGATCTGTTTCCTTGTGATTGTTACCAAAATCTAGCTATCTTCTACTCGATAGATTTACAAAGGGAAATTGGTATCTTAAAGATAAACATGACGTATTGAGGAACTGTTTGAACATCTGCTTTAATCAAAACTTCCTTACTTCCCTTGGAAAATAAGTTTTCTTTCCATCCATCCAATTTGGAGTTTACTTTTGCTAATATCCAAGAGAACATGTCTTTTCTGGATTTCCCCCAATCTGAAGGTATGCCAAGGTATTTCCTCGTCTTTTTCATCACTTGGACACGCAATTCTCTGGCTAGACTCTCCTGTAGATTATCAAGACAAGCACTACTGAAAAATATTCCAAATTTATTTCGATTGACAGCTTGTCCTATTGCTAGACAGTATTGGTTTAAAATATTTGCTAGGTTCTGGCATTCTAGCAAAGTTCCTTTTAGAAAGAAAATGGCATCAACAGCAAAAAATAGGTTTGAGAGAGTATGACACATTGGATTAAGTTTTATACTTTCGATGTTACCCATGTCCACTACTTGATGCATGAGAGTCGAAAGAACATTTGCTACCAAGATGAATAAGTATGGGGAGAGTGGGCCGCCTTGTCGAAAACCTCTCGTCATAAGAAAAGGCTAAACTGGTCCGCCATTAAATTTGATACTTAGAGAAGTGGTAGTCACATACTACATGACCCTTTGGACCCAAATTGTGTGAAAACCCAGCCTATGGAGGTAATCTCGAAGAAAATCCCATTCAACGCGGTCATAGGCTTTCTGCATATGTAGCTTGAGTACAACGTGAAATTTTCGCTTCCTTTTCCAAATTCTGATTTGATGTAGAACTTCCTACACCATTAGAATATTATCTTGGATTTAACGCCCACTAACAAAAGCACTCCGTTCCATAGAGATGAGTGCAAGTAGCCATGGTTTTAATCGATTAGCTAGGACCTTTGAGATGATTTTGTAAATGAAGTTGCAGAGACTAATTGGTCTATAGTGGTCCAATTTTTCAGGATGAGAATTTTCCGGTATCAAAGTAATGAGAGTTTTATTAATCTCAGGATCCATGACGCCAGCAGTAAAGAAATTTTTTACTGAGCTGATAATGTCTTCTTTTAAAATGTCCCAATGAGTTTCATAGAACTGACCGTTCAATCCGTCTAGGCCAAGTGCTTTTGAAGCTCCAAGTTGAAAAGTCGCCCTTTGGACTTCTTCGAGTGTCACCTCATAAGAGTGATGTTCATGTCATCTGTCACCACAGCTGGACATTGAGCCAAAATGGGGTCATACTCTCGTTGTCGCACCGAGGAGTATAGTCTTTGGAAGAGGTCCCGAGTCATGTCCTGTAATGAGTTGTGGTCTCAGACCCATTGGTTTTCTTCATTTTGCAACATGCTGATTTTGTTACGTTAACGCCGTTGGATAATAGTCGCATGAAAGAATTTAGAATTCTTGTCTCCCCACTTTAGCCAATTAACTCGAGAACGCATTGCCCAATATTGTTCTTCTTGTTGTCATAAACGTTGGATTTCATTTTTGAGGTTTTCCATCCTTGCCTTATCGGACTGAGAGTTTTTTCTGTTGATGAGGTGCTGGAGTTGATGCTACATTTACTATATTTGACGATGACCATTTGAAAATTTGGACCTACTCCAATTGGATTGGGTTGCCAAAATCATTTTCAACTTTTGAGGTAAGGATAAGTTTTGTTCTTTAGTGGATTTCAAAGCGTCTGAAATTACTAAACGACAATCTTGATCTTGAAGCCAAAAGGATTCGAATGTAAAGACCCTTCGTCTCCGAGGTTTGGTCACTGGGGTTTGTAAAAGCAGCGGGCTATGGTTTGATCCGATAGCTGGAAGGGCGAAAACTTCAGCAGCTGGAAAGGTTAGTCTCCATTCCAAATTACAAATGGCTCTATCCAGCTTTTCTTTTACCATATCCTCCCCTTCTCTATTGTTACACCATGTAAAAGAGCAGCCCTTGCTTTCTAAGTCTAATAGTAAGCAGTCATTTAAGAGTTCTCGAAAAGAATGCATGCACTGAGTGTTGGCTAGATGCTTATCCTCTTTTTCCCAAGGATACATAATTTCGTTGAAATCACCAATGCATAGCCAATGTAAGGTATTATGGTTGTTGATGAGCTTCAAATTTTCCCAGAATTATTGCCAAATTGGGAGCATAGCGGGCGCATAGAGACAAGTCAGTCGCATAGTAGTGCCGCTGTCCCTATCGTCACAAATCAGATTGATGAAGTTTGAGGTCTATTGCTCCATTACCAGGTAAATTTGCGCTTGCCAGAAAATTGCGAGACCTCCAGCTAGTCTTGTTGGGTGTTCCAAAATACTATGTGGATACTTAAGTTTTTTTGTAATCGACGAAGTGCCAATTCCTGATTTTTTATTTCCATCAAAAAGATAACATCGGGCTTTTCTCGGGCTACTAACGCCCTCAGGGCTTGAACTATCAGGGGATTGCCCAAACCCTAACAGTCCTAACTTTTTAATCTCATTTGTCTATTGGTGGCTTATTAGAACCAGCCACCAAAGCCCAATAATCGGAATCTTCTGCCTCGAAAATGGGAGTTTCCAAAAGATGAGATTCATCGATCCCCTCTCTCAACGGGTTGCAATGTCTAATCTTCTTGATCAGCCTTGCCTTTATACTTAATCTATTGTTTCTAACTTTTTTTTGTTTTGATGGAGTTGGTTGACCCCTCTACTACTAGATTGTTTTTATTTGCAGTAGGGTGAAAAAGCTGAGCTTGTTGAGATATCTGCCCTGTTGGTTAAGGTCGCCAACTGATGGGCTCAGCTTCAATAAAGTGTTGGCGAACCTTAGCCGGTTGCAAAGGTTCTTTGCTTTTATTCAGGGGGGAAGATCTGTTGGAGGTTCAGTCGTAGGCATCACCGGTGTCTCAAGGACATATTCATCAACCTTTGGAAGTGTTTGAGGTGGGGCGTAATGGGTAAGCCAGAATGGGCTAAATTCTTGAACCTCTGCCCTTAGCCATTGTCCATAGTATAAGTTATCCCTGTTGTCAAATTTCTCTTCATCATAGGCATATTCTTTGCAGGACATGGCATAATGTCCGAGCTTATCACACAAATAGCAGAAATGTGGTAGGCGTTCACACATAAAGTCTAACAATATGTTTTTTCCTTCTATTCTGAGGAGTTGGCCCGTTCTGAGAGGCTCCTGTAGATTTATCTCAACTCGTACTCTGCCGGCTCGAAATGGTGCACCATCTTTACCATCGACTTTAACCTTTATAACCTTGTCGACATGACAGACCGCTTTACTAATCATTTCCTCTGTGCAACGCTCCAAAGGAAGACGAAAAACCTGAACCCAGAAGGCACAAGTGGAGAAGTTGTAGTAGTGTAAGGGTGTGTTGGGTATCCAGGATTTCAGGATTACTAGATTACTCGCAAAAAGCCGGGGTCCGGTATCAAGAACTTTTTTTTTCTCTATTTCATATCTGAATTTGATGATATATAATCCACCTTCGAGTTGTGAAATATATACCTGGTCAGTCTTCCAAGCTCTCCTCATAGTGTTTTGAAAGACTGTAAAATTGATTGAGGAATTTGATATGATCTTACTTATGAGAATGAGCTTACATTCTTTCATTTTTTCAGCTGACGGCGCTTCCTCTCACACCTCAATGCTCTGTTCGGACCATAGACGACCTAGACGATTACACAGAGCTGCAAGACGAGCTTCCTCGTGGGGGTCAGGATTGTTAGAGAAATCCTTTATGATGTTTTGAAGATGACAAAATAAATCAAATGCTACTAATGTGTTTAAAGGTTAAGTAATAGACCATGCAGATGATAGAACATGTAAAGGAAATTGTCAAAGTCTATACTTGGAAGACGGCTAGAAGATTGAACGTAACTCATGTCCAAAGTATATTCTGAAGATTTACAGACTTCTGTGTCAAAGTCTGAAAATTGCTAGACTTTAGTGTCAAAGTCTGTTATACATCAGAAGTTTGCTCACTTTGACAAATTCCAAACTGAACGTGAATGAAGAACCAAAAGACAGACTCTATGTTGAAGCTGAACTTATTTAGATTGTGTTCAGACCTTAAAGCTAAATCTGTTCAAAAGCAAAATATGTTTAGACTCAGATTGTAAAGTCTATTGCACTTAAACTCATATTGTACATTCTATTGCACTCAAACTTTACATCCATATTCGACAGAACGTAACACAAGCCCCAATCATATAACGGCTAGTGATCTAGTTTGTATTCCACATCAAGATTGATTTGATTGACTCAATCTAATTGATTGACGATTGGATCTTGAAGACAAGAACTTTCTATACGAAAAAGCTTTACTTATGGAAACCAAAATTCTGTTTATATGGGCGATCAGAATCAATTTAGGATTCTACTTCTATCACTCAACGACTACCAAATCTTCTAGATACAGATTTGTCCAATGGGTAGATTGGAAGACGATCCTCGAGATACTGTCCAATGGCTAATTTGGAAGTGGAGGAGTATTTAAGGAGATAAAGGACCAATGAGCAAGTAAGAGACGGAGCGTAGAATTTATAATTTCAAAGTCCAAGCGATCTTTGTTCATACACTTGTCTCTTGTGAGCTTAAACGTTTGTGATCGTGAGAGAAATACCAAAAGAGTGACTTAGTGAGATAGTGTGATCTATTACTAAGTGTTTGCACTCAAAGTTGTAATATCTTGTTGATTGCATAGTGGAATCCAGCTAAGAAAGCTGTTAGTGTGGGAGAGTGGACGTAGACTTGATCTAAGCCGAACCACTATAAATCTTGTGTTCTTATTATTTTCCCTGAACTTCTTTATTTTGTTCATAGTTCTATTTAACTGCTAAAGTCTTATCTTGCTCAAAGTCTGCCGCTCTTCAAACTCAGTTTCAAAAGTCTGTTGTTATTCAGACTCAGGTTAAAAGTAAAAGGTTTTCACTATATTTTGTAGAATCTGTTTTTACACCTATTCACGCCCCCTCTAGGTGTTCATACTAGCACTTTCAAGTACACCGAGTGTTTGGGCTGGAGGAGAATGAATCTTGTTGGGGGTTCTACATTGAAGGGACCAACTTAAGATCGTAGCTATCCAGGTAGAAGGGGGTTTTCAAAAAAGATGATACCCAGATAAAGAAACAAGGGGCTATAATCAACCTAATTTCAAGTGATATAGAAAGGAAAACGTCAGCTTCAAGACATGGGAATTGACGGAATCCATTGCATGCAGGAGCTTGAGGAGTCCAAACCAGATTAACGAAGCGTTGGTGGCATCTCGGGGAGAAGAGATTGGTAAGGAAAAGTGGATGGAGAAGGTGGATGAGGAAAATGGAGGGTCGCCGGACGGAATTGGGTTTGTGGAGGTGGGAAATGTGGTCGAAACAGGAGTGTGGTGGAAGAGGGATTAATTTAGGTTTAGGGTATAGAAAATTGAAACTACCATGGCTGGTAGAGAGAAAATCGACAAAACGAGAGAGTTAATAAGTGCCCCGACTCAAGGTAATTTGAACCGGAGATAAAGGGGCAAAGGTCGTGCCCTTTGCCTTGCCCAAAAGACAATACTTCGAATAGAATTTCAAGCAAATTTATTCAATTCAAGCAACAAAACTTTGACTTTGTTAAAAAATCCATACCCAAAAATTTAAACTGATAGATGGAGGAAGACACGTTCTTGAGTGATACTAAATAATATTTTAACACTCTCTTTTACATGTAAGTTGGATTAAGAATGACACATGGAATTTGAGTAATGGGAAGTTGATGCAAATATGCAAAGGGAATAATAGTGTGTCTAATACGATAATAGAGAATTCAACCCAAAAGATTAGACTTATAAGTGGAGGGAGACCCTATTGTCAAATGACGTCGAACAACATTTTAATGAACTTCACACTAGAAGATTTCAAGTTCAAAGTCCCGTGAAAATCAAAATTGATTGGCCTAACCATCCACAACAATTATGTGACTACACTATATAATCTCTCCCCAAGTTTGGAACTTCGAAAATGAATCCTCTTACTTCCTAGGAAGTTACTCTTTGCTTCAATAAACATGTCATTATGTCATGTTCAACAAACCCAAGTTTTAGCTATGCTAATTCCATAGTCGCCATTAGTGTCATCATTATCTTGCTTGAGTTTCCATGCCTTAAATTTTAAGGGTGCGTTTGATTTGCTAAAAATGAGTGATTTATAAAATATTTTTCTAAAAATGATCCCTTACATCGCTCACAAAAATGAATGAATAAAACATATTTTCATCATATATGAAAATGTTTAGACATAAATTATTAATGATAATGAAAAAATATCATTAACTAATTATTTCAAGCAATACAAACGATTTCTTTTTAAGAAAATATTTTTCAAATTATTCATTTTCCATGAAATAAGCATAGCCTTAGATACATGTTCTGTCGTCTCCGGTTTGTCTCTCTTGGCCAATAAACTGAAGTCCCAATCCTCAAATTCTCTTCTTAAAAATGGAACTTGTCACTGGGATTGATACTTAGCCTGTCGGCATTCACGCCAAGTTACTTTCTTCGCAGGGTGCAATTAAACTATGTATGAGCCAATAGAACAGCTTCCTTAGTCCTGCTCCTGACATCCATGCTTAGCAGATTTAGACGTCCTTTTCGAATCGTCATCTTTAATCTCGTAAATAAATGCTTGTCTTTTCTCGACTTAGAAAATGTCCCACGCCATTAACAGTTTTCGTCCATCATGACGTATGTGCTTACACGAGGAATAGGACCATTTGGAAGAAGAACACTGCACGTGAGGAGTGCGCGGGCGAGAGACAGATTCTTTCTGTGGCGGTGGGGCAAGGCGGAGTCCGAAGTCTCCATTCACCTGAAGAAAAGAATAGGCCTTTCTCACCGTCCGTCTCGGGTTCTTTATCTGGCTCCACTTTGATTGGGTCCAAATGGAGTAAATTTCTCAATCTGTATTAACGGGGGTCAACAGGTAGACCAGTTTCCGCCCATAGTTTTGCTTCGTTTGACGGTAACATCTGTCCTTCTTGGAAATTGATACTTGTAATCTCATACTTTATCCCAATATATAATATTATCTTTAAAATTTTAATTTATTTAATGTGATCCTTAAATTTTATCAAATAAGTAAAATTGTTTCTAAACTTTTTATTTATTCATTGTGGTCTTAGAACTATTCGTCTTTGAACTTTTTTAACACATTCAATTTAGGCTATGAACTAGAGAATCTAGAGACTAGATTGAATCCACGGATATAATAATTCAAAGACCAAATTGAACATTTATTAAAAGTTCAGAAATCACATTACACATTGAGGCAAACTCTAGAGACCATTTGCATCATATCCCTTCTTCATTTTTTGCACAATCTATGTAACATGTCGTTTGCATAGATTATACCTTACCTCACATTTATTTCAAGAAGCACAACATGTTACATTAGATTCAACTACATATACATGGCATGCATTCATAACAATGTAAATTGCTAATGGGGCGATCTAGTCATCGCATACCATTTTACATGGCACATTGCTATTAGCAATTTCTTATGAAACTTGAGCGGAAGGATTATATTGGAATTTTGCGAAAATATTTGTAACTTAATTGACATAAAATTAAAAGTTCATAATTGAATTGACATCCATACATTAAGTTTAGGATTGATTATACATTTTTTCTTATAAAAGCCCTTGAAATAATTGCCGGTAAAGACATGTGATGAATAAAGAAAGGGCACAAGTTGTAAAAATATACAAAAGTACGTTATCAAATTCTCAAAATAATTTCTCGCTGATTCAGTTAGATATGCTTATTAGTAAAGGATATGCAATCTTCTTTTAAACGAGCAATTAATTGATTATCCATGTGGAATTATGAAGGCTAATAATGTTGCGAGACCATTAAACCACAGGGTGCTCCATCATCAAATAATCATGTTAAAATAGTTTGATTTCCAACACACATATTACACATTAAGGATGTAAGGACAAGTGCCCTTGGAGATCCTCCGGGAGAGCAGCTCTACACGTATCCGGTAATTACTTGATGCGTGTAGGATAAAGGGACTGTCACATCCAATTTAATTATTTCGGTTCTCAAACAGTTTCGGACACCACACTTACAAGAAAAGTGATTTTATTTATTTCTAATTTTAGATTAATGGAGAGAAACTTTAGAACGAGAAAGCCGCTGGCCTCTTCTATTTAAGAAAAACGTGCACTTTCTTCTTTTTCATAACAAAAATGGTTATGATTCCTTAAAACTACCTTCAATATCCCTAAGAAGAAAAAGCTGTGGTAGGGGTGCCATATTTTTAATTCAAAGTTTGTCATCTAAGTGATAGATTATGTAATTACCAAAATGTACGAATCCATCTATCAAATTAACAAAGCATACAATTCCCATTCTCAGCTAGCGCCACCACGCCAGTGCTTTCTTTTCCGAGCTCGTCCTTGCGTGGTGACCTCTACCCCCATCATGCACAGCACCTCCCATCTCTCTCGCTTCTCCTAGCGCTCGGGTTCCTCACTCCAAGGTCGTTGCAATCAAACCTCATGTTTGAGGTAGACCCGTTAAACGGGTGGGTCGGGTCGGGTTTGGGTCGGGTCATAAATGGTCCGACCCAAATCGACACATTTAACCTGTTTATGACCCGTTTATTGTAATGCAAAAATTTTGACCCATACCCGACCCGACCAATACCCAACCTATACCCGACCCATTTAATTAAATTTAATTTATTATATATATAGATATATATATTTAAAAAATGGTATTGCTAAAATAATTTTATACAATACAAATTTAATGGAAATTTTTTATAATTTTTAAAATAATTATTTTAAAAAATGGAATTTTAATTATTTTTTTAAAAATAAAATTTTAATTTTTAAAATTTTTTAAATATAACTTTTCTTTTTTCTTTTTCTATTTTCTTTCTTCTTCTTCTTCTTTTTCTTTGGCCAGCTGCCGGCCACGACGACAGCCGGTGGCCGGCCACGGCGAGCCTCGAGCTCGCCGGCTCGCCGACGCCGGCGAGCTCGAGGCTCGCCAGATCCGGTGAGCTCGAGTCTCGCCCGATCGGCGAGGCTCAAACCTCGTCCGGACGTCGGCGAGGCCGTCGCCTCGCCAGATCTGGCGAGACTCGAGCTCGCTAGCGTCGGGCGA
This sequence comes from Eucalyptus cladocalyx, assembly GCA_017140615.1. Lineage (NCBI taxonomy): Eukaryota > Viridiplantae > Streptophyta > Magnoliopsida > Myrtales > Myrtaceae > Eucalyptus > Eucalyptus cladocalyx. The sequence continues at coordinate 12,477,365 of CM029524.1, read as the reverse complement.
GCTCGAGTCTCGCCCGACGTCGGCGAGGCCTCCGCCTCCCGGATCCGGCGAGCTCGAGGCTCTCCGGCGTCGAGCGAGGCCTCCGCCTCGCGGATCCAAGGAGCTCGAGGCTCGCCGGCGTCGGGCGAGGCTCGAGCCTCGAGGTCGCCTGGCCGGTCGCCGGCCATCGCCGTGCCGGCGACCGGAGGAAGAGGAAAGAAAAAAAAAAAAAATAAAAAAGAAAAATAAATTGGTTGCACAACCCATCTTTAGACTTTAATGGGTTTGTAAATGGGTCTTAAATGGGTACCCATTTAAGACCAATTTATTTTAGTTCTTTTATTTTTAAAACCCATAAGGGTATCTTATTTCTCAAGGCCTGACCCATTAATGACCCATTTATGCTTAAATGGGTCCATAAATGGGTTGCAGAACCCATTTAACACCTCTAGTTTGAGGTTATCGACGGTCCCACGATCCATCACGGACACAGCGAGCTGGACGCAGAGCTCAAATGGCCACGGCGAGCTCTAATCGGAGCTCGCCATGGCTGCAAGCTCACGTGGCTGAGCTCTTCACAAGGCTCGAGCTCTCGACCAGAGGTCGTCATGATCGCGAGCTGATTAAGAGCTCACCCTCATGCACGCAAGAGATTGGGTGATGGGCGGTGGTGGCCAGCCTCGTGCTGGTTGACACTTCGACGATGCACGCACATCAGTTAATGGCAGGCAGCAGAGGACGAAATGACAAATTAAATATTAGATCGCGCGACTAATCATCATAATGATAGCATAAGATACAAAATACATCTAATCATAATGATTAGGGATAGCCCAAATATCCAAACACACACATGCATCCACCTGCGTAGGATATGTACGCTTACGTATCCATCTATCTCCATACGAGGTTCTTTTTTTTTTTTTTTTTTCCGACAGCTCATCTATATCTCCTTATGGGTAGTTCGAGGGCTTTCTTTAATTTTGTTTCCTAGCCAAAGCTACTTTTGTCGAAACTTATTTCACGACGAGGAAGGTAGGTTCCATCTCAATGACAATAGAAAAGATAGATGGCGTGCACCATGACGGGGGTGGAAAGATTCTTGTGAAAGCGAAAGAAATTGGTTGCCCTCCCCCTGTGATTACCGGAAACCGGAGGCTAGCCGGTGATCTTATTATATAACTTAACACTTTTTCTACCTGTACAGTGTACATGAAGCCAACCACAAAATTAATAACCTTTTGATGTCATATGATGGCTCAGTTCCCCAAAAGACCTCTCATTTTAGGTTGAATCTCAAATTCTTCCCACTCTTTTTGTCAAAATAGAAATCACAAACTTTCGCCATAATCATTTACCAAAAAAAAAAAAAAAAAGTTTTCACCATAATCTCAAATCTGCCCATTACATCTAAAAATCATTACTAATTTCTTCAAAATGATCAACATTTGGGCGGGTTAAAGGTTCGCTATAAAAAAATTGTGTAATTATCAACATCCTTACTTTTATATGGAACAACAATGAGAAAATTGTCAAAAAAGTTATAAATTTATTTTACTTTTGCTAATTCAGTACTAAACATTTTAATTGTACCCATTTAGTCTTCAACATTTTTCACGTTTTGTCAATTAAGTCCATTTAGCTTCGTTGACATGGGTCTTACTAATAATATTTTAATATATTTTGAATCATATATTTTCTTTTCTTTTCTTTTTCGTGATATTGATAGTTTTAAAAAAATTAGTGGCGATTTTTTGACACGAAGTAGATTTGGGATTCAATTAAAAGTTGGTGATATTTTTGGACCAAAAAAAGATTGAACTTATAATTAAAGTTTTTTGTTTTTTTTAAAGGGAAATAGATTGTGTATGATTGATTAGGTCTAATAAGATGAATTCACAGGGCAACCTCTCCTTTCCCTTTCTGAGATGTGCACATCAAAGTACGAGGAAAATATTCCCTGTGGATCGTCGATAAGTGCACACTTGAAATTATTTATTGACCGGTAGATCTGTCAGTTAGCTGGTTTCACCTCAGAATCTAATCACAGGACTAGAAATAGTTTAAATATAATGACAATGCGGTCTTTTCTGATTTTCTCACACTGCAAATGGCATTTGTTGACCCACTTAAATAACAACATTAGCGCCGGCTTAGGAGAAAATTAAATTTATGGATATAAATTATTGCTAGTATAATCAAATTCATGTCATACTTTTTTTTTCCTGCTAAAACTGATCTATCCACGTCATACTAATAGACAATTACGGTGACTTTCTATTTTTTATATAGTAGCTTTCAAGTTTTTCCTGAAATATTTTGATACAGTAGTAATTTTGAAAGGTCGACTAGGTAAACCTAATTCGGCTATATTTCCTTTTTTTTTTAATCATTCTTTCAAAAAATAAATGTAGACATGATAACCATCATCAAGTCTCCCTCTTGATTTTTCTTATATAATGTAGAAAATATCGATTTCGATGATCAAGTACAACAAACCCTTCAACCATTTTAATTCAGTTTGCATATCATGTGCAACTTTAGAGAAACCAATTCTAATTAATTTATAAAGGGAATAAATACTTCTTGTCTGAAGTGATCTCTCTTTCGTTCATTTTTCACCTAATGACCCTAAATCACCAATTCTTCAAATTATAAAATCATAGTATCGACAAACAACTAAAACGATGGAGTTCACATGAGAGTGGATAAATTCTTAAGCTTTACATAACTAATGACCTGCTCCGTAACTATTACTTCCCTATAAATCTTCCAACTCTCCAATTTAGTCTCTTATATTATATGTAATAAGCTCATTTTTCAAGAATTGAATGAATCATAGATGAACTTTTCTTTCTGAAATGCAAAAGAAATGTGATTTGTGTTACCATGTAATGATTGAGATCTGACAAAGTCGGACGAACCGCATTTGATTGGCTGTATTATCTTCTATCAACGAAATAGGGTGGTTGTCTTTTGGTTGAGTCAAAAATAGAACAGTTATTGCCTTCTTGTCCACGTTAAATTAACTTCTAACGTATGTGGAAAATCCATGCTTCGCAAGTGGAAGCGGCGGCTGGCCATGAGACCCATGCGCACGTCATAGTATCTTTAACCTGGGGTATTGAATGGTAAGTCGGTTAAAGATACTGTGCGATGCACAGAGGTGCAAGTTCCAACAACAATTTACCAGTGGTGGTTCGATAATCCGGTGTCCAGCTTGGATGCCAATCCTTTTGAACGTGCAATCGCCCGCACTACCTGCCTTTCCAATCCCTTATCAATTTTTTCTTTCCAAGTGAGGTGGGAATACGAGAGGTGACATTGAGGAATTCCGCCCCTGGGTTCTTCCCCTTGTTTCTTTTCTCTTGAACCTTTTAAGAATCTGCTCATGTCGAAAATTAACTTTTACTGCACGTGGAAAATCCAAGCTTTGCAAGTGGAAGCGGCGGCTGGCCATTAATCTCACGGGCATGTGTCTGGTTAGTCTAAATCTTCCATTGACTCAATTTTGGAGAACTTTGTGATGTCATGAGTGATCTTAAGCACTTCCTTGCAACTACAGCTTCATTGTTCTTGTTCTGGCCAAAGAAACAAACATTTAGGCTGCTCATAAATAACCATAGTCGTTACATACATGTATAACTGTGATTTCGCACAAATAAAGCAGCCACACTAGTACCACTATAATTCGAAGAATTAAAAGCATCAATCGCATAGTGTCTCGCTTGTTTCCTGCTCTCAATAACACCCCGAGCGATTCCCAAAATGCAATCTCACATTCTCTCGTAGCTATCTCTCCAGGAAATATCAAGGAATTTACCCTAGCTGCTGTAAGCTAGATAAAATAGGCATGAAATAAGCTTAAAAGTCCTAAGTTTGCAATAAGCTGGCTAACCATTATCGGAGCGCCCGCCCAGGCATGTGTTTCTAGGCAGGTCGCCCAAGAACTAATGTTGAGCACCGTTTTGACTCGGACCTTTCACTCTTCGATTCGATGTTTCAAACCAAACATATTGATCTGGCAACAACTTGAGACATTAAAACAACTCCTGGTCTTCTCTTCTAACGCTAGCAGCAGAAGGGGATAAACTCGATATTAAGTATATCATGAGAACGTACAACTTCCCTGCCACAGCAGCAGATCCTGCTCTAATTGGAACCTAGTGAAGCTACAACATCTCTCTAGCACATTACCCTCACTTGTGCTTATAATGGAAATACTCCTTAGATTTACATGAATAAAAACACTGTTAATACACTCACCATCGCTCTCTAGAAAGTTGTAAATACAAGCAATATACTAAACTATGCATGATTGCACAACCTAGTACATGCATAGTGATAGAGATAGTGCCCTGACTTTAAAGTAACGGTAGGTTATATCCGGTATTTCAATATGGCATTTGATAGTCTCACATTGCCACTCATCATGTAAACTGTATGTAAGGATAACTAGTAAATTAAGGGGCGGCAAATTCTTTTTCATGGATTGGCAAAAGGCAAATTTACCAAAATAAAAATCTTGACAAACCCTAAAGTGATGTGAATTCAAGTGAATTGTAGCATGTTTAACCAATGTACAACTTTTGTTAACACGAGTACAATCCTTCTACGTTAATCAATTTTTCGGGTTTAAGCTCATATCATTCTTGGTTTATAAAGTTAAAAAAAGAGTAGTGTTTTATTGATCTTGAACGACCTACCTAAAGATAGGTTTCTTTGTTTAATAAAAAAGGAGCTAAAATAGGATGTGATCTAAGATTACAAGACCCAACTCTCTAATCTTTAAGTCGGATTATGTAGATGCTAACATATTTTCTCTATCATTTCGTACGGAAGAAGGTATATGCGTATCTTGTAACATCCAACTAATTTGAAATGTGGTAGGCTGGTAGCTTCATGTCGAATAATTTCCTCAACAAGATGGAATATTGGCACCTGGCAGGTTAAGTTATTTTTAGTACCATAATCTTGTGCGCACAATCATAAGCACATTATCTATCGGTTGACCGAGTAAAACATGAACAAGATTGCCATATACGCAAGACCAGCTAGTAACGACCAAAAAAAAAAAGAAAAAGACTAGCTAGTAAGAAAACTCTATTTCACACGTAAGAAAGAAAAGTTTAACGTTCGTGAAGGTTGAAAAAGTCCATCCTACAACTTCTAGGGACTCGATTGCAAGCGTCAGGTCACGAGCGCCGACGACAAACGACAATTTAAGATTTTGACGTTTAATCATTGGTCTCTTCTTTAGGCAATAGTCCGCTGCGCATGGTTGTCTCCGGCCCGCCGTCGAGCCATCTCCAGTCACATTTCCGAATAAAAAAAGGCAAAGGAGCAGCCTCATTTTCACTTTTTGCTTACGGGTTCAAACGTCTCGAAATAAAGGATAGCTACCTACACCTGATCCCGAAGTGACCAAACTACCCTCGAGACTTTGCTGATAAATTTACCCTAAAGTCTAAAGCATCCTAAAACAGTGCTCTATCTCTCCTGTTCCTGACTTCCCTCCTTCTGCGTCGATCTCACCACTGCATTAGCTAGACCGGGGTTACACTGCTCCGCCACCGTTGTTACACCCTTGTTGAGAAGGCTAGGAGATCCTACTCGCAACCATCATGTGAATGGCCACTCTGGCCTTAAATGACGCCAAATTTCGTGAGGTCTGAGGCTGAGGACCTTAGATATGAAGTCAGGACCCCTTGTGGTGGACATCCGATCATAATCGTAATAAGAAAGCACAGGGGAATGTACCATTCACAAATACAATTTATTCAAGAAGTACTTACTCAAATCACTGAAGATTGTTTGAGAAACATACTTAACAGAGATCTGCCGACTTGTGTAATAATATCTTTACACAGACTATGTATGCAATATAATTACCCGAATACTTCACACATGTAATCCTACAACAAAGGACAAAATCAGCATTACAATCATTGTCTAATGCCCACATTGGTGCCTAAACAGTGTCACAACTTTTAAAAGCGACCACTTAAGGAAATCTAATAATTCAGTTTACCAAAATTCTGAAGTAACTAGCCAAAATTCTGATGTAACTAGCCAAAATTACTTAAATGCCATTATAATGATTGCTCATAAAGTTTAGACACACAATTGATAATTTGCAATTTTTTGCTTAAACTTTATAGATTTAGAAAATTTGAAAGAATGACCTCATGACCCAAAAGCAAATGGGTATATGTGTTAGTTATATTAAAGAAGTCCCATATTGGAGAATTAGTGTGGTGTTAAGCAGTTAATATCTAAGTAGTATCGACATCATCATTAATTAAAATTTTTTAAAATTGACCTCGCATATCGGAATTGCGTGTCAATTCCGACTCGAGTATCAAAGAAAGTCGAAAAAATTGACTAGATATCGAATTTTTCGACATGTGTTGATCGAATGTTGGATACATGTCGAAGTGTTCGATACAACACGAAAGCTTATTGAAAGTGTCGGTACTTTTTAAGTTAATATATCATAATTAACTCATAAGTCAATGGCTTAAGTTTTTGAATGGAGGTGACGGATTTAGATTTGAGCTCTCTCTAGGTATTTGACTATTGCTAAGCGCTCTCAATAAAAATCACAAACCGAATATTCTAGCTTTGCTCCTATTTCTTTTTCTTAGGAAACTACGAGGAAATTGCAATTTACCTTTCCATCGAGTAATAAAAAATAATATTAATAAAAAATGGACTTTTCATTAACGCTTGAATAGTACTGGCTGAATATTATATTAATTGTACAAATTTTCTTTTTAAAAAAATAGATCCTTCGGAAGTGGAGGCCTTAAAAACCATTATATAAACCAGCACTCTCGTGCTCAATTTCTAAGCTCTCCTCCCGAAAAGAGCTCCCACTCTAAGCCCAAAGCTCTCCTGAAAAATCAATGGAAGCCCACCCGCTCGACTCTCCTCCTCATTCCTCAAACTCACTCACCGAGAATAATGCAAAACGGGGACGAAGACCCTCTTCTTCCCACTTCAGCTCCATCTACTCACTTCGCAAGAAGATGAATGCCATGGCACCGAAGCGTCCATGCGAGAAGATGCCCATAGCGCCGATGCCACCGGTCCCGAAGCGGGTGTACACGGTGGACTACGCTGACTTCAAGGCCGTCGTCCAGGAGCTGACCGGCGCACCCACAACAGTGGCGGCACCGGCACCGGCCTCTCTCTGCATGCTTCCTGATGCCGGCCGCCGTCTTGCCGCGGGGGCCACCATTACAATTGATGAAGATGACGACGTGAGCTGGCCTTTTTCTGCTGGGAATCCGGGTTTGGAGTCCAAAGCATGGATGGATCATGCAAGTGAAGATTCTCAAGAAGCATCGACTGATCGGAGCTCCGTGACGGCTGATAGCGATCCGTTTGGGTTGAGCGCTGTGGCTTCTAGTCAGGGTTGGCGTTCGGCTGATTACCAGGTTCTGAGTCCCGGGACCATGGCGATGTTGGAGCCAATCAACTCAATCCTCTACGATTAGTTATTTTACCCCTTTTTTCCTCCTTTTTCTTCGATTTTTATTTTCCGTCTATCTGATGTTGTACTTACTACTTAACAATAAAAAATATTTGTAGGGTCATTCTCTGCAGTTCTTATGTTTATATATGTTCTTACTTGATGTTGAAATATGGTTATGCAGTCTTCAATAAATCTTTCTTACGTGGGAAAATAATATAATGACCTTTCTTCTTTTAGATGCAATTGCCCTTTGATCAGTTCAAAGGAAGATGCATTGGAAGCTTCGGAGGCCGAAGGAGGCGAAATGTCTTGTCTCCCTTCTTCCTCGAAAAGTAACTAGTACTCGATACATATGAATCGTTAGATTTGTCGCGTTAGATCCACATGCTATAATGGTCTATATGCAATCAGTCTATGTGATCTGGGTGCGTTATCTCTTAAGTGACAATGGGTTGTTAAATCATCTTCACCTATGTAGATCTGTTGAAACATTGTCGGTCAGTTAGTAGTGAGATTCAACATATAGCCCTCCGTGGCCATAGACTGTGGCTCTCTGTGTGTAGAATTATAGTTTTATGATTTATACTCTCTAAAATGGGTTCTTGGGTATTATAATCTACAAACAAAGAGCTTAAGACCGTGTTTGATAGTTTTGATTTAAGTCTAAATAAGATAACAAGATATCCTATCCAGTGCTTGGTGATGTCTTTGGATCAAACAAAAAAGCTAGATAAGAGATCTGGGTTAGAGAGTGAGATAAACCGGGATTGAATAAAGAAAACTGAAAAAAAAACTTAACAATTTTTTTCCCAACAATGGAGTGACACATCCGGTTTCACCTGCCACCACGCAAGGACCACCTCTATGACAACCAATCATCATCACCTCCAGCCATTGTGTAAGAAGCGCCATCGCTTATGACCGCCTCCGATTGTCATCACCATCAAGCCGATCGTGCTTTGATAACTTAGGGTGAAAAGGAAAAGTCACACATCATGGCCGTCACCATGGAAGAACTCAAATCCTTTCATGAGTGTGCTAGATCCTTCGAGTTCGTTGTCCACAATGGAGGCGTGTCTGCCCTTATAACTTGCTGCCCCATTGCCATCCACCAGTAGACCTCTGTCCACCTCCTCTTCGCCCCTCGCTACCCTTGGATTGTCAGCTTCGATGTCGAGTGGCACCTGAGCTTCGCGGACGGTGTCCAACACCCTATTGCCGCACTTACATCAGCCGTCATTACCTTATCTACTAGATCATTGTGGTTGCTCGGCAGCTCTGATATGGTGAACCTAAGTGAGGACTACAGTTGGGAGGTGGATTTAGCGAAACTAGCGGGAGAAAAAATGGAGGGAGTTGAAGAGAGTGGGTTTGAGATGCTAGTGAGAGAATTTAAGCAGTGAGGTGTGGATATCGTGGGAGATTGTGTTGGGCAAGTGGAATTTTCAAAGATTTTTAATCTTATTTTACACTACACCAAACACAGCATAAAAGTGATAAGAGGTGCTTGTGTTTTAGTGGAGATATCTACTAGCTTCGAATACCAACAGCATGTGCTACTATCTATAACCTCCTATAGTTGGATTCAACTCCATTCTTGAGTGTTAGTTCCTAAGAGTGGATGTAAGCTTAGTTATAAGTTGAATAATCATATATTTGCTGGTAAAGTCTCTTGGTAAAGTCTCTTATCTCTATAAATCATTCTTCTACGTATTCGATAGAAGCATAAATACTGATTTAATCGTTTCTACTTCTACTGAAGTATCAAGTATTCCACAAAAAGGTTTTAAATTTTATTTAAAAATAACAAATTCATCCCTCTTTAGATTGTTGTGTGAGCCCTAACATGCCGGAGTTTCTCAGGCATATGGTTTTAGCTCGCATCTTCCTTCCTAGGAGGATCAAGAATTGGTGATGCAATGTGATGCAAGGTAGGTGGGTCATAGGTGTTCGTAGTTCTCCTAGTCCTAGAGATGGATTCTTGAGAGTTTCTCACTCAACACTTCGAGATCGAAGGGACATGGCTTTTTGCTAGTTCCAATGAACGGAACGGGCCAGCTATTAACACACTACCTTCCTCGTGTGGATTTCAAGTCCAACAAGCTTGTAGCTCGATTAGTGCTGAACATCACAAACCAGAAAAGTCCCCTTAGGGTCGATTCTTGGGAACCATTGGACCTTCGAGTCAATATGAGCTTAAAAAATGACGAAGGAAAGTAACAGGGTAACGGCTAATCGGTGCATTAGTTTCAATAGCTCAGATGGTTGTTTCTGGGTTATCTATACTTACGTTGATAACCTAAATTTCCTGGAGTCGTAGAATTGTGGGGTGATCTCTTTTCCCTTTCGGATCGAGCTGGGCCTTTGGTTTATGAATCAGCCATCCTCACTTCATGGCCATTTCAAACGAACCAGGCCGATGGGCTCAATTTTGAATGTTGTTGGGTTTTGTGCAAAATCGGCGCCGTCACCGTTGATTAGTGGATATGTTAGACAGATAAATGATTAGAAGATAGATAATAATTTGGGTTAATATCTTAAAAAACCCCAAACTGGTACACCTGTGACAAATTTACCCCAAACTATTTTTTTGACCACAAAAAACCCAAAACTGGTACATATGTGACAGATCTACCCTCCGTTAGCTTCCGTTCGATTTTTCCGTTAATTTTGCTTTGACGTGATTGCTTGACGTGGCAAATCATGTGGAAATTCATAAGTTTAATACCGTTAAAAACCCCAAACTGGTATATTTATGACAAATTTACCCCAAACTGGTATATTTATGACAAATTTACCCCAAACCGATATATTTACGACAAATTTACTCTAAATTAATTTTTTTGATCATAAAAAACCTAAATTGGTACACATGCGGCACATTTACCATCTTTCAATTTTCCCAAATTTGACTAAGTTGTGATGTCCAATTAATTTTATTTTCTAGATTACTCTAGCATTGCCTTCATATCATTAATACTTGATTTTTTTATTGGAATCATTATTAGAAAACTATTCAAAGGCTACCAAATGTGCACTTCATTCTTGTGCCGGAAGATGCCCATTAACTAAAAGATGGATAGATTGCTTACGCACATATACAAAAGAATCACACTCAAAGCACACCCGAAATTAGCGACAAACATAAGTGATTTTGGTTCCGGCATTTCAACGAGCATGTGATGTACGAGTCACTCATACCATTCACATGCAAGTTCCATGTTAAAATTTTGACACTTACAATTCAAGGTAGAAAAGACTACGTAACGCTAATAAGGACCAAAAAAGTAAGAGTGATATGTAAGCGTACAAACAGATTGGGGACAAGTAGTAAACCATGTGGTGAGACATAGAAACATAAAGCCAAGTTTGTCACAAATCAAAAACGAGTGAAGCAATCACAATATGTGCACTTCTTTTGTATATGTGCGCAAACAATCTGTCAATCTTTTAGTTAATGGGCATCCTCTCGACAATAATGAAGTGCACATTTGGTAGTTTTTGAATATTTTCTAATAATGATTCCAATAAAAAAAAAAAAATTAAGTATTAATGATATCCAGGCAACATTAGAGTAATCCGGAAAATAAAATTTATTGGACATCACAACTCTGTCAAATTTGGGAAAATTGAAAGATGGTAAATGTGTCGCACGTGTACCAATTTAGGTTTTTTATGATCAAAAAAATTAATTAGAGTAAATTTGTCGTAAATATATCAACTTGGGGTAAATTTGTCATAAATATACCAGTTTGGGGTAAATTTGTCATAAATATACCAGTTTGGGGTTTTTAATGGTATTAAACTTATGAATTTCCACATGGTTTGCCACGTCAAGCAAACCACGCCAAAAATTAACGGAAAAAATCGAACGGAAGCTAAACGGAGGGTAGATTCACGTATGTACCAGTTTGGGGTTTTTGGTGGTCAAAAAAATAGTTTGGGGTAAATTTGTCACAGGTGTACCAGTTTGGGGTTTTTTAGGGTATTAACCCTAATAATTTTCCAGGATATTTAGGCAAGTGGCTTATAAACTTTTGCTCAACATGTAATGCAATGTTTACATTTTTAATTTGTTCAATATGATTTATGAACTTTAGCCAATTTATAATGTAATCACTAAATTTTTGGTACATATTTGAGTTAGTCTTTAAATTATATGAAGACTGCTTAATTTTTTTTCTCTACTAATTCAAATTCATGGATAATATTGAATGTTTTCATATAGTTTAATAATTACATTAAGTATGTATTAAAAGTTTAAGGATTACATTAAACGAATTAAAAATTTATAGACGACGTTACACATTAGATTAAAGTTAATGAATTTTATTAAATAAATCGAAAGTTTATAGATTATATTTTATATCAAGTAAAAGTGTAGGGATCATATATGCGATTTTTCCTAATTTTACATACCGCTAGACGTGGATTTTGCACGAAATCGGGAACATAAAAAATCACACCTGAAGGCGGCGTCGTTTTAAAGGAACTATCATGATATCATCATCTAATGTCAAACTCCAAGCTGAAACCCACAAGTCATGATTTGCTGAGTCCGCAACTCGGTGAAACCAAGGGCTCAAGCTCAATCGCCGTCGTCGTCGTCGTCGCCGACTCATCCCCAACTCGCCGCCATGTCGTGGCTAGCTCGATCCATCGCCAATTCGCTCAAGCTCGACGACGACGACGGCGACGAAGAATCCGATCGGAACCCTCGCGCCACCAGCCCCGATCCCTCTCCGCCACCGAAGCCGGCCGTCGGGCCGTCGGGCTCGCCGTCCTCCCCGTCCAATGAGTCCCCCAGAGGCGTCAAAGAAGACCTCTCCGAGCTCAAGAAGACCCTGACCCGGCAGCTCTGGGGCGTCGCCTCCTTCCTCGCGCCTCCGCCCGATCCTTCCCCGTCCCCTCCGGCACGGCAGGCCGGAGGTCCTGATCCAAGCTCCCCGCCGCCGCCTGGTGGGCCGCCTCCGCCACAGGAGCCGTCCGATCGGGAGGATCCCGACGACGAGGCGCTGATCGCCGGGATACGAAGCGATTTCGCGGAGATTGGCGGCAGGTTCAGGAGCGGGATCTCCAAATTGTCGAACAACAAGACCGTATGGGAGTTCACCAAGATCGCTTCCAATTTACTGCAGCTGGGGCCGGAGGGGGATTCCGTGGATGAGGGTTTGGTTGGGAATGCAGTTGGAGTGACAGAGGAGGTCTTGGCTTTTGCGAGGAACGTTGCGATGCATCCCGAGACCTGGCTTGATTTCCCTCTACCGGATAATGAAGATGCTTATTCTGATGGTATAGTTGCTGTTTGATTCAGTGGAGTTAATTTGTTATTGTAGGTCACGTAATCGGTCGTTCCTGTATCAGTGCTGTATTGCTGTTTGGTGGGTATGACTTGCTCTCAATTCGAATCGAATCAGTGGAGATTGATTTAGGTATTTGACTGTGTTGTCATTTATGTTTGTCGCGTTGGCTATATCTTCATTTGTGGGGTTTTGCTGGAGTTTTTGTTTCTGTCGATTTTATGGCTGTTTTACATTTTCCTAGTGAAAAGGTAGTGGATACTGAATTTGTTGTCATGACTAGGATGAGTTGGGCTCTATCTGGACTCCAGAACATTGTAGGGTGGACGGCAATTTGTTCTTCAGCGTAAGAAAAAGAGCATTTATGTTTTTTAAAGATCACTGTCTATAAGTTGATACCAGGAAAGAGTACTGGAATTCACGAAGCATTATAATGGAATCAGTTTCCTTTCGTTTTGTAGCCCAGATGCCTTTTGACAACCCATTTAGCTAGTACTGTGAGATGATTGATGCCAATGATAGCGTGCATTATTATGCATTAACTCCTACCTTGGGAGCAATCCAGATGAGAGTAGTTTTACAAGATTTTCAAAACTGTGTTTTTGAAGTGTTTGTTTAAATTAGAAGCGCTTCATTGGAGTATGGACGAGGATCATCTTATTTTGCGGGTAATCATGAGAACTTGATTAACTCTTTTCTTGCTTTGGCTATAATCAATTGAGGTAGGGCTTGAGGAGACACAAACATGTGGCAAGTAATGGGGTAACCATTATTTTCGGTCTGATTTCTTATTTTCATTATGCTTGTCATATTGTGGCTCTATCTCTGTTGCAGTTGTGAATTGTTTTAATCTGCTGCACTTGTTGTCTTCATTCTTTTGCCAGATTTCTAATTTCTGCATATGGTCATGTTAAGGCTTTATTGTAGATTGATTCAGTTTGGAATCACTAGCCTCCTTGGTCCTCTATACTTATGATGGACATAACATTATGTTGATGCAGCCATGTTTCTTTGACAGTAACTGGTTTGATATAGGCAGAGTCCGTGGGAAATTCTCCCTTCTTGCTCTCTCTCTCTAACCTGCCCCCCCCCCCCCCGCCTGTCTCTCTCTCTCAAACGTGTGCACACACGTTTCCTAGAATAATTTGTTTGGTTTATAATTTGATCTGCTTAGTTTATACCACCTAAATGTTATTCTCTCCATTCGAATTAGATTTTTTTTTTCAAAGATGCTTATATTTAGGAGTTCTGCTTTAATGAAACTACCTAAATTGCTCCTGTAGAATTTGAACTGTCTGATGTGCAAGAAGAGCACGCTTTAGCGATTGAACGGCTTGCACCGAGATTAGCTGCTCTTAGGATGGAACTATGCTCAGAGTACATGAGTGACGGTTGTTTCTGGAAGATTTACTTTGTTCTTTTGCATCCCAGACTCAAAAAACAAGAAGCCGAACTACTTTCAACACCACAAGTGAGTAGTTTCAAGCATTAAAGTATTTTGTTAAGTACATAATACTTATTGATTGATGGTTCTCTCCTATGAAGAAAGAGAGTTATGCATGATCTCTTGTGGAAATGTTCACCCACTCTGCCACAGAGGTTGCTTTTTGTGAGCATCTATTTATATCTGCAATCATGATCTGGCTTTCTTAGGGAAATATCTCACCACTTCTATGTATTGGTTGCCATGCTGTATGGCATTAGTGGTCCCAAATTTTTGTATATATAGTTTCTATATTGCATGATAATTGTGATTGTTCATTGACATTACGACAATGTCTATTTATTATAGGTGCATGTGATGCTTCCTGGATCGGGTAGTCATGAAATTGCATGTCAACCTGGTCCTAGTAGCTAATTCATGTTAAATGATAACTAATATAGGTCATTAGTGTTAAGCACGTGCTATGGGTGTGTGCAGTCGAATAGATATGTAAGAAAAAAATAGATTGATAGTTGCCTTAGAAAAGAAAAAGGGTAGTTTTTCTTTGAGTGGAGAAATTTGGTGAGGATTATTATTTATTGTTGCTTGGGTGGTGGATGGGATTTAAATGTTAGTCTTTCTTATCATATCATGAAGAGTAATTTTGGAAGAATAACAAGTGTTGTGAGATAAGAGTGTGTTTTAACTTAAATATAGAGATGGTTCATATTTTTGTGGCCTCAATTCCTTTAATTTCAGATGTTATCCTTCATTTGGTCTTCCAGCCAGAATTAGTTATTTCGACATTCTAGTTCTCCACAGATTTACAGCATTCACATCCTTTTTGTACTTCCGTTCATGTTTTTTGTTACCCAAGTTATATTCTTTAAAGGCTCAATGGGATGTGGCAGGAAAAGCTCTACAACATTGTGTACATCTTTTCTTTAACAAAATGCCTGTTGATCAAATTTAAACTATGACAATATGGAAATTTTGTGCAAGAGACACGACTTCCTCTGACTGTATGCATATACTTGGATTTGATACATTTGCAAAAGGAGCAAGTTGCTAACTAAATTTTGCTAAAACAAGTGGGTGTTTGGTCGGGCATTTCTTTTTGCTCTAGTTGTGTGATTTCTTTTTGCATTAACCACTTAAGATCGTTTAACACATATGGACACAGGCATTTGAAATCACCCCACTAACAATTGACAATTGGACATTGTTCAAACGTTATATATGAACAATGTCCAAATGGAATTTGAAATAACCCAACTAACCTCATGGACCAGGTAAGATGCAGACTATCCAATATGCGTCATTGAACCATAGGTCCTGGACTGTTGAGCATTCTTGGGGTTCAATTGTACTGTTATTGATTTCTTCATTTTTAGTGCTTTAATCTCACTTCTTATTTGTCCAAGAAAAAAAGAAAATGCCAAATTTTATGGAAATTTTGCTTTTCATGAGATTTCAGTTTTGCAAATTATTTCCATCAATCTTATTTTTTCCTATTGAGTGTGAGATGCCGTGTGTCACCTTCCTTGGTTGCAGATATTGGAAGCAAGAGCAATGCTGATGCATGAGTTAAAGAACCGGGGCAATGCAAAAGTTGAATCAGGCTGGTCTGGAAGAGATTCAAGAACAGACTCTGTGGATTCATCACATGAAGAACATTTATCCGTGCCTTCAGGTGCTCAATCTGAATCTGCACCTTCTCAACTCTCTGTTGCTGGAGCAACTGAACCCGCAGCAGTGGCTATCACTGAGATGGAGAAACATCCGGTGGAGGTCACTGAAATACAAATTATTGACAAACCTGTAGTTGAGGAAAAAACGATGTATCAGAAAGAGTATCAGCATTCACATTCTGGATCCTCTTCAAGGGTCTTGGATGAAAAGTCTGAAGATGATGCTGATGATTGGTTGAAGGAGGAGGAGACTTTGGAAGGAGCTGATGTAAGAGGAACCACCATCCCTATAGAGAATGACGAGGACGTGTCATTTAGTGATCTTGAGGATGATGATGGAGACATGCCCACAACTTATAAGAAAGTTGCCTATGGGTCTGATTCTTCCACAAAAGATTCAAGAGACTGGGTTCAGTTAGGTGGAAGCTCTGATGACTCTAGCAAAGAGGTGAATCTTGGTGATAAGAAAGGTGCTAAATCTGAGAAGGTGACTGATCGCGATCTGGAGATTAAGGAATCAAATGATTGGCTCAATGTTGATGACATCGACGAGGTATGATTATACAATTGTACACTTCCAAGATGCATATGTTCGTACATTTCTTTCAAGTTGCCTGTTCTATTGTCAAATACTTCTGTTATGGTTTTCTCAGTCTAATTTAGGCTCTGGAAACTGATGGTTGTACATAATTTCACGTCTGAAATCTATCATTGTGTATGGAATGTCCCAAGTCCAATTGTTGCAATTCAGTGCAGCTAGCCCATAGTTTGTTTGCCAAACTTTGGTCATATGAAAATAAGAAAAGTTCATTGAAGGCCTGATGACGTTGAGACATTGTTCAAATAGCTGTAAAGACAGTATCTGAAAGAGAGGCCAGATCCTTGGGCAGACTTAGGTCGTCCGCAGAAATCCACTCTTAAAGATTAAAGACACGAGAAATGCAAACCACTCTATTTATGGGTAAATCACTGATGCATTTCCCGAGTTGCAGAGATGTCATCAGTTCTAGTTCGCGGTTCATGTAATCCTGACTGAAACAGCTTGTTGATATTTCATGTCATGTGAATCAGCTACTGGTGATCATGGATTGCTGGTAAGAATGCAGACAATGCCTTCAGGAGAAAAATTGCCTCTCTTTTTATCACTTGAGTGAGAAATTCTAGCGCAACTTGGTTAGGTATTAGGTTTAATATGATGATGATACTAGAGCAGAATGGATGACCCCTATTATGCTATGCACGTGTTTTACCGTAGACGATCTTGGGACTGAGAGAAACTTGCCCAATGTCGTCGCTATGATCCACTAGTAGCAGAAGGGACCGTGGAATTGGGTTTGGAATATTTATGTACATGAGATAATTTAGATGGACTATATTTTCCTCATTTCCTAGTTGGTCATCCACATACATGCAAACCTAACTAAAATGTAATGTGGGTGATGTTCAAGTATGTAATTCATCAATTTGGAATTAATTGGGGATGGAGGAAGATATGGACCGATTTGAAAGTGAGCCCATTCATTGTGTTCAAGCTAATGGGCATGAATCTCTGTTTTTCTTCTAATCCAGATAATAAATTATATTAGAGACCACAGCTCCAAATCTTCATGCATTAAAATTCCACATTACGTTATGTGTGGATCCAAACACATGATGTTTACGTGGATGAATCATCTCAAATGAATGGGCTTACCTTGAAATGCGTTGGACATCAAATCTATAAGTTTTCGATGTACCTAATCTCTCGTTGGTAAATTTGGGTGGCCATCTTCGTCGATTTGGCATATACACACAGCTGATGCAACGTTCAGCTGAAGCTTTATGGGCCTAAACGTCGACAAACAGATCTGGGTCTCGGGCTCTAGATGGCTGCTGCTGATTGGGACGAAATCTGGTGGGGTAGGGGTTTGCTTGCGGAACAGATCTGGGTCTCGGGCTCAAGCCCGTCCAGCCCATTTCAGGCCTTGCATTGAAGAGTGCGGGCCCTCCTCCAATGGGCTGAAATCTAGAATCTGCTTCTTCTCCAGTTGTGCCGTATGGGGTCCGTGATTGGTTTGGCCCAACGGCCCATGGGCCTTGAACCGGAAACCATTGAACTGGTGGCCATTGGACCTAGCCGGAAACATGCGCTGGAGCAAGGGCTAGATCGGCAGTGTGTTGAGCAGATTGCTCATCTTTGCTTGGATCGATTTGATCCGAATCCTTATTCTGAGGCGAATTTGGAATCTCCTCCACTTAAAAATTTTCTCCAGAAAGTGTGCTCTTGTCTTTGGCCATCTTATGTCTGAACGTGAATTCCTACCAAGTGCCGATTTGTTTTGCAAGGCTTTTTTTGCAATAGCAAATTGGGAAGAGACGGAGGCAATTTGTGGGCTTGCGGAAGCTACATTGGAGAGGGTGGCTTTGATACCATGTCACAAAATGGAGAGAAAGTGGGGGGGAATTTTGTATTGTGTTGTATTGTCTTGTGTACAAATACATTGCCCTATTTATAGTGTAAAGACGAAATAAACAATAAGAAAAAATATACAAGAATTGCAATTTTCCTATTTTCTAAACTAGCCCCTGATTGATTGACTGAATCAATCGATATCATAATCAAGATCAACGCCAGAATCGGCATCTTCAATAATATTCAATTGTATCTCCAACAAGCCGAGATGCAACAGAATATCCTGAGGCATCACCATCTCCACTCCCTAATCCTCAGGTATTTACTGTGTTCACTACTCACCATAGAATCGTTCAACTTGAGTCTTCTTTATTAATTCATGCTCAATAATCTTGGGCGAGGGAGCAGCCCCAGCAACGATTTCTTAGTGGCCATGAGAAGCCTCGCTTGGAACAGTCAGGGTTGTGGGCGTGTGATGGATTTATGAGGTGGGCTTAAGGCCCATCCGCTCAAGCTGGGCCCAAAAGGCCCAGCCCACGGGAATAGGGCCCGTGGAGGGGGAAGGTATAAAAGGGGGGAGAGAGAGAGAAGACACCCGTTGGAACATAACGTACGTCTTCTCCTCTCCCGCGCGCTCTCTCTTTCCAAAAAGACAAAAAAGAACGGTAAGGCAAACGGCATCGTTCTTTTTCCCTTCAAGGCACCATCGGATCGAACATGATCAGTTTTTTCTTTCTCTAATCGGCGTCGGTGTTTAATCTGTGGCTAACAAGGTACACTCGAATCCGTTGTGTGCTTTACAATCGGTGATACGTGTTATTCCCGAGCTTCGTCTTCCGCATTGATTTAGGGGTTCGATTTAGTGTCGAATCCGGTTTTCGGGGATCAGTCATTCCCAACAGCGTGCCTTGACAGTTCAATACCTACAAGACCTTCTAGATGACACAACCAGAATTAGTTTTTATTTCAGCTGTGGATTTCCCAACTGGTACGTCAGGCGGTCTGTTACTCGAATGGCGTGAAGTTGGTGCTGTGCGAGTAGTGTTCACCTGTCAGTACCCTGATACTTGTCGATTATGGAGCCGTGAAATTGTTGTGATCTGGCACTACACGACAGACATTTTGGGATACCATATTGGAAAACGAAAGGTCATCACGCAACATGGGGCCGTAAACTTATTGATCACACTCGCTGTCGGTTTCAATCCTGGACGGGTCAGTATTTGACGCCAGCAAATAAGTTGATCCTTATCAAGCCAGTGGCACAAGCTATTCCTTGTTAGATCGGTGGCACAAACTTGGAGAGTTATTAGAAACTTTTGATGAGGCCATGATTACCATAGCGATCGGCTTCATTATATTCGGTGGAGCATGATCAAGCACCCGAATTAAGCGGGGGTTTAGGTATATGCCGGATGCATCAATTTGATCAGTCTTTTGTTTGCCAAACAAGGATGGCGTGT
Organism: Eucalyptus cladocalyx; assembly: GCA_017140615.1. Classification (NCBI taxonomy): domain Eukaryota; kingdom Viridiplantae; phylum Streptophyta; class Magnoliopsida; order Myrtales; family Myrtaceae; genus Eucalyptus; species Eucalyptus cladocalyx. The sequence continues at coordinate 12,457,637 of CM029524.1, read as the reverse complement.
AGTAACGGATCAAAACTCTTTGATCAGTCTTATGGGCAGACATGACCCGCAAGATGTATCTTCACCAAACATCCTTGTTTTTTTTTTTTTTTGAACAGACCAAACATCCTTGTTTGCAACTACTCATCTGGTTCACGAGTACGGACGGACTTGATATGAATAAAAAGTGTCATTCTACAAGGTGGCCAATGGGTAAAGGCCCCAGTGGGTGATGGCAAAGATACTGATTTTCGGTTTGATCTGTGGTTGCGACTGGGAAAACCATTAATGCCACTGAGATGGTGCCGAACGATATCAAACACGTTTCTAACAAAATAATACCATCTAGAGGTCATGAATTGTCGATGTTATTTTAGATCGAGACTCGTGATTTGATCTGACTCCGACGTACAGGATCCGTTTGCATCCCACGCGTGATTTGCGACGCCTAATATTGCAGAATGGCGTTTTTCCCGGAAGCATCATTTCCGTCTCTTGAGTTGGACCAACGATGCTTTATCCTAAAATGCATAAGTATATGGTTTTATCTGGCCGAAGCACTATCAAGTCTATTTTAGCAAAGTTGAGCCGTCCATTATCGAGCTGCATCTTCTATTTACTTTGGAAGAATGAAAATGTTCGTGCTGTGGCACCTTGAATCTTGCAGATCGAGGTTCGCTAGATAGTTGCGCCGGTCCCTACAACTGCCCAAATCCTAGGTTTGGGCAATTTGCAGAATTTACTTATAATCATGAACTCAAATAACATATTAGAATCGCCACCAATCAATTTAGATAAACTTAAGTCGATTGGATCCCCACAAGGTGTGGAGGGTGATGGAAAAGTCAACTATCTTGGTGCATGTGAGAAGGAATAGGTCAAACGAAAACCTGAGATCTTAAGTATGGGGGTTTTGTTATGCGTGCACAGATTAGCATCCACGACGCCCTTTTGGTACCACGACTTTATTTCTAGTTAAGTCCTAAAGCATTCATCAAACAATTATTGTTTTAAACTCCAGAAACGTCGCCCATACACTTACTTAAAACAAATTAATGCGGTCATTTTCTCCTGTGTAATGACGTGATTCTATTTGTGTGTTAAAAAGTGTGTATGTAGATGCCAATCGAGATGCACAGTTCAATCATGACATGTAAAAAAGACATGACATAACAATAATTACATAAAACAAAAAGTGACAAATTGGATGCAAGACAAAATGATGAAATGACGTAACCTTGCAAAAATGACATGTAGCATGAGTTCGGCAAATAAGATCGAAAGAAATGACTACAAACTGATAAGACATGATAATAATCACATGCAGCATGACATGGCAATACATATCACATGTTAAAAATTGCACAATTTATAACATGGCAAATAAGATGGAACATGGCAATCAAACGACATGATATGGTAATAATCAGATAAAGCATGACATGACAAATCAAATACAATACATGACAGTGAGATGAAAAGGCATGACATAGCACATTGGATGCAAGACATGAAATGGCATTGTCCCATGTAACATGACATGTCAAATTTGATGCAAGACGTGACATTAAGAATACATGACTTGACAATAGTCACATGCAACATAACATGACAAATCATATGCCAGATACGACAACGAGAATTGATGGGAAGACTACACTAAGGCGTCATTCATTTGATTTATGGCTATACTTGGACATGGTGCTTTGATTTATGCAACAAAGCACCCGTTCCCTTTGGCCAAGTCAAAATGAAATCATTTTTCGAATCAAAATCATGAAATAAACAATTGAATGCGCAAGCCTACTTCATAGGTTTGAATAGCAACGACAATTAACTTTTGACTTCTGGCTATATTGTCATAGCCCATCCTACAATCGAGCCCAATCTCTTTAGCATATGGCTTATGGGTTGGCTTCAAGATAAACTGGTACTCTATCGCAACTTTTCAATATATCTACAACCTTATATCCCCTCCAAATTACAAAGTTCATATATACAAAAACAACAGCAACATTCATTCTATCGTATTTCCATTAGAGTTAGCATCGTAATGGCCTAATTCAAGATCTAAATAGTATGCTGGCCTACCGACATGTATACATTCTAGTGACATTTTGACAGTAGATCAACATATAGCATGAGGGATATCCCAAGTTTTCAAGATTGCATTTCGGTATTATAGTAGCCTAAGAATATGTGAATTTTCAACTACTCAAACGGATAGAATAACTATGACCAAAAAAAAAAAAAAGGATAGATAAAAAAGAAAAGAAGTACGGATAGTATAAGGATATATTGTAGATTCTATGATTCTAAATAGATATTATGACGTCCTAACATGCATTTCAATATGTAAAAACGAGGGAGTTGAGACTTACCTTAAAAAGGCGAAGGGTTTCGCTACACAAACAGAAAAGCACACGAAAGCAAGATAATGTGAGTACCAAGCTCAATTTGAGAGAACTTTTAAGTGCAAAAGGATAAGGGACAGGCTCAACATCTCTGAAAAAGGAGCGGAAAGGGGGTTTTCATAGGCAAATCGGGACATGTACGTGTCTTAGCTCAAGGCACACGCGCCACGAGTGGAGGCTTGCTCTTCTCAGGCCTTTTATCTATTCCATTGGACTTTCGATTCACGTTATTTTTGCGTCGTGGGAATGTTTTGGTCGATAGCTTTTGCACAATATTTCAATCGATATGGGGGCCTAAGGCTTGGGTCTCTGAATCGGCCGCTGTTTTGTGGACTTATCATATTAAAGTATCGTCATTTTCCACAGCTTGGAGAACTACAAAGTTTCATTCGATTCTGAGACCTCTAAAACGATTTTGGGCTTTAGGAGGACCTTTCTTCGAGTTTTCCAAAGGTTTGACTGAAATTTGATTGGCAATTTCCTTCTTATCTGACATCCATTTTAACCAAATTTTAATTGCGTGGGAATGCTTGGATGAAAAATTGATCGACATATTCGGATGGTAACATAGGTGTCCAAAGACTGGTCTTTGCTAGTAGAACCCATCTTTGAGGCCTCAAATTTGTTTCGGACCTTGTGTCCCACTGATCAACCTTTAGTCAACACTTGATCCAAATCGCGGCGAGATTTGAGGTACAGCAAGGCACACAGGAGTAATAATCGAACAACTTCATGCTCTGCCAATGGGTTGGCAGGTAGAGTTAGATGGAGCAGCCACTGTTTAGAGGATGGTGTCGGTAGAGTCTACGGGGCTGGCATCCATTTTGATGAGACCGGTAGAGCATGGTAGCCGTTGCAATTGACTCGAGAACGAGGGTGATCCTAGGAGCCCAATATAGCTTATCAAATAAACTCTCGCGGTCATGTTCAATATAATTGTTTCATCGAAATGGGCAAAATACCTTTTAAAGTATGGATTGACATTCTTATATAGGAGATGTAAATGACTTGAAACCTAAAGGTATAAATACTGGGGACAATCGTTACCAGCATTGTAAAGGTATTGGAAATGTAAAGATAAGCTGAAAGTAAAGATGAACAAAGTGTTTTCTTTAATTGATCATATGCAAAATTACAATTAAGGATTTTGTACCTACGATCGGCAGTTACATAAACAATTACTAAGATATTACACACGCTGTAAGTGACTTTTAGGGCGCGTTTGGTTGTGTTTCTGTTTAAAAATTGTTCCAGGGGAACAGAAATAGAAAAAAGCATTTCTGTTCCGGGAACAATTTTTGAACAAAAATACGCGTTTGGTAAACTTGTTCCGGGAATAAAAAATAAACAGAAACATGTTTGGTAAAATTTGGATTATTTTTTTTATTTTTTTTATTTTTTTATTTTTTTCTTTTTTTTCCTTTTTTTCTTTTTTTTCTTTTTCATTTTTTTTTCTTCTTTTGGCCGGTCGCCGGCCAAGGCCTTGGCCGGCGACCGGCCGGCGAGGGCCGAGCTCGCCCGCCGGCGGGCGAGGCGCGCGGCCTCGCGGCCACCGCCGGGCGAGGCGCGGCCTCGCCGGCCCACCGCCCGCGAGGCCGAGGCTCGCCGGCCACCGCCAACGAGGCCGAGGCTCGCCGGGCCACCGCCAGCGAGGCCGAGGCTCGCCGGCCACCGCCCGAGCGGGCCGAGGCTCGCCGGCCGCCGGGCGAGCTCGGCCTCGCCGGCTGGGCGAGCTCGAGGCGGATCCGGGCGAGATCGAGCTCGCCCGCCGGCGGCGCGAGGTCGGCCTCGCCGGATCCGGCGAGGCCGAGCTCGCCCGCCGAGCCGCGGCCTCGCCGGGCCACCGCCCGGCGAGGCCGAGGCTCGGCCTCGCCATGGCCTCGGGATCCGGGCGAGATCGAGCTCGCCCGGGCGCGAGGTCGGCCTCGCCATGGCGGGCGAGCTCGAGCTCGCCCGCCGGCGAGGCCGACCTCGCCCGGCCGAGCCTCGGCCTCGCCGGGGGGGCCGGCGAGCCTCGCCGTGGCCGGGCGAGGCCGCCGGCCCTCGTCGGCCGGTCGCCGGCCATGGCCGAGGCCGGCGACCGGCTAAAAGAAAGAAGAACAAGAAAATAAGAAAAAAAAGAAAAGAAAAAAAAAGTGTTTCTGATTTGTGTTCTAGAAACAAGAAACAAGAAATTTGTGTTTCTTGTTTCTGTTCCTTTTTGTTCCTGAACAAAAGAACAAAAAGGAACAGAAACGCACACAAACGCGTTTCTGTTCCTTTTTTGTTCCCAGGAACAAAAAAACAGAAATTTTTGTTCCTGGGAACAGAAACAAGGTGCAACCATGCAGGCCCTTATTGTCTGGCAACGTTTATCTGTAGACGGTTATAAAATCAGAGATTGTCGACCCCGCGTTATGACGGTTAGATTCTGTGCTTCTCCTCAATTGATCAACACTCGGTTTCCATCTGTCGACTCTTCATTCCAGCACTTAAGCCATTCTCTTATACCATCGTTGATTGACATTGGTTTTTCCCGTTGACTAACCATATTTTTCAACTAATTGCTCCAACACATAGCGATTTTCTGCCTCTATCGCTCTCTTCACTGGCTTATGCCGATCGAGCTGTTGATCGACCACTTGGAAATTTTTTGGTGTCGACAATAATTATGTGTCCAGGTCTTAACTTATCTATTGCTCATAAGCGAGTAGATTGCACTTGATTGGAGAGTGGACCTATCGACATTTACGTAAGAGTCTACAGGTTGCAGATACAGGCGACAATATTTTGTAATTTTCACTACTCGTGCAATGAGCAACATATTACCAAAAAGAAAAAAAAGAGCAAGAAATAGCACGGCCATCCATTTTTGCACTTTTTTTTTTGGACGGAAAGGAAATAACTATTAACGGAAAGGAATATTACATCTCGCTGCTAAAGCGTCCGAGAGAAGCAGATCAAAGAAAGGAGGGGGGGGGGGAGAGTTGGCCCAATTTGGCAATAAAGAGCCCTTTCTATGGGCTTTAGCGGCTCAGTCTGCTGCAAAATTTGCTTCCCTTTTGCAAAACCTAATTCGAAGACGTGAGAAGCGACAGAGGAGTGCGGCGGCTTTAGCGAACAGGGTACGGATCTCCCATGGTGGCTCTTGCTGATCATTTATGGATTCGACCAAGAGAAGACAATCCAATTCTATCTGGAGGGGTGTATCAGTATTACCTTGCTACAGTAGATGGTGTAAAGTGACGATGATCGCTTGGATCTCAATCTGCAAGGCCGAAGAAGCAGCAACACTCCCGATAAATCCTTCTAGCATTTTCCCCCAGTGGTCACGGCATATAAATGCCATAGATCCTTATGTGCTATTTGTGTGGAAAGCCCCAACAATATTTATCTTTAGGACGCTTGGATCAAGGGGCTGCCAAATATTGCCAAGGTCGGAGTGATTGCATCCTGGTCCCGCCGAGAGATAGGTGGAGTTCTGAGCTATTTTCACTTGGGCGAGAGCAGCATCCACTGCAAAGTTTGGATCTGGGCTTTGATGACAAAAAAAGAATCTATTTCAAGCCTTCCATATCTGCTAGAACACAGCGACAACAATCTCCAGATCAGGTGAGGTCTTATGCTGTTTAATCCGCTTTGCAAGCCATTCTTCAATACAATGTATTTCTATTGGTACAATTCGAATGCGAATGCTAGGGTGAGACTAGATTCTGTGTGTCCATGGGTAGAGTAGAAGAAGGTGTTCAATCGTCTGTGGTATTTGATTAGGGCATAGTGTGCATACCGGTTCTGTGCCGATTCGTCGATGAAAGAGATTGTCTTTGGTGGGCAGTGCATTGTGGCAAATGGACCAAAGAAAAATCCGAACTTTGGGTGCAAGTTTGAGCTTCCAAATTTTTTTTCCAAAGGAGTTGGGGTGTTTGATAGGAAGATGAGGCTTGATGGTTGATCATTCTTGGTTCTGCATTTCTGATTGAATGATATCCACTTTTAACTGTATAGTGACCTTGAGTTGTGGCTGTCCAAATCAATCGGTTTGTTGCAAAATTTGCTTTGACTGGAATTCTGAGTATGTCTTGAGTTGTTTGAGCATCATAATAGCGATGCGGAATAGACACATTCCAGTTGTTAGAATCCTTTTCCAGAAGGTTAGCCACCAACACAAGTTCATCTCTTGCTGCTGGTCTGTTGAGTATTCCTCTGGGTTGCCAATGATCTTCATGAATCTTGATCTGAGTTCCATTGCCAACCGACCATTGAAGGTTTGGTAAGATCGAATCCCTTCCTGACAGTAGGCTTTGCCAACCCCAGGAAGGTCGGGTACCTTTGTCCGCACAACTAAAATCCTTAAAGGGGAAACAAAGACCCTTAAACAGTTTACTCCATAGAGAGGAAGGCTGTTGGATTAAGCGCCATACCTGTTTACCAAGCATTGCTTTATTAAAAGCAATGAGATCTCGAAAACCTAGTTCTCCCTTTTCCTTTCTACTTTTTAGGGCTTTCCATTGTTTCCAATGAATCCCTTACTTGTGACAATCATTCTACAACCAGAAACGAACAATCTTTTTTTTTTTTGATACCCAGGGAACCTCGTACAGCCGGTAGCCGGCGGGTAAACCCTGGAGCGACGCTAGCAGAGGACCCACCACCCTGACGTCGCACTTAAGATCCCGTGCGGCCAGCGGGATTCGACCCCCTCCACTTTCGTTAGTTTCATAGGAGAGCCTTATCCAACTGGGCCACCGCAGGCGGTGGTAGAAACGAACAATCTTCTTTTCAATAGAGTTGCAAAGTGATATAGGAATCTTAAATATGGACATGGCATACTGAGGGATTGCCTGCACAACGGTCTTAATCAGAATTTCCTTTCCACCCTTCGAAATAAGATTCTCTTTCTAGCCTTCCAGCTTGTTATTCACCTTGCCCATAAGCCAGGCAAACATGTCTCTTTTGGAACATCCCCAATCTGAAGGAATTCCTAGGTATTTACCCGTTCTGTCGAGCACAGGGATTCTAACTTCCCTAGCTAGGTTTTCCTGAAGGCACCTAGGACAGTCCTTATTGAAGAAAATACCTAACTTATTCCTATTAATAGCCTATCCCATGGCTAAGCAGTATCGGTTCAGTATGTTGGCGAGATTTTGACATTCCTTAATTGTGCCATCTAAGAAAAATATTGCATCATCGGCGAAAAATGCGTCGGTTGGAAATACTCCAACTGCTCGTCGTTGAATTTTATGCTAATAGAAACTGTTGTGATACACTACAAAACCCATTGTACCCAAGTAGGATGGAAACCTAACTTGAGGAGATAATCCTTCAGGAAATCCCATTCCACTCTGTCATATGCCTTTGGCATGTCCATTTTTAAGACCGCCGGAAAATTTCGTCTCCATTTCCTAATCTTTATCTGATGGAGAATCTCTTGTACAATTAAGATGTTGTCCTGGATTTGACGCCCACACACAAAGGTAGTTTGTTCCGTAGATATCAGGTCAGGTAGTAAGGGCTTTAGATGATTTGCGAGGTCCTTGGAGATAATTTTATAGGCATAATTGCATAGGCTAATGAGGCGGTAATGATCCAGACTTTTGGGTAGTGGTAGCTTAGATACTAGAGAAACAGTAGTCCTATTAAGAGCTAGAGGCATCACTCCTATTTGAAAGAAATTTTGTACTGAAAGAAAGATCTCATTCTGTAATATATCCCAATTGGATTGGTAAAATAGCCTATTCAAGCCATCTAGGCCCAGAGCTTTAGTAGTGCCCAACTGAAATGTTGCTATACGGACCTCCTCTTTAGTGACCATGGCTGTTAGGATAGAATTCATATATGTTGTAATAATACTTGGGCATTGAGCAAGAATGGGATCATAGTCGTGATTAGGGTTGTGCAAAATCGGGATCTGCTCGAACCGACCAGAACCGGACCGGAACTGCCCAGAACCGGTGGTTCTTGAGGGAACCGATGGGTAGCGGTTCAGTTCTCGATTCCATGGGTGGATCCGTCCACTTGCCCACCTAGATCGAACCGATTATATTAAAATAATATATTAATTTTTAATATTAAAAAAATGAAATTACAAATTAACAAACCCAAATCAAATAATTAAAAAATTAATTAAAGTGGGAAAAAAGTCCAAAGCGCACCAAATGGAGAGGTGCTTATCTCCAGATCTCGCTTATTAAAACCCGCCCGGACCGCCCACCCGGTTATTAATCCACGCAGAACTCGCTTCTTTTCTTTGTTATGGTTGTGTGTATATGTGTGGCATGCTTTGCGGTTTTTGTTCTGCTGATGAATGGTGGCCAACCGTGCATTTTGCCGATGGTGAGGGTGGATGATGGACGGAGGAGAAATGTTAGTTCTGCGTCTTTAATTAGCATAATGGAAGTTTGATCTTAATCTTTCCGGATTTTGCTTAGGATGAGAGAGTACGTAGATTTGTTAAGATTTCGGGCATGATAAGGGGAGGCTTCAGGACTTAATCGGTTTGGGTTATTATTATTATTATGAGACCAGTTCCATTGATCCATCTGGGAACCGGACCAGACAAGCGGTTTGGTTCTCGGGTGGATCCATGCAACTAACGGGTGGATCCCAGTTCCAATTTTTCGGAATTGGTCCTCAACGGGCGGTTCCCGGTTCTAGGTTGGGAACCGCTCGCCTAGACCATGCACATCCTTAGTCGCGATGGCCCACTGTTCTATAGAGGTTCGAATAGAAATCCAGCATCATCTCCTTCAAAGTTTTATCATCTTGCACCCATCTTTGGTTGGCATCCAGCAACATTCTTATTCTATTCATTTGTCTTCTCTGAATGGTAGTTGCATGGAAGAATTTGGTGTTTTTATCACCACATCTCAGCCAATTAATCCTTGATCTGATAGCCTAATATTGTTCCTCTTGCTGCCAAAGTTTTTGGATCTCTGTCTTGAGTTTAGTTGTTGTCGTTTTATCATGGTGTCCATGGGTTTGATTAGTGATTTGTTGTAGCTGCTGTTGCAAAGCTGAAATTTGAGTTTTTGCCTTAGAGAACTTTGCACGACTCCAATGTGCAAGGCCTGAACTTACAATCTTTAATTTGTGTGGTAGGTCAGAATCCGTGATTGTTGCTGAGTTCCAAGCGTTAGCAATGATCACCCTGCAGTCCGGATCTTGTAACTAGAACGCTTCGAAGATAAATGGTATGTCTTTTGACAAGTTGAGCTTCAATGTTAACAGTAAAGGACTATGATCCGAACCCACCGCCGATAAAGCAAATACCTCAGCTTCCGGGAAAGTGAGTCGCCAATCCAAATTGCATAGTACCCTATCCAATCTCTCTTTCACAATTTCATCACCCTCTCAGTTATTCATCCAGGTAAATGCACATACTTTACTCTCCATGTCGATCAAAGAACAGTCATGTAATACTTCTCGGAAGGAATTCATTCAATGAAAGTCAGCTAACCTTTTTCCCACCTTCTCCAGGTGATAGGTTATTTCATTAAAATTGCCAGCACAAATCCAAGGTGAAGAGTTGGAGTTGGCAATTTGTCGGAGAGTTGTCTATAGTTGTTGCCGAAGTCGAAAAACCATTAGTGCATGGATACAAATCAAACATATATGTATGTCATTTCTTGAATCAGTGCATATCATATCAATGAGATCCTGATTAGATTGAACCACGCAGAGAGAAATGTGTGCTTGCCAAAATTTGGCCATACCCCCCGCTAAGCCAATAGGATTAACCAAATGGGATTCTGGGAATTTAAGTCGTCACTGTACTTTAGTGAGCATTTCCGGTCGATTCCTAGTTTCCATAAAAAAAAACTAGGTCGGGTCTTTCATTGGCCATAAGGGCCTTAAGGGCTTGAACTGTTAGGGGAGACCCCAGACCCTGACAGTTCCAACTGAGGAACTTCATTTTTCAGTTGGTGGCTTTTGAGGGCAAGCCACCTCAGCCCATTTGCAAGTCTCTTCAGCCGAGAAAACCGGTGTGTCCAATAGTTGGGTTTCATCTAAATCATCAGTAATATGAATTCGTGACTCATATGGGTTATATCTCTTTATCTTCTTGGTAAACCACTGCTTTAGTCGATAGTCTTGTATGCTTAATCTTTTTGGGTGTTGGGACGCCCATGTTTTGATCTTGAATTCCTTTCCGCTTAGTAGGTACAAGAATCAGGGCCCCCTTGGAAGAGGTTGGTAGCATAGAACTAATATGATGGCGTTGCGGGAGTTGTTCATCCTTTCTTTCGGTATGAGGTATTGCTGATAGCTGCATAGTTCCAGTTTGCTTCTCTTTTTCAGTCATAAAAACATCTTATATACCCTTCATTTTGGTTGTGGCAAGGGTTAGTTCACCTGTGGAGGGATGCCCTACTGTCTTACCATCGTGGTAATATGGCATGGTTGGTCTGTTTATAACTCCAGCAGCATTATCTTCAATAGGGCGAAGCGCCGGATCCTTAATTGTCGAGGAGGGAGGGGTTTCTAGTATCACTTCTTCGGTCTGTCCTAATCTCCATAAGAGGTTAGCCAATATGGACTGTGTTATTTAACTTCTGCACGTAATCATTGACCAAAGGTCATCTTTTCTTTGCCTGCCATTTTGCTTCAGTAAAGGGGATTACTTGACAGTACATAGCGTAATGGCCTAACCTACCACATGAATAGCAGAAATGTGGGAGGCGTTCATATCGGAAATCTAGCCATATAGCTTTCCCATCAATACGAATTAAGTGCCCTATTTTTAATGGCTCCCGTAGGTTGATTTCAACTCTAGCTCTTCCTGCTCTGAAATTTGTGCCCTCTTTTGTGTCTAATTTGACTTCAAGTACTCACAAAACACGTTTGACTGCTTTGCTTAGCATATGGTCAGAGCACCATTCAAGTGGTAGACCGAATATTTGAACACAAAATGTATAGTTGGAGAAATCATAACAATGTAAAGGCATATTAGGTATCCATGGCTTTAGAATAACTAGGTGACTAGAGAATAACCACGGACCTCCCTCTAGGACCCTATGTTTTTCCTCTTCAGATTTAAATTTAGCAACGTATAGGCCAGCTTTGCGTTGGGAAATCTCTACCTGTTCCGTACGCCATGCTCGTTTTAGAGTATTTTGTAATGCTGGGAAGTTAATTGAGGGGTTAGAGAGAATTTTATCGACTAAAATTAGCTTGCATTCCTCAATCTTCTCCAGTGGCGGCAGATCATCCCATACTTCAATTTCATGGGCAGAGCAGAGTCAGCCCAACCTATTGCAAAGGGCAGCAAGGCGTGAATCTTCCTCTTGGTCCTTTGTGTCCATGAAATCATAAACTAGGGCAGCACATAGACTAGTCGAGGTTGGGAGAGATGCTACATGCAATGGAACAGGACGCACTCAAGGGGTGAAAAGCATTTGCGAAGAAGACGAAGGATGGGTAATGTCGGATTAGTATGCAGGAAAGGCTGAGGTGGTAAGAGACAAGGAGGGATGGAATTGAAGCCTACCAGACCTCAGACCCAAACTAGTAAGGCCCAGAAAAATGGGAATCTGTCATGAATTGCTGAGGGTAAGGCGAGAAGATGTCCATTCTAAGGTGGATTTATCCATTGTCACTGCTATTTGTTGTGAGGGAGCGAAGTCCAAACAAAACAGAGGGGGATTATCAAATTATCAAAGTGAAAGAAAGCGAGAGAAATGAAGCAGGGAATTTGGTGGGAAAATTTTCAATTTAGGGTTTGCTTGGGCAACTACCATGAAGGTAGATGATGGACTCTGCATGTTGAGAGAGAAGGGCAACCCTTTTGATTGTACTTAACATGATATCATTATTAACTTTCTTTAAATAAAATAAAATCTACTGTCAGTTCCTTTCGTATATGATAGTTGGCCTTATGTCTTTCGGAATCACAAAACTTCACTCAATAAATCTAAAATATCGACATGCCGCTAATATAAACCTAACTTGCCATGTACATCATCATCATCATCATCATTATTTTTTCATTGGAAAAACAAGATAAATCCCTGAACTTTGATTCGGTGTGCAATATCCCTAGATTCTTAATTTATTAAATGAGGTTTTTGAAGTATTGGTAAATGTTCAATTTAGTCCATAAACTATATAAAAATGTTCAATATCATTCTTCCATTACATCAAATTAAATGGACTATGCTAATGTAGCTTCCAATCTGTCAAGTTTGAACGGCTGATATGAAAAATAATTTACATATGCAATATTCATTTACGATATTTATCTCAATGCAAAATACAATCCAAGTCATTAAATAATGATGGGAAAATTCTAAATAAGAGCTCAGAATAATATTATTTTTTCAAATAAGGACTTGAAGTGTTTTCATTTTTTAAATAAGGCTATGGAATGGATATTATTTCAAAAAATCCCTAAAGTGGCAATATCAATCTCAAATAAGGGCTCACCAGCTATGAAGGGTAATTTTGTCTTTTTGTCTTTAATTTTCTATTTTCATTAAAAAATAAGTAAAATTAAAATTCTAAAAAAAATAGAAAGGGGGGAAAACACAGTTGTGGCTGCTGCCCCATCGTTGGTGGGGTGGCGGCAAGGGCTGACGACCCCCATCGACCAGAGGCAAGGGCTTGTTGGCCCTCGCTAGAGACAGGAGAGGGATAGGAGAGGATGGCAACCCTCTCCCATATTTGGGTGAGGAACCCTTGCCCTTGCTCTCATTTGGGTGAGGGTCGCCAACCCTCGTGGAGGCTTGGCTGCCTAGTACCCCCAAACAATGGCAGGGTCTGAGGGCCCTAGGCGAGGGCTAGTGATCCTTGCCCAGACGAGGGCGAGGGCAGGCAATCCTTGCCCATATTTAGGAAAGGGTCGATGCCCTCTCTCATCTGGCCCTTACCTCTGGTCAGCGGGGGTCGCTAGCCCCTGCTGCTACCCCATTGGTGATGAGGCAGCCTTATGTTTTCCCTCATTTTTCATTTTTCATTTTTAAGTTTTAATATAATTAAATTTTAATTTTAAATTTTGTTTGGACCAAAATATCCTTGATCCGTGTAAATTTTTTGTCGACTAGCAAGCTAGTGACAGTAGGGCATTATTTGAAATAGCTATAACCACTTCAAGCCATTTTTTGAGATTGATATGGCCATTTTAAATCCTTATCTGAAACTAAGACTACTTTAGATCCTTATTTGAGAAAATGAGAGTATTTTCGGCTCTTATTTGAAATTTTCTCAATAATGATGGACATCTTAACACACATTTTTTTTCTTTTCTGAAATAAATGGGTAAAAGGATAGACATATTGACTGATCATTTTTATAAATTCAACTTCGCAAATGATAATTTATGCCATCAAATAACTTATGATTTGTGATTTGAACAAATGAAAGGATTATATTAACATTTATCAATCATTTATTAATCATATTTGACAAATTTAAAGTATGAGGATTATATCACACATTGAATCAAAGTTTATAAATCATGTATGTCATTTAACTTTTTACATATGGTGTTGCACCTCATAAAATATACGATATTAGATTACAATGGTGCCCTTGCGTTACCACGTAATATTATTTGGGATGGAGGCCCCCGGGACAACGTCTAAGAGAATTGCTTTTCTCGAAATTGGAGCTTACGCTCATACTTTCTAGATTGTTTGTCTAGTGTAGCTTTTTCAACTCGGCATCTTTCCCAAGGTACGGGGTTTATACTTCATTAATTGATTTTTTTAATATGTTTTCATGTTATTGAATTCTTGCGGTTTTCTAGAAAGACGTAAAGTAAGTTGGCAATGCACTAGTATGAAAAGAAAGGCACTAAAGTAGAAAAAGTACACGCTGCAATCACTAACTTATTCCGGATGCTTACAAGAAAGAAGAAATGTAAAGTTGACTCGCCAAGTCGACGCAATTGTCTTGGTACAGAAGTATTCTTGCAGGGGAGAATTTGAACTTTGATAAAAGTTTCACCATATAGCCATTATCACTGTCACTCAGCACTAGATGGTGGCAAAGTCTCCTCAGGTCAATTGGGAATATCAACTTACAAGCTAGCTTGTCGTTTTCAGTACGTTCTGTCTGCTCGCATATTCATCGAGTTCTTTTATACACAAGTAGGGGATACAAACACAAAGGGCTTGATTGTCTGGAGACTCATTTAACACCCCTTAAGCCTTGCCAACTAATTGAGTCATGGTCTTTTATTTGTGCAGGGTTAGCACGACCTATAGCAGTTTGCACACATTTTGAGTTTTGAACTGGTGGCCTTCAATACCTGAGTTAATAGTTCTTCATACCTAGCCAACTAGGGGCTTGGATGCATCTTGTTACTCTCTATAAACTTAATATATTATCATTATATTCTTTTAGAATGGCACATACTAATCTCTTAATCCATGCTTTAGCACGTAGAAATTATAAATTTGATTCCTCGCCTGAGATATTTACAAAATGCTAACTATGGGAGTGTTTGCCGGGTCGAAACTGTAGACTCTCAAATGATCTTGAGTTTAACAACCAAAGGTCAAGTTACTAGAATGCCTTCGCCTTAGAGTTAGGGAGGACCATGACCAACAGAAAAGTTGGGATGTGACGCTCTGCCGTGTCCTTCATTTTTCTTAGGTTAATTTTGTTTGGGGAAAAATTCTATGATAAATGAAAGCACTTTCAAGGAAATCCTTTCCTTGAAAAATGGATAGTTTTCTTTTATTTGGTTATATATAACTGGAAATGTTTTCTAGTGTTTGGATCTTCTTTGAAAAATGATTTTAATCTTATGACTTTATCTATAAAAAATTGAATTTTAAATATTTATTTATTTATTTATTTTTCTTTCTTTTTCATTCCGTCTCTCCACTTCACCCACCGCTCCTCCCTCCCCTCCACCATCATCTTTGTCGCCATCTCCGATGACCTCGCTTGCCTCTATGCCAACTTCATCCCCCAAAGCTCGGCCGATCTCGAAGCTCAAAGCTTGGCCAAGCTCGAAGCGTAGGCACAGGTTGAAAGGCTTGACCTCATCGGCACAAGGTCAAGGTTTGCCAGCCATGCATGAGGTCGAGGCTTGCGATCTTGATGAGCCTTGACCTCGCCAAGATTTGGGGAGGTAGAGCGTTGCTAGCTCGTGCCTGTGGTTGGTCGCCAAATGTTGCTAAGGCTTGGCGAATGGCCAAGGGAGAAATAAAAAGAAAAAGAACAGAAAAAGAAAAAAAGAAAAAGATAAAATTCGAGAGGAGCAATTCCAAGAAGTGTTTTTATCTCTTTAGATTTAGGAGTTCGCTTTCCTAAATTTATGTATGAATATATGGAGAGTATTTTCAGCTGATTAGTCATTTTTAGTGAATAAAACGGGTGGAAATTCATTCACGAAAATCTTTTCCCCCAACAAACGCACCCTTCCTTTAGTCGTTCTAGCAATTGATTAACCTTTGAACGAGTGGTCAAACCCCTGTCTAACATTCCTTTCCTTCCCCATAATCATGTGCTTTCTCCATGATTCAAAGTTAATAACCGCAAAAATACGAGAATCCCCAAAATGGAAGACCAATTCACAACACGTCTGTTGCCTCTCATTGCGCGTCTCTCCCAACATCCAATACGTGGGAAATGCACAATCTCAACGTAACATCAGGAACCAATTCTCTTTTTGTAGAATAATCCTCTCTCTCTCTCTCTCTCTCTCTCTCTCTCTCTCTCTAAATTGACGTGCAGAACAAACTCTTACGCCGTATTAAATAGGCATCTCATGGAAAAACGCTTTTTGGGTTTTGGCTCTTCTCGATTAAATTCCTGTGGTCGTCCTAAGTCAGCCATTATTTTTCTTTTTGGGCCACGAGTATCTTCCCTGGCTGTCTTGATTTCACACCCGTAAACCATCCGTCTCTGCTTCTTCTTCTTCTTCTTCATTGGCCTATATAAACCCCCACATGCATAGTTTCGCTTCTGTGATTCTCTCAACTCTTCCCCACAATCGAAATTAAAAACATCCCACTCCCAGAAATTTAGTATGGCGAAGATGGTTACTCTGTTCTTGATGATCTCTCTCCTCCTCTGCTCAATTTCAGCCTTCGGCGGGCGGCCTGAACCGGGCTTTCCTCAAGAAAACACCATGACATCTCACCATGAGGTTAGTTAATTTTGTTCAGAAGCTTTCATATGAGAATTGAACGGAACATATGAACCTAGTGATGTTCATATTTGGTGTTTTTTTGTTCCTTCTTGTTTCCAGAGGTTTGAGGCAGAGCACGTTGAGGCGGTTGAAGAGAGCTGCGAAGGAGTTGGCGAGGAGGAGTGCTTGACGAGGAGGACTCTCGCTGCTCACATCGATTATATTTACACTCAAAAGCAGAAACCTTGAAAACAATAGTTGGATTTATGTGGAATATATGTAATACGTCGGTACATATTAAGAAAATCATCGTCTTCATCAAGTAATTGGCCCCTGTTTAGCTGAAATCTTTGTGTTGCTCTTCTTCAGTGATCTTCTCGTGTTTCGTTGTGTTTGGTGCAATTATGGGATCAGTTCTATGAATTTAGCGTTCGATTTCTGCTCTTTTGTTCTCTCTGGGCCTTCTCTGGACGAAGCTACCGAGGCTTGCCTGTTTGATTGATTATATAAATGTTTGATAAGCTTTCGAACTGAAATTTCTCAAAAAGTAACATCAAAAGCAGCTTCTGAATTTTTTTCTGTTGGAGTAATTCGTAAAGTTTCGAACTCCTATATGGCTTACTTCTCGTTCTGTAACACAATTTACATGTGACGAGAGGACGTCAAGATTTTTTTGCATCACTGATCATCTATCCCTGAAATTTAAGCTTTCGAGCTGGTATTAAATTAACTGTCCTCTAAGCTTTCAAAAGAAAAATTATATTCCATGTGCACCAAGGATAGCAATGAAATTTAGGTAAAACTGGCTAAATGCTCTATAGCCAGCATGTGATGGAAATATACTGGATTTCAAAGCGACGCGTACAAGCCACCAAAAGCGCGGTCAAGAAACATGCTACTTCATCACATCACACCAGCCAACTCATCCTCTGCTCAATAGTTATTGACCTTGGAATAAAGTCTACGAAACAGAACCAAAAGGGCGTCGATGGACTTCGATCCTTTTTGTGGGTTTCATGCTGCTTCATCTGTTTCCATACGTTGCGAATTGAATGTAAGCAACCACTTAGCTTGATTCTAGTTGAAGAAGCTAATGAACTCGCAGGGAAAGACGGTTGACGGTTGTGTGTGAACGTGATTTCTGGCCTTGATTGTGTGGTAATGTGGCGTGTCCCCGCGTGCGTGAGAGCCATCGACATAAATGTAGAGGAAGAGAACTCTTTGAAATTGTTATGTTGTCAGGAACAAGACATAAGATCTCCACGTGCTCAGATGGGTATGTAAGCAATTTGAAGAGACATAACAAATGGAGTAATCCAAGAAAATGTACGGTTGAGAATAAGATGAGAAAAAACCATAGTTTTACGTTTAAGAAAATAGCATCCTTAAAAAGGATCCACGCCATATATGTAGAATATCATTTTATTTAATTCAGGGGCCATGGGTGCTACGACAAAGTACCATTGCGATTGTGTTACAGAAAGTTGAGACGTTGATAATATAAAATGCTTATTCGATCCTCTTAGTTCGGTTGAATTTGCAAGTGAGCTCTTTGACTTTTTTCAATTATGTCTTTTAATTCTTCCGATTCATGCAATCGAGTTCTTTTAATCACTTATCTATCACTAGTACCATAAGAAACCAATATATATATTATAGAGAGACCTCATGTAACCTCATAATAGACATATCTACCTCTCTAGTAATAGATATCGCTCCTACTCTCTCTCTCTCTCTCTCTCTCTCTCTCTCTCTCTCTCATGTTTCTTTTTTTTAGTGTTTTTATTTATTTTCTTGTTCTAAATATTTTTCCACTATATGGTGTTACATCATAATGACCAAATAACTTAATTGCATAATTTAAGGAAGTAAAAGGATTTGATTGTATGCAAAAAAAAGAAAAAGAAAAAAAAAAGAGAGGTAATTGTGCAAACAATCAAACTTATGTGATCATATCTCAATTTAACTAGTCCCCCTTAGATTCAATAACATTTACTTGTAGGTCTTTTAAAGTGCACTAAATCTTACACGAAGTCCAGAGAGCATGCTTTTTCACATGACACAACGCATCTTCTGTATGCACGTTTGTATTTACGATTAAATCTTTAACGGTAGTAAGATGGGTAATGATAGAATAGAACAGAGCGACCGAAAGCAGAATAAAGACAACTAAAGGGCTTTGACAAAAATAAAAGTGTCCTTCTCTAGATACCAGGGATTTGCTTTCCTCACAATAGTGTTTTCTCCCTCATTACTTACCTAAAATTTCTTTAGCTTTTTTCTCATTTCCGTTGCTTCCTTGCTATACTGATAACTATAGAGTGGGTCCAACCCCAAAGATAAAGACCTGCACCTGACGATCAGTTCCTTTCTAGTTTCTACAATGCCCCAAGAGTCAAGCCTTGTACATTATTGTTGTCTATACATGTTAAGAGTGGACCCATCAAATATTTCAAATAATCGTTATGTATATTTGACTGATGTGACCTCAATGCATGTGAACCATTAGAATCTTACAAAGGTTCACATATCGCGATGGCCCCCATGCATTGGGCGCACAAATTTAGGCAATGCAATTTCAACCAATCCCTAGTTATAGTAGCAAGAAATGCGAGAAAAAAAAATGCCATATGCATTGATGAACAATTTGCTCGCCTGAATAATTGAGAGTAAATTATACTTTATGTCCATAGAAATACTGAAATTACACATACATCTCGATTTCTAGCACTTACTCACCCAAAGTTCTATATCGAAAAGCCCTCATTAGTGGACCCTTGTGCGTGCTTGCCTTCTTTGATTAAAGATTCACACACACCAAAAAAAGTGGCACGCAACAAAAAGAGAGTAATTCAAAGTAACAGAAAGAAAGCGGCCACTTGCTCCTATTGGCTAACAGCGTTCTGAAAGAGAGTTTGGAATCTCACTCCGGCGTTTTTGGATCATACTATCCGTAGTCAAACATCGATCCTCTAGAGCAAATCTTTCGAACATCAAGAAAACTACATACACAGATTTTTAGTATTATGACTTGGCTTTTTATATATGGTTGGTACCCTTCACCTTCTCCTCGACATGGTCCAACGTTAGAAATCTCTAGCATTTGATTGGCCTTTTCCTCTTTATCTATACGTGGCATGTGGATACCCCTTGCAAGGTTTAACAATTGATGTTCATTAATCGATGTTTGAGTGCTTGCCCATTGCTCTCTCCAACCATGAGATGGCGAACCTTATCTCTTTCAAACCCTCAAATCACAATTATGTAATGGCTCGGGAGAGTCTGCATCATCTTTTTCGTGGATAGCCGTTTTCTTTTCTATTTTTATTTTAAAATTTAGCAAGTGATGGTTTTTTTATGGTGATTAGTGGTCTCTAGTGGTTGAAGGTACTAAAGGAAATGCTACATTAAGGAATTATTAGTAGTGGAACAACCTTTTGGAGAGTGCACTTGGGGTGTCCTTATTGGAAGTGCATCCTGATAATGACTCTTTAAGAGCACTAATTATCATACATAAAAACTCTGAGAGAGAGAGAGAGAGAGAGAGAGAGAGAGAGAGAGAGAGAGAGAGAGAGAGGATATTTAGACAGTGTTCTTGTCCTAGAGTAATTGATAAGTAGTCCTTAATGCATTCACCCATCTCATTGTGTCATGAGGTGAAGGACCGCAAACTCAAATTAGCTCCAAGAGTCAATTTCAAGGCCCAAACCATTTAGATATCTAAGAGAACTCTACAAAACTTATAGAATCTATGAACCGGCGTGGAAACTAACTACTAAAGGCAGGTCTCAAAGGGACCGGGGGAGGGGGGTGTGGGGGTGG
Organism: Eucalyptus cladocalyx; assembly: GCA_017140615.1. Taxonomy (NCBI): domain Eukaryota; kingdom Viridiplantae; phylum Streptophyta; class Magnoliopsida; order Myrtales; family Myrtaceae; genus Eucalyptus; species Eucalyptus cladocalyx. The sequence continues at coordinate 12,437,363 of CM029524.1, read as the reverse complement.
TTGTTGATGCTTTGTTTCAAAGAATTCCTACAAAGAAGTGAGGAAAGTTATCAATTGTTTTCAAGCAAAGCGGAAATTTGAAGTTGGGGAATTGGTGTAAAACTAGGAAGGGAGTATTCCGTTCCACAAGTTTTAGCAAAAGTTTCCTTTATATGTGACTTTCAATAACGCATTTGCTATATACAGGAAATCTGAAGAGTAGTCGTCGTCGACACACCCTGTTCTGGACAAACTCGAATTTGACTGGTCATGGCAGGTATTAATTGTACTGGTTTCTGCATGTGCCACATGCCTTGACTAACTTACCATAAGTTTACAAGTAAAGCTAGTCCTGCTGTTTGCTTGCTGTTTGTGTCAAATAATTTTGGAATCATTGCATGTAGTAGTATCTTTGAGATGGCAGCGTTCTTTTTTTCGTCAATATTATTCTGCTGCTCGCACAAATTTGTTTACAGGTGACACTACGATTAATGCGCGCTTCTCTTAGCTGTAATGACTCTGTGATATAGTATTTCTTGCATTGCATCTCCTCACCTGAACATGATTGAACTGATTACGCTTCTAGGTTATGCTGTCCTTGCCTGCACTGGTCGTAGTGTTTCTATTGCATCTTTGGGGTTAACCGTGTTCTCTACCAGTAATGCTCGTGTTAAAAGCACCAGCAGTAACATAAATATTGAATAGAGCTCACATAGCCCTCATTGATTTTGTTTTTCATGACATTGCATTTCTTGAACTTTGAGATCACGATAACAGTCCTAGAAAAAAGAAATTGAAGAAAATGGGGTTGTGACCTCACTTTCCTCACATTTTCTGAACAGGTGGAGAGCCTTGAAATCCGTCTAGGAAGGAATGTTCTTTCATTAGAGTGAAATATCTTTTAAAAAATTGAGATGTTAATCGCTCGAACCTATGATGCGTTTCGACCAAAGTCGTGAAATCTGGAAAATGGTTCATTGGTGATGTGCTCTGGGGGAAAAAAACCTTTAAGATAGTCTAATGACGTTTAGGATGAGACGGGACATTTCATTTCTCTATCCCAACACAACGGTACTATTTTGCTTAACCCTTTGAGCCGGTTCATCCCTAAAATTTTAGCCTTACAGGAATTGCCGTCCCCCCTAGGATTTTGAGCAATGACGATTTGATTGAAATCACTTTGAAAAACACAATTCAAGAAAGACGAGTGTGACATCCTCGATCCGACCTCAATTTTCTGCACGGAATTACAACAACGACCAATCTTTGGACGGGATTTCAATGAGGATTGTTAGACCACGAAAATTTCAAGAGGCCATTATAGGGTAAAAAATCGAATTCTCATCAATGGGTTGCATAAATTCCGAATGTTAGGAGCGGGCCACGAATGAGGACTCAGGTGGGCCAAGCTCACGTTGGATGGCCCAATGGGCCCAAGCCCACGGAGGAAGGCCCAAATGGGCCCACGTCCACATTGGGGATGGGAAGGAAGCAAGAGGGGGGGGGTGGGGCTACTTGGATGAGGAAGGAGAAAATGATGTCATTCCCTAACTTAGTCTAAGCCGACCCTAAACTTATTCACTCAAGTATATATCTCTTCATTAATGTCTCGAATTTTTCTTCTTCCAGAAGCTTTCATTTGCTTGGTGGAGAGGATTCCTAGGAGGTTTGATGGGATGGACATTTATTTCAGTTAGATCTTATTGCCTCTCTCTTTTCTCTTTCCCCCTAAAACCCACGGTCACCCCCCTCTCTCTTTCTTCTCTCATTTGTTCACTTTGGCTCTCACTCTCATCTTTCTCTCTCATTGCCATAACTGATCACCCCTCTCATCCATTTCCATCTCCACTTTAAGCCTTTTTCCTGTCATTTTCCTCTCTAGACTCATCGGTAACGACCACCTCAATCACATAAATCATCCTTCGCACTGTTATTCCCATTGCCGTCTGAGTTTTGGAGGTGAGAAGGCTATTGTCTAGCTCCTCACAACAGCCCTCTCTCTCTCTCTCTGTTGGTGGTTTGGACACTGCCGACCTAAGGGAGGCCATCCGTTGCCGAGCCGCCATCAAGCCACCACTGCACTGCCACCCAAGACATCATCCAGCCCACCCATGTGAGTTGTGGGGGCATGACCAATAGCCCCAGCTATTGTCTGCTCTTGTTGCTCCTCCATTGATACTTTTTAAAGCTTGGACTTGGGTGTGAGTGGCTTTCTAGCCCTTGAACATGGTTATTATTGCACTTAGGAGTTAGTTTAGGGCTAGATTAATGTTAAATGATATTTTGGTGATGTGATAAGTGGGTTTTAAATGATAGGTTATTATGTTTTATTGATAAGTTATTGGGATAGGTTATTGAGTTTTGCTGATAGGTTGTCACGATAGGTTATCAAGTTTGGACGATAGGTTATCATGTTTCATCAATAGGTTATCGCAATAGGTTATCAAGTTTTGTCAATACATTATCAATACGTGATAAGTAATTATATGAAAAATTGTTATGATATGATAACTGAAGTGTGGTGTATGTTAATATGATGTGCTATATTAGAGTGATAAACTATTATGTGGTTATATGTGTTACATGACATGATATGAGGTACAAGTATGGCATGATGCCATGTGGCGAAGATTGTTGCATATTGCATGTGCATCACACTTGATTAATGAGAAAGAAAGAAAATGGAAATCTTGTGGTGTTATTGGATGTGCTTGTCCTAGGTAATGTTATTTAATATCAATGGCAATGTATTATGTGTGTGCTCCTTGGAAATAGTCGCTATACATGTGTTATGTTCCTTGTTCATGGTCGATGCGTGAGAACATCCCGAGCCTCTGAGATGAGATATGCGGTGGTTCTTGGACATGCAAGGAAGTACGTCAAGACAAGTCTCTTTCTTGGTCTCAGTGCGATACTGAGACATATTGTTCCCAAATCAAGTTTGGTACTAGATCGGTGATTATGTCATGACGGGTCGGTCCTTTCTTGATCTTGGTGCGATACTGCGACATATCATTCTCGAACCAAGTTCGGTACTAGATTGGTGATCATGTCATGATGGGTTGGTACTTTCTTGGTCTCGGTGCGATATTGAGCCTATTATTTCTGATCCGAATTGGACTTAGGCTGGTGCTCAACTTAATGAGTCAAACCATAGATTCTCATTTCATGCTCGGCATATTTTATTGAAGTACTTTTGATAGGTCATGAGGCACACTTCGCTTGGCACGACATTGAGGCATTCATACTTAGCTAATGAGAAAGATAACAAAGGGTGTGAGTGATGATGTGCTTGTGTGATCACATAATGACTTTGATGCATTTATGTGGGGTAATGGTTTCGTTCTTATGCGTTTACGTGGGACGGTGTCTAATTAAGTTCGGATGCCCCTAAGTCAATAGGATGCCATTCGCAGATGGATTTCTGAACGAAACTCCTTACATGAATGTTGTCTTGATGCTTTTACGTGAGACGATGCCCTACTTGATGGGGCGAGACAATGCTCAGTTATGTAGGAAGACTGCCGACCTTCATGTTGGCGTTGGCCCAGAGCGGTTGTAATAATATGAAATCATGGTCTTGAGGGTAGCATGGTAGTATGAGATGCCATGCGATTCTCTAGACGCCACATGTGCGAAGTGCATGAGTACTAATGCATGTTCTAAGAATGATGATATGACTTGCACCTGTGTGGCACAGAGATATAAGAGTTACATGAGAATGACATTTGATTATGTCTGAATTGTTAAAATGACATTTGTGGGAAAGTATGAGACATTGCATGTTCTTACTTTTGCCTCGTAAGTATGTGAATTAGTGAGATTCGTATACGTGCTTATGTCATGAGGGCTTGGGAAGGTGAGATAACCGTTCTTGTTTATAGTTAAGGCAAATCAGGAGTTGCTTTGCTATTGATCTGCCATCGATAGATAACTTATACATTTAAGGCGACTTTGAGATTGAATTACCTCCCCACGTGAGGATTAAGGAGCGAATTACCTCCCCACATGAGGATTAAGGAGCTTACTTGCTAAGTTTTATCTCGTCGTGGTGGTTTAAATGTTTTATAGGCCCTAAGCATCTCTGAGCCGTACCGCTACGTTCATTTTAGGGTGCTTATGGATTAGGACACCGGGTGACCCCCTATCCGGCTGAGGGCACGAACACTATATACGAGAAGTATGTGATGACCATTTGGGTGGATGAGGGATTGCTTAACCTTGTGCCCCATAGGTTTGAAGCTCGAAACTTTTGGTTTAAAGGGGAGCGTTAGCGTGGCATCCTGAATTTTCAATCCCATATCGATTATATGAAATAGGCCTTTCGTCAACGAGCCTATGGTCCTTTTTCTTTGAGCTGATCACTCACGAGTTAACTAACCTATTAGGTGAAGCTGTTAAGGGATATAAACGCGGCCAACTTGAGAATTCAATCGGCAAGAGTCAATATGACACGTTATAATTGATTTGTGATTGGATATAGGTCGATTTGACAGAATCATGTAATTGAATTGCGGGTGATTCTACATGATTACAAAATTTGAATCAAATGGCACTAACTTGATTTTTTGTCGATTTTATACCCAGTGTCCATAATTGAAACCTTGCGATTTTTACGACAACCAAACGTCGCCTACGAGTTGGAGATGCACAAACGTGGATAAAAAATTATCGATCACGAGTCAAACGTGCTAAAATCCCTAAAAGCTACCTTGTAGGTTAGGTCGTGCTAAAATAGCGTCTAGTCAATTTTAACCACGGAATTAAACTCGATTTCGAGAATCGAATGTTCGAGCATGTCACGATTTATTTTTAGGACCTCGGCTCATATTTTGAAGAAATTTTGTCGAGCCTGGAAAGTTGCGGAAAATTCAAATTTGGCAAATTTAATTGGAGGGAAATTCGTATGGCTACTGAAGGGAGGCTATTTGGCTGCCAAATTGCCTTTGTTTGGTGAAGAAATGGAAGAAAATCACCCATTGGATGAAGCTTTGACAAAATGGGCTGAAGACCTTTGTGCCGAAGCACTTGAATGCTAGATATTTCACCTTGGCTTCCTATTGGCTAGCTAGTGGACTTTCCTTCCCCCTTGTCCCCCTCCCATGTGTGAAATCCCCTTGGCCGAACCCCATCTGCTTCTTTTTCCTCAGTTTTTCTTCTTCTTCTTCTCCATTCTCATCCCCTTGAAACTGCAAGCTACCAGCAGTCCAGCCGAGCTTCGTGTGTTCACCGATTCTGTCGCTTGCCTGGCCGTCCGCCTACCGCCACATCACCAGCCCAGCCGCGCCCCTGACCGTCCCGCTAGCCCCTGCTCGACCCTCTACCATCCTTGCATCCGCTTGGCCGTTCGCTTGGCTAGCAGCAACCGCTCAACCATCGCTCATCGTTGCCTTAGCTCGTTTGTCCCTTTGCTCGCACCACTAGCTGCTGTCTTGACCTTGCCATCCACTTGCCAGCTCCGTTCCAGCTTAGGTCCCTTCAGCTCAGCATAAAACCGAAACCACCAGCCAAGCCGTGAGGCTTGTTTGGCCTTTTTCAGCCTATTTCGGCCCTCCATTGGAGACGCCGTAGGTTCGGGTCTTGGTTGCCTTCGTGCCACCATCGCTGTGAACCCGTTGCCTCGCTAATCCGGTGAGTTAACGCCCAAATCTTGAATTAGGAAGTTAATTGCACTTAGGGGGATTAATTTAGTCTTAATTAGGATTAAGGTTAATTTAGTTAGTGTAACTAGTAGTTAGTTAGTTTAGTAAGTTGAACTAGATAGTTAAATTAGTTAGGTGGTTAGTTAGGATATTTAGTTAGATTAATTAGATTAATGTAGTTAGCCTAGTTAGATTAGTTTAGTTAGCTCAATTAGGTTAGTTCGGTTAGTTTAATTAAGTTAATTAAGTGAATTAGATTAATTAATTTGCAATTTATTTAATTAATTTTAATTAGTGCAAATTGTACCGAGATAGCCGGTTAGTGGAATTTACATTGATTGTCATGGTTGAATTGGTTTGTAAAAATGATTGCGAAAAAAGCAATTGGGTCCTTAGTGATGATTTTTGAATAATTATTACCAAAAATTGATTTATGGTATTTAATTAGAAAAATACTAGGTGTCGGGTTTTGATGCCAAAAATATTTTATGTATTATATAAAACCGTTGGACTTTGAAATGAGAGCGTACCGTGTTTAAAGGTGTGACCACGTACAATTATTTTACTGGGATGATTTTTAATATGAAGAAAATTGGCCAAGTCAATTATTTGAAATATGAGGTATTTGAGTGCAAAGTACGATGTTCATGGCCGAATATGAATGTGCGTGTGATCACTATCGAAACCCGTCCTGATGTGTTCATGTGGGACAATGCTCGATTAAGTTTGGATGCCCCAAATCAACGGATGCCGGTCGTAGTGGAGGTTGCGCCGATGCTCCTTTATGGAATGCCATCTAGATGTAGACGTTGCCATGCCTGACGGAGCGGGACGACACCCGGTTATGCTGGATGACCGCCGATTGTTAAGTTGGCCGTGGCCATTGGGTCATAAATAACCAGGACATGCTTGAGTGATTGAGATAGCCGCGTCTAATTATGGGACAAAATTTTGTGGCACGGAATGTGATGTGTCATAATAGTTTGGCCTTATAAATGGGACCCCTGTAATTGTTTGAGAATGAATTGATGTGTTCCAGTTATTGATTACACCTGTTGCGTTGATAAACGTATATGTGATGTATTAATGTGTAGGGAGGTATTGAGACGAGGTAAGTCTGTGTGTGATGCTTGTTTAGGTTATCTCTGAGTAAATTCTCGTTCTAATCGAGGTTTTGGGTGTAGACTCGCTGAGATTTTTCTCTCACCCCGTCGTGGTTAACCTTTTTTTAGGTCATTAGATGGAGGTACGTCACGTCCGTTTTGGGTGTCCACGAGAGATGGAGACCGAGACTACCCTTCTCCCCATCCACGGGATCACCTGAACCTGTGAGCTTGTGGTGACCACTATTTAGGTTGATGAGAGCTTACCTCACTTGGTACCTCATCGCTTCAAAGTGTGGTTCCTTAACAAGCCTAACGGGGTTCGAGAGGGTCCTTTGTAGGGTTTTGATGGGCTTGCCGTTGAAACCGAGTATGAGGAAGTACTTCACCCATGTATGATATCGATATACTGAATGATATTGTGGAGAACTTAGGGCCCGAGGCTGAAGGGCCCAATGCAGAGGTAATTGATCCTTTGGACATCAACATCCCAGATGGTGTTGTAGTGAATTTAGAGCCCGAGGCGAAAAGGTCTAAAGTGTAGGTGGCCCAGTAGTTTCTTTTTGAGTCAGTCTTATGTATATAGACTTGTAGGGCTAACCTCAGTTTGTTTATAAAGTAGGGTTTGTGTTAATTGATTGTCCTACTTCTACTATCCCTATGTTTGATTGTTGTTTGGGGTTTATGAGTTCGCTTCCACATGTGCATAAAATGAATGGGTCGGCGACATGTCCTGGGAATGTCGCAATTTCAGTTGACCATCGAGGGATGTGCACACGCTCGAGGTTCAGGGTGTGACAGTTAGGGCCTTCTCCGAGGATTTGGTGGACTATTAAGTGAGGGATCCAAGGGTGTTAGTTGGGGCCTTATTCGAGGATAGGGATACCCTCGATGGTGATGTCATTAACCTTGAGGTGGATCTAGATTCGGAGTTGCACACTGGGCCAAAGCTAGGGCTTTATAACCTAGATGCATAAGGGATACTACTCTTTTGAAGTCACCTCATCACATAGAGGTGCTAGGCCAATCCCAAAACCTTTTTTGGAAGCGTGTGTATGGCTAAACTTCGAGGGTGTAATTAAAGTTAATTTGTATTGGCTGATGGATGTGTTTATGAAAGATTTTGTTGATGTGTTCCCAACTATCTGTGTTTGTTGGTTGGGTGAATTGTGTTTGTTTTCCCTTGCGTATATATAATCGATAATATAAATGGGTTGGTGATGCCTCCTAGGACGTCAAAAGCAAATGACCTAAGTGAAAGCGATAGTGCAGGTTGTCGTGAGCCTGGAGTAGGTCGGGGCGTGGCAACAAGTTTCTTGGTATTTTGGAGAGTTGGAAGCATGTGTCTACATGACAATCATCGAAATGATGAGCGGCAATTAGTTTTGCTATCCAAACATGTGATTGTTACATGTTAGGGATTTAAGTTGCATTATTTATCTAATGGTAAAGAAATATTCATTCATCGTCCAATTTATATGAATAAGTCCATAAGACCGGTTAGGACTAAACCTATTTTTAAGGGGTTAAGAATATATATGACAAGTTTACAGTTATACCGAATTTTTAAAAAGTTCCTGGTTGATCAATCATTGAGAGGATATTAATTATTCAATTGAAACAACTATATTTTCAAGCTTCACCATTGAGTATTGGATACTTTAAGGGATGACAAGTCACAAGTCATTGGGCATTGGGATATCTAAACTAGAACATCGGTGTTTGTCTCAGACAAGTTCACCTAATGTGACATCCATAGAATGATTAACAACATGGAAGCTTTTTGCGAGGTCAATGACTAATTGTTTGTGCTTTGGTCTTGTATAAGATCCATAGACCTGAGGCATGATGTTGACTTGTATGTTGGATCACTGTGGTTCACAAGTGCACATATTGATGCCTCATTGAACCATCTTTGTACTTGATGGTCACAATTTATTCACATATGAGGTACATGCATGCATAATATGGAATTCGTTTTCTTGTTATATATATATATATACAAGATAAAAGATTGATATCTTATACGATCTAATGGTGACATTGTATTGAAATCTTGGCTAGGGTTGTGATTGAAAATGAATGGTTCATTTCTCGAAGCATACATGTCAATTAGATTTGGGCTATGATCGAATTAGCGGCTTGACAAATAATTCCATGATCTTTATTTGATCGGGGTATGGTGAGATAGAAGGATCAAATTACACAATTGCCAAAGCTGACAAGTTCATTATGTTCTTGCAAAATTTCACATTGTCTAAGTAGTCATGACATATTGCTAGATGTCACTTATGTTGGCGACTAACAATACAACCCCTAAAGGGGGGATGAATAGGTTGTTTTTGAAATTTGACGATCTTTCGCATAAATTAGCTAATCACTAAATAAAGATAAGGTCAACGTAATGTTTAAAAAAGCGGTGAAGAACTTGCAAGCTAAAATGAGTAAACAGATGAAAACATCAGAACATAGAAAATGGTAGAAGTACACCTCAAGTGTCATAACTTGGTACAGAAGAATACTTAAGTGTCAAAATCGGAGCAAAATGGATCACTTAAGTACCACTCCGACCAAAATTTAGCCAAAATGTCGACGTGGCGATTTCCGACAAAGGAAGTGCAAAACGACACTGTTTTGCATGCTAATATGACTAAACAATACAAAAACGACGTCGTTTTGATGTTGACGTTGTAAAAAAATTAATTTAAAAATTAATTAAATTTAATTTAAAACTAAACTTATTTAAAACATTTTAAAATAAATAAAAATATTAAAAAACTAAAAAACTAAAAATTTAAAAATAAAATAAAAATATTAAAAAACTATTTAAAAAAACTAAACTTATTTAAAACATTTAAAAATAAAATAAAAATATTAAAAACTATTAAAAAAAACTAAACTTATTTATAACATTTTAAAATAAAATAAAATAATTAAAAAAACTAAAAAAATTAAAAAATTATTAAAAAAGATAAAAATTTAAAAGATTTAAAAATAAACTAAAATATTAAAAAAAACTAAATTAAAAAAATATTTTTTTAAAAAAGGGGGGTCGGGCCCTTCGGCAGCGTCGACAAAGGGCTTAGCTCTCAGCCACTTGCCCACTTTTTTTTTTTAAAATTTTTTTAAATAAGTTTACTTTTAAATGTTTTAAATTTTTAGTTTTTAAAATTTTTATTTTATTTTTAAATTTTTTAAATAAATTTAGTTAATTTTATATTAATTTTTTTAACACATTAGCACCAAAGCGACTTCATTTTTGTATTATCTAGCCTTGTTAGCATGCAAAATGGCGTTGTTTTGCACTTCCTTCGCCAGGAAATTGCCATGTCGGCATTTTAACTGGAGTGACACTTAAGTGATCCATTTTACTCCAATTTTGACACTTAAGTGTCACTTTTCAAACTTTTAGCATTTAAGTGTCTCTCTATGTCAAGTTTTGGCACTTGGGGTGTACTTCTGCCATTTTCTACGTGCTGATGTTTTCATTTGTTTACTCATATTAGCTTGCAGTTGTTTCACCACTTTTTTAAACATTATGTTGACTTGATCTTTATTTAGTGATTAGCTAATTTCCGCAAAAGATCGTCAAATTTCGAAAACAACCTATTCATCCCCCCTTTAGGTTGTATTTTTTTTATCACCAACATAAGTGACATCTAGCAATATGTCATGACTACTTAGGCAATGTGAAATTTTGCAAGAACATAATGAACTTGTCAGCTTTGGCAGTTGTGTAATTCAATCCTTCTGTCTCACCATGCCTCGATCAAATAAAGGCCATGGAATTATTTGTCAAGCCACTAATTTGATCATAGCCCAAATCTAATTGACATGTATGCTTCGAGACATAAACCATTCATTTTCAATCACAGCCCTGGCCAAGATTTCAATACAATGTCACCATTAGATCGTATAAGATATCAATCTTTTATCTTGTGTGTGTGTGTGTGTGTATATATATATAGATAAAACAAGAAAATGGATTCCATATTATGCATGCATGTACCTCATATGTGAATAAATTGTGACCATCAAGTACAGAGATGGTTCGATGATGCATCAATATGTGCACTTGTGAACCACCGTGTCAAGTTTTGGCATTCCAAGTGTCCGTACCTCCATAGAAAATTATAATTGTTCGGCTTTATCCTTAAGCCTACATCCACTTTTCAGACTAATAGCCTCAATGCGGGCTAGATTCCACTAGTAATATGCTTAGAAAGTTACAATTGGCTTGCACTTATCGTTTGCAAGATAGATATCTTTATCAAGACTTAGTTGTAGGTTTTACTCTTGTACACTTAATCCTTTGTGGAATTACTAAACAGCACGAATATTAAAATAGTACAACAGAGTGCATATAGCCAAGAAAAATAGCAGGACGTAAGCTTCTTGATAAAGTACCACTCTCTCTCTTATGGCTTTGAAGTCTTCCCTTTTATAGCCACCTTTAAACTATATGTTGAAGATGGATTGGAGAAGCATATAGTCATTGGAGAGTTTCTATTGAGCTGTTGTTCATGGATGGAACCGCCCATACAATTGTTTTCCTTGAACTTCTGCAGACTACCAAAAATGGCAATTGTAGATGTTTTCTCGCTGTAGTCTCTAACAGATCTACCAGATGACCTAGCTTTTTGCTACATGTTTTATTTGGATTCTGCTATTGTGCGAATTCAGGACCACAGCGGTTACTTAGCTGACCTAACGGACATCATCAGATGTACTTGGTTGTTAAAACACCATCTACCCGATCTTTATAACTTCGATACAAACATTATTGATTGTTGATCTTTTAGATTGACTGATATTGTTTGCCATCTCAAGACATTTTGTGAACTTCTTTCCAATGAATCATATAATGGATATTGCACAATCTTTTGGTCCAAACATTTTTATAAACCATACTAAATATTATACTAAAGATATCGTGGACATCATCAAAATCACTCGAATATGTTTTTTCAATAATCTCCCAATTTTTTATGACGACAAAAATGTCCCACAGATGTGAAAAAATAGTAAGTATTGTTTGAAAGAATTTGCAAAAACTAAATCAGGTCTCCTCAAAATGTTTTGCAATAAATTTGGAGACATGAACTTAGTTGATCTTTATGAAATGGAAGATTGTAGCACAAATATTTTCTAGCCAGAGTGTGCCACCAAATATATGGAATTCAAAATATGACAGTTGAATGCTCCCCTGTTTTGATGATACACTCGAATGCTCCCCTTATTTTGAAGAGCAATTCCTAGTGACTTAGCATACTTGCTGTTAGTGAGATTTGTCAAGAATGAACAAGCAAATATTTATGCCAAGTTATCATGAGCAAACATTACGAGTAGATACTATCAATAAATATTAGCAGAATATTAGCGAGAGCAAACATTTTGAGCAGATATTATCAGATATTTCACATCAAGTCAACTTTCCCTCCTTTTGTCATCAATCAAAAAGATATGAAGAAAATTCAGCTTCATTGATGGCAAATCATAGGTTAATACATAAGATCATTAGATATGATTGTGACCTAAACAGTAAAAAGCAAAATAGTAGCATACAAAGATTTGAAAATATTTAGGTGCGAGGGCGTTTGCATTACTACAAGGAAAGGGAGTTCAGGTTTTGTGGTCTCAAGGTATGAATGGACAGGGTTGTAGCAATCCAAGCTTAGGAGAGTGTGCTCAATCTCCACCATATATCAATTTAGAGACAAGATGGTGGTTTTGATCTCCTGAACATTTGCTTGAAGTTGATTAAGGCTGGCAAGAGAGGTAGAGACGTCCGTAGTCGGAGATGGTGATCTTTCTGGCCTTGGTGGACGAAGAACCTTGGGTGGTGCTAGTGCCTTAGCATGCTTCTTCTTGTTTGTTTGGCCGGTTCAGCGAGTCTCTCTTTGATCTTTGCCACATCTTTCCTATCATCTCCTTGTCCAATGGGGATGATTTCTCCTCTATGGTTGACCCATCCTTCTTGAGTCATTCTCAACATCATTTTGTTCAAGGTCTTCTTCCCGATCTTAAAGTTCAGCATGTCAAGTGGTGCAGCATCATAGAAATCAATCTTCAGGTGTTTGAAGATGCGTATGATGAGAGCACTATAAGACTATTCACCGATCTTTCTTTTTGTCATTTGATACATGTGGATAAAGATCATGCACAAGAAGGAGAACTCATCGATTTTTTTAAGAATCACCCAAATAACTCTTACCTCATAATGAGATATGTCGTTGGTAGAAGATCTTTTAGGACGGAGGCACAAAGTCAAGATCTTTTGAATAAAATTCATTTTGAGAAGGAGAAGGCTTAGTGGCACAATTTCTCTAGAACTTCGAGAGAAATTGGGAGTTTCCAACCCAAAGTATTAGGCCTCATCAAGCTCTACAGGAATTTTCTTGAAAACATTGTATTCAGCATGAATGATCTCAGCAAGTTCATCCAAAGTCACAACATAATTTTTTATTATTTTTTATTTACTTTGAAAAGTGAAGATGAATGAGTCTCTGCTTGGAAAGTACATGTTTGAGTAACACATTACCACTAGGACAGGATGAATCTCTGCTTTCATAGAACATAAGAATTTGAGTTTAAGGGTTTCGAAAAGCTTAGATAGAAAAATGCCTTAATTGTCAAGAAAGTCAAAATCAACAAAGCAGTGGGGAATAATTCCTCGTTCGCCAAAGGCATTGTTGGCATTTTCATGCTCTTGAGAAAGAAACATTTTAGAAAATTTTTTTCATCCTTTTCAAAATTGATAGTGGGTTCAAAATTTTGAAATACCAGGTCATTATCATCTTCATGAAGTTTGTCTCCTAGGGCTTCCTCAGTTTTTGTTTTAGCTTTACTTCCTTCATGTTGAGTGATGGTCGGTTTCGGGATTACTTTGGGTTCTTCAATGACTTGTTTGCCTTTGTCCTTTGTAATGGCATGCTTTGAAGACTTTGCAGCTGAATTAAAGATTGAAGTAGGTTTAGATTCAATGACTGAAGTAACAATTTGAAGTGAGTTCAAAATCAATTGTCACATTAATGATCTGAAGTAAGTTCAGAATCAATGGTCGTATGAATGATTTGAAGTAAGTTCAAAATTAATGGCCGCATTAATGATTTGAAGTGAGTTCAAAATAAATAGCCAAATTAATTTTTGAAACGGTTTCAGACTTAATGGTTAAATTAATGATTTGAAATGGTTTTAGATATAATGGTCACATTAATGATTTGAAATAGTTTTAGATTCAAATAACCATTAATATTTTGAAACGGTTTTCAAATGTAACAGTCAAATTAAAGTTTTGTAACAGTTACAAAATAATGCCTAGAATAATGGTCTATAACGATTATAGAATTAATGCCTGAATTAGTACTTGAAATAGTCACAGAACTTACATCCCTTAGACGTTATGATTGAATCAATTCTCTCAAACAATTTTGGAGTTAATGAGCCAAATTAAATATGATCTAGGACTGGCTATAAAAGGTGATTGAGAAAGCAAATCAAAGGATGATCGACAATGGTCAAGTGATGATAGCGATCAATCAAATAGTCACACACAAGAGTAATGCTAGCATCTCCAGTTTCTACAAACCATGCGTTGTTGGAGAAACATCTTTAAGTGAATTTGATGATGTCCAAACTATCCTTAGTATAATGTTTACTATGGTGTATGCAGATGTTTGGACCAAAGTACTATGCAATATCCATGGTGTGATTCATTAGAAAGAAGTTCGCAAAATGTCCTAATATGGCAAATAGTACCAGTCAACCTAAAATATCAGCAGTTGATAATGTTTGTGTCAAAGCTATAAAGCTTAAGTAGATGATGCTATGACAACCAAGTGCATTTGATGATGTTCATTGGATTAGCTAAGTAGCCATTATGGTCTTGCGTTAGCATAATAGCAAAATCCAAATTAGACGTGTAGTAGGGTAGGCAAGTCATCTAACAGGTCTATCGGAGATTTCAACAAGAATACATCAGTAGTTGCCATTTTTGGTAGTCTGCAGAAGTTCAAGGAAAAGAACTATATGGGCGGTTCCATCCATGAATAGTAGTTCAATGGAAACTCTCCAACCCATCTTCAACGAATAGATTAAAGGTAGCCATAAAAGGGAAGACCTCAAAAGCCATAAGAAAGAGAGTAATGCTTCAAAGATCAAGAACCTTTCGTCCTGCTGTTTTTCTTGGCTATATGCTCTCTGTTGTACTGTTTTAATATTCGTGTTGTTTAGTAATTGTGCAAAGGATTAAGTGTACTAGAGTTAGACCTACAGCTGAGTCTTGATAGAGATATCAATCTTGCAAAGGATAAGTACAAGCCAAATGTAACTTTGCAAGCAAATTACTAGTGGAATCTAGCTCGCATTGGGGTTGTTAGTTTATAGAGTGAACGTAGGCTTGTGGATAAAGTCAAACCATTATAATTATAAATGTGCTGCTATTTTAATCTATTTACTCATATTAGCACATAGTTGCTTCACTACTTTTTTAAACATTACATTGACTTGATCTTTACTTAGCGATTAGTTAATTTCCATGAGAGATCATCAAATTTCAAAAACAACTTATTCACCCCCTCTAGATTGTATTGTTAGCCACCAACAATTGGTATCAAAGCTCTATTGCTCGTTATTTGACATGTATTTCTTCTAAGTATAAAGATCCTCTCTTATGGCTAACCTTGGCAACTTCTTTATTAACGATTCTCAAGCTCCCAATAAGCCATCGTACTTTGATGGAAGCAACTATGACTACTGGAAGCAAAGAATGCAATCACAAATTGAAGCCGCAGATCTGGATATGTGGGATGTAATTGCAAATGGTGTAGAAGTACTAGCTCTTGCACGAGTTTCTGCTTGCCAAGATGGTCAAGAAGCAATCGCTATCAATAATAAGGAAGAAGCTCGAAAAAAGCTACTCTTGATGCCAAAGCCAAACATCTCCTATATTATGCTTTATCACCATTTGAGTTTAATAGAATTTCTTCTTGTGATACAATTAAGGAAATTTGGGATTGCATCATGTTGACATTTGAAGGAGTAGAAAGAGTGAAAGAAACAAAGCTAAACATCCTGCTTGGGAATTTTGAGCTATTCAAAATGAAGTTCGATGAAGTAGTAACACAAATGTTCACGAGATTCATTAAGATAGTGAATGGTCCTGCCCTTCAAGGAAAAGTTTATACTGATGCTGAAAAGGTGGACAAGTTGTTACGAGCCTTACCCAAGGAATGGAGTACCATGAAGACCTCATTGCGAGAAACAATGAGGATTCAATCAATCACAACAGATGAGTTGATAGAAACCTTCATGTCCTATGAAGTTGAGCTTCAAAATGAGGAAAGCAACTCAAAAAGTAAGAAAAATGATTGTATTTAAAGCTAATCATGATGATGCAAGTGGAGAAATATCCTTAGAAGAAGAAGAAATCGATGAAGATATGGCACTGTTAACAAAAAGGTTCAAGACTTTTATGAAGAAATGAGGAAACTACAAATGAAAAAGATCATCTAATCATTCAGACAACAAAAAGTCTTATAGGAACAAAGAGAAATCCAAAGGCAAGTATATCGTATGCTATGAATACAAGAAATTAGAACACACAAAACTAGATTGCCCATCTATCAAAAAAAAAAAAAAAAAAGAAAGAAAGAAAGGAAAGTTTGAAAAGAAGAAAAAGGCACTGAAAGCATAAACATTAAGTGACACTGAATGTGAGTCAAGCTATGAAGAGGAAGCAAATATTTATCTCATGACCGAATCAGAATTAGAGGAAGAAGATGATGTGAAAGATTCCAAACTATCTTATGAAGAATTACAAGATTTCCTAAGGGAAATGTTTGAAGAACACCAAAAAGCCTCTATAAGAATTTTTGTCTTGAAAAAGGAAGTTTATGATCTTACAAATGAAAACTTCGCTAGCAAAGTTCTTATTGATGAGCTCAAGAAGGAACTTGACCTTCGAGTGATTGGAGTAAAACTTCCTCACTACAACAAGAGTAGTTTGGGACGTGATGGAAATGAAGATGAGAATAATCCATTTCCAAAAACAAAAGATAGGTTAAAGCACAAACCTCCTATACATTACCATAAGTCTTGTTTTGATAAACAAATTACAAGAGCTACTAGCAAGAGATTTCCTAAGTGCTCAAACTGTGATAGATGTTGTCATTTCAAAATTAACTATTCGAAACAACAGAAGAAATCTAGGAAGATTGGCTGATCTTTTGGCCTTGAATCAAACCTAACACATGGGACCCAAATTTATGTGGGTACTAAAGAAAAGATGTGATTTTGTTTCATTACAGGTTATCTTGAAGAAAAATAAGTGGTACCTAGACAGCAGGTGTTCTAGATACATGACAAGAGACAGCACCAAATTTGTAACACTTATCACCATAGATGGAGAAATAGTTACTTTCGGAGGAAAAGATAAAAATCATCAGCAAAGGAAACATCAAGTTAGGAAATTTGATCGTTCAGTATGTCTCACTCTTCAAAGGATTGAAGCATAATCTCATAAGCATTAGTCAGTTATGTGATAAAGGATACAAAATAAACTTTGAAAAAGGTTAGTGCATCAGCACTAGCAAGGACTACTCTCAAACATTCACTAGAAGTATGGCAATATCTACCTACTTAATATCAACTTTGAAGAATCTTATTGCCTAATGTCTATCAAGGAAGAATGTGATCTATGGCATAAGAAATGGCAATATCTACCTACTTAATATCAACTTTAAAGAATCTTATTGCCTAATGTCTATCAAGGAAGAATGTGATATATGGCATAAGAAATTAGGTCATATCAATGCGAAAGCTAATTCACAAAATATCTTCCAAAATCCTTGTCCGTGGATTAGCAAAAATCAACTACAACAAATGTGATTCTTGCACAGCCCGTACATTGGGAAAGCAAGTAAAAAACTCTTTCAAATCAACAAACACTATTGCAACTTGCAGCCATTGCATATGGACCTATTTTGACCTACACAAATAGCAAGTCTAAGTGGAAGAATTTATTTTCTTGTAGTGGTTGATGATTTCTTAAATTCACATAAGTAATGTTCTATCATATAAAAATGAAGCATTCATTCTTTTGAGAAATTTGCACGACAAGTTTAGAATGAAAAGGGATATGGCATCACCACTATCAGAATTGATTGTGAAGGAGATTTGACAATCAAAGCTTTTATGAGTATTGTAATGAAAATGGAGTGGAGCACAAATTTTCCACTGCCTATACTCCTCAACAAAATAGGATAATAGAAAGAAGGAATCAATCACTTCAAGAAATAGCTAGAACCATGATGATCGAAGGTGGAGTTCCCACTTATTTCTAGGTTGAAGCTGTTGCCACCACATATTACACACTCAATAAAGTATTGCTAAAACCCATGGTAAAAAAAAACTCCATATGAAATTTTCAAAGGAAGAAAGCCTACTATGCATTACATCTATATATTTGGATGCAAATGTTTCATTCTCAATAATGTAAACGATGACATTGGGAAGTTCGATGCAAAAGCAAGTAAAGGCATTTTCCTTGGATGCTCAACTACTAGCAAAGCTTGTCGTGTTTTCAACAAAGATTTGAAGGCAACAGAAGTGTCCATAAATTTGAAGTTCAAAGATGATCAAAAGGGAATGCAAGTTGATGACTGTGAAGACACCATACAAATATTTGCACCAATCACATACATACAACAACAAATGCAACCATTAGCAAATCTTTCAAATCAGGGACAAAGTTCAAAAAACTGAAGATTCAAATCTGAGCATCCCAAAGAACATATTATTGGGAAAGTAGATGAAGGAATCAAAATTTGGTCATCTCTCAAAAACATGCTAAATTCCTTG
Source organism: Eucalyptus cladocalyx (assembly GCA_017140615.1). Taxonomy (NCBI): domain Eukaryota; kingdom Viridiplantae; phylum Streptophyta; class Magnoliopsida; order Myrtales; family Myrtaceae; genus Eucalyptus; species Eucalyptus cladocalyx. The sequence continues at coordinate 12,418,780 of CM029524.1, read as the reverse complement.
GCTCTCAATTGGAACCTAAAGGAATTGAAGATGCCATCAAGGTCAATGACATTTGGGAATTAGTCGCCGAACCAAACAGTAGTAGGAATCAAGTGGGTATTTCGAAACAAACTCAATGAGAAAGTCAAGATAATTCACAACAAAGCAAGGTTAGTTGCTAAAGGATATCTATAGGAAGAATATATTGATTTTGATGAAACTTATGCTCTTGTTGCTAGATTAGAAGCTATACATTTGTTACTAGCATATGCATGTTTCCACAATTTTATATTATATCAAATGGATGTCAAAAGTGTGTTTCCAAATGAATATATCAAAGACAAAGTGTATGTTGAGCAACCTCTAGGTTTTGAAGCACCAGGAAAATCAGGTGGTATCTCTCAACTCAAAAAGACGGTCCATAGACTAAAACAAGCACCAAGAGCAGGATATGCAAGATTGAGTAATTTCTTAACTGATCATGATTTTGGAAAAGGTAAGGTAGACACTATCATCTTCATCAAAAGAAAAGGTAACGATTTGCGCATTGTTCAAATATGCATTGAAGACATAATTGTTGGAGCTATTGATGACATATTATGTAAGAAAGATGTGGACACTTGGAATACCAAAACTTGGCATGGGGGGATATTTATATGTCAAAAGTTAGGAAATGTACACTTAGGTGCTAAAATCGAAGCAAAATTGATCAATTAAATACCAATGACAAAAAAATCTAGCAAAATATTGACGTGACATTTTTATAATAAGACAAGTGCAAAATGATGTCATTTTGCATGTTGACATGGCTAGATAAGCCAAAAATGATGTCATTTTGCGTGCTAGCATGACCAGATAAACAAAAAATGACGTCATTTTGTAACATCCCGAATTTTCAATTCTACTTTCAATTGAATAAATCGGGCTTTTTATTGATGTGTCTATAGTGCTGTTCTCAGAACTGATCACTGTTGAGATAATTAGACTATATGGAGAAGTCATTAAGGAATTTTAATGCAATAGACTTGGGAATTCGACCATGAATCAATTACTTGACTATGCTTGTCTGTAGAGATCATTACGGCACAGTTAAAGTCAATTAGAAATCATAGATAGGTAGGTTCGACAGAGATGTGTGGCTAAACGTGGGTGATTCTACTAAATTACAAAATTCTCGTCGATTGGTACTAGACTGATTTTTCTATCGTTGTGATACCATGTGTCCGTATTTGAAACCTCGAGATTTTCACAACCACTGATATCGCCATTGTGTCGAAGAGGTTTATTGTGGCTTGAAGAAAATCGACCACGGGTTAGTTGCACCAAAAATTTCTGAAAACTACCCAATAGCCTAAGTCACGCTAAAATCACGCCAAATTGAAATTAACCGTGAATTTGAATCCGATTTTAGAAATTGAAAATTCTGTTATGTCACAGTCATTTTAGAAACGTTGACTCTGTCTCCGAAGAATTTTTTGCAAACCGAGATTTTGGCGGAAAAAGTCAATATAAGGCCGTTTTCGACCGGGAATTTTCGAGGACCGTTTTTTATCATGAAATTGGGATGCAAGTAAGTTCTATTGGCAAGGAAAAATGCCAATTTGATCGTGAGCTCGATAATGGAATTTATAGAAGCCAAAATGAATTGATTTGAAGAGGAATTGAATGGGAATTGAAGCAATTCCAACCAAAATTCGTGTGCCCCTTTGGACCCAACTCTTTGGACCACTTTAAGCTTTTAGAAGAGGGCTTGGCTACTGGAAATTGCAGAGGAATCCAGCTGGGCTTAGTGGGCCAAGGTTGAGGGGACAGAGATGAGGAAGAGACCATTGGTGTTCCCCTCTAGCCTAACCGGTCCCCCTCCCTCCTCCCTCTGCCCGTCGATGCCATCCTCTCCCTCCATCCAGTTGTGCGAAGACCACCATAAACCCAGAAAAACAGAGCAGCTCACCTTCTCCTTCCATCAACCGTTGAGCAACCTAGTCAGACCGTTGTTGTGCGCCACCGGAGCCACCACTCGCCCATCACGCGTTTGCTAGCCCCACAACCGTCTAGCCTCATCCTGTTGTTGTGCCACCTAGTTCGGAGCGCCTTAAGCTCTGTTGGGTCAACCGGAGCCTGTTCAGCCACCACCTGCTATCGAGAAGCTCCGCCACAGACCGCTTGACCTCGCTGCATCGTCGCCGTCCAATCTCCCCGCTTTAAGCCAACCGATCTAGCTTTTCCTGGCCCCGAATAGAACCGAAGCCGTGGGTATTTCCAGCCGTTGTTGGCTCGTTTTCAAGCCTTTCCCGACCCTGAAAGGCATCCCTGCTTTGGAGTGTCTCGACCCTCACCACGTCCCCGTCGTTTTGATCAAAGTGGATCCTTAATCAAGTGAGTTTAATTCACTAATCTTTGCTTAGTAAGTTAATGACGTTTAAGGGTTGATTAGTTTAGACTAAGTATGGATAAGGTGGATAGTTATAATAGATTAGCAATTTAATTAATTGTTATTGCATGTTAGGTGGTTAGAGTAGTGTAATTAGAGCCTAGACAAGCTTTAGTATTTATCTAGAGTGATTCAGAAATTTTCCAAACCTGTCTTAGCTTTTAATTAGGTATTACAAGCCTAAGTGTGCATTTTTTAGTATTTAATAATTAATTTTCGTAATTAATTAATTATTTATTTATTTTTCCGGAAATTAGATCGAGATAACCGGTGACCGGAATTTTGTGTAGATTTCAATGTGTAATCTATTTATTTAATTGACTATTAGTTTGTGCAATTTGAGTGTGATTTGTGATTTTGGGTATTTATCCCAAAAATTTATAATGTTGGTAAATTACCGGGCATTGGTTTACAACGTCAAAATTGTGTTTTTGGGCTATGGAAATTAGTGGGATATTCTAAAGTGGAAATATTATATTTTGGTTAAGGCCGATTGTGTATCCACACATGATAATTTTTATTGGGTATGATAAAAATGGTGATTCGGTTAGATGGTCAAGGTGTTATACTATATCAACCTACGGGCTTTGATATGTCAACTTTAGGTGAGCAGTATACCGGTATACTATATTCGCATGAGGGCCATGATATATCAGCTTTGGGTGAGCAGTATACCTTAATAGCTTCTGGTGAGCATTAGTAGTATACTATATCAGCCCACAGGCCTTGATATGTCAGCTTAAGATGAGCAATATACTTTGTGGTCAGCTTATGGTGAGCTATAATTTATTAACTTTGGATGAGCTATACTATCTATCTTCAACTTAGGGTGAATAGTCCTAGTTTGATAGGATCTTATAGATAGTATTGTGTGGTTTGACCGAGAGGTGGTCATGGTGATATGGAATTGACTGAGTCAATTGATCGATGACTTGATCTATTTTAATTCGATGATCTGATTTGTGAGTATTTGAATTAAACTAACTTGTAGGAAGGAGTGGAAGCAAAGGTAAGTCATTTGACTCGTGTTTATGCTTAGGCAGCCCTTGGGGCGTATTTTTTTCCTAGTCAGGTCTTAGGGTGTTGAACTCGCTGAGACGTTGTCTCACCCCATTATTAGATAACATTTTAGGTCCATAGATGATAGCTTCTCCTAAGCATTTTGGTCAGCCAAATAAGGTCACAGAATAGAGGTCTTACATTCTACTACATGGGAGCTCTAAGGGCTGGACCTATGAACTGGTAAGGTCCATAGTTTGGGTCGATGTGGGTCTACCCAAAAAGGTACCCCATCGATACAGATCATGGTACCGTTAAGTTTAAGATGGCTAGAGATAGGGTCCCATACTGGAATCTGAGATACCTCTATATGTGATGGAGGTTGTTTTTAGAAAAGATACAACAGATCCCTCTGGAGGTTTGGTGGTAGACGCGGTAGACCCAGATCTCAAAGATCCAGGAACTCCGGTGTACTCGGCTGTAGGCTCAAATGATAGTGAGGATATGGAGTAGGAGGAAGATTAATGGTTGTTTTCAAACCCCCCTTGTTTTGTAAACCTGATATATATCGGCTTGGTTTGTATATGACTTGTTATGATATGTATATATATGTGTGTTGGTTTTCAAAATTGTGACCTTACTTTCCTATCCCATCTTGTTGTTATCTGGGGATAATTTCTGCATGCGTATTAAAATGAATGGGTCGGCGATGCGTCTTGGGACGTTGCTATTTAATCAACCTCAGAGGGATGGGCACGCGCTCGGAGGATTGGGGTGTGACACATTTTTCCTTAGATTTGAATTTTAATATAAATATTAATTAAATTAAATTTACAACTAAATTGTTATTATTATTTTTTTTTTATAAAAAGGAAGAAGAAGAAGAAGAAGTTGCAGAAGGCATTACGCTAGGGTCGTGTAAGCCCTCGTTGTTCTACAATCTCATTTTTTAAAAAGTAATTTAGTTTTAAATTTAATTTAATTAGCATTTATATTAAAATTCAAAGAAGAGGCAAAGCAATGTCGGTTTGGATTTTCTTTGCCGTCTCAACTCTCCGACGAGCCTCGTAGGTGAGTTATATTATTAAAAAAAATGCCACGTAGGATTTCCAAGAGCCTTTGCAGAACGTGGCACTCAGATGTCCCAATTTATTTTATAAAAAAAAGTGTCACTTATGTGTATCTTTCGTAACTTTTGACACTTAAGTGTGTCCCCTTGTCAAACTTTGGCACTTATGTTGTACTTTTGCCCTATGAAAGAACTTTGCAAACATGATGAAAAGTGAGTTCAAAATGAGCTTGATCGAAGAACTAAATTTCTTTCTCATACTTCAAATCAAGCAAACTTTTGAAGACACCTTCATACATCAAGAGAAGTATGCAAAGGAAATATTAAAGAAATTTGGTCTAAAAGGATGCAAGAAAATTGAGACGCCAATGTCATGCTCTATCAAGCCAGACAAGGATGAGAAATGTAAGACCATGACTCTGAACTCTATAAAAGCATAATAGGATTATACTTAACAGCATCGAGACCTAATATTTTATTTAGCACCTGTTTATGTGCTCACTTTCAATCTAATCCAAAAGAATCCCATTTATCTATTGTCAAGCAGATCATTCGATACATTAGATCATCTCTAAAACTAAGAATCTGATATCCTAAGAATACAGATCTTACGTTGCTTGGATACTCGGACACTGAATTTGCAAATTGTAAATTTGATAGAAATAGCACATCAGGTACTTGCCAAATGTTAGGAAGTATGCTAATTTCTTGGTTCTCAAATAAACAAACTTCATTTGCTCTTTCAACTACTGAAGTCGAATATATCCTCTCAAAAGTTACTGTGCACAACTCATTTGGATGAAACAATTGTTAAGTGACTATGGAAAAAATGAGGAATGTATTCCTAATATGTACAACACAAGTGCATTTGTGTTGATATTGAGGTAAGACATAATTTTGTTAGAGATCATGTTAGCAATTGTAATGTTTGTATACAGTTTGTAGAATCAAAACATTAGCTAGTAGATATCTTCACCAAGCCGTTAGACAAGCCAACCTTTGATTATATTCGTGGTGAACTAGGGATTTGCAATGCAATTGAATAATACCTTCTAGACAATGTTTCATTTACTTGACATTGATTAAAAGATCATCTATGCTACAAAAATAAAGGTAGCGCCTTTTTTTTTTTTTTAAATGTTACCATTACAATGTATTTCTCTCTCATTTTACCGTTCTAACATGTGGTAAATCGCATCTCTGGTTGTTACATTTATTTCGACGAGATTGTTGATCTAATTTTGCTGTTCATTTAATTTATGTTTGTTCAAAACAAACTTCAAGAAAAATTACGGATAATAAAGTAAACGTTGATAGACTGTGACATCCTGAATTTCAGGTTCTGTTTTCAATCGAATGAATCAGGCTTTTCATCGGCGCGCCTATAGTTCTATTCTCTAAGCTGATCACTCACGAGATAACTAGTCTATCTGATGAAGCCGTTAAAGGATTTGAACACAATAGACTTGAGAATTTGACTAGAAATCGACTGCTCGACTGTGCTAGTTTGCAAGGGTCATTATGGCACAATTAAAGATCGATTAGAGACCAGAGATAGGTCGACTTGACTGAACCATGTGACTAAGTGTGTGTGATTTCACCTAATTGCAAAATTCTTGTCAATCGGCCCTAGACCGATTTTTCTGTCGTTTTAGTACCTTGTGTCTGCATTTGAAATCTCAAGATTTTCACGATAACTGAGAGTTGCCATTTTGTTGAAGATGTACAATGTAGCTTGAAAATAATCGACCACGAGTCAATTGCACTAAAAGTTTTTAAAAACTACCCGGTAGGTTAGGTCACGCTAAAATCGCGTCAAATTGAAATTAACCGTGAATTTGAACCCGATTTTAGAAATTGAAAGTTCTGTCATGTCACGATTTATTTTAGGGCTATCGACTCATCCTCCGAAGATTTTTCTGCAAATTGAGATTTTTGGCAAAAATTCAAAGTATGGCTATTTTTTATCGGAAAAATTAGATGACAATTTTTTATCATATTTTTGGGATGCAAGTTGGTTCTATTGGCGAGGAAAAATGTTAATTTGGTCAAGGACACATTGGTTCAATTTATAGGGACAGAATTAGACTCAATTTGAGAGAAATTGAACTCAATTTGGGAGAGTGTGTTCAAATTCGTAGGCGAAGGGTCCATGAACATTTTGGACCACTTGGGATTGGTTCTAGGGGGAAATTTGTGCACCAATTGGCTGAGCAAGTCAGCTAGTTTTGGTGGGGCCTTGCCAATGGAGATAGAGTTGAAATAGAAGACTTTGAGGCCATTGGGACCCCTAAGCCTTTAGCTATCCCCCTTTTTCAGCAGCGTTACTTTCTCCATTGTTGGCCTTTGAAGCTCAAAAAATTGCAGAGAAAATTGCCAACTTCCCCCTTGCCATCGTAAGTTGCCGCCGAGCCACGAGGACCGCAGCGTTGCCTTGGCGCCCTCGCGCAAGCCCGTCGCACACCGTCCATTATCCCTGCTCATCCCATCTATTTCGTCTCCATGTCGCTCCTCCCGACCCTCCTCAGGCCATGTCGAGCTCCTTAGACCACCGTCCAGGTCACTGGAGTAGCCATCGTTCTCGTCGTCGCCTACTGTAGCCTTGTCCGCCAGCCTTGCCATTTCTAGCCCAAGCCAGCCTTAGTTCTAGCTCTCTTAGCCCAAGGACAAAGCTGAATGCCCTCAACCCATCTGTGAAGTGTTAGGCCCGTTTCGGACCTCTTCCGGGCCTTGCTTGGCTTTGCCAACAAGAGGTTTGTCACTCGTCTTCGCGACGTTGTCGCCGTGGACTCACTGGATCGCTAAACCGGTAAGTTTACTTACTAAACTATGCTTATGGAGTTAATGATGCTTAAGGGTTGATTAGTTCAGGCTAAGTATGGTTTAAGTAATTAGTTAGAATGGATTAGCGATTTAATTATTCGTTTATGCATGTTAGGTGGTTAAAATGGCTTCATTAGAGACTAGATAAGTTGTACTATTTATCTAGATTGGTTCGGAAATTTTCTGGGCCTGTCTCGGTTTTTAATTAGGCATTTTCGGCCTAAGTTTCTATTTTTGACATTTAATTGTTTTTTGGTATTTATTTAGTTATTTATTATTTTCTGGAAATTATATCAGGATAGTCGGTGACCAGAATTTCGTGCTAATTGAAATGATATAATTGGTTTATTTAATTGAGTACTAATTTGTGCAAATTGAGTGAAATTGATGATTTTGGATATTTATTACAAAATTATGGAATTTTGATAGTTTAAATAGAAAATACCAGGCGTCAGTTTTTAACGCTGAAAATGTCTTTGTGGACTATATAATTTATTGAATTTTTTAAAAGAAAGATATTGCACGTCAGCTTGTGAGAGTAGTATACTATATCAGCCTATGAACTTGATATGTCAGCTTGTGAGAGTAGTATACCTTATCAGCGTGTGTGAGTATTGATCGTTTATTAACTTGTGAGAGCAACGATTGTATATCATCTTGTGCGAGCTACTATCTATCTTTATCAGCTTGTTCGAGCTACTATCTATCTATATCAGTTTGTGCAAGCTACCGTTTATCATATATCAGCTTGTGCGATCTATTACCGTCTATACTTCAGCTTATGTGAGCAGTTGTTGAATCGATTGATTAATAGATGGTACTAAATTGATAGATAGTGTTGATTGATAGATAGTACATATTATATCAATTTTGTCGAATTGAGTTGATCGATGGATCGATGATTTGAATTTAATTGATTGGTTAAGTATATGAATCGTACTGACTTGCATGAAGGAACATAGGCAAGGTAAGTCCTCTGTCTTGTGTGTGCATAGATTGCATTTAGGCGTATTTCCTTCCTAGTTAGAGTTTAGGGGATGAACTTGCTGAGACATTGTCTCACCCCGTCGTGGGCTCAACCTTTTCAAGTCCCTAGATGGCTGCTCCTCCAGAGTGTTTTGGCCAGCCCAAGAGGATCATCAAACAAGTCTTTGAGATTCCTCTTCCCGGAGGCTAAGGAGCCTGGGTCTATGAGCTTGTGAGGACCATTGTCTAGGTTGATGCGGGTTTGTCTTGGAGGGTACCCCATCAATTCAAAGAGTGGTATCGTCACGGGTGCAATGGACCCAAAGAGTGGTATCGTCGCGGGTGCAATGGACCTTACCAGATTCTGAGATTCCTGTCTCGGTGTTAGAGATCACTTTTGCCAAGGGTACATGTCACGCCTCAATCCTTGAGCTCGTGCACATCCCTTTTTGGTTGATAAAATTTGTGACTTCCCAGGACAAGTCGCCGACCTTTTCATTTAATTGCACATGCGGAAGCGAATAACAAATCCCCTGAGAGTAACCATCTCAGGATAGAAAAGTAGAACGATAGATTTACAAACAAAACATGCTTTTTGTAAACATGGTAAGTCGAGCACAAAAGTCTACAACCAAAAGACTGGTTCTCAAAAGAAGCTGTCCTATCTGACCTACACTTCAGATCCCCTTAGTTCGGCTCTAGATTCTCCGCTCTACGGCCATTGTGCTTTGCACTTACATGCCTCAATTAAGATAACAACCTTGGCTTGTTTTCTTCTTATTAAAAACATCGAGTGAAAATATCGTATGTGGGTACACGGTTAGATTGAATCCGAAAAATTAATATCTTCCTTTTTAAAATCCCATTATTTTATATAGTATATAATCAGCAAATATTGGAATTTCCCAAATTTTGGAATAAATAATCCAATTTCCAATCAGCATTCAATTTACACAAATTACCACCCAATTGCAAGAATTAACCACACCATTATAATTAGCAAGCAATTCCGGTCATCGGCTATCCCGGTCTAATTTCCGGAAAATAATAATTAATTAAATAATTATAGAAGATAATTATTAAATACAAATAATTCACACTTAGGCTTGTAATGCCTAATTAAATGCTGAGACGGGTTCGGAAAAATCCCGAATTAAATACTACGGCCTATTTACTTGTTAATTGCACTAATCTAACCACTTAATATGCATAATTAAATAATTAAATCACTAATCTAATCTAACTAACCACCTAATCTCTAATTAACTTAAACTAAACACCCCTTAAACGTCATTAGCCTACTAAGTAGAGTTTAGTGAATAAACTCACCAATTTAACGCGAAAATCGGTTCACTGTGATGGCAACGCAACAGCAGCTAAAACCCGAACTTTCGATGGCGTGAACGGACACTTGGATTGAGCCAAAAACGGCCACAAAGCCCATAGCAACTGTTGGGCTCGAAGGTTGGGCTGGAAAGCGGGTTGTTGGGCTGAAATTCATAGGCTGGACTGAGCTTGACGAGGCTGAAGATGGGTTGGATTTGCGGGCTCGGCTTGTGGCTGAGCTGAAGACGCGGCGTCAAGTGGGTTGGGCCGTTGACAGCTTGAGGAGCAACGACGAAGCTAGAGGTGGCAAGGCTAAGATGCGTGCAGCCTTGTTGACTGACGTTGGGTGAGAGGGTGATTAAAGATGAAGGCTGCTGACATGGCGTGGGGAGGTTGGATTTGCTGGCATGTGAAGTTGCAAGGGTTGTCGTTGCTGGCGTTGGGGGTGGTCAAACGGTGGAGAGAATTGTTGACGGTTGACTGGTGGGGGAAGTGTGGCCTTGAGGGGTGGAGCAGCAGTCTTCAAATCAGCTGGAGCAATGGACGAAGGAAAGGAGCTGCTGCAGACGCGTGGGCTGAAGTTGGGGAATCAGTGGATGGGGGGGGGGTAGGTGTGCTAATGGTTGACTGAGCAGGATGAAGACTTTCCTAAAAGATTGAACGAATGCCAGCTGGGCTGAAGATCGGTGGAAGGCGCTGGTAGAAATGGACAAAGGAAGGAATTGCAGGAGTCTTCGAAGCAAAGAAAATAAAAGGAAGAAAAAGGTCGAATGAAAGTGAAGTAGAATCGAAAGAATCGGGGGAGAGAATGCTTGATCAAAAGAAGAAAAAAAGGAAGAGTGCAAGAGAAGCTGGTGGATGGGGGTGAAAAGTCAAGATAAATATCCATTAATCATCATATCTTAGCCCCAAAAGTCCACATAATTATCCTCTTGTGTCCCCCAATTAAATCTTGCAAATTAATCCACAAAAATTCCAATTTGAAGCCAAATGTTGCACCCCCAAGCCTAGCTCCGAATTTCACTAATTTGGATTCTAATTTTATCTCCAATCTCTTCAAATTGAGGTCCAAATTTGATGAAGAAGAAGTCCACAAAATTTCTGCAAGTCCCCTTCGCCAAATGACTTGGTAAGGAGGTAAAAAATTCCTTCAATTTGGCCTATCCGAATTTCTATGGTTTTCCGAATTGTTCAAATCGGTTTTCCGCAAAATTTCGAACTCAATGGAATTTCTCTAAAAGACAAGACGACGTCCTATAAATGAACTGTGACATGCTCGAATGTCCGATTTTTGAAACCGAATTCAATTTCGTGGTTAAAATCGATCGGAAGCGATTTTAGTCCAATCTAACCTACCAGATAGCTTTTAGGGATTTTATCGTGGATATCCCTTAACAGCTTCACCCAATAAATTGGTTAACTCATGAGTGATAAGCTCAGAGAAAAATGACCATGGGCGTGCCGACGAAAAGCCCATTTCGTTTTATTGGGACGGGTCGATAATTCAGGATGTCATAGTATAGCTAATCCTCCTAGCGGTGCAGTGGTGGACTTAAGTTCCAGGAGAGCTCAAGGTTTTTAGCTGGGGACTCGCACACCTAAAGGACTTGTAGACTTTATGCTTTTGTAGACTTTTGCCTATAGACTAGTATGTAAATAAACTCATCAGCTGTGTATAAATGTGCGTTGTGGTTGTGAAATTGTGGTCCTGCTTTTCTATCCCATCTTTGCGTTGTTTAGGGATTTATTTATACACTTCTGCATGCTTGAGGATCAGGGCGTGACATCCCCACCCGGAGTGGTATCAGAGTTGGTCGATAGTTGGAGTGATAATGTGTGATAGTTTGTGTGATGCTGGTGCATGTTAGTGATAGCTGTTTGGTAAATTATTTGTGGAGATCGCTCAGCTTCTAATTCTATGTGGAATTAGAAGGCAGGTTTCTGTAAAGAATTTGTGCTATGAGTGATCAAGAGCAGAAGACTCCTAGAAAGAGAACCATATGACTTGTTACTCGGGGTAGGACGCCGACGAAGATCGGTACCCGAGGAGGTCGTGGTTGAGCGCCAACTCAAGCTAGCGTTAGTGGAGTATCACTGCCTCTTGTTGGTACTGGGGTAACAACCCCTGGTGATCCCAGGATCGAAGGGATCATGCAAGCGCTTGAAGCAATGGGAGCAACGATGGGGCAACAAGCCAAAAATCAAGTTGCCGCCACTATCGCCGCCGCTCAAGCTGCTGTTACTACTACCATTGCCGCACCTGTCGAAGTTCTAGCTGGGAACGTTGTTGTGGAGACGAAGAGACCTATTCACAAGTTGGTAAAACAGTTCTTGAAGTTGAACTAGCCGAGGTTCACTGGTGTAGGAGATCCCAAGACTGCATCGCTCTGGATCCAAGACCTAGAGAAAGCCTTTGCACTGCTGATGTGCAATGAGGAGGAAAATGTTGTTCTGGTAGTATACCAGCTGCAGGGTAACACGAATACTTGGTGGAGAGCCACCAGAGGCAAGGTTTTTCCAGTTTGAGTAGTCTCGGTGTGGAATGCTTTCCTCAGAGCATTCAACAGTAAGTACTTTTCGGGTAGCGCTCGAGAGCAGAAGATGGAGAAATTCCAGCGCCTCCGTCAAGGGATGATGACTATGGACCAGTATGAGGTCAAGTTCGCGGAGTTGTCTCTGTATGCTCCAAGATTGGTAGAAGATCCCGAAGACAAAGCTTGTAGGTTCAGGAATGGCCTTTGACTAGAACTGAAGAATCTGTTGGTGCCGCTTGATCTGAAGGACTATAATGAGGTGTATAGTCGGGCCCAGCTGATAGAGAGAAGTTTCAGTAAGCTAGTCGCCTCGTTTGGGTCGAGGTTTAGTTCAAATAGAGATGGAAACCGGTATGGGAAGAAGCCCATGACCGGAGGAAGGTTTCATGTTCCGTCCAATAGGAAGGGTGGAATAGGCAAGTTAGTGCCAAATCATAATGGCGTGTGTCGCTTCTGGAAGGGACATGGTTCAGCCCCATGCCATCTTAGGATGAGTGCGTGTTTCGAGTGTGGCTAGCAAGGTCATCTGGCTAAAGACTATCCCATAAGGTTGAGAAGACTACAGAAGTTATTGCCGCAGCCGCCGATGGGTCAGAATATAAGGTTTGTGCCATAAATCGCACAATAGGGAGGATAGAACAGACCCCCAGCGCAAGGACAAGTGTGCGCCATCACAAGAGGACAAGCAGATGACTCGTTTGATGTGGTTACGGGTATGGTTTCGCTGAACGACCATGCTGCATATGCTTTGTTTGATCCTGGTGCGACTCATTCATTTATAGTTGAATAGTTTGTTAAGTTGATAGGATTGAATCCTGAGTTTTTGGAGTCAGTGGTTAGCATATCTACACCATTAAAGGATAAGGTGTTAGCTACATTGAGTTGTCCTGGTTGCAAGTTAGTGATTGGTGAGCAAGAGAGGAATATAGATTTGTTAGTCCTAGTCATATATGATTTCGATGTGATAATTGACATGGATTGGCTCACCAAGCAACGAGCTAAGATGGACTGCTATCGTAAAGCAATTCAATTTAACCCGTTATCGTAAAAGTTTTGAGTTTATTGGGAGTTGAGGAGGACCCTCAATTTCCTTAATCTCGTCACTCAAAGAAACCCGTTTGTTAGGCAGGGGTTGTCAAAGTTACCTGGTGAATGTCGTGGATACGACAGTTGAGGAGCTTAAGATTGATGATATCACAGTGGTTCAAGAATTTCCAGACGTGTTTCTGAAAGAATTGATAGGCTTATCGCCAGAGAGAGAGATAGAATTCATGATCGAGTTAGCACCTGGGATAGAGCCAATCTCTAAGGCTCCTTACTAGATGTCTTTGTTTGAGTTGAAGGAACTGAAAGTGTAGATGCAGGAATCTTAGATAAGGGATTCATACGTCTTAGTGCATCACCTCAGGGAACACCAGTTCTATTGGTAAAGAAGAAAGATGGTTCGTTGTGTCTATGCATCGACTATCGTCAACTCAATCAGGTGACGATCAAGAATAAGTATTTGCTCTTGAGGATCGATGACTCATTTGACTAGTTACAAGGAGCATTGGTATTTTCAAAGATCGACTTGAGGATAGGGTATCATCAGTTGAGTATCAGAAATGAGGACATACTGAAGTCAGCGTTTCGTACTCGATACGGCCATTATGAGTTCACTATAATGCCATGGGTTTGATGAACACTCCAGCTGTTTTTATAGATCTGATGAACCGAGTGTTTAAAGAGTATCTAGATCAGTTTGTAATCGTGTTCATCGATGATATCCTGGTGTATTCAAGAGGATCCAAGGAGCACGAGAGTCATTTGAGAATGGTACTTCAGACCTTGAGGATTCATGAGCCGTATGCCAAGTTCAGTAAGTGCGAGTTTTGGTTGACTTGTGTAGCGTTTTTAGGTCACGTGATTTCAGGCGAAGGAATCTCTATGGACTTGACCAAGATTGAAGCAGTGATCAACTGGCCAAGACCGACAACTGTGATAGAGATCAAAAGCTTTTTGGGTTTAACAGGTTACTACAGAAGGTTCGTGGAAGGATTTTTAGCCTTAGCGTCGTCGTTGACTTGACTATTGAAGAAGGAAGAGAAGTTTGTGTGGACAGACAAGTGCGAGTGTAGTTTCCAAGAGCTTAAATAGAAGTTAATTACTGCACCTATGCTAACCATACCATCTGGTTATGGAGAATACGAAATTTATAGTGATGCATTATTTAGAGGACTAGGTTGCACGCTGATGCAACATGGTAGAGTTGTTGCATACGTGTCCAGTCAATTGAGACAGCGTTGTTGGATGGAACTTCTGAAGGACTATGATTGTGATATTTTGTATCACCCTGGAAAGGCGAACAAAGTCGCAGATGCGTTGAGTTGGAAGTCTTCATTTGCACAAATGATGGTTATGGAATGGGTTTTACTCGAGAGAGCTCAATTCGGTTTTCAAATTTGAGGTAGACCACTTTTCGAATCTTATGGCTACCCTCTAAATTGAGTCAGAAATGTAAATTAGAATTAAGACTCTTTAGTTAATAGACCCGGATGTTCAGAAGATCCTACAAGAGAACATCGATAAAAGAAATGATGATTTTTAGATTTCCGAAGATGGAATACTAAGGTTCCGAGAACGATTGTGTGTACTTGACGATGCAGAGCTTAAAAAAAGAGATTTTATTAGAAACTCATTGTAGCAGTTATAGCATTTACCTTGGCAGTATGAAGATGTACCAAAATTTGCATCAACATTATTGGTGGTTCGATATGAAGGCGAATATCGCCAAACATGTCGCCAAGTGTCTAACGTGTCAACAAGTGAAGGCACATCATTATAAATCAGGAGGACTTCTACAGACTTGATAACTCTATAAAAATAGAGTTATTTTACCTATTTTAGGCAACAATTAATGCAATATCTATGAGAAAATATTTGGATTTCCTTCAAATTATTTGAATTTTCCTTGTTTATGTAGAATAATGAGATATTGAGAATATAAGGAAAAGAATGACAAAAAAATCAGGAATTCAAATCAAGAAGCAGTAGAAGATAGATATCAAATCAGAATCATCTGATTTACTCCCTGATTTTATGTGCAATTGCTTGGAGCTTGGATATATCCTCTAAATGGGAGAACATTAAGAGCCAGAGAGAGCGGTTAGATTTTTGTTAAATCGTTTTTCATTTTTCTCAGAGTTTTTCAAGTATTTTGAAGAAAATACCAAAATGATGACAGAATTCTTGTTCTTTGATTCAAGATGCTGGACATGATTTTTATTTTGATTTCTTATTCTACTATGTTCTAATTTTTTTTTTTTGTTAGGGTTATGATGTAGCCTAACCATGATGATGTGAATTTCATGTTTTTTATGTTTTGTAATTGATTTCATTTATGTGAGTTATATATTATTGTGCATAATGCTTTTGAGTGACTGGCCACCACTTGAATGATCTGATGTGCATGTTTGAGATTGAGAAGTGATAATATGCAATTACTCATTATAATATATAACCATGAATTAAACGTGGTGGATAGAGATATACCGCGTTATTTGTGTAGTTTTTGGTGATAAGATGATCCAAAAGACTCATTGTGAGTCGATAATATTCATAATTTTTAATGCACTCATGTTTATTTTAATTCACATAGAGATATAGTTGATTAATAAACTGAGTAGGTTTGTTATACATAGAGATAGGATAGTAAATAGATTAGGAAATTCCGCTATCACATGTTTGATATTGTTCTTGTACCCACAACAATATGAAACTTATATCTAGTGGTTATGGTAAAATCGAATGCTCTAACATATTTATCTAATTGATTTACTACATTTAGTCTCCCAATTTTGTTTTTAATTTATTCTAAATTATATTTTAATTAGTTTATTAATTATCGATCTCCGTGGGACGATACTTTTTCTTATTATTATATTACTTGTTCGACACGTTCATTTGCGTTTAGAATTTTACGAACAAACCTCTCGAGATTCCCGAGTGGAAATGGGAGCATATCACAATGGATTTTGTGACAAGCTTACCAATGAGTCAAAGGGGTAATGATTCCATTTAGGTAGTGGTCGACAGATTGACAAAGTCGACTCATTTCATCGTAGTACAAAAAGACCTTGATATGGATAGACACGCAGAGTTGTACGTATGTTAGATTGTTCGTCTGCATGGAGTGCCGATGATGATTACATTAGACCAAGATCTGAGGTTCACAACTGCCTTTTGGAAGAGTTTGCAGGCTGCTTTAGGAACGAAGTTGTAGTATAGTACAACCTATCATCCTTAGATAGATGGCCAGTTTGAAAGGACGATTCAAACCCTTGAAGACATGTTGCGAGCTTGCGTGTTGGATTTCAAGGAAAGCTGGGAGGAACAGCTTCATTTTGTCAAGTTTGCCTACAATAACAGCTACCAGTAAAGCATACAGATGGCTCATTTTGAAGCGTTGTATGGCAGAGCGTGCAGAGTGCCGGTGAGTTGGAATGAGGTCGAAGAACGAAAGATCACAGGTTCAGAGTTAATCTAGCAATCAGTGGATGCAGTTGCAGTCATTGGGGACAGAGGAATTCCAAGTTGGTGAGCACGTTTTTCTGAAGGTGTCACTGATGAGGGGTACTTCGTGCTTTGGTCAGAAAGGGAAGCTGAGTTCGAGGTACGTAGGTCCCTTTGAGATTCTAGAAAGAATAGGGACTCTAGCATATCATCTTGCATTGTCGTTGAGGTTGGCGCAAGTGCATGGCGTCTTTCACATATTGATGTTGAGGAAGTATGAACCCGACCCAACCCACGTGCTAAATTTTGAGGAATTAAACGTGGACGACAAAGTGTTGTATGTGGAAAGATCGGTTCAAATTGTGGATCAAAAGGAACAGGTTCTGCGCACCAAGATGATTATGTTGGTTAAAGTGGTTTGGCAACACTATGGCACGGAAGGAGCAACCTGGGAAAGTGAAGAATCGATGGGACAACTGTACCCCCACCTTTTTGTTTAAAGTTTATAATGGTTTAAATTTCGAGAACGAAATTTTTATAAGAGGAGAAGAGTTGTAATATCCTAAATTTCAGGTTTTGCTTTCAATCGAATGAATTGAGCTTTTCATTGACACACCTATAGTTCTATTCTTTAAGTTGATCACTCATAAGATAACTAGTCTATCTAGTGAAGCCGTCAAAGGATTTGAATGCAATAGACTTGAAAATTCAACCAAAAATCAACTGCTCGACCGTGCTAGTCTGCAATGGTCATTAAGGCATAGTTAAAAATCGATTAGAGACTGGAGATAGGTCGACTTGATTGATCCATGTGACTAAGTGTGGATGATTCTACCTAATTGCAAAATTCTCATCAATCAGCATTAGATCGATTTTTCTGTCGTTTTGGTACCCTATGTTCGTATTTGAAATCTCAAGATTTTCACGACAACTGAGAGTCGTCAATGTGAAGATGCAAAATGTGGCTAAAAAATAATTGACCACGGGTCAATTACAATAAAAATTTGTAAAAACTACCAGTAGACTAGGTCACGCTAAAAACGCGCCAGATTGAAATTAACCACGAATTTGAACCCGATTTCGGAAATTGAAAGTTTTGTCATGTCACGATTTATTTTAGGACCATCGACTCATCCTCGGAAGATTTTTCTACAAACCAAGATTTTTGGCAAAAACTTCAAAGTAGGGCCGTTTTTTACTGGAAAAATCAGAGGACCGTTTTTTATCGTGTTTTTGGGATGTAAGTCGGTTCTATTGGGGATGAAAAATGTTAATTTGGTCGAGGACACATTGGTTGAATTTATGGGGACCGAATTAAACTCAATTGGAGAGAAATTGAACTCAATTTGGCGGAGTGTGTTCAAATTCGTAGGCCAAGGGTCCATGAACATTTTGGACCACTTGGGATTGGTTCTAAGGGGAAATTTGTGCACCAAATTGGTTGAGGAAGCCATCCAATTTCGGTGGGGTCTTGCCAATAGAGATAGAGTTGAAATAGAAGACTTTGAGACCATTGGGATCCCCAAGCCTTTAGCTATCCCCCTTCTTCTTCAACATAACTACTTTCTCCATTGTTGGCCTTTGAAGCTCCAAAAATTGTAGAGAAAATCACCAGCTTCCCCCTGCCGTTGAAAGCCGCCGCCGAGTTTCTAGGACTGTACTGTCACCGTTGTGCCCTCACGCGAGCCCGTCATGCACTGTCCATCGTCCCTGCTCGTCCCGCCTGTTTCGTCGCCGTGTCGCTCCTCTCGAGTCTCTTTAGGCCACGTTGAGCTCCTTAGACCATTGTCCAGGTCGCTGGAGCAGCCACCGTCACCCGTCGTTGCCCGCTATAGCCTCATCGTTTCTAGCCTAGGCCGGCCTCCGTTCTAGCTCTCTCAGCCCAAGGACAGAGCCAAAAGCCCTTAGCTCAACCATGAACTATTAGGCCTCTTTCAAACCTCTTCTGTGCCTTGTTTGGCTTCACTGCCAAGAGGTTTGTCGCCTCCGCAACGCCGTTGCCGTGGACTCACTGAATCACTAAACTGGTGAGTTTACTTGCTAAACTTTGCTTATGGAGTTAATGATACTTAAGGGTTGATTAGTTCAGGTTAAGTATGGTTTAAGTGATTAGTTAGGATGGATTAACTATTTAATTATTCGTTTATGCATGTTAGATGGTTAGAATAGCTTAATTAGAGACTAGATAATTGTACTACTTATCTAAATTGGTTCAGAAATTTTCTGGGCCCGTCTTGGTGTTTAATTAGGCATTTTCGGCCTAAGTTTCTATTTATGGCATTTAATTGTATTTATTTAATTAATTTTGATATTTATTTAATTATTTATTATTTTTCGAAAATTATACCGGGATAGCCGGTGATCAGAATTTTGTGCTGATTGTAATGATATGCTTGGTTTATTTAATTGAGTTCTTATGTGTGCAAATTGAGTAAAATTGGTGATTTTTGATATTTATTCCAAAATTGTGAAATTTCGATATTTTAATTATAAAATATTGGGCGTCAATTTTTAACACCGAAAGTATCTTTGTGGACTATATAATTTGTAGAATTTTTGAAAAGAAAGATATTGCACTTCAGCTCGTGAGCATTATTACACGTCATCTTGTGAAAGTAGCATACTATATCAGCCTGTGAGCTTGATATGTTAGCTTGTGAGAGCAGTATACCTTATCAGCTTGTGTGAGCATTGATCATTTATCAGCTTGTGAGAGCAATGATCCGTATATTAGCTTGTGCGAGCTACTATCTATCTATATTAGCCTGTGTGAGCTACTATCTATCTATATTAGCTTATGTGAGCTACCGTTTATCTATATATCAGCTTGTGCGAGCTACTACCGTCTATACCTCAGCTTGTGTGAGCAGTTGTCGAATCGATTGATTAATAGATGGTAATGATTGATAGATGGTACTGAATTGATAGATAGTATTGATTGGTAGATAGTACTAATTATATCAATTGTGTCGAATTGAGTTGATTGACTGAGTGGATCGATGGATCGATGATTTGAATTGAATCGATTGGTTGAGTATATGAATCGTACTAACTTGCAGGAAAGAACTAAGGCAATGTGAGTCTTTTGTCTTGTGTGTGCATAGATTGTCTTTAGACGTATTTCCTTCATAGTCGGAGTTTAGGGGGGTGAACTTGCCAAGACATTGTCTCACCCCGTCGTGGGCTCAACCTTTTCAGGTCTCTAGATGGCTGCTCCTCCAGAGCATTTTGGCCAGCTCAAGAGGATCACCAAACAGGTCTTTGAGATTCCTCTTCCCAGGGGCCAAGGAGCCTAGGTTTATGAGCTTGTGAGGACCATTGTCTGGGTTGATGCGGGTTTGCCTCGAAGGGTACCCTATCAATTCAGAGCGTGGTATCGTCGCGAGCGTAATGGACCTAGAGAAGGTCCCCCACCGGATTCTAAGATCCCTATGTCGGTGTTAGATATTGCTTTTGGCGAGGGTATAGCTGACCCTCCTGGTGGTATGGTGGACCTAAGTTCCTAGGAGAGCTTAGGGTTTTCAGCTGGGGACTCGAACGCTTAAAGAACTTGTAGACTTTATGCTTTTTAAGACTTTTGCATATAAACTAGTATTGTAAATAAACTAGCTAGCTGTGTATAAAGGTGTGTTGTGGTTGTGAAATTGTTGTCCTACTTTTCTATCCCATCTTTGTACTATCTGGGGATTTATTTATACGCTTTCGCATGTGCATTAAAATGAATAGGTCGGCAACGCGTCCTAGGACGTCACAATTTAATCGACCACCGAGGGATGGGCATGCGCTCGAGGATTGAGGCGTGAAATAGACAACGGCTAACTCTCTCTTTACGTGAATTTACTGCTCCTATCTATAGAGAGACAGTGTTCACATATTTCCTCACCAAAAACAATTCACTCATACTCCCTCGTATCTCAATATTTACTTAGACTCTCACTCTCTTACAATCAAAAACCATGGCACCTAAAACTCACCCTGCCTCTAAGACTGTACGAAAATCCACTCATGCCACTGGACGAACAACCAAAATCTTAAAGGAAGAGGTCTCTCGGCAGGAAGGATGGCTTGAAGCCACTCAAAGTGAAAGTATTGCTCAAGCTGGCAGATCGACTACTATAAGCATCGCATTGCCCTCATCAATTGAAAAAGTGACTCCAATAGCAAAAATGTCAGAATCAAGATTGTCAGCAGAAAATGATACAGCAGGTGTACCACCAATGACACCTTTGACTGTAGTTGCTCCATCTCCATCAGCCCCTGCTTAATCTCTTCCTGAAAACCTACTGAAAAGGTTAGCCGCTCCCATGGAAACCCATGGATTCGAACCAAAGAAACTACTCAAGTTTGAAGCCACTGGTTCACCAGCCCTACAGGTCGAACAACTAGTGACTGTCCAAGAACGAACAGCTGCTGAACCATCTCAATCAGCTGCTCAGCCCTCACCTCAAAAATCTTCAACCAAAGAAGAAGGAACTTAAAGCTGTTAAAGTTCGGTGCATGTTATATTTTTAAGGATGACGCTTTACTTGGATTTATAAGTTATAATGGATGTCCGAATCATCACTAAACTATGCGATATTGATATTGATTGATATGATGAATTTTTTTGTGTATGACCAGTGAGGTATCCCAATACATGCATCGAATGTTTAATACGTCAAGACCTGATCGGCAAAGAATCCAAATTGTCACTTAATTTTGAATGTTCACCATTGAATGTCTAATAATGGGCAAAATTATGCAAGTACCTCACCAGAATCATAAGTTGGTGGATATCATTCTCATTAAAGGACAACATCCCATGTGCTTGGATACAATAGATGTTAAAGGTAGTGATAAAGAAAAAGACGCCACACTACTAAGTTGCGGCACAAATGGAGGACAGGAAGTCGGCAAGTCAAAAGCAAATATTCTGAGCACAGAACATGGTTTGAAAGTTGCCACATATTAAAGTCGAGAACTTTCTCTTTCAGTTGGCTAAAGAACGATTAATTGTACTTCCTCCTTAAACTTATTAAGGGAAAGCCCACGGTCGAATTAGGATGACTCTGTTGTTTGTTTGACACGGAGACAATTTTAGGTGCTCCAAGACACTTATATTATATGTATATGTCGTTGTTTGATTGTTGGAGCTAACCCTACAACCTAAATAGTAATAAATAAGCTGCATGGGAACTATAAAAAAGCTTTCACGAAATATAACGAAATTAAACTTTCACAATAGCAAAAACAGATTAGTAATTATCAGTTGCACTCACTAAAGTACCTCTGCCAGGATATTTCTGCAAAGAGTTCTCGGTGATTTTTTTAATGAATTTTTTAGTCCGATGCGGTTTATTTTCAAAAAAATCGAGTGCTAAGTGGACAATGATTCCTTGAGTCCCCTTGGAGTTGTCGGTTCTTTTTCAACTTCCAAATCTCTACCTGAACAGCTCTCGAGAGTAGGTAAGCATGGTGAAAAAAAATGAATCTGAGCAAATTCAAAACACACACAAAATGATTTTAATTTTTGCCCAATTCCTACATTTAGGGTCACGGTTTGAGGGACGATTTAGATTTAGCTCCAACTAATTAATTTATGGCAAAAAAATCGACAAAATGACATCATTTCACACTATTTTATTGACTTCATTTCATTGGCAAGTTACATTAGATTTTCCAACCACATAAATTGCCAGTGGTACAAAAGTGATTTATTTTTTTTACCAAAGTGGCATTCGTGTAATCACTTGAAAATTTTTGACACTACAGCAAGTGTCATACAAAAATTATGACATTTATAGCGTCTTTTTCCTTGCTTTCATATGTGGTTGAACTAGGGGCTCGAACTCGATGAAACACTAAATTGATATAAAATAGAGTTAAAAAAAAAAAAGATTAACACCACAAATACCCCAAATTGCTATATCTGTGATAAATTTACCATCCATTACTGTCAAATTGCTAAATTTGATGACACGTGGCAGTTAATAAGTATATCAGTTTAGAGTTTTTCCCTACATTTGTTGTAGGTATACCGGTTTTGTGGTTTTCGATAGTATTAATACAATTTAACAGAAACTAACTGAAGGAATATTTGTCACAAAATTGACAGTTCGGATTAAATTTGTCACTGACGTACCAATTTAGAGTTTTTGTGGTATTTCACCCTTGAAAACAATTAGGCACCACTTTTTTGTTATTTGTAATTGGACCATTGAGCATAGCGAAACTCACTTAAACCAAGCCACATGATACATTAGCCGACTATGCTTGAGGTCATTGATGCATGGTGAGAAGTTGAGCCTACATACTGCAGTAGATCAAATTAAAACACATTTTGTTTCGACTCTAAAGCCCGTTTGGCTTAATGCAGAATAGGAATCCTTCATTTGTAGGGAAATTAAGAAATGGATTTGGATCCACATGAGATCGAATTCGTTAAGGAAAAAAAAAAAAAAAAAAAAAAAAAAGAGGAATCGGATTACTTAATTATGATTAGTATTGAAATTCCACTTTAATATATTAGAAATGTAAAAAACCTAGCTTCACTGCGGATGGCTGCCGCCGCCGGTCACTGCCACAGTTGCAGGTAGACATAAGGATCGCCGATTACCAGTCTCCCTTGTCAATAAAAAGTATTCTCCAAGAAGGCCAAATTTTTTTGTCATCCAAATAATATAAAAGGAATCTTATTCCAATGAATAACATTGCTTTAGAAGAGAATCCATTTGAAGATTCCTTGTTCATCAAACCGAAAGAGGCCTATGTATTCCCTATAAATCACTATGTATAAGAAAATTCCAGATGATTCATCTTCTTCCTTTGTTCTTTTCTTATCTGCCTCCCCATACCATAGATACTTCATTTGGTATCAAAGTCGGGTTCCCATTCTTTATATATACTTCATTGAAATTAATTTCATATGGGGATAAGTACACTAGAAGTGTCAAAAGTTATGTACAGAGCTTACTTTAATATTAGAAGTTTTTGCCGGTTCACTTAAGTGTTAAATCGGAGAAAAAACGAGCACTTAAGTGTCAATGGCGAAGAATTCTAACTAAATTGATTACGTGGCATTTTAAATTAAAATTGTATAATGACTTGGCAAATTTTTTAAAAACTCCAATCCATGTGACATTTCCAAGTGGTGTGCTTGACACTGAAATGATAATTTTTTAACAATGATTGGCACTAAAGTGATTACTTTAAACAAAATTGGCTTTAAATGATTACTATTTACAACTTTCAAACAATGTTGTTTAAGGGTTATATGTTCACTAGGCATGTTGGTGAGCTACGTAGGATTGAGAAATTAACAAAATATAACCTCGTCGGATTTCTGACGGCCTTTATTGGAGTTGACACTTAAGTGATCTTTTTATTTTTTTATTTTTAAGGGACATTTAAGTAATCTTTTTTTTTTTTTTTTTTTGCACTAAAATGAGCACTATACACAATTTTTGGCACTTCAAGTGTATTTATTCCCTTTGGCATTCACCGTTTTTCTATTCCACATGAAGACAATTGTCTCTCATTCTATGTAGTTTTGGTTTGCACTTCATATGTGAGACAATGATCCACCACTATTTCTCATCCGTTTTTCATGTGAAAGGAGATGCTAAAATAAAATCTCTTATCACTCAAACACTTATTTTCAGCAGGTCTAATGCACATTTAATCTTTTCTACCTAATGACTTAGGGCTTATTTGGGCTTGTCTGAATTGACTTTTACTTATTTCTTTTTACTTCTTGATATAAATCTTGTAGTTGACACACTTTGACATTTTTTTTTTTAATCTGAAATTCTTGAAACTTTCCAAACACTCAAATGTGGTTATGTACATTCGCATATAATTTGTCCATAAATTTTCTGAAATTAATATCATTATAATTTTGATGAGGAAGTAAAAAATTTAAAGAGTATTTAATGAAGGGTTGTATTTAGTAGTGGCCTAGCAAGTCTTGCATGCACCTTCGTGTATGTGAGCTCATTTTATTTCGACCGTTAAAAGGTGTGGGTCTCGCATGGGATCCATGTGAGCCATTGATTGAGATGGACCCAATCAAAGATTATATGGGACTTCCGCTCAGACTTTACCCAAAATTGAAATAATTAACTAGCTATACGATGGCGAAAATAAATTGGCTGCCCAAATTTCCCAATTCCCTATTGCTTTCGTTAAATATTTATTTGATGCTTCCTTCATACCAAAAACGTCATTGTAAAGATCTAAGGAGTTTCAAATTCCTTAACTTTTGAATAAATTGGAGTCTTCTAGAGTCAATTTTTTTTTGTCGGTCATACTCTATTCCTACTCTAACTATCACTCTCAGACTTTTGCTCTGCCTCATTGTAGGGCGTGAGAGTCGAAACCTACTATTGAAACTATATCGTTCCCACCCCAACCCCCCTAAGAAGGTGAGGATTCGAATTCCTCACTTCTCCCTTCCATGTTGGAAAGGTGGTCACTGGGGCAAACCCCAGTGGTTCTTCTAGAGTCAATTGTCAGTCGGGTTTTGCATAATCATTTATTTATGTGTATTTCTAACGGTGATTTCCTAAGGGACAATCCATGTGATTCTGTCCTAGCCACACTATGCCAATGAGATGGTGGATATGAATAATGACTACGGAACCATACTTTTGTATTATTTACTCAAGTAATCTTCTTTTGGAAACTGCTTTTCCCCCATGTATGGACCTCTTTAGAGACCAAGTCCAAGCAGAAAAAGCAGGCGCCTGGAACTTACTGAAGCCCAACACCGAGTGGCCAAGGAAAAAGATGGAAACAGATAATCTAAAGTTTTTTGTCCAAAGTACATTACATAGACATATCATTCTAAGAAGTTATGTCTAGGCACATTATAAACTATTCTCTTAACGAACGGCACTAGGTTTATTATAGTTGATGTATTAAGTAATTGGATAGACTTGTAAGTGGACCTTTAAGCGAGTGATGAGGCTATATTCAATAGTCAATAGTAGTTCGAGAGCATTGTAACCAACTTTGTAGATCAATGATAGTAAACATAGCATTACTCTTAACTCAATCACAATTTGTATGACAATAATATCAACAAGAAAATTGATTAAACTCTGTTTGTTTCATGGAAAATGAATGATTTGGAAAAGATTTTCAAAAAATATGATATCTTATATCACTTGAAATAACTAGCCAATGAATGATATTTTCCTTATTAGCATCAATTTATGTCTAAACAATTTTGTGAACAAAAAAATATTTTTTGTTCATTCATTTTTATAAGTGATTTTAATGATAATTTATTGGAAATTATTTGTTTTCTGTAAAATAAATACACCTTTAATAGCAATTCCTTTTGTTCTTTCTTCTTACTCGACATGCCAATTGGGTCAATTAACTTTAATCTCAGAAATCTTTTTATGGGCCAGAAACAGCTAGGCCGCTCCCGCGAGCCACACCAATCCATTTCTCATTTTGTGAGCTTGAAGAATGGAATCATTTGAGGGAGATAGATATATTATTAGACATTGATCACTTCCCTATTCAGATGCTAAGCAACATTAACAGCAACCCAAAATTTCTCAAAATTTCTCCTCCAATTTCAGGTATTCCTGTTTGTCATGTACGTATCTATAGAATGGTAGCTTTCGCCTGCTTTCGGATATTTTCAGAGAACAATTGCACCAACCTAATGAGATTCTGGTCAATGGTTCTCTGGGAGTTATTTGTCGGCCACGTGAAGCCTACTTAGCAGTTACTCATATGGTGTTGAAAAGGGTTCGGACATGAATGTAGAAACTCACCTTTCCTGTTTATGTCCTCTCCCTGTTGATTAACGACAGCGAATAAATGGGAGGAAAGAATATTCTCTTTACCTAAATGTCAACAGATGAATGAGTGGAATCAAATCTGTTGCTTGCGGATCACATAGATGGAATCTCACAACAGTGTCTTCGCGTGTCCTCTTTGTATAGTTCTTGATTGGTACGCTCTTTACGTGTCTTAAATCTACTCTCAAGTCGGTCCACAAACTTCATGGCATAGAATAATCTACAGGTACATGGACAAAAGAGACTGCATTGTCTAATCAAAGACCGAAGAAAACAGGAGGAGCGCTCCTTTACGCTTTGTTGCATTTTTTTTTTATAAGGAATTTCTGTAGCGTGTCGGCGTCATGCAACCCATTATGTTGTTCCTTCTTTATGCTTCCTTTTACCTCTCTGCCACTTTTCTTCGACTAAACGCGTTGCAAATGATGGTTCTACCAGAGTTGTTTTTGATTAAGAGTAATCCTAAATATACCAAGACTGGTTTTTTTGTTTACTAAGACTGATTTCAAAATTCGTAAATTATACAACACGGTAAACCACAAATGATCCATCAAACAAGTGGGCATATTTAACAGCCAATAGCATTTTGCCACATCATTTTGTATATGGATTTTGCTGATGAATTTTAGTGACAACCTATCATTTCTCTTTAAGTTAACTCCCCGCTCGAAAAATTTGGAGCCCTAAATCAATCATGTGCTGTAGATAGATGATAAAGTTTCTGCTTTTTTTTTCCCCTAACAATGTCCTCCCTAAATAAGCAGTTTTGCTGCTATTGCAAACTATTTCTATGTCCTCTTGCTACTATGATGAATATAAATGTTATTAATAAGTAGCACAACAAAAGCAGCATTTTACAATAGCAACCGATCATTTAAGAACATTACACCTGCAAAGTAGGTAAACAAAGAATGCAAAAAATTATTTTGTTCAACTGATGCTGAATATGTCAATAGAAAGATGAGGCTAACCATTCCAATTTAATCAATCGAAGATTACTGCTAGAATAGTACATCAATGAGAAGCTCTCCTTGCACGAATTTAATTAGTGTTGCTGTTGGATAAAAGTTGGGGAAGCAACGACTAACCTTTCGATGCACAATAAAAGCGATTACTTAGGAATATACATTGAATCATTAGTGCGCAATGGATGGATTTATAACTTCACGATGGTTTGGATATAATCATAAGAAGTATTCACGTTTCTCAGTGTTAATGTCGATTGTCTTCTCAAAGTAGTAATGGAAGCCCTGCATGTTGTTCTCTTTTTCTTTTTCTTTTTCTTTTTTTGGAGAGGAGAAGAATGTTGTTTTCCTCTTAATGTTCTTTTATATCTCTTAATGTGATGGTTATCTACAGAAGTTATTTTATAACTTCTCTCATAAAATAACATCCCTTAAAAGATAACCTCTGATACCTTTTCAAAAGGTGCCTCTTAGACAGAAATCCCATTAGAGCAAATGGTGCCCCTTGGACACATCCCATCATGGGCAAACCAACGAAATATAATAGTTTCCGGAATCTAGAGTTTATTCCCACGACAATTTGACATTTGGCAGAGAAAAATATGCCATTTTTTTTTTTGGGGGGGGGACTAAATTGAGTCCCAAATCTAGAGTTCAATCCCACTAAATTGACTAAATTTATCTATTAAGCTCTCTTCCGTTGGGCATCCTTCACTTCACTTTAATTTGAACTCATGTAAGATTTTCCCTTTTTAAGTAACCTTTCTCTTCCATTTTCACAGAACATGAGCACACGCTATTGAGTAGAGTTATCTACCAAAAGTTGGTGTGAGAAACAGTTATGCTTGTAAAGATTTGTGTTTAGGTCTTGGAAAACACGAACGATTGATTGTAATTGGGTAACTCTTTGATTGATAATGGATTCATTATTTGTTGGCTTTCTTCATAGAATAAATACTGATACTCAGACCGAATCACATATAATTCTAATGTTCTTTATTATTTCTTGTTTGTTTTCTTTGGTAATTTCGCTCTCTCACATTTGATTAGAATTGCAAGATTTGTTACCTTTGTGTTTTTCTCACAACAATTGGTATCAAAATTATTATTTTCTAGAGTCGGTTGGGGGCTTCTTTTTTTTTTATAATATGATCATTGTCTTAAAGTTTCGTTGTTGCCATTATGTTTGGAGAGAACGTAAAAGTTTATATGTTTAACGGGAGAAACAATTTCAGGTTGTGAAGGGTTAAATTCGCGCTCGGTCAAGGTACTGAATGGTAAGCTAGGTTGCTAGAAGTGATGAAAGAGGCCGATTAGGATGATATGATGCAGAAGACAAAAAGCACAATCATGTTGAATATTTCAGATTAGGTGTTAATTGAAGTGGTCAAGCAGAAGGATGTCGTAGTTTTGGGGGCAAAACTTCAAACCCTTTATGTGACGAAGCCTTTAAATGATCGCTTATACATGTTGAAGACAGTGTTTCAACTCCAATTGGCTGAAGGTACATCCATTTGAACACACTTAGATGAGTTTACGTTCATAATGGATAAGAAGAATATTGATGAGACCTAATTGATGGAAAATAGAACATAATATTATTGGCATCTCTAATAGAATCATGGAAACACTTTACTAGTTCAGAGTTAGAATGATGTGCTATGATTGCCTTGGAAGGTAATGCTTGCCTTGTTCTTTAAGGAGTGGCAAAGGAAGTTGGAAGACGGTAACATGCTATAGAGTTCAATAGTAATGATTTTACGTAGTTCTATCAAAATAAAGGGATTGTACAACATCACACAATGCCTAGCACACTGCTTTGGAATGGCATTTGGACCATGAGTATTTGGATGTTCTACATGTGAGTAATGGCAAGGTTGAGTCGGGGGCAAACAATTACATAATTTTAGGTTATGCATGCACTAGTTAGTGTGAACTGATCCAATATCACCCATTTTTTAACTAGCAAAACGTGATTTTCGACAAGACTGCAATACTTAAATAAAGTAGTCTTGAGATACAACTAATAGAGCAAATAAGTATTGCAGTCTTGTCGTACAATAGTGTTATAGAGTTCAATAGTAATGATTTTACGTAGTTCTATCAAAATAAAGGGATTGTACGACATCACACAATGCCTAGCACACTGCTTTGGAATGGCATCACATAATGGAAGAACAAAATTTTACTTGAACGAGCTTAGTGCTTGCTATTGCACGCAAGATTGGGCAAGAAAATTTGGGTCAAGCAGTGAAACGGGACCTGGCTAATTGATCTCCATCATCTATTGTCAAGTGGAGGACTCCTAAGGAATTTTGATTGAGGAAATCTGTCGATTACGTTGGACCATGAGTATTTGGATGTTCTACATGTGAGTAATGGCAAGGTTGAGTCGGGGGCAAATAATTACATAATTTTAGGTTATGCATGCACTAGTTAGTGTGAACTGATCCAATATCACCCATTTTTTAACTAGCAAAACGTGATTTTCGACAAGATTGCAATACTTAAATAAAGTAGTCTTGAGATACAACTAATAGAGCAAATAAGGTAAGGTGTCGGTAGAGAGTTAAATATGTTCATACAAAGAAGCCATGGTATTAATTTTTTTAGCGATGGCTAATGGATTTGCTGTCAATCTTTGAGTTGGAAAAGAAATGTGTTCCTATATCATGGGAAAATTTCGTTTCCTTTACACATTTTCACATTGTTAAGCAATGCACGTGCTCTTTTACTAATTTATGGTGGGAACAATTGTAGATATAGATAAATTATACAATATCTGTTATTTATTAAATGATATTAGGGTGCGTCCTTGATACATGTTAGGTATCATTTTCTTGCTCAACGCCCATTTTTCTTTTCTGTTCAATCGTTGTTCCCCTTTTCGAAAATTAAGGGAAATCCTTTCATATTAAGAGCTGTTTAGATGGTACACACCTTTGTCTTCCCATTCAATAGAAATTTCATATAATTATCATTATTATGCATTTTCTTAGAATGATCTCTTAAAGCATAAATTGGTGTTCCCCTATTTTGTTGTATAAAGATTTGTTAGAATATTGAAATATTAAACAATTCCTTCATCGAACTAAACTTATGCCAAAATTTACAAGGGTCCACAAAATCTTGCAAAATCAATCAAATGGTCAAGCACTTTAAAAGAAGGCGATAGGTCAAATCAAATATTTTTAAATACATGTAAGCAGACAAGATCGGATGCAATCAAGCAATAACCTGGGAGAGACGTGACCAAAATGAAGACCGATGATTTAGGCTTGAGAGTCGCATTGGAATCATTCTTTTTTCCAATGGTCGGTGCTGGCCATGCTCCTGAAAACCATGTCCAGCTCCAAGACAAAACCTGAAGCTTGAACCTCGATGTGACCATCATCAAACTTTTACCGTCACAGCCGGGAGCATCTGCCACGCCTGATCGACAAAAACCACATAAGAGAACAAATCGTGTTACGCATGGAGGATTAATTATTCACTCGACGAATTCTTTATATCAAGTTGATTATGCAACCCAATTCTGTTTAATTCTAGCTCGGAGATTTCAACAATTATAATCGATCCACTTTCTACTACTACCCGGTTTAAATTATTGGGATCATTTAACTTGTACAATATTCGCATTTCGATTTTATGTGGGTATGTCCTATGCATGCTGAAGTTGACTATGATGACAAATATAGCCTCTTATAACATACATCCGGAATTATCACCAAAGGGATTGCTCTAGGGGTAACTAAAGGAGTCACTAGTTATTCTACAATATTGCGAGTTCTAATCTAATTGTGTTGTCTCACTTGGCTACCATGTATATTGCACGGAAAGACTTTTTGACTTTCGGATCTTTGGATTATGAGTGATGCACAGTATTCATGGCCCAATACTAATAATAACAGGTATAGGAGATGGCTAATATTTATTGTGATTTTTTTTTAATCTCGAATCTTCAAATCAAGATGATCCATATTATTCATAAGTTAATCCGACTGCTAAAACTTGATGACATGATAGTGGCTAAAGTTGCTCGTGGTTTCCCTCCTCTATAGTTATCCAAACATGTATAGTTGTCAAAACAACAAACATGGCAACTTCATCGGATTCTCACCTAGGCTCGGGTAATTTTAGCCGAGCCATACGCACGGCGGCAAGGTGGTCACTTTTACATACCACTGGCTCCCAAAGGGCTTAGCCAGTAGCATTGGAACACGTGTCCACCCGCGTCCCTTTCTTCCCATCTAAGGTTTTAAAGGTCAAAAAGGCCTTTTTTAGTGGGTCCCTACTGCCTTATGTCACCTCCATGTCCTTTCAGAAAGTAATTTCAACATCCGGGTCCCACCACTAGTGCTCAATGACTCACAGACCGAGCCCCTGTCCCTGTACACACGCCTCCCAGCTAAAACCGGAAGATCGCAATTGACGAAAATGCCCCCGAACCCTCACTCATCGTGCCCCGGCGCGGGACCCCGCCTCCACCCTTTCCGCCCCCCATAAATACCACCCCTCTACGCTGCACTTCTTCCCTTTTCCTCCTCCTCCCTCTCTACCTCCCTACAACTCAGCTTCTCCGACCATGCTGGCCGCCATGCCGACCGGTTTCCCATTCGGGCCGGTGCCCTACAGCCCTTTCCAATCCTTCGATAATGACTTCGCGCCTTGGGATTGCATCGACAATCCCTTCTCTGACAAAATCCAGTCCCCGAAACCCGTCACTTCGACTTCCATGTCGGATGACTCGAACCTTGATCCAGTCAGCTACCCTTCGAACTCAGGTAAATCCTCCGGAGAGAAACGACAGGGGGACGCGGCCGTGGACGAGAGAAAGCGGCGGCGGATGGTCTCGAATAGGGAATCGGCAAGGCGGTCCCGCATGCGCAAGCAGAGGCACCTCGAGAACCTGAGAAACCAAGTGAATCGGCTGAAAGTCCAGAACCGGGAGCTCACGAACCGGCTTCGCCTCGTCCTGTACCACTTCTACCTTTTGCGGAGGAATAACGACCAACTCCGGTCTGAGCAGTCGATGCTTCGGCATAAACTATCGAACATGCAACAAATCCTGTTGTTACAGCAGCTCCAGCAGCAGCAAAACACTCCTGCATGGCCATGCAACAGCACTCCTATAATTGAGACGTGTGAACGAACTTCATCATTAATCTTATAACTACATAAATCACGAGGAACAACTACCTGAAATCTTAAAATTGGCGTAGAGAATCTCTCCCTCCCTCCCTCCCTCCCTCTCTCTGTGAAACAAATTGGCGTTGGTGGTTTGAGGGTAATTCTTGGAAAAAGGCTGTTTTGATAAAGCCAGAGCCATTATTGTGTATAAAACTTTTTATCAGGGTTTGCCTTTATTAAAGATCTTCTGTCATTCTGATCTTGCTTTAGCGTTTCAAGTGCGTTACCTTTTATCATTATTATTATTGCTTTATAATTTTCCTTTGGCACGAATATTACAACAAAGTTGGTTCAAACTCCACTTTCAACGCGAGTTCTTTTAATATGGTAGTCGGGCGTGTATGTCAAAATGCAATATGAGACCAGGACAATGTATCGCTCCAGCGGTCCCCACATTGATTTGGCCGACTATTAACATGACAACCTTAAAGTTAGAGGATCATCTGTCTAAACGACTGACATAAGATTCCCTATTGGCGGTGACATTTTAATATGCAATGATGGAGAGCACTTTCACACACACATATCCAAATCCACCAAGACAATTGCGAAGCAAAATCTTTTGTTTTAGTGCAATATAGTACTAAGCAGAAAGTTTCTATTTTATCTACTGTGGTCGATGTGATTTCTTTATGGAACGGTAACCAATCGATTGCATGCACATAAAATATATCCATTCGATAAATAAAATTGTCACTGCAAACATATAAATATGATCGCACATCGTTCAAAACAAATTTCCTCATTGGCGCTAGAAAGAATAGTTCTGAATTTAATTTTATCTATGAGGAAGTGCTAGTGCTCTTTGAGCTGCTACCCTAGGGAGCTCAGGCAACCTATACTACACATACATAGTAAACTGCTCTTCTTCTTCACTTTAATTGGCTTTGTAACCTTTTGATTATTTATTTGGTTGGCTTTGGTTAAGTCAGAAAAAGGGGTCACTTTCTTGTATAATGAGCATTTGAAATGATGGACGACGTTCATCATTCCAATAATGAAAAAAAATTGCATAAACTAAATCTATATAACTATACGTCATTATAGCTATGAAGTATGTTGGCCTCACAATGACCCACATAATCAATGACTATGATGGTGTCAGTCCACATAAACTAAGTCTATGTACACTACAATAAAGATGGGAAGAAAATATCACTATAAGTTTTAAACCTTATGCATAAAATGCTATTTTTCAATTGTTATGATCAAGCCTAAACATTTTCCAAAAAATGCAAACAGGTCATAAATTCTTCAATTTGATCAATTAAGTCATCGACATTTTACCAAGAATACAATTAAGTCCTAAATTTATGTTAAAAAATGCAATTTAAAAATGTCCCATTAGTACTATTTCAATGACACCTAAGCAATTCTAGGTACTATTCATTAAAAGGATTCAATTGCACATTTTGAAAAAAAAAATGTTTAGGAATTGAAAAATTAAAAAAAAATTTAGAGCTTGATTGTATTCATGCAAAAGATTTAGAATTGCTCCTGCAATTTTTTCGTAGAAAGGGTCATTTCTAACATTCCCAAAGTACCGCTAAAGTTAGGAGAAATGCCACTTAAGGCTACGGTGGCATTTTCTTGGATTAACACCTTGGAAGATGTCGAGGATGCTCATTAGCGGCAAATACTGACAAATTTTGAAAACCTAGATGAGCACTTCGACGACACTTCTCTAGGTTGCAGATAAGATTGGCGACATTTTTGGGCGTCAATCTTGAAAAAATGTCACCAATTCTAATGCAGGGTGTCATATTCCCAAATCGTCATTGATGGATAGCTCTTGAGGCATTTCCTATGACATGCCATATTTGTTTTAGTGGGTTTAATTATCTAAAAAAAGTTCCAACTTCAAGTTCAATTTCAATTTTATCCCAATTTTTTTATCTAAAAAAATCACAAACTTTTATTCTAGTCCTAAGTCTATCTATGTCCAAAAAAATCATCATTGATTTCTTCGAAACTAGCAACATTGGAAGCTTGTTGTTATTGTATACAAATGTGAGAATATTAGTGATGACGCATATTTTGATAATGAATTTCTAACTAGCTATAATGTTAATAATTTTCAAGAAAGTATTGGCAATTTCTAGATGCGGGGGTAGAGTTGGGACATAATGAAAGTTGGTGATTTTTTATGAATAAAAAAAGCTCAACAGAGAATTGGGATTGGACCTAAGATTGAGTAGGAAATTAGGCCTGCTTTAGTGGCATTTGCTAAGAGACGGCATAAACATTAAATCTCACCAAAAAATATATGATTCGTGGTTGTTTGAACTAATTCCACATATCAAATAGTTCCCGTTGACCCATGCCAAAGACAAGTATATCTTAAAAGAAGATCATGGAGCTGCTGTTAACACATGCCAAAGATAAGTTCTCAACATCTTAAATCACTTTCATGACAAGAAGACCAAAAGCATCATCTGCTTCAAAGTCTTCATTGCAAGGTCAAAGGTCTAGATATTGACGTCCTCATCCTCATCAAAATCTTCCTCGTCATCATCTTCTTCCCATCTTTCTTGCTCTTCTCCTTTCTCGAACTCTGCTCCTTCGAACTCGTCGGCATTATCACAGTTTTCAAGCTGCAAGAGATGCAAACAAAATAGCTTTCAAAATGGGTGGACGAAAATGGAAGCAAACTAAAGCAAATAATTGTCGCGCCTTCGTTATGAAACGAAAAAGATCATGCATCTTTCAGAAAAAATCGTGCAGCTTTTTTTAATGTCCGAATGTAAATCTCCTTTTTGTTCGAAAACCTCACGAATGAAATTTGACTTCCTAATGAAAACTTTTGTCACAGCCATGGACTCAGTTTTCTTATCCCAGGCCTACTTCACACATCAAAGCCCAAGCATGAACTCAAAGCTGGGGTCCTTTAATATCTCAGGACACATTCCTTGAGAATAAAAATTCAATGCTTGATGACTAGATTACTACTGCTCGCTAGGATGAACTAGTTTTTCCATTAACTAGTTGCTATGTGCTTCAATACTAAAGGTCAAGTATGGATGCAGAAGAACGTGCATGACGTGTAAACAACTCTTGCACTGGTGCACTTAAATGCATCATCATCCTACCAAAAATAAGAAAAGGCAATTGAGATAACATCAAGTGATCAATTAAATGATGAGGAGAGACTTGATATACTTCCGTGCGTAGACAATGGGCCACTGACAAAATCCGGCACAGATGCTTCGAGAAGCTATCGTTTTAGCTTGATTTCTTTCGAGATAGCTTCGGGTATTCGGATTCTACTCTGTCTAGCTCCAACTACAAAAACAAATAATAAAAAAATGGTCACAGTCTCTACATAAACAATTATAAAATTGCAATTTGTGAAATAGTTTTCTAATTCGTTTGCACACTATGATTCTTCCAGACTCCTCATCCACAGGTTGTCCACCACGTCGATATTTTAAACGACAGAAGTCCACGCGTGACGGCTCATCGCCATCAGGCATCTTCTTCTTCTGAGCAGTCAAAATGACTGGGGATATTAATAATATAAGACTTCTTTGTCAAAGATGCCATAAAACAATATTCATCATGAGTTGCGACTCGAACTCATCGGACCCTCCCTCGGTGGGGAGAGGAAAAGGTCAGGTTTAGGGATACTTGACCATAGGAGCTCCGTCACAATATACGTCCCAAAAGATGTGATCACTTCGTCTTTTGAAATGAACCATGTGAATTTGCTCAATCATAGTTGTGAGCTTTCCTAAACTCATATCTCGCGTGATAGCGAAAAGTCTCGTGATTCGTATCCACACTAATGGGGTATATTTACCATAATAGCTCTCTTGATTGTACTCTTCACCTATAAAAATGACATTACTTCATCATTGTGGACTACTGCCACATCAAATATGCTAAACCATGGTGAGTCTCTTTGAGACCCATACCCCTCATGAAGGATTCATTTATTATCTAGTTGTTTAGGACAACCTAGATATGCATATGGAGTTGCCACTAGCCTTGTTTTGGGTGTTTAGCTAGAAAACCCAATCGAGAGTTGCGAGTAGTCCTTCGATTTCTACACAATTAGAGATTCAAATATGCTAAACCATGGTGAGTCTCTTCGAAACCCATACCCCTCATGAAGGATTCATTTATTATCTAGTTGCTTAGGACAACCTAGATATGAGTATGGAGTCGCCACTAACCTTGTTTTGGGTGTTTGGCTAGAAAACCCAATCAAAGTTTGTGAGTAGTCCTTCAATTTCTACGCAATTAGAGATTCTAGGGTTCATGAACTTGGGTTACACTAACATTTCTATTAGCGCCCTTTTAGTATGTAACAGTTTGTCGTGTTTCCTAAAGTGTCCATGCATGTCTTTTTTTTACTTTTTTCGGGTCAATGTAATTAACTAGGTGATCATATGTGGATGGTCCATTTTATGCCAATCTATTTCTACTAGAAGAGAGAAGAAAACAAAAAATTGAAATTTAAAGACGGCGTGATAAGTAAACACTCAAGAAAGCAATTTAAGGATTGCGGTAAATATAACATGTAATGCTAAACAAAAATTAGAAAAAAAAAAAAAAAAAAGACAGAAAGGAACTTGCAACTCATCGGCATTTATACAACTTGAGACAATCCAAAACATATATTTAGGAATCAAATTGATGCAAAAGTAAGGTCGGATTGCACATCGACCATCCATTGTCTTCATGTCTTGGGTGACTTCCACCTCTAGAGACCTATTCTAATCCTAATCTAAAACTAAGACTAGGTACATACAATGAGAAAGAAACAATTAATCATCACAAAAACAATCATAATCACAAAACAAACACGAACAATTAGGGAATTGAGACAATATGCAAAATTGATCAAAATTGGCCTCGGGGTTAGCCTTTGTAATTCATGGGACAATCGCCTTAGGATACCTACCCCAATTCATTTTTTAAGGCTCATAGTTATTGGCCACCATTTGTGTTTTTGCATGGCAACCAATACTAAGAAACCCCTAAAACAAGTTCGAAGTGTGACCCAATGGTATCCCACGAATCATGCATCGTACCTATGCATACATCTAAAAATCACATGCATAACGGAAAATTAACATGCAGATAGGCCCTTGGACCCCGGTTCAATCAATCAGACAATTTTAATGAGCCAATGGTGGATCACTTATTCAGTCGACAAGTGCCAAGTACAATCACAGGCATTTGATGAAAGCAAAACACATCGAAAGTTAATGAGTTCAAGCGATGGTGAAAAGTTATTTGAAGAGCAATTAAATAATGAATTGTGATAAAAGATGCTAATGGCATAACAAAATTGTGTCACGGTTATTGAACACATTTAATCATCAAGGCTAACTCGGGTGCATCTTGTGCACTCTGATTGAGTTTCTTAGACGCCCTAGATATGTTATAAGCCTTTGACAATATTAATGCCTGGCCAAAAACATGGTTTGAAAATATGAAATGCAAAACATTACATAAAGCATGCTTTTTATTTTTCAAGAATTTTTGTGTATAATGTTCAAAAGATGAGGATCAAAATTTGTGAAGACATGTAATCTCCATTCAGCATGCAAGTTGCCCCAAAAAAAATCTAGAAGAAAATCACAACAGAGAATCACCAAAAAAAAAAAAATCACAGAACAAGGCAAATAAGATCAAAGCAAATGAAAAGGAACCCATGGATAATTGGATCTAAAAAAATTACGCAACATCAAGAACATCATGAAAAATAACTTTCATGCGGAGAGTTTTCTAAGGTGAGCGATGTAGGAATTTATAAAGATTCAAGAACGCATAACATCACATCAGAAATGCAACAGGACAACAAGGTATTGTGGTATATCAACAATGATTTGACTTAGTAAACAAAGTCTAAAAAATATGAAATTTTACCATAACATAGACAAGATGAAGACAAACAAACTTTGTTGAGGATCTGATCTCAGAATCCTTAATGAAAAAATGATACAAAAATAACAAGAGGTCGTACTCGACGAGAGCAAAACAGAGGTTCGGAATTACACTAGAGATAGATTTCTAGGCTAACTTGACAAAAAAAGTGTCAATTGACATGTAAATCATGCAAAATCGGCATCATCAGAAAGATACCCTAGGACTTTCTAAAAGTTATTGAGTTCAATTAACACCGAATTCATGGTTAAATGGTGACAAACTTCATTTGATACCTGAATTACACCTCGAAAGTTGGTCGATTCTATTGTGTTTTATGCAATTTTCTAGTGTTCTGGCTTTAAGCATATTGCCTGTTTGCCATTTTTTCTACTGAATTCTGCCTTAATTGAACTCAATATCTTTTAGAAGATCGTCAAACCTAGATCACATGTCTAGAAAAATTCAAGCAAAAAAAAAAAAAAAAAAAAAAAAAAAAAAACGATGTTTACAACCTCAGATCAGCCTTAAAAAAAGGTTACTCCTCAACCTATGATTTTTGTAGATCAAGGTAAATCAAGAACAGTCATGCTCATCCCCATTATCAGTCATCATAAGCTCATCACATATCATCATATAACACCCAAAACTTCGGATCCAAGTATAAAATGCAATCCTAGGTTTGAATCCTAGTCCCGATTAACTAGCTCGATCTCGCTTCATCGGATTCACCATTCAAGTATTATCTTTTGTGGTTTCGTCGAATCAAACACGATCATACGGCGATCGAAATTTTGGATCATGTTCCAAATTTCAAGGAACATTGGATGAACTTCAAGGATTGCTGAAGCTGGTCGGATTGCTAGTCGAACCGCCGATCAATGCCCGAGGAAGGAGACCGGTCTAGTTTGGGCCGGCTTGGAACGCCGAAGGAGGATTGGACCACTAGAAGAACTCCAGTAGCTGTCCGGTGGAAGTTTGACCACCAAGGGTCGAAAAAGAATTGGAGAAGCGATCACGGAGCCTGGACGACCGATCAAAGCCACTGGGCCGTGATCAAATCTATTGAAGCCGTTGGGTCTGAGACCAATTTGATCGCTGGTCTTTGGACCGTTCGCAAAGAACGATCGGATGGGAGGCGCTAGGTTTCGGAGAGGGCAGCTGTGGCGTTGGCGGGCGAGGAGCTAGTTCATCAATCATTGTCGTCGATAGAGGTAAAGGACCATCGATGGGGGCCCTGAACGGTGGCGATTGGCACGACAAGGGGAGGGGGTGGTTCGCGCGCTGAGAGAGAGAGAGAGAGAGAGAGAGTTTTTTAAAGAGTTTGATCTGAAAATCTGAACAAAATGAACCCCCTAAGGTTTTTGGAGGAAAAACCTTATATGGTCTTGATTTAAGATCAAATCTCAACCGTCAATTCAATCCAACGGTCGAAACTTGATCTAACGGTCTAATGGTTAATCCTA
Organism: Eucalyptus cladocalyx; assembly: GCA_017140615.1. NCBI lineage: Eukaryota > Viridiplantae > Streptophyta > Magnoliopsida > Myrtales > Myrtaceae > Eucalyptus > Eucalyptus cladocalyx. The sequence continues at coordinate 12,378,870 of CM029524.1, read as the reverse complement.
ATTGAAATTTACCCCACAATCAATCTGATGGTCTTGATTCACAAAAAAAAAAAAAAGAGAGATTTTAAGTGCAAATTGCGATTAGGGCCTAATTAGGAGTATTTTTTTTTAATTTCATGAAATCCATGAATATTTTCGCAAAATCTAGAAAATCAAGGGACGTGAGTACAAAATAAACATGACAAGAAGTCGACAGGCAGTCGCCGACGATCAAGAACCGGTCGGTAGATGGCCAAACCGGCCTCCTTCACCATCGGTCGATCGGATCGGTCACACTAGTTCAAGCCGATTCAATCGGTTCTTGGTCAGTTTGAACTCGCCAGTCCCCCAAGGACCAAATTAAAAGGAAAACTTATTAAATTTGAGGAAAAACGATTTAGTTCTAAAGAAATTAGGCCAATTAAATCATATAAATGTGATCCATTGATTTTCTATTAAATTAATTATTTGATTATCATGAAAAATAATGGACCTTCACCATGGGTACAAATAATTGGACATTATAGGCCAAATCTGGTAATTTCACAATTTTTTGATCGAAATTGCAAATTAATGAAAATTGAATTTAATTAATATTGCAAGACGCCTATTCAACTAATAGTCCATGCTTGGGATAGCCTATTGTATCCAAATTAATTTCAAATTGATATTATGACTCTTATGCTACAAATAAATCGAGATTTAATGATGAAATTGAACCTTAATTTACGAAATCAAACATTACTCTCAAATGGGTCAACTTGTATTTTTTTAATCGAAACTCATTAGTTTGGTTTTCTTATATGCAAGAAGGTGGAATTCCTCAAATTGGAAAGTGAATATCTTAAAATGGACCCATAATTTAGACTTATCTTGAGAGAATGAGTGAAATGAAAGCGTTTGTTCATAATTCATGAAGAATAGATTTGGACCCCTAATTAGGGCTAAAAGTGGCAATTCACATTTTGACACCATCATTCTTGAAACTGACTAAACCAATGAATGAGAAATGATATAGACCAAATGTCGTAAATGAAACTAGACCTAATTATGACTAGGATGAAAGTAATTTTATTTTTAGCCGATTTCGAACCTAAAATTGCAAAATTCAGAAATTAGCGCTCTTAGTTGATTTTTAGAAAAATTTTGACACTAAAGTCAAATTGACACTAAAATGAAGTTGTTTGTGAATTTTTTATTTATTTTTTTTCAATTTTTTTGGTCAAAGGTTTGATCATAATAAGTCAACACATTAGTTGACATTTCCTAAAAAGTTGATTTTTGTGTCAATTTTTTTAAATTTTCGAAAATTAACTTAGCTAAAGTGAAACTAAGATTACTTAGGATCTTTTTATGCAAAAATCAACTTTTGACCTGGGTTGACTTTTGGTTAAAGAGTTGATCAAAAAGTCAATTCAAAAGTTAACCACTTGATTTTTTTGGGCTTTTAATGGGAATGAATAGGAAATCACTTAAAAATGATAAGGCAAAAGAAAGATATAAAAAATGACATATTTTTTGTCCAGAAATAGGCTTAATCACAATCGAAAACCCTAATTTCGATTATTTACCTTTAATGACGCGTCAATTAAAAATCAGGTGTCAACATCATGTACAAGCAACAACTAGAGGTGGATTAGGCCAACTTTAAATGCACATATGAAATGTACCTCATCTGTCAATTTCCAATTTTTACATATCTCAAGCTATGAGGAAGTATAAACTCTTGATTAGGCCTTTTTTATTACCTCTTCTTTCAAATTCGGTTTTTATTTAGTGTCCTTTGAAAACGCTCTTCTTGAGATAATCCTAATGTTTGAATGCTTCGAGAAACACCACAGGTTTTCTTCTTCTTTGTAGTACTTGCCAACCGAATAATTGATGTTGGTATTGGTTTCGATAAACAAGAATACGTGCTTATTAGAATCAAAATCTGATCGTAGCGGAAGTAAAAATGCCTATACACGTATTTTCATAGCATAGTTTGTGTACTTTTAATAAAAGCACCTAGAAGTGATCAATATGCTAATCACATTATCCTTGTACCATGCTCCAAAAATTTTGTTTCTAATGTTCTTCAAATTTTGACTATGAACATTTGATCTCCCGGTAACATTGACTCTAACGTTCTTGGAATTCTGACTGCGAACGTCTGATGTCATCTGGTAATAATGATTCTAACGTTCTTCACTTCTAGATCATGAATGCCTGATCTTCTCATAACCTAGGTTTTGATGTTCTTTAGATCCAGCCCCTCTTTCAATAAGGAAGCCTAATGTTCTTATCAAGCATTATGAGTTTATGAAGAAGGGAGGAAGTCCTATGGATTGTATTACTACTATCCTAAAAGAAAATGGGTACGGAATCGAGACATTGTTCTTAAGAGCAACTAGGGTTAATAAAATCTGGCAAAGCTGAGGAGGAATTAATGGTATTTCCTGTTGATCCTTGTTTTGGAACTCAAAGTTTGACTGAAGGAAAGAAGGAAGACAACGATGAGCAGATGTTTAAAAATTTTCATTCTAAACTTGGCGTTTCTGTTGGAGTTATAGGCTCTAAAGGGAAATTAAATAGGTCCAAAGAGCATAAAGAGACTTATGCCCAATTGCTGAGTAGGGTGTGATTAATCCCCGCACTATGGATTTTGATTTTCTAGAGACAATCAAAGTGAATATGAGGGAACAATTCGCCAAACTTCAATTGGAGAACTTCTATTTAGAAACGTCTAATGCTTATCTAGAAATAACTACTTATTTCTATTCAAATATGTTGGTTTTGTCTCCCACACATATTGAATTCACTATATCTGAAAATGCTTTTGATGTGGATGTTAATTTGCTGACCGACATTCTGGGAGTTGAAAGAAGTAACTCTATTCCTATCAATGCCTTAAATGAGGAAGTGCTTAAGTTTTTGGTGAAGAATAAGATTCCATGGGGTAGCTTAACCTACTCTAAATTGTCTACTTCCAACATTCTGCTTCACAAAATCATCATAAATTTCATCAGACCCAAGGTTGCTTCAAAAACTAATGTCTCTAAGTTTGAAGCCAAAATAATGTGAGCCATTTGTAATGGAGTAGCTTTCTCTTTGACACACCATTTTGTTGCATATGTGCAGAACGGTGATGAAAGAAAAATGTCAACTTCCTTTATGGCACTTTAGTAACTAGACTCTTCAAATATTTCTAGATCCCACTTCCTTCTAGCTTTTGCTCCAAAAAACTCTACCTCTCATGCAAATTGGTTTTAAGATGATCTCTAAGATGAGATTAAAGTGAATATCTGAAGTTTGGGAGCATGTAAAGAAGGGGTCTGCTAGTTCGACTAAGACTAGGTTTGCAATTAAGAAAAAGAGGAAAGGCAAGAGCGTAATCTCTAGGATTCCCAAGAAAAAAAGACCTATCATGATGTTACAAGAGGAGGATGAGGAAGAAGATGAAGAGGAGACTCTTTCTCTGATATTGTTGCAAGCATTGCTATGGAAGCAGAATCTGGAAAGGAAGTAAAAGAGAGTGAAAAGGACAAAGAAGATGAGAGTGATGAGGAAGAAGCAGGAGAAAAAGATGGAGAGGAGGAAGACAAAGTTGAAGATGAGGATGATGGTGATCAAAAAGAATTCGACAAGGGAGAAGATGATGAAGGAGACAATGCTGACAATGTTGCAAGAGATGATCATGAGGAAAATGATCAACAACAAGATGTTGAAGAACAGCAACAGAAGGAAATTGAAATAAATCATGGTATAGCAAGAGGGAATCTGGTTGCTCAAAGTAATGACACAAAAATAGGGGGAGTTCTAAGAAAACTCCTTAGGAATAGCATGTAGAACCAACTTTTAGTGATGGCATCAGTCGCTCTCCACCAAACGTAGAAGACATTTACGCTTCTCATTTCCTTGAGGAATCTCTTGGAGATGAGGACCAATAGGCTGATGTTCAAGGGAGCAACATATTTCCAAGGTACAAGCTGATTTTCCTTCAAATTTGGATATCCCTCTAGTCCACTTTGCAGATTTTGAGTATCTTGGTGTGTTCGTGTGCTTCTTGTGGCTTCTTGTGTAGATTTTTGTCGATTTTTTTGAGTTGTGATTGCTTTTAATAAGTATTATGTTTATCTAATGTTTGCTTATTCGTAAACTCTCTATCTTGTGTTGCTAAAGTGTTGTTTTGCAAGGTAACTTAAAGTGTTGTTATTTTAAATATGTATGAAATTTTTGTCAACATAAAAAAGGAGGAGATTGTTGAGAGAACTCCTACCAATATTTTGAAGTTTACAAAAATTTCTGTTTCTAATACTTATTTTAAGTACGTAGAGCTTGTGAATTGTTTCTAAGGACTTATCAAGACTTTATCAAAGACTCTTGTTTAAGTCTATTCCATCCTAGAAGAATTTTCCACTCTGACAACTTCCAGACACAGATCCTATCCAGAATGAGAAAGAGTCCAGAACCCGACTTAGTGACGTACAGCACAAATGAACTTTATCTGGAAATAATAAATTCCTTCAACGACTATCTTCTGGCCAAGGATTTCACTTTCCATATATATATGCTTTGATTAAGTCACTCATAAAATTGACAAGATCAATCTCAAAGATAAGTTCCTTATGAGGGGGTTCTAATTATGAAAATCTAGATTTCGATTATATGGGCGACCGGAATCGGTGAAATTTCTATCTCTATCTTGAAACGGCTACAAGATCTTTTTAATAGATTATGTTTAATGGATTGATTGGAAGAAATTCCTTCGGAAAATATCAATTGCTAGTGTGGCGTGGAGGAGTATTTAGAGGAGGTCATTTGGTCAAGTTGAAGTGTGGGACATGAAATTAGAATTCCAAAATCTAAAACTTCTCTCAATTACTTGTCTTCTTCAGTGTGCCTTACAAATTGTGTTCAAGAGAGCTCTATCACTAAGTGTTTGCACTCATAAGTTGTAATTATGTGTTGATGCTATAGTGAAATCTAACCAATAGGGTATTAGTATGGGAGAGTGGACATAGGAATGTGCAATTTTCTCTTTCCTTAACTCTCTATTTAAGTCTGTTGCACACTTATAAGTCATTGCAGAAGTATGTCGTTTCTTGAAACTGATCTGTTCTTCATCCAAATTTGCAAGTAAGTTATTTTATTCCGCATTTATTTGTCAAGATTTCTTTCATCCACCAATTCATCCCCCTTTAGGTGTTCTTACTAGCATCTTCAATAATCACCTAGATAATTCAAGGAGGTCTCTCCATTCCTTTATGTACTCTTTTCTCCTTCATAGTTAGGCCTGGTATCGAGAAGAGCAGTCTCATATACCAACATAAATAAAATAATGCACTTTTAATATCTAACAATAAGAACTAAACCATCCATAATGTGAATTAAATAATAGATTGACATCCGCTGAACATCTAAGAACTAAACCATGACATCTCCATATTTATGCTTTGCTTCAAAACAGCCAACATAACCCAGAACTAACATATTATGAAACATTTAGAGAAACAATAGCAAAACAAATTAATTTGTCAGAAGTTAATCCATGTTTTGAGTTTACCTTTATTGCCACCACTGCTAGTCCCACCAAATAAGGTTGCTTGAGTAGCTTGTCCTTTCCTCAATGTTTTGCATCCATAAGTTTTTGTCTTATGATGACTAACTTTCTCCTTGGCTCTTAGCATGTTAACTTGAGGAGAAGTATACTATCAGTGCCATAAGTTATGTATGGCACTTAGTTTGATGCCAAAATTTTTCATCGGATCACTTAAGTTTCAAATCAGAGAAAAAATGATTACTTTGATGCCACCGGCGAGAAATTTTGGCCAAAATGATTATGTGGCTTTTATATTTTTAAAAAAAAATCGACAATTCTTAAGACTGTCCATGGTGGATGGAATAAAACGATGCCGTTTTCCTTTCTTCATAAGAAATGACGTTGTTTTACCATTCCACATGGATCACTTACAAAACGATCGTCGTTTCGTAAAATAAGGAGCGGATTCCCTACAACCAAAAACAATGTTCGTATACGATTCTCGCTCAACGCCGCCGGCCGTAGCTCGCTCACCCATCGCCGTTTGCTCGCCCATCATTGCTCGGCCACTGTTGTAGTTGCGCCGTCGTTCACGTTCATTTGCTGGCTGCGTCCCCAACTCTCGCTCACTCAGGTTTGTTATGTTCTCTTCGTGGGTCAATTTAGTGAAAAATTTAGGGTTCCGACAGGCAAGTTAAGGTGTAGAGGGCAAATTGAGGGCTCGGCTTAGGGGAAAAGTGATGGGGAAAGTGGTGGGGACCGAATAGAAAAATAGGGCGTGGAGGGGAAAATGGGGCTCGACTTGGAGGGAAACAGTGGTGGAACCGAATTTGTTTAATTAATTGGACTACTTCTATGGGGGAAACGGTGGGGGACCAAATGTGATTGAATTAAAAATTGGGTGGTGGGGACCTCACTTTGTTTATTCAATTCGGTTTCTTTTATTTTTGTAAAGGCACCGAATTTGGGAGATTAGTCGCATTTTTTTTTTTACAATAAAATGACAAGGACCTGCATGTGAAGTTGTTGATTATGTCATGTGATCCCAACAAGTAATGACTTTTTTTTTTTTTTTCATTAGGTGTAGCATCGACATGGATGCGAATCAGGTAAGCATCATTGTTTTCTATAGTGGAGAGTTTCTTATTTGCACCAATAATTGTGAATATACTGGTGGAAATAAAGGTACTATTTATTTCAATGTTCGGAAGCCATCATATATTGATTTTCGGAGGGATTTTGTGTATTTTTTACGATGCAAAGTGCAAAACTACATTATTGTGTTCCTGGGAAGGAATTGAAGGATGACTTGAGATTTTTTAATGACGATAATGATATTAAGGATATCATTTACCATTATCTTCACGACGAAGAAGCTAAGGAATATGTTGAGTATTATAGTGATGGTGAGGATGAGGATGACAATGGGGGTGAGGAGACCACCACTGAAGAAGTGAGGGATCCTATTCAAGTGAGTAATCAGATCGGGGATGAGTTTAGGTTAGATGAAGGGCAAAATGAGAGGGGGGGAAGTCATATTGATAAAGATGGACAAACAGGGAGATGTCCTGAAATCTCGGGTGGAGATGCGGGCGATGAAGACTTCATTGGATTAGAATGAGAAATTGCTTTATCTAGTGAATCAGAAGATGAATATATGGTTTCAGTAAATTTCCCAAGTGATGAAAATGATGATGAACTCGCGTAGTCAAGACAAAAACAAAGGGAATTTCTGAGAAAAAAAACTTGCAGCTTCAGCAAAGAGGCCCAAGCCAGTAAATAGGCCTTCAAACCTTCTCTTCTTGGAGTGGCTTGTTCCCAAATCCAAATAAGAGTGAAATCTTCCTTTCTGGAGGCACGCCGTCCTTAAGGAACCAAATTATCTCTAAGTTGGGTTTTCACAAAGGTAACTTGTCGGTTTGCTATCTGGGGGTTCCTATCATTACCTCGAGGCTCACTAAGGCTAACTGTTGCACTCTCTCATCAACCGCATCACAGCGAGGATTCAATTTTGGACTCATCGCTTCCTTTCTCTGGCTAGTCATTTGCAGCTCATCGGGTCAGTTCTTCAAGTATCCAAACCTATTGGGCGAGTGTTTTTGTTTTACCTATAGCTGTTCTGGATCAGATTGAGAAAATCCTCAGACAATTCCTTTGCAAAAGCTCGGAGTTAGGTAGAGAGGGTGCCAAGGTTGACTGGGAGGATGTGTGCCTTCCAAAGAATGAAGAAGGGCTTCGTATCAAGAGGCTTAAAGATTGCAATAAGGCTACCATGTTGAAACATTTATGGCTCTTGTTCTCAGATAAAGAGGATTTGTGGTGCAAGTGGGTCAATTCCACGTTTTTAAAGGATAGGAACTTTTGGGTCGCTAGGAAGCCAACCTTTTGTTCTTGGGCATGGAAAAAGCTTCTAAGTCTCAAGAGCGAATTTCGGGATGCCTTCTTTTGGAGGATTGGGGATGGCCGCTCAGTCTCTCTTTGGTTCGACAACTGGCACCCTAGGGGACCGCTGAATTTAATCTTCTCAGACTCGCTTATCTATAGCTCAGGATTATCTAGACAGGCCTCAATTGCAGATCTTTTCTCTTATGCTGGCCAGGCTCTCAAAACAATCCTTGAGTCGTGGGGTTATCCTCTTCCCACCCGTACTCAGGTAGCGATTGTTGTTGCTAGAGGGAAAACCTGTCGAGCCGGTTCATGGGGCGACTGCTTGGGAAACCATCGGCACAAGCCAAACATCATCTTTTGGCATGATTTCATCTGGGAAAATGCAATCACGCCAAGGTATCAGCTTAACCTTTGGCTTATGGTCAAGCGCAAATTTGCCCACACAATCTTTGTTATTGTCTCATGGTAGAATAGAGAGGGGATCCTACACGTTCTACAGTGGGTTGCCTGATTCCATAGATCATTTGTTTTTTGATTGCTCTGTCACGACCAGTATTGCTTTCTTTTAGGCGGCGAGATGCAATTTGCCTTAGCGGAACAGGTCTTGGGGAGAGAATCTCCATTGGACCACCTCTTTCTTGAAGGGTAAGGACTTTTTTAAATGCATTTCTCGCTTTTTCTTTGGGGCTCTTTGTCACATTATTTGGAAAAATAAGAATAGCATCCTATTCAGAGAACAACCCCTTACCATCCCGGCTATGAAGAACCATCTTTTTAAGGTGGTTAGGGATAGAGCTAGCACCTTCAGAAACATTGAGGATAGCTTCAGAAATAGAAGGTTGCAAAGGAGTTGGGGCACCGATCCCATTATCTTTTCAGGGGACCCGTAATTGACCCTGGTTTTGGCCGACGCTTCAAGGAACTACTAGTGCTCTTGAGCTGACGTCTCTCTCCTCCTTCGCTGAGGTGTTTGTTTCTTTGCCAGTTGTTCATGCCATGTCTTTCTAGTTGTTGTTTGTCTTCTTTTGGGCACTACCTTGTGTTTTACATCATGGCATCCTTCCACTCATTATGATTGTTCATCTTGAGTGCAAGTTTTTGGTGCAGATATTTTTTTTTTCTTTTGGCCTTTCCTCTTTATATTTATTACCTTTTACCAAAAAAAAAAAAAAAAAAAAAGTCCGGCTTGTCACGTAGGCATGCGAGGCTGAAGCTGAAGATAACGATAAAAACTTTCTGTCTTTATGTTCGTCCCATTTGTATGAATGCATCCCCCTCAGCTCTGCAGAGAATTTGCAAGTCTGAGGGTTTGAGGGTTTCTGTTTGTTGAAAATCTGTTCTAGCATTTCCTACTCGGTTGACCGGGGCAACAAACGGGAAATACGGGGAGAGTATTTTTAGGCTAAAGGATACATGTATACTCTCAGACCATTCTGAGCCGAATGGTGTAAAAGCCAATGTCCGTACTTGGTAATTAATAAAGCTTCACTCTCAGATGAAAAACACTTGGAACAACTCTTACAGAGGAAAAATACGCTGGTAACTTTGGTTGCGGGTACTCAGTTGGCGCCAGCCGAGGTGGTGAGTAGCTTCTTGGCAACTTCTGCGATGTCTGCAAACGGCTTGACCGAGATGATGGAGACATCAACGGAACCATTATCGGGGACTTCATACTCAATGGTGGACTTGATGATGCACAACTCCTCCTCTTCCTTACCTATCACTTCTAATCGCACTCGATACAATGAGAATCCCATATCCCGGAGCCCTCCTTCGATCATCTTGGTTTCTTTGACATGGTGTTCTTGATCGACCTTTGTGAACTTCTCTTTATAGGAGAAACCTGTCGGGATTTATGAAGATCAATGATGGGCGTGTGGTCAATGATCATTGTGTCACTAGAATAGCTAGCTATTCACACACACGATCACGTACCTCCAGCAAGTTCGAGCTTGATGACTGTGCCGACACCGCCATCACCTTCCAAAATGTCGACCTGAAGGAAAGTATCACGGAGATGCTCCTTGACCATCAGGGCCAGCTTGCTGGTGCCATACAGCTCCCATGCCTTGCTTGCTCCCACCTTCACTTCTGCCTCGTGCGACAACTGCCCAAACATCTCTCTCTCTCTCTCTCTCTAAATGACGCTTGTTTATATGTTTGTTGGGGAAGTTCGATCGACGTTATGTGTGGGTGGGAGTGTGATATATATTTATAGAGATATGATGACTAATATCATGTTCGATGAATTATTGTCCTTTTCACGCTCAAGGCCAAAGGAGGAATCTGTTGCTTTTGCGTGAATAAGATACCTTCTAAAAAAAGTTTTGTTGTTTCCGTTTGTTTATATATGCGTGTGCAGATATGGGTCAGGAAATGGGAACAACAGGCGAATTCGTTGATTTGCCGTCGGGTATTAAATATATCAATTAGGTGGGGCCCGATCCTGATGGAACGACTGCTCCTTTGGTTGGCCATGGTAGCACGTTGCGAATCCTTCAAAGAAAGACTACGAAAAAATGGGCGGATAGCAAAAATTGATAAATTTTTTACACCAAGAAGTAAGCGACCGTGGACATAAAAAATGGTCCAAAGTCTTTGACCGTCGACTCAGGCTGGAAAAGAGCAAGCAAAGTGTAATAGAGGTAAAATTTGCCGAGTGTTGAAGGCTCTTAGTTGACTCGACAAAGTGAATAGTTGTCGCCGGCGGAAATATGAAGGGAAATGACTAAGTCTTGGGGCATGGGTTTCGATAAATAAAGCTCAGTTTAGTCAAGAGAGAGCCTCAGTTAGCATGACCTATGATGAGTTGAAAACAAGGTGCTTATTTATATTTTAGTGGGGAAGCCAAGAATTCCCAATGCAATCACCAAGGTGCAAAGAAGCTAAATCTACACACAAAAAAAAAGATCGAGGGACCACCAATCAATCAAAAACTAGGATTGTAATTCATGAAAGGGACCACCAATTAATGAAAAAACGCCAATTTTTCATTTTAATCTTCTAGTTCACTTTTACATTTTCAGTACCTTCACATGTAGACAGAATTGTCTCCATCTCAGTACCTATAATTCTCTTATTATTTACGCTTATTGTCCAAAACTCAACAAAGGAACTTTACACTTTTTTTCGATCTGATCATCGATCCATACTTCAAAAGGTATATCGTCGACACTTTTAGACGAAGTAGTGATATCTGATTATGTATTTTGTGTTTATCTTTGAGATATAATAGTAATGTCCCGTTTGTATTAAAATCATAACGTCGATCAAGAGCCAGTCTATGATGCGGATTGTGGCGGTGGCCAAACTTTCCTAAAAATGTGTCATGGGTGGGGAAAATAATAGGACCGGATGTCCCTCTCTCGGTTAATCAGATCGAGCTAGGCATAACTCAACGACAGCACAATCCTTTCCTCGCTAAAGTAAAATGGCCTCCTTTGCTTTAATCGGCTCCTCACAGCCCTAGAATAGGGTAGTGAAAATTCTAATTTGACTAAATACCAGAAACTAAGTTAAGGTCACTGGAACTTTGGAGAGTCCGAGAGACGCATGAACCAATCAGTTAACAGCCAACCGCTCTACCACTGAACTACTGAAGAACAACGGGAGATTTGATTGATCAAAAAGAAAAATCTACTTCAACCGGCCATACATAACATAGAAATCACACTTGGAAAGTGTGGACTGAAGAACAAAAATTGTTCCGGGAGACGGGAGATTTGATTGATCAAAAAAAATAAACGAAAAAAATTTAGATAATTTTTTTATTTCTTTTATTTTTTCTACTTCAACCGATATGCCCTTAGGCATGGCCATACATAACATAGAAATCACACTTGGAAATGGTGGACAATTAAAATAAGAGCAATAAAAAAATAAAAAGTGTTTCTCAAAAGTGTTTCGAAACAAGAAACACAAAATTTGTGTTTCTTGTTTTTCTTTTTTTTGTTCTGTTTAAAAACAAAAAAAACTGATTGCAAAAGAGGCAAAAGAGGGAAAATCGGTCACATTAAAATTACCTTCTGGGGAGGTCCGTTTGAAAAAAAAAAAAAAATCTCATATCGAATTCGAAGTGCCATGCTATTATTACTTAATATTCCTATCTCTTATGGTGAAGGCATATTCTTTTTTTTAAAAAAAAACTCATTGGCGCCAAGCGTGAGGGAATGAGCCTATCCTCTCTTCCCTATTCATATTCCTCCAAAAAGATATAAAAACGGATCACTAATCCAAGACCAAAATAATATTTGGAGGACTCTTCGGAGCACTCTTCTGATCAAACAAAAAATATCGAATTGTCACAAAGTCGTTTCTTTTTTTCTTTTCTAAAAATCCAAAGAATTCTACTTACTTAATACATTACATAGGTCATTGATTCAACATTGGCTAAGATATAAAAAAGATCCGGGATGTGATATGGTTCCGAAGGATGAACTAGATATGCACAGTTCCCATAAGATTTCATTCTTGAACAAAAATACATTTTTTGATTTATTTCATCTGTTCCATGACAAGAACAGGGAGGTTACACGTTACACCACGATTTTGAATCAAAAGAGAGATTTCATGTGACATCCCAGATTTTTGTTGACACCTAAATTTTTGGGGTTAATTTTTGCTAAATAAAAAAATAAAAAAATAAAAATCATAATCACATGGCATATAGTTTAGGAAAATTTTTTTTTTTTTTTGTTATTTGTTATATTTTGTTAAGATTTTTCATATTTAGGTAATATACACTGGGAGATGCATTTTTGCGCAAAAGGGGAATTTTTTTGATCGGATATGCAAAATATTGCGGAGGGTGAAATAATATATTCAATGGAATTTTACACGAACAAAATTGACAATGAAAATATACCGCAAAGATACATTCTTTTGGGTGCATAAAAGAGTTGCGTACGGTGGGAAAATGGGGCTTCTTTTGAGTGAAAAAGAACACACAAAAAAAACACAAAAAAGGAGAGAAAAAAGATGAAAAGTTGAAAAGTGACGTGAGAGAGAAATAGTGAGAAAAGAAGGGTGAAACCCTAATCGGCTACTGTTCATCTTCCCCGAAGAATAGCCGGCGCCGCTGCTGCTCACCGCCGCCGGCCTCCGTCCGCGAGCACCTGTGCCAGTCCGCCCGAAGCCGCGACGCCGCCCCTCGTCTGAGCCGCCCTCCTCCGCCGTCGTAGCCGCCGGTCTCCGTCTGCACAACCCGCGCCGCCCCGACGTCGAGTCCTGCTTTGCGCCGCCCGTTCCAGATTTGCTTGTGGAACCACTGCTGTTGCAGATCCGTGGTCCAGACGTTGGGATCTCTCCGCCTGCAGGTCCTAAGCCCCGGCACTCTTGTCCCGACACCGCCGTGTCGCCCCGATCGCCGATTGACGGAGCCCGCGCCACGATCCGACGTTGCAGCAACCCAGACGCCCGCGACGCCCGCTCCCGGTGCCGTGACGCCGCCGCGCCGATCCCCGAAGCCCCTATTGCTGTGCCGCCATCGCACCGCTCCCAGTACCCTCACTGAAACCAGTTGCCAGAGATTTCCCCACCACGCACTCAACGACCGCGCTCCTGCCTTCGCCGACGCCACGCCACTGCATCACCTTCGCTCGTCCGCTTCAACGCCATCCGAAGCCCGTGATCCGAGCGCCCTGACGCCGCCTCCGCGACGCAGCCCCATGCCAACCCGTGACAACCCCCGCGCCGCCGTCACGCCATCCTTCGGAGCCTCACCGGAACCCTAGCCGGCGATCTCCCCTCGCCCGGACCGGCCACCAGCTTTATTTTCCTTTTTCTTTTTTTCAGAAAAAAAGAAAAGAAAAAAAAGAGAAAAGCAAAAGAAATTTAGGTATTTTCTCTATCTTATTTTTGTTTTATTATTTTTATTTCTATTTTATCTTTTTAATGTAATTATCGTCTTATGTGAAATTGATAATTCCATGATATAAAATTGCCTTGAAATTAGTGATTGTCGATCCGATTTTCGCGCCCGAAATCCGACTCACAATTACTTAAAAATTGCCAATCCGATCTCCCGCCCGAGATCCGATTCGTGATTTATGTGAAATTGGCCAACCCGATCTCATGCGCGAGATACGGTTCGTCAATTTTGGGTATCAATATTGCTTGATTTGTTGTGGTATTACTTAGGTTAGTTTTCTTAAAAAACAAAAATAAAAAAATTTAGTTTTAGGGTTTGCATTCATAATAGGAATTTTATTTCGAATTTAAAAAAAAAAAAAAAATCAAATCAATTAATTTAGCTTTAGTTTGTTTTTTTATCTTCGATTGCATGTTTAATTATTTTGCAATTATTAATTTCGAAATTAAAAAAAAAGGGGAAAAAGGAAAAACACAAAAAAAGTCATTATGCATATGTCATGTAGAATTAGGGTATCTTTAGCACGTCATTGCATATTAGGGTTAAAATTGCACTTAGTTTAATTTTAGATAATATTTTTTAATTTATTATAATTTTAGGCATTTTCTTAAATAGATTGCATTTTAGGATTATTTTAGTTAAGATAATATTTTAGTTTAAATTAGGATATGGCTCAACCTAATTCCTAATATAAATTAAATAGGATCTTAATCTAATTAGGTAATTTTCACATTTGATTTAATTTCGAATTTCATGAAAAATAAAAAAATGTCATAGATTAAATTAGTTTTATTATTTAGGATGAAATGTAATTTTTTAGGAAAAAAACTTCATATGCACATCATTAGTGTTAGATTCATTGAGATGCACATCATTTAGTATTTTTGCTAGGCCCATTTAATTAGAAATTACATGTCATTAGAATTAAGTCATTTAGTTAATATTGCATTGCATATTGCATGATTTTCATTAAAAAAGTGAAAACAAAAAAAAAATTACGTGTTAATTAGAAACCATATCTAGGATTATTGATGTGGATTTTAATTTAACGCTGCAGATGCTTTCGTTGCTTTGAGGTAAGTTCTGCATAATTTAATTACTTTATTGGGTGCTAAATTGGTGGTTTTACATGCATGAACACCTCACATGTTAGGGAAATAAATTTAAAATCAATCCAAACTGCTTGCCAAACATTTTTCAAAATAAAAAGAAAGGTACGAAAGGGCATTAGAGAAATCTAGTGTAACCAAGTCCCCGTCCCATAATCTACGGTTAAAGAGTAAAGTAAATCTCCAATTACTTTACTTGGGTTTCTAATCGACCCACCAAAAAATAGATTAGTGGCGACTCCTAGTTAAAATTTAATTGCATGTTAAAAATTCAAACCTAAGTCACGAATTGGTATGGGCTTAGGAGAGCCCGAGTTAAGTCTAGGCTTAACAATCCATTAGCCAAACCCTAGGTGATTTCACCCCGAAAAATTTGGGTCGCAACAATTTTCAACCCTGTTTTCTACTTAATAAATCTGGCTTTTCATTGACGCGTCTATAGGGATGTTCTCTGAGCTGATCACTCTCAAGAAAACTATACTATTTGGGGAAGCCATTAAGGATTTTAAAGAAAATAGACTTGAGAATTTGATCAGGAATTAGCTGCTCGACCATGTTCATCTGCTGAGATCATTACAGCACAAACGTAAACTGATTAGAGATCAGAGATAGGTCAGTTCAACAGAGATGTGTGGCTAATCGTGGGTAACACTACTAAATTGGAAAATTCTCATCGACTGACACTAATTTGATTTTACTGTCGTTTTAGTACCCTGTGTCCATAATTGAATTCTCGAGATTTTCATGACAATCGAGAGTCGTCAATGTGTCGAGTGGGTTCATTGTGGCTCGAAGAAAATCAACAACAGGTCATTTGTCCTAAAAAGTTCTGAAAGTTACTCAGTAACCTAGGTCACGCTAAAAACGTGACGAATGGAAATTAACCGCGAATTCAAGTCTGATTTCAGAAATTAAACATTCGATCATGTTACAATAAATTCTAAGAGTGTCAACTCAATCTCAGAAGAATTTTCTGACAACCGAGACTTTTCGGGAAAAAGTTGGCTTATGATCGTTTTTGTGTAGAAAAGGCCAAGGATTGTTTATGATGGTAAAATTGGGATGCAAGATGGATTCACAGGTGAGGAAAAATGCCGAGATGGTCGATGGATGACCAATTGAATTTATTGAAGCCAATTGAGATTTAATCAAGTGAAGAATGGTGTCCAATTGAGAGAGATGAGTGCTAAACTCGTATGCCCCCTCTTCCTATGCTCTTTGGACCCTTTCAAGGTTGTAAAGTGAAGGTTGTGGTGGCTCAATGGCAGCCATGAGTTGTTGGCTTGGTAGACAAGCTCTGAGGGGGACAATTTTGTGGAAACTCAAGGCATGTGGGCTCCCCCAAACCCCATCCATTCCCTCTCTCTCTCTCTCTCTCTCTCTCTCTCTCTCCCTCTCATTACCATCCACCACCAAGCCTCCTTAACCCTCCTTGCTGTGTGTGACACCCAACAGAAGCCGGAGAAGGAGCCGCACGCCTCACACCGTCTCGCCGTCGCCGTTTCGCCGGCCACCACCCGCGAGAGCACCACCCACGCCCCCACCTTCATCACGTCGTCCAGCCACCTTGTTCCAGCTCCTGTTCGTGTGTTTAAGGGATTGTCCAACAATCATGAGGGGTTGTGGAAGTCCGCCAGAGGCCGTTCGACCGCCATAAACCGCTCTTTCAAGCTACCAAAGTCTCTACCGGTCATTGCTGCCCGTTGCAGCTTATTTTCTTCTGTTTTTGCAGCCAAATTAGAGAGGATTTTTGTGGGTATCACAGCAGCTTGTAGGCCCGCTTTGGAGGTGTTCCGGGCCCCGAATCCTAGGCCCATTTTGGAGAAAAACATCTCTTGCGACGTTCCCAACATTTCAATCCGAGCGGATTGTTAATCGGGTGAGTTTAGCTCACTAATCCCTTATTAGTATGCTAATAATGCTTAGGGGTTGATTATATTTAATTATATGCAATTATGTGGATATATTAGATTAAAATAATTAAATTAGGGATTTACATATGCATGTTAGGCAAATGGTTAGTGTACTTACCAAGAAGACAAGTCATATTATTTATTGAACGAGTCTCAATAATTTTCCGGGCTCGTCTCGACTTCCAATTAAGCATTACGGGCCTAAGTTGGATTTTTAGTATTTATTTAATTAATTTTCGAAATTATTTATTTATTTATTTATTTTTCGGAAATTAGACCGAGATGCTCGACAATTGGAATTTTATGTTGATTATGGTGGTGCAATCTGTTTATTTAATTAAGCTTTATTTTTGTGCTAAAATGAATTATTCATGATTATAAGATTATTTTTCTTGAATTAATTAATTTTGATAATTAATTGGAAAATAACCAAGCGTCTGTTGACAACGCCAATAATATTTTGATGGAAAACAAAAAATAGTGGGATTTGTAGAAGGAAATTATAGTATTTTTGCTAAGGCATACCGTGTCCCCACACACGACGGTTTGTACCGGGTATTTCATCATGAGGGAATTGGGTCAAAGCATAATTCTTAAATAAGGAATATGATTGTGAAAGAAAATGTCTTTGGCCGTAGATGAATAATCGAGTGAGGTTATGATGCAGATTAAGATTGACCACCTAATAAAGGTAGTGCCTATTTGGGCCGTAATTAACCACCGACGTATAGTTGTGCCTACGAAGCCGTAATTCTTCACCTAATAAAGGTTGTGCCTACGAGGCCGTAATTTAGCATTACCACCTAATCTAGGTTGTACTCGCTGAGCCATAATTTAGCATTACCACCAAAGTATGGTTATGTTCATTGGACCGTAGATTACCACCTAATCTAGGTTGTGCACGCTAAGCCATAATTCAGCATTACCACCAAATTTGAAATCGGTTGTGCTCGCTAAGCCGTAATTCAACATTACCGCCAAAGTTTTAGTAGTTTTAGTAGGCCGTGCTCGCTGAGCCATAATTCAGTGTTGGGGTTGAGTATTTAGGATGACCATGTAGACTATGCTCGTTGAGTCGTAATTCAGTGTTGAGTCTAAATATTTGAGATGACCGGGAAAGGGTCTGATTGACATGTAATCGACTAAGTCGATTGATTGAGATATCGATTCGTGATAATGTGACCGGGTGCCTATTTGAACTGTGCTAATATGCAGGTAGAATCTGAGGTCAAGGTAAGTCCTCTGATCGTGTAGACTATGCTTGCTGAGACGTAGTCTCACTGGTTATTGAATAACCATTTCAGGTCCCTAGATGGCCGCTCCTGAGTTTTTGGGTTGGCCTAAGAAGATCATATACCAGATCTCTTACTTTCCATTTCATGGGTGCCCTAGGGGCTGGACTTATGGGCTGGTGAAGTCTATAGATGCGGGTCTCACCCACAAGGTGCCCCATCGATATAGATCGTGGTACCGCCAGACTCAAGATGGCCAAAGAGAGGGTCCCCTACTGGAGTCTGAGATACCTCTATGTGTTTTGGAGGCCGCCTTTGGAAAAGGCAACGTAGATTCCCCTCTGAGTCCAGTTGTAGATGCAACAAACCTAGATTTTGAAGACTCAGAAGTTCAGTGCAGTCTACTGAAAGCTCCAGTTGAAGCAGGGAGGATGATGAGGAGGAGGATGAGGACCCATAATTTGTGCAACCCCACCCCTGCTTATAGACCTTGTTTCTGAACTTGTTTAAGTTGATTTAACTTAGTAATCTACTTTATATATATGTGCACTCGTTTGCAATGTATATAAGTGTGGTTGTTTTTGAAAGATCGGAATTAAATCCTACTTTTCTATCCTATTCTTTTATTGTCTAAGGATTTTATTTTATGCTTCTGCATGCGCATATGAGATGAGAGGGTCGGCGATGCGTCCTAGGATGTTGCTATTAATCGACTCAATGAGGGATGGGTGCGTGCCCGAGGATCGAGGCGTGACATTTCTAGAAAGGGTAAACAAAATTTTTTGTTTTCACAACAAATTTTTTTTAATAATATTTATGTTATTGTTATGAAAGAGTACGAAAAAAGAAAAAACAAACAAACTTCATAGTATTTTTTAACTACTTCGAAAGGAAGGATGGTGATTGGATCATTTGCCGATCTGAATCGGATAAACCCTCTATCCATATTTTTTCTCTTTCTTCGATGGAAATGGAAGGTAATGTGAATTCCATTGTATAGCCGTATGCAATGCGCAAAAGATGCTCGTACGGTTGCTCAATTCTATCTTTCCTTTTTTATTATTCTTTATCTTGTCTCCTCACCTCATCATGCGAGATAGAGGAACCATTTGTTATATTATCAAGGTAATGATACATCAACCTGCAAGTTCTTTTTATGAGGCACAATCAGGAGAATTTATCCTGGAAGTAGAAGAACTACTGAAACTGCATGATACCATCACAAGAGTTTATGTACAAAGAACGGGCAAACCCCTATGGATTGTATCCGAAGATATGGAAAGGGATGTTTTTGTGTCAGCAATAGAAGCACAAGCTCATGGAATTATTGATCTCATAGCAATTGAATAAAAACAAATAGCAGTAAGTTTAAGCAAATCGCCACTTTGAGATTTTCTCTTCTTACTTATTACTGGGTTTAATAATATTCTATTCATCTATTAAATAGAAAAGTAATTCATAATCATCCGGTTAGGATCGATCTAAACCAGCCCTTTTTTTTATGTATACAATTCGACATGCCAACTATTAAACAACTTATTAGAAACATAAGACAGCCAATCAAAAATGTCACGAAATCCCCCGCTCTTGAGGGATGTCCTCAGCGTTGAGGAACATGTACTATGGTGTATGCACGACTCATTCAGATCACCATTGGTAGGAAAAAAGGGGAAAGAAAATTTCCAGTATGAATGATCAGTACTAGTGAATAGTATAAAATGGAAGGAAGAAGGTCATTCACTATCTATATATCGAAAACTAAAAAAAAAAAAAAAATGATCTATTTAATTCTTCTATTGTATATGAAATTTATGGTTTCCGATGAAAAAAATTCCTCATTGGTAACTTACCAATCCAATTTATTCTGCCTTTTCCTTGGGATTGGTTCTTGTTTGTATATCCTTATTTTATATTCTATCAAACTCCCATTTTGTAGCGGCTGCGCAGCTCCTTATTTATGTAGGAGCCATAAACGTTTTAATAAAAATAGATTTCCATGCTATTTCTTTCTTTCTTTTTCCTTAGCTTAGCCAATCTATCATGAAATGTAAAAAAAGGGTAAAGTAACCTTGTACTTATTGTTCTCTAAATGTAAGTTTTCTTCTTCTGCATGTAGAAAAGGAATAAATAAATCAATTAAATTCCGG
Source organism: Eucalyptus cladocalyx (assembly GCA_017140615.1). Lineage (NCBI taxonomy): Eukaryota > Viridiplantae > Streptophyta > Magnoliopsida > Myrtales > Myrtaceae > Eucalyptus > Eucalyptus cladocalyx. The sequence continues at coordinate 12,358,712 of CM029524.1, read as the reverse complement.
GAGGCTTCATGAAGTGCTTCTTTAGGAGTTAAACTTCCATTTGTCCATATTTTGAGAAAAAGTATCTCTTGTTTTTCATTTCCATTCCAAACTTGGCTATCTTTATAGAATGTCTCTTGAAAGTTGAATTAATCCCTTGTTTTTTCATTTTCATTCACTCGGATCTCTTCCCTTTCATCAATTTTGTCTAGATTATCCTTTTCTTCCAAAAAAAGAGAAGGGGAAGGATTGGGTTAAACTAAAAAATGACTATTTTGAAAACGAGTCAATGATGACCCTCCATGGATTCACCTATATAAGCCGTGGCTAAAGTTGAAAAATAAGAGCTTGAATACCACTTGTAAATAATCCAAGGAACATGTCAAGTATAGGAACCACTAAAGGTGCTAAAGTTTTCTCGAAAAAGTCGAAACGATATGACTTATGATACCAGATCCAAGCAGAATGGGAATATGCACCTCTGGATGACTGAAGAACCAAGTAGTTTTGTTGGTTGGTTAATTGGTCACATTTTTTTCATGAAATGGGTTGAATTGGTATTAGTCTAGACCATTAATATGGTTAAACCTAAATCGTTTGAAGTTTAAACATAGCATGTTCTACTACTATGTTAATTTAATACATAAGGGTTTCAAAACGAATAATTGAAATTTTTTCTTCAATAGAGAACACTCATGTCAATGAAATTATTTCAAACATTTATTGGAAAAAAATGTCACACTCTGTTTTTATCTTAGCCAATGCTGAATCGATAACCTATGTAATGTATAAGTAAGTAGAATTCTTTGGATTTTCAGAAAAGAGAAAAAGAAACAACTTGAACAGCCATTTGATCCCCATCAAAGTCTGCATTGAATCCCTTACAAACTGATGGATGTAAACAAATAGCACATCCTTCCACTAAAATGGGCTAAATACCAGAAACTAAGTTAAGGTCACTGGAACTTTGGAGAGTCCGAAAGACACGTGAGTGCTATCTCGCCAAGAGTTTTATTCGCGACAGCCTAGCGATCTGTTATGCCACCCTCGAGGTTCATCTCGGGAAGGTCATGACACTGTCCACGTGCGCAAAAATCTGTTGTGTCGTGGTTATGTTTTGTTTAATATGATTTTATTATATTCTGAGGTACGAGTGATAAGAGTAATAAAGGTTCTTTGTATTTTTAGATGCAATAGGTACGAGAAGACGAAGCATCGTCAAGCATTGTAACTTCCAAAATTTTCACAATGAGTTCCAGTCTTATTGGGGTTGCTAAAGTTGAGAGAGTGAAATAGTCCCACTGGATAGGCCAAATTACTGTTCGTTGGATTTTTGCTTCTTCTTCTATCTCTTCCACTCTTACCTTTGTTTAGTAGAAAAATTAATTTCTGTTTAAACACACAATTTCCATAGCACTTAAGCACCGCCTCCAACACTACTAGCTCAACAAAGTATTTCAAAGCTTTCATCAACAATTAATTCACCCCCTCTTCATTGATGTGGCTTGTCCATATCATATATTTCCCATTTGAGAAATGTTAATGTGACAGTTTTTAATCTACTATTAGAATAACTTCCTATTCTAGACCATAAAAAATCAAATCTTATAAATTGTTATGGAACCCACTCTTTTAAGAATTTATAACTCATAATAAACTGTTATTTTCACAGTAGCCCAAAACTTTTATGCTATTAAATACCTTCCCATTCTGCCTTAGCAATAACATCTCCCCCCCCCCCCCTTTCACGCACAGACCAAGCCACGATCACTGACCACATTCTTCTTTTGCATCATGGGTCAACTTGGGTATTGAAGAATAAATGCACCTCCTTTCTTCTCCAAGAATTCTAGATGCCTCTAAGCTACAATATTTATCTATATTTTTCTTGAAAAGTGAAGAGCTTGAGGCACATTTAGTATTAATGTTATTTCTAGAATTATCTAGGGAACGTAGTGTTCCAGAACTACTTAGGAAGGATCATATTTTTTTTTTCCTTTTTGGTTATAAATAGCCAAGAGGTGATCTCACTTCAGCTAGAGTGTGAAAGAAGTCCACCTTAGTGATATTGTAGTGAGTGCCTCTAATAAAGAAACGTGTTTTCTTTACTAGACTTTCCGGTCTTTCTCAACATGTGGTATCAAAGTGGTAGTCAAGGACTCTCAATTAGCAAGATTAGGGGCAATGACACGATCATCCTTTCCACCTAAAGGATGCAACTTTAAACATAACTATAACTCAAACTGATATTAAAATACATACATCCATTTATATATATTTGATGAACAATTGCTTGATTACAATATCAGAGTTTTCTATAGTCCATCAAAATGACATAAACACATATTCAACCAACAACGAACTCAAGAGTTCATTATAGCTATATAAAACTTATACCATAAAATCCTCGCTATCCAAAAGTCCTCCTTACAACGAAATGCTCATGTTCTACTTGCAGCTCATTGAAGAACCTAAGAAGCAACTAAAATGGAAGAAATCAGCAAATATAGCCCAATGAGTAATACATATCTCCTAAGTAGATCAAGTATCCATTATGTAGGGGCAAGCATGATTCTAGGGTAGAATTTGGAACTAGATCGATGGGAACCTATCTAGTTCTAGGTTTCAAGGTATTCAAGGTTGTTACACATTTTAAAAATGGAGAACTTGTTTCAAATAGTAGGTTCCAAGTTCTAAGTAGGTAGAACTTGGAACTGAAACAAGTTTTTGCATTTTTCTTGATCTCTGTCTTCATATAATTTTACGATATTCCATGGCATTTGATAATGAATGTATAATTTGGAACCGCTAGTCTAATATTTCATTTTATGATTGAGACTTTTACTTTATTAATATTTCATATTCTTTGTGTGACTAAATAAAGATTACAGTTAGTAGATTGTAGCAGCAAATGGTGGTCATTAAAAATGATGATTCAAAACAATTGTTCAATTAGTAATATAGGTGGACCTAGGGTAGACCTTAGAACCTGTGATCGAGTAGGTTCCAAGATCCAAGGAATGTAGAGTAGGTTCTAAATTCCAAAAAATAATTAACCTATTTCAATGGGTAGATTTCAGGTTCTATGTGGAATGTGTATGAAATCTAAATCTGTTTACCCCTACGATTATGCCCACACACAAAATCAACCATAGCTAGCAAATTTCAAGGTCAAAATTTCAATAATAATTACTTTAACATAATATGTCTACAACAGAAATACTAATTTCAGTAGATAATATCAAAGCATATACCAATGATCTACCCATTGATTAGTATCATCAAAACACATACCAATGATCCATTCCATTGATCAAACTCATGCTTAGATATATAACTATGATCACACATAAAGTCCCATGACAAGGCAACCAAGATTCTTCCTTGGCTAGATCTCTACCAATAATGCCATTAGTCAGCCCACAAGAGTATCCAAAACTAATATACCCCTTAATGGGTTCACAAAGACACAGATCATCAATATCAACCCATAACAACATCGTCCACAATCCATAAAACCAAATCTAAAAATCATTTCATATATCATAATATGTTCCCTAAATTATTTCAAACTCTATGTCATAAACTAGTTCACAAATCAATATATAACCTTTCAAAAGCCATATTTAAAGTCAAGGACTTCTCATGAGTCTTTCCCAAAAGGTTTCTCAAACCTATTTGCAAGCAATCTATTTTGACTATAATCCAAAGATAACATTATATTTTCTAATACACAAATGGTAGTAAATGTTTGATCCAATTTATGCCCAAAAAAATAAAAATACTTGTTCTTAACTCATAACATAGCTAATCCATTTTTTTTTGAAATATGAGTTTACAATATCAATTTATGCCTATTCGTCGATAAAAAAATACCAACGTGCCAATGAAAGAGCTCGCCCATAATGGAAATCCATTATTGTCCACTATGTGCAACTCGAGTACTGAATTTGAATGTGCATAACTTCCTCCACCATACTCCATTTCAAACGTACTCATAGTCAATAAAATGGTCTTTCGACATACTGCAAGAACACTGACTTGGCCGACTCAAAATCTAGCAAGAAACAAGTGAAATCCGACCCCAAAATTACTGTTCCTAATCCATCCAACATAGGTAGCCAAATTCAAATTTTCATTTCAGGCAAACAATAAGCTCAAATCGAGATCCGTGAATGTCTTAACTTCACAATACCCTGCTCAAATCAAAATCAATGAAATGTCATAACTTTACAACATCCTAGACTATCATTTCTATAAATATACATAGCCCAACAACTCCTCAATCAAAAGCAACAATTTGGAAAGGACCTAAATCGAATTTCATGCCCTAACTTCAACAAATTCTCTTATTAGACAAATAAGGTTCAAATACTTATTCGGCATTATAAAACAGAGTTAAATCGGCTTTGAATTGTGAACATAAGAAGATTTCATTTTCCCTTTCCTTCTTTTCCTCTTTTCTTCTTCACGCGGATGAGCTCTCTCTTTGTTTTTCTTGTTTTCTTCACTGGTTCAACGTGCATTATCTGATGAAGAAGAATGGGCTTGGGCTTGAGAGAAATGGGTTGAGTTTTGGACTTAACTGATAATATATTGGGTTGGATTTATGGCTCATATATTGTATCTACCCTCCTTATTCCAAATTTTGTCATCAAAAATTTAGAAATACCTTAATCATTAGACAGGTAATGAATCAAAGTACGCTGAAGTGTTGCATAGTCCAAGACTATGGTGTAGGTTGCTCTGAGGATAGGCTTACTTGGTATAGTGACGGGTATTATAACCAAGTCACGATGGCAAATACCTCAAGTTTGGTGAGTAGCATCGAGAAGCTCAACATCTGCAATTATAATAATTGGAGTATTCATGTCCAATTTTACAAGTTGGGTCAAGACTTGTGGGATATCTTTGATGGCAACAACACTGCACATCCCACGGATTATGATGAGTTGAGAAAGTGGTAGATAAAAAATGGTAAGGCGCTCCACATTCTTATGGTGTTTGTTGAAGACGAGTTGTTACAACAAATCAAGGATGCGAGACCCCTAAGGAGGCTTGGGCTAACTTGGCAACACTATTTGTAAGGAGGAACAATGCCAAGCTCCAACGTTCAAGGAACAATCTATTTTCAAACAAGACATGTTGTTGAGTCAATACTTCTCAAAAGTCAAATATCTTTGTGAAGAAATTTCGAAGTTGGATCCTCATAATACCATCTCCGCAAAATGGTTAAGGAGAGTTATCATTCATGGATTACAATCGGAGCATAATGATATTATTACGGCTGCCCATGGATGGGCAAAAAAATCCAGAATAGAACCTTCTCCAGTAAAAGCAACAAACCATTCTCATTGAAATTAACTAAAACTAACGTTTGACGTTTCAGGTAAAAGCCTTCTCAAAATATATATATATATATATATATATATATATAGAACATCCAGAATTCTCACTGTACTTAACCATCTCAAAATAACATACATGAAGACTGAATCGTCTTTGCAAAGCATTTTACATGAAGAACAAGAGAAGCATCTAACGGACGAACAGACATTGTAACGAACTCAACTCCTAATTCAGATCATTAATATGAACGCTTCACAGTAAGCGCTTCAGTGACAATCATTCAAAGCATTTACAACGCGCATATAATAGACGTGCCAGCAGTGAAATTTTCACCAGCTATTACACAAATACCCTTGAAGTCCTTTGGTATAACATGACAAAGAGATATCAGATGTCAAAAAAAAAAAAAAAAAACAACAACAACAAATCACCGTTCGTGAAACCAAGGACACAAACGAATTGCTGCAGCAGTTCCGCTCAAGGTGGAGTCTCATATCATTTAGACATATTAACAAACACGTAGTGAGCACATCGGCCAAATAATCAGATGCAGAAGCATGTCAATGATTTGTCCCCACATCATCACAAAGGAAGCATAACGAGTTTAAATCACTACTAGATGCTTGGTTACAGGCGGTTTACTCACGATCAGTATCTAGAATTCTGGGACTCAGTTTTGCTAAAAACAGAGCATGTATTATTCTATTGAATAAAAGATGATTACATGTCACGATTAATGGTCAGACCTTAGTAATGAGATTAGAGAAACCTTTTCATGGATCGGGATCTCCAAAAGAAGCAGTGGAGATCACGGGTCGAGTTCTTCGGCAATTGTGACCAAGAATAGGCAGATAGACCTTCCGGCGAGCGGCAGTGGTAATGGCAAAGAACGACAGACAGCAGTGGTTAATGGCGTCAAAAGAGTGATGGAGAGCCAAAGAAGAAGAAAATTCCACTTGAAGTTGATTCCTGAGGGAGGATTTTTGCTGAGCTGCTGGGTGCTTGTGTGGCGCTCTGTTTTGTGACCACTGGAGGGCGCACGTCTGTGGTAACTGATGATGGACGATTAGCGGTAGTGTTGCATCGGTTGAAGGGGATGACTGGCGGCAGGCGATGGAGAGGGAACTAGTTTATGGAGATGGTTCATCGGAGAGAGAGTTTTTGCTGCCCTCTCCATCTCTTTGAATGTGCTGTCGTCTTCCCCCTCCCGAGTGAGCAAACGAGCCATTTGCTTCCAAAGAATCTCAAAATCATTAGATGGGAGAGAGAATCCATTCTGTCGGTCATCTCTAGATCAATTCCTTCGGTAATTCCCCCACGAGCACCCTTTCAAAATCCTTGGACAGAGAAGCAGAGGTCTGGACTGTTTGATGGGTTCATTTAACCGAAGGTAAGTGAACCGAAAGTGGGTCTAATTGAACCGGGCTTGTGTGTTTGATGGGTTTGAGAGAATTGGGCCGGTCTGATGACCTTGAGCTTTGTTATTTTATTTTCTCTCCTTTCTTTTCTTATATTTGTGTTTATTTTTTGTTCTTTTTACTAGCACTTAATTTTTATTTTTACATAAATGCATGCAACAAGACTAAGTGTAATGGCATCAATAAGGGTGATTAGTTCCTAATCTAGTCCAATCCCACCCAAGAACCGAGAACTAGACCAAGAGGATTGGTTCCCCATTTCTGGAACTAAGGACCAAATAGGACCAAATCAACTAGCCTAGTCCGATTCTCAGGTGGTCTAATAGAACCAGTGAATTCACATATCTTGATCGAAAGTTTTGGATTAATTTAATTGCCAATCTATGTCATAATTCGAAACTATGATTTTGTCTAAGATTTGTGAAGAAGACTAAGAGATGATGGGGCTGTGATTGTAGGGCATGCCCAATAAAAGGAGAGGATTTGGTGGATTCTTTTCCATGAACGATAGACTCACAAATTTAAGGAAAGTGCGTGTAAGCGAGAGAGGTAAAATTGATGAATCTTTGCAAGGAAAAGAAAGTAAAATAGAGAAAGAAACAAAAGACAAAAAAAGCAAGTGGATGAATCGATTCAACAACATGAAAGAAACAAAGATTCAGCAATATAAGTTGATGAGCAATAAGTCTAGTTCCCAATTCGAGCAGTTCTATATGCTCACCCCTAGACATCAACACGGTCGCATGGCTTATGGTACAGAGGCAATAGCGGTCCATTACATTCTATTGCAGTGGAGGGGGAGGAGAGAGGAGGGATGCACAGGATTTATGATTCGAGGTAAAATTTTCTTAAATTTTAAGGGTATCTTGATTCAATAAATAATTTTGCCTACCTAAATGTAGAGAATCCAAATGTTTTCTAAGGTCACCATTTTAAACTTCTCCGTTCCCTCAGCTTGAATTAACCTCCCATTCGGAAAAAGCTTCATCCCTTCAGATTCTTCTCGTGACGATCAATCAATTCCCATACTCGAGTCACGTCTCTCTCTCTCTCTCTCTCTCTCTCTCTCTCTCTCTCTCTCTCTCATGCTCACAGACACAGCGCACGCTTGCATAATTTGTCTGGTATACACCCACGACGCTTTGGACTGCAAAAGGGCATGTCCTTTTAGACCAGCAATGAACAAACAGAAGATATTATCTTGTCTGATGAGGGACCAGTGAGTTAAACGTCTCAAACCTCACGAATTTGAGGCAGCGATTTTGCCAAGATCAGAGGGCCTCGAATCGCCCGAGTGAAAGAAAGCCATCCCACAACACAAACCACAGAAAAAAGTAGCAACAATAATGATACTCCATGGTCCCCAGAATACGCCTTTCTTGTTCTTGTGCCCTATATAAGGGATCTTTCGCTTTCCACCAAGTCTTCGTAGAGATTTTCTATTAGTCAATCGCACGCCAACAGTGTGTTGGTTTGTAGGAGGACGTCTGTTCTCCTGTCATCCTCGGCGATACTCGTGCACGAAGAAAGCACTTACTCAAGATCCAAAATGGAGATGGGACCTTCTTCTGTTGGTGAAAAGTTTAGGCCTAACGTTCGAGATCTCGGTGAGTTGTCCGAAATGACAAAGTGGGAGTTTTGTGGCGATGAGTGGTACAGGCTCTTGAATGGGTGAAAAGATATGAGATTTGAGTGGTAAAGATTGATTGGAAGCTTTTCAACGAATTGGCTACATCAAGGTTCGGACATTTAATGAAAGAGCTTTTTCTTTTGGAAGATATGCCCTTGTACATGGAATTTGTGTACCATCCTTGAACTTAAGTGAAAATCGATGGATACCCCCTTTGCATTTTGTCATACTTGCTGAAAACTAATTTGGTGATAATTGCCTATAAACTGATTAAATGTGCATACAATGAAGGGTTTGATTTTTTTTTTTTTAAGATGTGATTGATTAAGGATATTTAGTTTACTTAATAAGATTCTTTCTTTTAGTTAGTTTTATTGATCTCTTTTGGTGCCTTTTATTCTATTTTGTCTATTGTCAATCTCAGTGGTCCCTTTTATCTCTTATATCATTCTAAGTTGGGATAATTGTCTAAAAAGTCCTAAAGCTATTGTACGACAGTCAATTCAATCTCAAACTTTTCAATTTTGTCAATTCAGTATTTTTAATGATTTCAAGTTTATTATTAAATTGTTCAATTTGTCAATTTAGTTCTGAACACTTTGAAAACTTGCCCATTCAATTTAAACTTATTATTTGGATAATTGGATGGCAGGACTACATTGGCAAATCATTAAAATATTTAAAACTAAATTGTCAAATCATCAAAAGGCTTAAAATTAAACTGGCACCATTAAAAATTTTATGATTAAATTAGTAAATTATCAAAAAGTTTATAACTAAATTGATAGTATTGAAGGGTTTAGGACTGAAATTGCCGTTATATTATAGATTGAGAACTTTTTGAACAATTTTCCAATACTAATTCCATTCTACAATTTCCCCATTCTAAGTGCATTCTACATCATATGATATTAGAGCCTCGATCCATGTGTGTTTCACAACTACATGACAACCTAATCGTTAAATTCAAATTGTGCCTTTTCTATTATGGTAACTTGATTAAGCAATTCCAAGCCATGATTTGTATCCTTTTGATTTCCTAAAAAGAAATTCAAGTCTTAAGGAGCAAAATTACGAGTATTGCTTAACTGCTAATATCCTACAATCAAGAGCACAAATTGTACCATTCGCAAATTGTGTGAAACGCTTGTGTCTGCCTACAAACTACAAACAAGGAAAGTTCCTTTGAGTATGCGAGGTTAATGAAGTAGACTAAGAAGGTATACCAAAAGCTCTTCGCAGTCGAGTTCTTCTCAATAGGGAAGATTTGATGTAGAGCGGGAAATCTACTAGCATTTTTATCTCATGGTATTGATACCAAAATTTTTTGGGAAAAGAATACAAAAAATCATAAACCTATTGCATTGAAATATTTCAATTGAGTCAATTTAGTTATAAATATTTTACAAAAGCGATACTTCTCAATAGGGAAGATTTGATGTAGAGCGGGAAATCTACATTTTTATCTCATGGTATTGATACCAAATTTAAAAGAATAAAAAATCTTGATGTAAACCTCACATCGATACCGTTCTAATGATGTAAACACAAAAAAATCTTTTTTATATTTTTTTTATTTTAAAAATTATTCCTTTTTCCCCCTTTTCTTTTTGGTGGTGGCCGATCACTGATCACTTGCGACAAGCCATAGGCAAGCGTCAGCCTTGTTGAGTTGTGCCTTGGCCAAGGCAAGTGTTGGCAAAGCTGACCTTCACCTTGGTCGGGACTAGATTAGTACCAATATAAAAAGACTTAAGACCAACTCAATTAAAAGATTTATGATTGAATTTATATTAATATAATAATCTTAAGATTGTTTTGGTACTTTTTCCTAATTTTATGCCCAAAGTTCATATTCATGTATTAAAAAAAATGGAACTTATTTTCTTCAAAAAAGATGTTTAATTAATTAAACATTTCATTCTTGCATTTTATATGCGTTTAGAGTTCTGAAATTGGGATTAGATTTCTTGAATCTTATTCTCAGCCAAGAACAAGTAAAGAAAGAAAATAAAGTGCAGATAATATGTTTCATTTAGCACATCGGTTATGCATATGGTTAGGGGGTCGTGATGATATATCCTACCTCTTGTAGGATTAATGCTTAAATTCGTAAATTTCCCAATCCAGGTCTCATCTTATCACCCCAACAATCGAATTGATTCATGCTAACAAACTTCAAATCTGATCAATGAACTTGCCTAATATGGAGTCTAAATCCTCCTGGGGATTTAAGAGATTACATTTTCAAATTCGATATGCATAACCAAATTTGATTTGAAGGAATCTGAGGCTTTCGGGCAAAGCAACGACTCTAGTGCATAATGGTCACAAAATTGGTTCAAAAAAATATAAATCCATTGTACAATGGTCAATTCAGTCATAAACATTCTAATTTGACTAATTTAATTACAAACCTTTTAATAATTTTCCAATGTAATTCATTCGGCCAGTTTAGGTTGGAAATCAATCATGTGGCAATCCAATCAACACCAATCATCCTATGTGGCACGGCTAATGGCTAGCTGACTCAGAAAATTTTTGTAATTTTTTTTTTGTAATTTTTTTTCTTTCCGTTCTATTGGCTTTTTCCCTTCTTCCTCTACCAATCGTTGAGCCTTGATGGTGGCGACCCTTACCTAAGACTAGCAACTTTCGCCAACCATCGCCAAGTCTCAACAACCAATGGATGAAAAAAAAAATGAAGATTAGATAGGAAAATTAGGAGAAAAGAAAAAAAATGGGGGGGGGGGGGGGGGAAAGAAAAAATTCAAACAAATTTAAAAAAAAATGCAAAACTCACCCATATTAGCGCCAACATTGCACATAGGATAGTCACATCCACATCAGTAATTTCCAACCTAAGTTGGCCAAAAGGACTACATTGCAAAATCATCAAAAAGTTTAGAACTAAATTGTCAAATTGAAAAGTTTAAGATTAAATGGGCTGTCATATATAGGTTAGGATATTTTGGACAATTTTTTCAATTTAAGAGTGCACTCTTGTTCACCATTATGCTGGAAATCTGAAGATACGTACCTTATTATTGCAGTTGTACAATGGAGATGGCTAAACAACGTCAAGAAGTATTCCTTTGAGGATAAAAAAAATAGATAGATACGTGTGGCGAGTGTATTGATGGAAGGTTGTGACCATACTCAAAGCCTGGAAAAATCTTTTGTGATGTGATCGTATTTCTCTATAAATGTTTCATCTGATTTTATTGTATTCTGAGAGACGAGTGACGCGTGTAATGAGAGTTGTTCGTACCTATAGAAGCAAATAGCTATGAGTACATGAAGCATTATCAAGCATTGCGTAATGTAACTTCTCAAAGTTGGCATAGTGGATTCCAGTCTTAATGGGGCTGATGGAGTTTAGAGAGTGTAGTCTCAATGAACAGGTCGACTCACTGTGCATCAAAATTCTTGCTGCTTCTATTCTTCCACTCTCGTCTTCTTCAGTAGGGCACTCAAGTTTTGTTTATTTAACGCAACTTCCATTGAACTTAAGCACAATTGTCCAACACTAACTTGCAAAAAAATTTCAGGGCTTTAATCAATAACCAATTTACTCCCGTCTCAATTGTTGTATTTAGTTCATGTCATCAGTTTTCTATTTTCTTTTATCTCTCTCCTCTCTCTCTCTCTCTCTCTCTCTCTCTCTCTCACGCACGCACGCACGCACGATTTGTCTGGGATACTTGGGATTGTGAAATGACTCGTTCTGTTCTGTTGGACCAGCAAGGAACGAACCGAAGATATTATCTTGTCTGATGAGGGACCAGGGCTTTGGGCCTCTCAAACCTCACGAATCGTGAGGCATCGATCTTGCCAAGATCAGAGGGCCTCGAACCGTCCAAGTCTAAACAAAGCCCTCCCACGAAAAGAAAACCACAGAAAAAAAGAAAATAGAGAAATATGATAATAATCCAAGGGCCCCAAAAGTAGGCCTCCCTTGTTCTTGTGGATCTTTCGCTTTCCCACCAAACTCGTGCGCACCCCAACAGTATGTTGGGTTTGTAGGAAGATGTTTGTTCCCCCGTTACATCCTTGGCGATGCTCGTGCATGGAGAAAGGATGTCTCTTAAGATCCAAAAGAGAGATGGGACCTTCTACTTTTGGTGAAAAGTTCAGGCCCAACATTGAGATCTGGATGAGTTATCTGATGTGTCAAAGTGGGAGTTTTTTTTGTGGCGATGAGTGGTTCAAGCTCTCGTACGTGTGAGAAGATACGAGCTTTGTGTGGTAAAGCTTAAATGCACAAGTTCGAATGAATTGGCTACATCAAGGCCTGGAGTTTCAATGAACGAGCTTATTCTTTAGGAAGAAATGCCCTTGTATATATTATCTATTCAGACAATGCTCGCACTTCGATAAAATCGATGGATAACCCACTGCATTTCAAATTCTGCCATACTTTCTCATGACATATTTGGTCATATAGTTGCCTCCAAACTGTTTTAAAGTGGGAACAATGAAAAGGTTTGATATTATCACCAGGTATTATCTAATTAAGGTTATTTAATCTTCGACCTCTAGACTCCTGAATGCCAAAAGTTGGCACAAAGGGAAAACTTAAGACGCCAAAATCGAAGAAAATAAGATCACTTAAGTGTCAATCCCCCAAAATACTAATGTGGCGATTTTCCGCAAGTGAAGTGCAAAACGGCATCATTTTGGTGCTTGACATGATAAAAAATTAATATAAAAATTGATCGAATTAAATTTAAAACTACATTTATTTAAAACATTTAAAAATAAAATTACAAATATTAAAAATATTAAAAAAAAAAAAAACAAAAACAGGGTGGCTAAGGGCTGAGCCGCCGCCTCCCCGCCACCGCCAAGAAGGGCCAGCGATGGAGGTGGAAGGGTCGGCCCAGGTCGTGGTGGCAAGGGCTCGCAGGCCCTCACTACCGATCGGTCAAGGTTGCTAGGCCCTAGCCAAGGCCTGACTACCCCGACTGACCCTCCCCTCTCGATCGCCGACCCTTCCCATTTAAGGTGGGGAGGCGACAGTGGCGAGGGCTCAGCCCTCAGCTGCCTCCCTCCTTTTTTTATTTTTAATATTTTTAATATTTTATTTTTTATTTTTAAATTTTTAATAAATTTAGTATTAATTTAATTAATTAATTTTTATATTAATTTTTTACCACGTCGGCACCAAAACCATATCATTTTTGCATTGTCTAGCCACGTCAACATGCAAAACGACGTCGTTTTACACTTACTTTGCCAGAAATTGTGCATGTTAGCATTTTTGTCGGATTTTGATCGGATTTGCACTTAAGTGATCAATTTTGCTTTAATTTTGGCACTTAAGTGTTACTTTCATAACTTTTGGCACTTATGTATCCTGTTATGCCAACTTTTGGCACTTAAAGCAATCTTTTGCCTCTTTCTTTGAGTTTGTTTTATTGATCTCTTTTGGTGTCTTCCATTATATTCTCACAATAGTCAATCTTAAAGTTTATGTTCTCCTTTTATCTCTTCTTGTCCTTCCAAGTCAAGAGAGATAAATTCAACAAGTATGGTCGCCCTTTATTGGGACGTACTATTGAAACCCAAATTGGGGTTATCCACTGAGAACTATGGTAGAGTAATTTATGAACATTTTCATGATGGACTTCATTTATGAAAGGTGATGAGAACCTGAACTCACAACCACTACTGCATTGAAGATACAATTTCTTATTGTGCCAAATCAATTTATAAAACACGTGTTGAAACGGGTGAAATTGAAGGTGTTACTTGAATGCTACCATAGGTACAAGTGAATAATGCATGACCACTTAACTGGGAGCTCACTACATATACTAGCTTGGGCTCATTATTGTCGAGATAATGGTCTTCTTCTTTACATTCATTATTGATAATGAATACACCGTTAAGTACTATTATAAGCCTCCCCTAAATCTAATGACGACCATATTTGCTTCGGTGCTATAGGGTGATCCTAAGCCATGACCCATGCTCTTTTCATCGCCACATGACAATATATAATGGTCGACTTCAAATTGTGCATTTTTCTTTGTTTTAAATTGAGCCAAGGCCTTGATTGTATCGTAATAATTTTCTAAAAAGAAATAGGATGCTGCTATTAACCAATTATTGGCAAGTGCTTTTCTTAAAAGCACCAAAGACTCTATCATGATCCTACGGGTACGCATTTAAAGATCTCAAAATGAAGAACGAGATTTTTTGCTCACGCCTATCTCTAAAGGGGCGGAAGCACTTAACCGCGTATCCTACAATTCTGAGCTCAATCTATACAATATAGATATTGTGCGAACCGCTGCTTAAAGATTACTCCTCGCCAAAAAAAAAGGGAAGTCCCTTGATATCCCAAAAACTCTTTGGAATCGATTTCTTCTCAGAGGGGGAGATTGACTTCGGCTGGGAAATCTGCTGGGATTTTAATGTCGACAACAAACTTTTTTGCCCAAAAGTCATTTTGATGCATTTTCACGAAAAAAAAAAAAAAAAAAAAAGGCGGAACTTGTTTTCCTTCGAATACAAAGATTTATTCATTAAACTTTTCATTCTTGCATTTCATGAGCACTTAATCGAACTTCTTAGAATTGGGATTAGATTCTTTTAATTTTATCGACAGCCAATAAAGAAGAAGTGACTATTTATCTTTCATTGATGTATTCAATTAGGAGGTTTTGACCATGTATCCTATCTCCAGTAGGATTCACGTCTAAATTTGGAAGTTTCCGAGACCATGTCTCATCATATTATCCCACCAAGTCGACTTAGAGCCAAAATACAGCTGGGATTTGAGTGCGCAATCTCATGAAATCGACAAGTGCGCCCTCGTTCACCATTGGATCATGCTGGAAGTTTGAGGATTGCACGACTCCACTTTTGTTTGTCGAGATGGCGAAGCAACATCAGAAAGGATCGCTTTGCGGAAAAACCAGACAGTACGTGATGGGTATATTTCGTGCAATTTTAAGGAATCAATGATTATGCACTCTTACCACCGGTGGTGGCAACGTAGTTGTTGAGCTTCAGTTCCTTTCGGGAGGGTCTGGAGTTCGAATCCCCGCGTCGTCTATCTTCCACGACTTGCCCGGGGCAAAAAGGGTAGTGGTGACTCTCCTGCTCCTCCAGGCTTTTACTCCACCGTGAAGCGGCGCACGGAGGTTCCCTGGGTACCAAAAAAAATAAATAAATGATTATGCACTCTTTCCTCGTCAACTCAGCATCACTGCATCTAGTTCTTCAGAACTGACCAGAGGGTCAAAAGTCCACTCTTCATGGCCAATCACAAATTTCTTGGAAGTTCAAAAACCAAGCATGGCTTGTATGGAGAACTACCAAAAAAGTCATAAACATTTTTAATCAATTGTATCAATTCAATATAAACTTATTTTTTTTAGCTAATTGAATCATATATCTTTTTTATAATTGTGTTAATTCAATCCTTCCGGAAAAATTGGCCAACTAGCACTAATGTGGCTACTGGCCGGCGCCGACTACAAATTTTTTTAATAATATTTTATTTTTTAGAATTATTTTATTAATTTTTTAATCTTTTTTTACCTTTTTTTTCTTCTTTTTCTTCCCCTACCTCCTCTTCCCTCCTTCTTCCTTTGGCTCCAGTAACCGGCCAGCCTTCACCGATTGTTAAATTGAGGTGGCTAGGCTAGCGACAATGAGCTCACCCAGACCACTGGCGGGATGAAACCCGCACTAGATCTGGCAAGGGGCAAGGATTCCCTCGCCGACCTTGCCCTGCCACAAGCGGGGCGAGGAGCCTCACCCGATCCAGCGAGGGAGTCCTCATCCAACGACAGCAAGGTGAGCCCTCACCAAATCCCACTAGGGGGGCCTCACCGTCGCTCCATCTAGCGAGGCAAGTCCTCACCAGATTCGGCAAGGGCTCGCCCAACCACCTTAGTCCAACGACTAACGAGGGCTAGCCGCGGTCACCGGAGTCAAAGGAAGAAGGAGGGAGGAGGAGGAGGAGAGAGAGAGAGAGAGAGAGAGAGAGAGAGAGAGAGAGAGAGAGAGAGAGAGAGAGAGAGAGAGAGAGAGAGAGAGAGAGAGAGAGAGAGAGAAAAAAGATTAAAAAATTAATAAAATAATTCGGAAAAATAGAATATTATTATAAAAAAATTGTCGTTGGCACCAATTGGTGGCCATGTCAATGTCAGCCGACCAATTTTTGCCGGAATGACTAAACTGGTACAATTGTAAATAATTTAGGACTCAATTAGTAAAAAAAATAATTGAATTGAATTAGCACAACTACAAAAGATTTAGAATCTTTTTGGTAATTCCCTTTAGCTTGTACTACATTTCCTCATACTTGGACTGTTCTCTGATCGTCATTTTCGTGGATTACTTTTGCCTAAAGCTATCATAGGATCCTTCTAGGCGTAGCATAAATTACATGTGAGCTAATCTTGATTTATCGTGAGATAAAAGATCAACCATTTCAACATCAGAAATTCACATGTGATCGCTTTAGTCACTCTATCGTGGATTAGTTTTACTTGTGCTAACTCATACTTATTGGAGAGATCTTAAGGGGTTTAATCCTCAAGTTGGCTTTAGGGCCCCTGACCAGACCAGCTTTAGGTCTGGTCAGTGGGTTTTCAGTCCAATCATGGTTCGATATTCCCTTACCCTATGATCAATTAGAGCGCCCCATGATATATTCTTTATGTGTTTTAGGCTCCTTTCATAGAAATGTGTTCTCTTCCGTAATAGTTAATTTTGAAATCAATGTGTTAGCTTTTTCCAAATCTTTTTATTAGGTTAGCATTTTCGTTATGACATTAGGTCAATTAGTTAGCGATAATGATAAGTAAGTTATCCTAATTACTAAGAAAATTTTTCATCGTTTAATAAATAAAAAAAGGTCTAACTATTTTAGATAATCAAGTCCCTATCCTCGTGTCCCTTGGTGATATGGACCGTCTTCTCCTATATTTTCTTTTCATTTTTCATCTTTTGTTTGCTTCCTTCACGAGACCCAATGGAATCTAGATAGAAATGAAATATAAAATGAATGGAATCAGCATCCCACTTGGTTTGATTATAACTATGAAATATTGCGGAAATGGACAGAAAGGACTCGAAATTCCTTTGCCACATTTTTAGGATTTTACAATGAAGTACCCCACATGGGTAGGCATTGTCCGGATGCCGACGATGACGCATATTTCCACTGGTTAGCTTCACGCGAGTGAGTCCCCTATTTCTGACCATGAAGCAAAATCAGCTCCAAAATCCGGTACAAGGCCACTATCACTTGGTTTTCTTCTCTAAGTCCTTCCTCCGATAAGATATGCTATTCTGCTTTCTCGTCAAAGTTCAAAATGTTATTCAAATTTTAAAAAATTTGTATATATGTTATATATAATTCACATTTTGATGTAAAATCTTTTTTTAAAAGATTTCATACATTTAACGTTAAACAAAAGCCAAAATACATAGGTTGCTAGAAAGTCAAAGGTTTGGAGGTGGATGAAGACATGGACTGGCGATTTCTTTAGGATTGATTCAGGGGGTTGGGCGGCCAGCCACGCTGCACCCAAACTGCAGAAGAAATTTGAGGAAAAGTCAGTGATTGACCAGAAAACTTTGTCGGCAACTAGCGAAAATGTCGAGAAAACTGCTTATGCTGATCAAATGATCCAAAGTAAAAAAGCAAAATCTCGCGATTAGACAAGTTAAGACAAAAGCCCAAAAAAACGGCACAAGCTGTAAGCAACATATGGCTGCGTTTGACGTGACTTTTGCGAAAACATGAAGCCATTTTCCCAGAGTGTTCGACGCAAAGTGTATTTTCCGAAAGATAGTCTACTAGCCATTTTTGCTAGACATCGAGATTCTAGGCGGAATTTATTTACTGAGGTTCACCCAATTTGTACCTGGTTTACGTTATCAAGAACCCCCTCGCATGCAAGCCAGATAAGGAATGGCACATGAAAATTCGACTAATGAGGATGGATGCACATGTGAAAGAAGTAGGACCTAACTTTGATATCATGTTAAAAAAATTCAATGTAGAAAATTAAGTTTATAGATAGAGAGAGACATAATGTATATAAAGCATATGTGAACCCCATTATCAAGTTATGCATGATATTTCACCACATTTTGTCATGTGCAGGCCAAATCAAAAGTAGCACGTGAAAATTTGACTAATAAAGATGGATGCACAAGCAAAAATGGGTAAAATCTAACTCTAATACCATGTTAGAAAGTATAATTTAAAAAGTAAAATTTATGGGTAGAGAAAGATCACATGTATATAAAGAGTATATGAACCCGTGAAATGTTTCTTCAAGAAGGCTATCAAGTCTTATGATTAGGTTTACTTATCATATGCGCATCAAACACTCATTTAGATAGTACATATAGTATTCAGTGTTATAACTTGTTCTTTACTAAACAATAGATAGGGGCATAGCAAGTTGTGTCTTATCTTTATTCTATTATATCCTATGTGATAAAAAAAAATCTAGGACATTGAAAACCACTTCAATTTTTCTCCATTCATTATATCCTAGGATATATTAATTCGACACGGATCGAGGGCGTCACACCCCATGATCCAAGTGGCAAGGTACAATAGATGAGATATTATACGAGCTATACCCAATAAAAACTCGTGCATGGAATGAGAGGACCGTCACATTCGCTTTATCGGCAGATGAAGAAAGTTATAACTTGGTATCTTCTTCACTTGAATCCATGGACAAGGTGTTCATAAACTATCTCTTTACATAAAAGATTTCATCAACATGACGAAACTGCAGTGCACTGTACGAATTGCAACGAATTTCGGTATAGTTTACAGATTAGTCTCGAATGAGTTGGAGACAATTCCACTAAGACCAATGTGCGTATAATTTATAGACTTCCGTGGCCAAAAAAAGAGAGAAGAAAATATGGTTTGATGTTACACATGCGGATCTGGCGGGCGGCAAAAGATGTTAGAAAATCGGCACAGCAATTAACAAATGTATTTCGTCAATGAGTCCTCGTAAGATCTTTGTTAGGTAGAGAAGGAAAGTTCATAATGTGCTGTCTCTCGTGCTATGTCTAACCAATATATTGAAGGTCAAAATATTTATTTATTAAGCATATTAATAAATAATCAATAAAACTCATTAATAAAATCCTTAATAAATCATTTTTAAAAATTTAGAAAATTCCCGGACACAGGAAACTAGGATTTTGCATAAACAGTAAGAGAAATTTTAAAAAGAATGGTTTAAATCCCTGAAAGGCTTCATCTTTACAGTTAATTTCAATTTTGCTCCGAACTAATTTCTATCTAAAAGAAAATCACAGACTTTCACTACAATCCTAATCTGCCCCATGTCCAAAAACTATCGCTGATTTTTTTCAAAATTAACATATCAATAGATTGTTATTATTCCATATGAAAATAAGGTATTAATGAAAACGCGAGTTCTAATAATGAATATCTAACTTAACCGGATATTAATAATTTTATAAGAAGCCAGTCACAATTTTTGAAGGCGGGGACAGATTTGAAATTGTAACCAAAGTGTGTGATTTTTTCTTTTAGACAGAAAATAATTCGGGGCAAAATTAAGACTAGACATACACTTAGAGAGTTTTTGTTGGGAATTAGGTGGTTTGTCAACCCATTTCTTCTCTCTTTTTTTTTTCTCTTGAAGGAATCAACCAAGAAAAAGGGGAAAAATAAAAAAGGAATTGAAGCGTGTGCGGGGGCTGGCCCTGGTGGGGGTGACTGGGGCGACCCCGCAGGTTCCCCAGACAAGGAGCGGTGGCGGAAAATGACCAAAATGGGCTTTTGCGAGTCGTCCCTTTCCTTGCGCCTCATATGTCTAGTGCCACGGTGGTGGGCCCCACATTCCCCCACGCTCACTCCCTCCCTCCTCTCGCTTTGATTCCCGTTTCACCGAATACTCCCTCTTCCGCCCCCACCCCCTTCCTTTCCCCGGCCTCAAATCGTTACATATGTTGTGGTTTTGCTTGGACTCTCTCTCTCTCTCTCTCTCTCTCTCTCTCTCTAAATCAAATGTTTAGAGATGGCGACGAGTTTGGTTAATCGAATTTCTTGATCCGATCGAGCCCCAATAAGGTCTTAAAAGGAAGTCATGCTTAGATGTGGAGTGATGCTTTGAAATCAAAGCTTAAACTCGAGCTCAAGTTCAATGGCCAGAGTTTAGATGTAAATAGAGTTGAGTTTGTCGGATTCATTTGAGTAAAATGTTGTTGGAATAATCTCATAGATTTTGTGTGATTAGGGTTGTATAGAGCTTCATGGGAAAAGCTTTTTGTGCATGAATCTTATCATCCAGTCGTTCAAATTCAAGTTTGTAATAGAGATCACTGATACAAACATTTTGAATATATAAATTTAAAAATTGAAAATGAAATGAGTAAATGATGTTGGATAATACAACGGATGCAATTGTGAATTTGAAAAGCACCACATTTCGGTGTCTAAGTATCGCGATCAATAAGATGCTTAGAAAAGGTAATTAGCAAAATCTCGTATGACTTTCAATTTAATCAAGTTTGAGAACTTTAGCCATACAAACTTGATCTAACACCCTAAATGAATTTGGATTTATCAAAACTATAATTTAAAATTCCCCACGCAAATTAATGACTCTTATCAAGTGCAAAATCTTAATTTTTTTTTCTCCTTAAGGTGATGTTTGGACTAGGTTACCACTGATTGGATTGAATTGGGAAAAGAAATTCCGGGCCGAAATTGCAAAGGAATCCAAATTCCAGTTAGAGAGAGAAGCAGCCATGTCTTCTCCTACATTCTCATAAAAAAAAATGGAAAAGAAAAATGAACCATCAGAATCATGCCTCCAAACCCTGAAAGGAAACCCAAAAAAATTAAAAAAAAAAAAAACAAAGATAGCCCCCCGAGCCTCCAGCACTCCCCCAGTCCGCATAAAAACTCCATAAATACAAAAGAAAACCCAAGATCCCTCCCTCACCCTCCACCTCCACCTCCACCTCCCTTCCCCCTCCCTTCTCTCTCTAAAAAAGCAGCTACCCTACTACTGCACCTGCAAACTGCAACTTTTGTCCACCCCCCAGTTCATCCCCTGTTTTCTTAAAACTTGCTAAATCCTGTGCCACAAGCTCACTGCATCACACAGCACTTCCCCTCCCTCCCTCTCTCACACCCACCAACCCAAAGGGAAAAAAAAAAAAATTAGACAAAAATCCCGACAAGAATTAATCAATCGAGGAGACGGCGCACACCAGAAGCACCTCAATTCATCCTTCCTCTCCTCTCTTTCCCTCACTCTCCCACCCACGAATAATCCTCCCCACAAAAAAGAAAAAAAAGAAGAAGGAAAAAAAACGAGAATAAAGATCCGACCCCAGATGTTCACCCTCCGCGTCCTGGCCCTCCTCCTCCTCCTCCTCCTCCTCGCCCTCTCCGCGCGCCTCCTCGATCCGCCGCCGACCCGGGCGACGAGCTCTGCCTCACCCGCCTCTCCGAGTCGCTCCAGGACCCGGGCAGCCGGCTCACGAACTGGAGCAAAGCCGCCTTCGCCGAGCCGTGCAACGGCTTCACCTCCTCCCTCAGCGGCGCCACCTGCAACAACGGCCGCATCTACAAGCTCTCCCTCTCCGGCCTCGGCCTCCGGGGGAGCATCCCGGCGAACCTCGCGAACTGCACCTCCCTCCAGGCCCTCGACCTCTCCGCCAACGCCCTCACCGGCCCGATCCCGCCGGACCTCCAGGGCCTCGTCAACCTCGCCGTCCTCAACCTCTCCTCCAACCGCCTCTCCGGCCAGATCCCCCTGCAGCTCGCCCTTTGCGCCTACCTCAACGTCATCGACCTCCACAGCAACCTGCTCTCCGGGCCCATCCCCCAGCAGCTCGGCCTCCTCGTCCGCCTCTCCGCCTTCGACGTCTCCAACAACCGGCTCGAGGGCCAGATCCCCGGCTCGCTCTCGAACCGGACCGGGAACCTACCCCGGTTCAACGCCAGCTCGTTCGAGGGCAACAAGGGGCTCTTCGGGTACCCTTTGGCCCCAATGAAGACCAAAGGCTTGTCGGTGCTGGCCATTGTCGGGATCGGGCTCGGGAGCGGGCTGGCGAGCTTGGTGCTGAGCTTCACCGGGGTCTGTATCTGGCTGAGGGTCACGGAGAGGAAGATGGCCATGGAGGAAGGCAAGATCAGTCAGCTGATGCCTGATTATTGATGAAATTCTCAATGAAACTGATGGGATTTCCCTTTTTCGTTTCGGATGTGAAGATGGAGATGGAGATTTGACGTTTGTTCAGATTCAGTTTCAGGTACATTTTGGATTTTTCGGTGAGGGCGATGCTCAGGAAAGGGAGGAACAGAAGTTCGAGCTCTGTATTTTTTTAGTATTTTCTGCTTTTCCTTTTCTATTTTTCTTTTCCACTCTTATGGTTATTTTTTCAGATTTTCACTCTTCTCCAATGATTTTTTGGCGGGTTTTTCTTTTTCTTCTTTTGGCCTCCTGCTATTTATTACAAAATTTAGGGTTCCTTCTTCTTCTTTTTTGGTACCTTTTCTTTTTCTCGGTTTTCCCTGTAATACTTTTTCTTTTGGTTTTTCTCTGAGGAATTAACTGTGTATAAAGCTATCTGAAACATTAGAATGAAATGAAATAGTGCTGATTATCTTGGGAAAAATAAAGAAAAGTAATCACATAGTGCTGCTTGTTCTTTTTCCTGCTTTCATAAAGCTATGAAAATTACGTGCCAGCACCCGATTGGGGGTGAAATAATTTCGGAATTACACAGCTTTAATTTGGGCAAAAAGAGATAGAGAAATTGAATAGAAATTGGGGTGACCAATTTATCTTGACCCAACATTCTATTTTCTCCTATATAATCGGGAGAAAACGGACAAAAACTATTTTCCCCTATCTAATGTACAAAATTATCCGAACTTTGGGTTGGAGGCTCCATGCGCCGTTGGATTTGGAAAAAAAGCAGCGAAACTTCTCGTTGTCTGAAAAGCTACCCTGCGACCTTTAAGTCAAACATAAAAATTTGCCTGAATAGAATAAACGAGAGTGAAAGGCCCTAACGTCTGCTTTGGAAGAAAAAGCAACGGCAGGAGAGGAGATGGTAGCCAAATCCTCACGGTTCTTTTCAGCGTTCGGTAGGAAAGGAAAGTTAGTCTCGTTAAATGATGGCCATATGCTTTTTTATTTATGCAATTTGTCGATCACTCGATGTCGAATCATTCGCGCGTGCTAGGGTTTCCAAACGAATTCGAACTCGACACGGGCTTCGCGAGGATAAAGTTTTGAGGCGAGTCGCGCGCCTAAAGCAGCTAGCCAGTAGCCACCACTATTCACGCGGGGTAGAGAGTTAGTGATACATCTCTTCCTTTTCTATCTTCAGTTTTTTTCCCAAAGAAAGTTAGGCAAGATACAGCAAAAGATTTCGGACCGCCCTCACGAGGGGTGGTGAGTCGACTGCTTTGGACCGGGCGCATCGCGGTTGTCCATTTAATGGGTTCACGCGCGTCACGCAAAATCGGACGGCTGTGATGAATTTGATCCGGACCTAGATCCATACGAGAGAATCCCCGTCTCGTGAGAAGGCCCGGGTGGAATCAATCGAGCGCAACCTACGGCCACGTGACCAACATCGAAACCTCTCACGCCACCATGGCTCTCGAGTCTTATTTGAAAGATGAAATCTTCTGACAAAACTTTCGACTATCTTATCAAAGGTTAGAGACGTATTTGCTGTCCGAGTCGCGCAAACAGGCCTCTAATTGTTGACTCATAAATATGGATGTTATCCATATTTTAGCTTAACTAAAATAAATATATATGATGGTTCAACAAAAATAAAGTCAGAAAGTTTTTATCCAAAAAACATGTTTTATACTATTTTTTGGAAAAATGACACTAAAAAATACCATAATTTTTATACATCATTCATTTTAATGCCAAATTTTTTTATCGAATCACTTAAGTATCATTTTTATTTTTTAAAAAATCACTAAAGTGTTATCACCGATTCAAGATGTCAAAAAATTTCACATGATAATATTTTATTATTTTTTGGGACCAATATGGCTCGTATACTAAAACGACATTGTCCAATATGTTTGCCCCAATTTTAAACGCCACCCAATTCTCTACATGGACCTTTTTTCGTCAAAAAAATAACACATAGGCATTAATATTTTATTTAAAAAAATCATGTAAAATTTTTTGGTCTGATGTTATTACAAAAGATACATAATTAAATATTTTTTTCTAATGTGGAATTGAAGTGATTCAGCGAAAAGTTTTGACAGTGGAGTGGACGTCATGCGAAATTATAGCATACCTCTAATATCATTTTTTTTTTTTTCCATTCTTTATTCTTCTCTTCCTCCTCCTCCTCTTCCACCGCATTCAATTAGGACAAGCACCGCAGATTCCATATCCGAGCATATCTCATGTGAGGACGTGAGTACAACGTCAATAATTTTTATGTACGGGTGGCCAAACGCGGGTCTTGGATTACTGCTAGTACCTCGGTGAGCTGGACATAGATTATTTTATAATGGTCGACACGTGGTTGTAGTTGGATCCATAATTACGATCCAAGGATTTAATCTAACTCGGGTTACGAAACCTAGGCTCGAGCCAACATAATGTAATCCTGTAAGATGGAGAGATGTGGCCTAATCGTCCTAGGCACTATTTCGCCCCTGAGTCGTTCGAAAACGTTAATTTGGCGCAGTATTTATTAGTGTCCCCGGCACCTTGTCCATTTTGGGGGGACTTTTCTAGGCAATTCTTCTATGGATCACATTTTGACCGTCGATCGTGCGGAGTTGAGCCGAGAAATCGATGTGTTTAACGGTCACGATGGATGCGGCGCATGTACTTTGGCCATTCTTTAGAGCTGCGCATGTCAATGCGTGCCCGGGTCGAGAGAGGGAGTCAAGTCAGCCGAAATGGTTTTGTCAATTGGTCTCTATCTCTCTTTTATTTTTTATTTTTTTATTTTTTTCTTTTGGAGATGCAAATGAAATACACCTTAGTTGAAGTCTTTATTTTTTTCAAACTGCCCGATTTTGAAGGCCTATAGTTTATAAAATGTCTTTTTTTTCTTTGGGCTACTGGCAGAAAGATTTCTCTCTTTGATTTTTGATATTTTTGGGAATTAGGAAAAATACCCTTTAGTTGAACTTATATTTTTTAAAGAGGCGACCTCATTTTTCAAGGCCTGTCAAGAGTATTTTTTGCCGTTGGGATCCGTGCTAGCAAAATTGCTCACGCGTTGTGTGTGGGCGCAAAATTGATATTTAAAGCATTTTACAAAATTGGCTCAGTGGAAGCATTCAAATTATTAATGTATGGAAAAAGAATTGTTGATACAATATGAAGAAATTGCACACAATTATACAAGGGGGATAATTGTCCAAAAATATCTTTTAATTTGGCCTAATTTAGGCCTAAACATGTCTTGACAATCTTCCAATATACGTATTCTGATCAATTTTGATCGGAAATCATTGATGTTGATGATGACAGGCCTACATGACACGATTGATACCGACGTTAACGATTTTGTGATTTTTTTTTTTCATTTTCCTTTCCTTTTCTTTCCTTTTTCCTTTTTCTTTTTTTCCAATTTTATCAATCAGCCACAAGCGAGTATCGAGACAACCTCACCGGATTTGGATGAGGAATGGGCTAGCGATCAATGGAGGAAATATAGGGAAAAAGAAGAAGAAAGTGTTCAGATAATTTTTAAAAATATATATAAAAATAGTTCACTTCTGTGCTAACCATACCATGTGCCATGTAGGATGATTGGGACTGATTGAACTGTCCATTAGTAATTTCCAATAAAAATCATTAAAAAAATATATTGGAAAATGGTCAAAAGATTTAAGATAAAATTGGCTAAAATAAAAATTTTAAAATTGAATTAATTATTGTATAATAAATTTAAGGTTTTTTGGAAAATTTTCTAAATATGTGGAAAGAGAAAAATTATAAAATTTGAACTTTATTTGGTAAAGCTATATATAGATAGAAAAGATGTCACATTGTAAAATCCAAATGCTTGAGAGATAAAAAATTTTGGGTCAAAACTTGAGAGATAAGTTAAAGTGATTGATTCTAGCATTTGTCAACTGATAAATACTTTTGGGAAAAAAAAAATCCGATAGAATACTTACAACATCAGTGATGTTACATCGCTAATAGAGTAATAATCTATGTAGCACGGACACTCTCCGGAAGCTTTCGTGTCGTGTCCGACACTCCGACACGTGTCCGACACGCTCCGACACGTCCCGACACGCTCCGACACGCGGTCAACGAGTGTCGAAAAATCCGACACGTGGTCAACTCTTTCCGACACGCTCCGACACGCGAGTCCAGAATTCCGACACGCGATTCCGACACGCACGGGGTCAATTTTAAAAATTTCTAATACTTGAGGGGTCAAAATATAAATATACATAAAAGAAATAATAAAATTGCTATAAATATACATGCGTGGGGTCAATTTTTTTTCAGTTTTATTTTTTTAGAATTTTTTTATTTTTTAAAAAAGTCTTTTACTATGAAAGAAGTAATAAAAAAATGCTATATATGATAAATAAATAAATTTAAAAATATCATTTCAGTATTTTTCTTTGAACAATGTTTTTTTTTTAAATATTATTATTTTTTTCCTCTAGGCTATTTTTATTATTATTTATTTATGTATTAATATATAAAAATATATTTAATATGTAACGTGTCGGAACATGTCGAAATTCTCTATTTTTAATAAATGACGTGTCGGCGTGTCGTGTCGTGTCGTGTCGTGTCGCGTGTCGCGTGTCCGTGTCGGTGCTACATAGGTAATAATGTAAATGACGAATAAAGAAACTGCGCGATTCTTTAAAAGTACAAGGGCCTCTTACTTTAAACGATAAAGATGGTTAACCAGCAACAGGAGAGAGTGGTTGCAGATACGAAAAACAATTGATGCCTTAAAGACTTAAAAAATAATTTTATTGTTACTTATTAATTAGTGGAATGGAATTATTGACACAAATAAAAATAATTGTACCCATATATGCAAAAAGAGAATAATATTTCAAGATTTGAACTATTTCTGGAAAAAAAAAATTCATAGAACATAGAAGATTCAAATTTATGGAGTTATGCACCTATTTTCGACATATTTGAAAATATATTCAAAATCCACAATTCATTGAACATAGAATATTCAAATTTGCGGAGTTATTCACCAATTTCTGACAAATTTTTTTGAAAGTATATATGTAATATTCAAAACCCGCAATTCTCCCCTCACAAGTCACAAGTGAATGCACCACGGGTAGCCATTAGCTCCACCTTTTGTGCGCAACAGAGAGAAACGTATGGTATGGGATTGGGGTTTTGTCATTGGTGCAGATTATAGAAGACTTGTATTGTAAATAATATTGATAAGCTCGTAGCTAAAGTACAATCTTAATTGATGTTGCTTGCCATTTGAAGTCCATTGGGTAATCTCGTTATAAAAAAAACTTGGTTTTAAAATTAAGGATGCAAAGAAAGTTTAGGTTAAAAGTGAGGGCTTTTGGTATTTTCTGAACTTAAATTAAACAAGTACGGATTCGGAATGTTTTTGGTGTACGATCATAATAAAAGTGTTTTGACCAAAAAAAATTTATTTTGACCAAAAAAAAAAGTGGCGGTTTTGAAAAAAAAAAAAAAAAAAACAGGAAAGCCTCATGTGCTTGCACATGGCGTAACTCTCGTAGCACCAAGTGTCGTCCCTCACGACCGTCTGATCTTTTGATACGTTTTGACCTTCATTGTTGACATGCACGTCCACTAACTACCGTTCTTTAGGCACGTTTTACTTTGGTAATTCGCACTTTATAGTTTGCTCAATTGCACTCATTTTTTTATTTTTATTTTTTGATTGACTATTGGGACATATCATTATATTTAACTAATACAAAATATTTAGAGATGAAAACACACTTGTGCTTTTGAGTCCACAGATTGATTTCAATTGATCTACTCCAATGATTAGAGTAACATTACCCAATCAATCCTATTATTATTATGCGCATGTTAAATTAATATGAGATTTTTTTTCCTAATTTACTTGTAGACCTTTGCGCGAAATTTGAATGTAGTCATTTCAATTAATTTGTATAAAAAAAATTACTGACATGGCAATCTAGTCATCAATTATTGTCTTACAAGGCACATTGCTAAGTTAGCTATTTCCAGTGAAAATTAGCCAAAACGAATATATTAAAATTTTGTCCAAAGATTTAAAATTAAATTGGAAAAATTAGAAATTATATGATTGAATTTACACAATAGATTTAAAACTAGTTGGATGGTTTCTCCAAATGAATAATATATGGGATCGATTGTGAAAAAAGGTAGATTGGTTCATAGAAGTAATGGCATTGGTGGCCTAGGTCTCCTAAGCCTATCCATGGAGGTTTTGGAAAATCATAATTCACATCTTGTACTTCATATCCACCGTTATCTAAGTCAGTCCTACATGTTAATTGAATTGAACGGTTTTGTTCGCTTCTATTGATGTTTATGATCTGTGATGCTTGTCCATTACTACGTGAATATATGTTGTCAGACTCAAGAACATTTGCCTTCGGAAGTCAAACTTATGCTCCTACAAAGTTTAGAGGCAAACACTTTATTTGTTGACCTTTTCAGGATACTGGCATCTCTAAATGTACTGTCGAGACAAATTTGGGACAAGTAAGAATCTGCTTTAATCTTGATAAATTAGTGTAAGACATTGATGCCCCAGATGACAACCTTCAGCAACTATTTATATGTCTCTAGACCATTGAAAGAATGGACTGTTTTGTTAAATTATGAACAAAATAGGAGTATCTGAAGAGGATTTAGTTACATAACATTAATCAATTCTGATCTTTTTTGCAAAAGTAAAGCCCAAAGAAATGCTTCAATTTGCCTATCGACGCTTTAAGATTCCAATTTTCTTTGCATGTTTGGTCAATGTTGGATGACCTTCTTCGCTCACCCTATTTTACAAGCAAACTACGTGAATAAAAGTTACAAACAACTCAAATTATGGGCTAATATGTTTTTTTTAATTTAAAAAAAAAAAACTCAAAGCTTTAAGCCCAATCCTAATTCTATTCCAACTTCTCAACTTTCTCTCTAGCCTCAAATTTGCCCATGCGTCTAAAAATTTATTAGTTTCTTCAAGATTATCATTACCGCGAGGCAAAGTGAGAGTATAGATGAAGACGCATTTTGATAATAAACTTTTAACTGATCCCAATGTTGATAATTTGAAGAAACTAATGGCGATTTTTGGACTTGTGGGAAGATTTGGGACTAAAGTGAAAAAGGAGTATTTTTTTGGATAAAAAATACAGAGCACAATTGAGATTGTACCAAATTTTGAGGACTTTTTAGGCAATTGTGCTCAAATTATACGTAGAACTAAATTGTGATCACATAAAAAGAAAAGTCTGGAAAG
This sequence comes from Eucalyptus cladocalyx, assembly GCA_017140615.1. NCBI lineage: Eukaryota > Viridiplantae > Streptophyta > Magnoliopsida > Myrtales > Myrtaceae > Eucalyptus > Eucalyptus cladocalyx. The sequence continues at coordinate 12,328,844 of CM029524.1, read as the reverse complement.
AGAATGGAATCCTGCCACTAGACGATGCACGCTGACAAAACACGAACATTCTCACATTAGTTTGACGTTTGAGTCTATATTATATGTAAATGGTCTGATAAAGAAAACTTGGTACCTATCTCGAAAGGAAGAAGATACCTTTTAAACATTTCCTTAAGTTTATTGAAAATTGCATCTTTGCAAATGAGCAAGGCATGCACAAACACAACTCATGTGAGAGGTGTGAGAGAATTAATGGTGAGAGGAAGGTGAGAGCAAATATAAATAAATAAATGCTCCGTAAAGACAATTACGTTTTGAATGTTTGAGCTAATTACTCCATCTATGAAGAATGTATGGAAAATTTTTTAGCGGAATTTATTTTTCTTTAATTATTGCAGATTGAAGGAAAATAGGAAACTTTATCTCCTACTTTGAATAGCTTTATTTGTTTCTTTGGCATACTACTTTAGGAGGCCACAAACAGACTTTTAACATTTATCATGTAATCCATTTGATTTTAAAACAAAAATAGTGAGAATGAGGAAATATATATTTATATATAGACACACGTAGAAGCAAATATGTATTTTTGTCTGCAAAATTGGGATATAGATACAATTCATCTAATTACCAAAAAAAATTTGCCTCTCTTTGTCATTATGCTCGCTTTTAGTAAACTACATACTCTAATTTTAGGTCAACCATAATCTCAAAGAATCATATATGTATTATAAAGGGCAAATGCAGTGGATCACTCAAGCTTATCTCATAATGTACACTGCATCCGTCATAAATTCAAATATAATAAATCAAATGTAATAATCAATATTCAGAAAACTCATAAATTCAAGTCACTATAGCTCATCCATAAATCCACCGCAGCTAGCGTTAGCAACGCCTCCAATAATCTCTCTCTCTCTAGCTCACACCGTTACTAAGGTTGTGAGCACAATCTCGTCGAGCTCAAGGTCACAACCACCCTATGGTGGCGACCTTGAGGCTTAGTGTCCTCCATATTACAAACGTCATCGCCTAGGAGGTTGTGGAGGTCTCACGGTGGTTTAGGTCGCCTCTCAGAGAGGGAGAGAGAGGGAGAGAGGTGATGGGATAGCTTCGCGATAATTATTTTTGTTTTTAGAATAGAAATTCGTTTGAAAATGACACAAAATCTTTCCCCCCTTGATGGCCAGCAAGTAGTGACAAGAAGTGGTGGGTGGTGGTGAACGATAGGTAGACAACTAGTTAGTAGCAAGGGCAAGCAATGAGAAGATATTTTATTTTTCATTTATGTTCCTAATCTATTCCTAAGCTAAAAATTTGTTCCAAAAATAAAAAAATAAAATTGCATTACCACAACTTTTTGTTCCAAACATGTTCCCATAAAATAGAAAAATAAAGAAAGAGAATGGTTATTATGCGCGCACTCTAAGGGTTTTGATTTAGCTATTTTGAATTCCTTTTATAAGTAGGTAAAGTCATATTTTTTCGCAAGAATAATATTGGATAAACAATCATGACTAGGGTGAGCATCGGTCTAAGGTCAATCCTAAACCGACTTTAGACCGGCCCAACTTGACCGGTCTTGATCCGATTCTGTGTGGGTTGATCCTCAGTCCTAAGACTTTGACCAACCTTATATATATTACATATATAATAAATTTTATATTATGTATACATCATATGTATTATATAATATATAATTTATAAAATTATATTATATATATTTTCTACTTTAACCCCTATTGCCTTCACCTCTGTTTTTTTCTTATGTAGTCTTGCCATGTAAATTATAAAGTAAAAACCCACTCTAATTTGACAAAAAAAAAAAAAAAAAAACCCTTTGCTTGCCACTCACCTCTTACCTCTCCTTACTTGCCTCACGAGCGCATCTTAGCTTGTGAAATCACTCACCTCTCTTGGCCCGCCTCATGAACACAGTTTAACAATCACAAATGGAGATTTTTGTTGTTACCTTGTCTTAAATTTGTGTTTGATATGTATTGGTGTTTATAATTTGATTGCTTAATGTCGCATTGTCATTGGATATGTACTTTGAAAGAGTATGTTTATCCTTTCAAGAAATACAAAAAAAAAAAAAAAAAGAATTTGTTGGTCCAAATTTGACTCTGGAATCGGATTAGACCCATAGGGTTGGTCCGATACTCAATCCTACATTTAACAGGGTTGGCCCTTGGTGGAAAAAATTAGAGACCAACGCTGTGTGGGTTGGTCTCGTTTCGTTTTAATCCAATTAGGTGCTAAACCGGCCTAGCTTAAACTATGTTCATCCCTAATCACATCTTATAATTAAAAGTCTAGGTAGGTTAATGATCGAGTATGGATATTCATGGTTTAAGATTGATTAGTTTCAGGGTGAATCGGTTTTCATTCTAAAATTGGAACCGAACCGGATAGGGTGGGTTTCCAATCAATGGAACTAAGAACTGACCCTACCATTTTTGAGATTGGACCAACCAATTCTCATTCGGTTTCGAACTTGTCCTAAAAACCATGGTGTTATCTTTTTAAAAATGTTTTATTTTCTTTTTGAAAGGTTTTCAAAAATATTTTAATGTATAATGAAATTACTAATCTAGAAAAGTTACTAGTAAAAAAAAAAGATTACTTCCATAGATAATATGTATTTTTTATCCTTACTGGATAAAAAAATAAAAATAATAACATACTTTGCATCAGTATCATTGATTTAGTCTGATTCTTCTCGAGGTATTGGGAACTGCCCAAAGTCGGCCAAGTAAGTCCAAATTGATCCGGTTCTTGGATTAGAATAGGATTATGACCAATGCACACTCTTAGATAAGGTGGAATGAATGTGGTTTTAAATAAATGGCTCTAAAAGAGTTAAATGTGTAAAAATGAGTCGATTTATTCGTTACCTGATCCATACTCGACAACCCATTTGCCATCTCTACATAACAAATACAGCAAATGCGAAAGCATATTAAATGTCGAGCAGTAGTCTCAATTTTCTAAAAATCAGCTAGGCCAGCATGTTATCTTTTGCCCTTTTTCAACCTGCTGAGAAAGCAAATCCAGTTAAATTTCCTAGGAAACCTCAGCTTTCTGAATAAGGCACCAAAACCGAAATCATTTGAGGTGCGGCATAATCATTTGAGGTTTTCGCCAAAGTTTGACTCCACATATCACGTAAGGCCCTCATGATTTCGGTCTCCGTGCAAGCACGACAGATAGCAATGAGGACGGTCTGCCACAAAGTTGGCCTAGTGGATTTTTTTTCCCCATTTCTTATAGGACATCAACCAAATATATAGGAAAGTATTACTAATAAAAAAGTCTTACAAAAAAGAAATTGTAGTATGTCATGCGGAATATCTTTCTTGAGGAAAGATTTTCTTAATATGCTTTTTCGACCAACTAATAAGTTGACTTCAGATTAACAAAATTCGACTTCATAAAGTATTCAGCTAGACAAGATGCTACCAAAAATCCGAGTAATTGATCTAAATATAAAATCGTTTACACTTAATAAAATGAAGGGTTAAACTTATTTGTGTGTTCTAACTCCCACACATGTCCGATTTTTAACTTTCACAAGGTAACAATTTCAATTTAAGTATAATTATGTTTGCCTTCATAACTATTTACGTGCAGTGGGTGATCGATGTAATTTACTTTTTCAATGGGGTTGAAAGAGAGAAAAGATGAGGAGTAAGGAAATGGTCAAAGATTCTTGGAGTCCGGCCCAATAAAATTATTTCACTACAAAATTCGATCTCTCCCAATATCTAGAATAAAGTGAGAGTATACGCTTTCTTAATTTATGTAGTTAATTAAAAAAAAAAATTTCCTGATGCTCTTATGCCTTTGTTTTGACCTCATAAAGTCTTCTATCCATCTTTTTTTCTTTCACCTAGACTAACGAAAATACTCCCCTCACACTTTCTCACCTTCTTTATGCTGGGAAAAATTACATAAAACTCACATGAACTTTGTGGGCTAATATACTTCCACCACTAAAATTACAAATGTTAACATGACTCTCTTGAACTTTCTTTTTATTGCGATCATTAACTTTCCCTTATATTTTTTGTTTGCATGCGTAATTTAAGGAATAAATGTGTATTTTCATCTCATTTATTGAATAAAATCACACTTTTATCCTTAAATTCTGTTGTAGCACCCTCCTTCCGTCTAGAGAATCGAAGGTCTCCCTCAAAAATAGAAGTGCTACTACATTAGGGTTTTGGATTTTTTTTTTTTTGGGGTAAATTCAGGGTTTTTAAAAATAAAAGATTAAGTCGCAAAAAAGAAAGCTAGGCTGATTAGATACCTAGGTGTACTTTTGAAGGAGAAAACTTTGGTTCATGGGTTCGGTTACATGTGAGGAGGGATTAGCATCCCTGCTATACCCTTTCGATACCACACATTCTTCTCGTAAGTCCTTTAAACGTAATCTTCAAAATGGTTTTTAAAATATGTGATTCAATTTTTTCTTTCTAAAATAAACGGATGCAACATGCACGATTCTAGAAAAGTACATGACAATTGCAAGGACTTTTATTGAAAAGTTTAACATGGCTCGAATTCTGTGATTAGTTGTCACTAATTGTCTCCATTGGAGTCACCAATCTATAGCACCCTCTTCTATCATAGGAAAGCCGAACAGATGTTCAAAGTGAAAAGTTATAATATTTTCTTTGTTAAAGATCTAATCTTTGTAATTCTTGCTTATGACATGATTTCTTTAGGTGGACTTAATTGATTGAGTCAAATGATAATTTCCTACAACTAACAATTGGATGGTCAAGATTAAAAGATGAATATTTCTGAATTTGGTCGTCTGATTTTAGAAAATTGGGCATTGTTAGAAAGCTCTTAATGAGCATGACCTAGTTTTACCCTTCGACTGAATTTTTAATGAATAATATTTTTGGTCAAACCTTAGGTAAAAATTAGGTGTCTACATTTATGAAAAATGAAACAATAAATAAATCGGAGAAAATCATCAACTAAAAGGTTAATATTTGAAAAATAAATATCATCAATAATCTTATAAATAATTTTTTTTTTTGAAAACAATGGATATATTAATAGGACTAAAAAGATATTTTAAGTAGAACCCAATTAAGTCGAAAAGATTGATCAACAAAATATATTTTTAAAAACCACCTTAAATTTCAATCAATCATTTCATTTTACTCTATGAGGAAATCATCTTTGTTATCGTAGATATTTTTGGAAATCAACAACTTTTTACATTAATTAACCCTTTAAAAATACATAATGAGTAACCAATTTTTTTTTTTTTTTTTTTGAATTTGATCTTTTTGTTATTTAGGACTTTTCCCTTTCATTAAACTTTTCTTTATTCTTTTTCTTTGACATATGCTATTTAGTATCACTAAAGTAAAATTTGTATTTTTTAATATTATATTTAGTTTTATTCCATTTTCAATCCTTTCATTGCAATTAAGGGTAAAAGAGGTACTTTTTTTTTTGGAAAAATGAGAGGAACATATATTTTTACACCTCAAAAGTTATGAGCATTGCGCATGCTAGCGAAAAAAAATAAGAAGGGCTAATGATTGTAACAAAATAGTTCAAGGTAATGCGTAATAATTAAAGTTCAGGGGTAAACATACACTTCTCTCAAAGTATGCGGACATTTTGTGCTATTTCCCTCTTTATTGATTCGCTTTTATGAACTTTCAGACATAATGTGGATGCTGCTTTTGACTTGAGAATCTTTGTCCTCATATCTGTATGGAATAATCCAAAAGGCAATAGGTGAACTGCATAGGAAGGAAAAGAAAGAAGTGCTCAGGACATAAAAATTTCTGGAATGTAAAGCCCTTTCAAATTAGGACAAAGAGCTATCTTCACACGAATAATATCTGCAAGTAAGTGGAGGATGCCATTTGAATGAGGGCCCACTTTTGTCCTCTCAAAGCTCAAAACGAGCAAATCCTGATCCATAGGAGGTGGTGGTTGAAAATTTGGTTGGTCAAGCCGACACCGAAAGAGGACGAGAGAAAATAGAAGAGAAAGATGGTCAAGATGTGCTTTCGCCCCTCGCATCGATTGAGCCGTCCGAGAAATGACATGCATGTCATCATGAGCGTCGGCCCCAATTGTCCGGGCACTATGACATCGTCTGTGCTTTTCAATTGAGAAAATCGTGGCTCTTGCTTGTAAAAAAAGAATGGTAGACATGATTGAGGTTTCCGTTCAACCGGAATTTGATGCCCAAGTGAAACTTATCAAATCGAGAAATTCTCATTCCAAAGTTGATGGTTCTTGATTTGGTTTGGGTTCTGGCCTGTTAACATTTAATCAAAACTGACAATGTACAGTAAAGAAGCAATACCCACAATATATTAACATCTAATCAAATCTTATCTTTGCATAATATTCAACCAGCAAATATTGCATCCTCTAAAATACGAAAAACATTGTGATAGAGGAAATCTAAGGAAAAGTATGATTTGAGTTATCTTAAGAAATATATTTAAATTACTGCAAGATATAGAAAGTTACCTTCAGAATCTACATAAGAGAGATTATTCTACAATAAATTATCTTTTTCCATTTCGAATTGCTATCCGATACACAATCACTGTTCATTTTTCTTAGCTAGCGTGGAGATTTGGTGGAATTTCTAGACTAAAGGTTGCGGTTGAAGGTTCCTTTTGAGTTTGCTTTATTATATGGAGGGACTTTAGGTTGGGATCTGCCCTGGGAGTTCGACTAGAAAACCTAGCCCCGCTTTCCTTTCGAGCCATTGATAATTGTTAGCGCGACTGAGATGTTGGCCATTAAATCCATCACCACACCAAGTAGATCATGAGCATATACTTTTCTAGAATCGGCAAGGATGAAGGGTGGATTTTTGAATAGGAAAATGACACAAATGATCCATAAACTTTGATTTAATATGCAATGTGATTCATAATCTTTTAATTTGTTCAATATAGTAACTAGACTTTTTGGTACATGTTCAATTTAATTCTTGAACTATGTTGTAATTTCATTAATTCAAGTTTAAGGACGACATTAAATATTATCATATTATTAAAGGACTAAATTAAACATGTATCAAAAGTCCATAGACTATATTGAACAAATTAAAAATTTTGGGACCACATTATATATTAGGCCAAAATTTAAAAACTGTATTGGACAAATTAAAAGCTCGGAGACTATATTACATATTAAGTCAAAGTTTAGAAATCAAGCGTCATTTTTTTCTTTTTGAATTGAATGTTCGGCCAAGGGTAGTCTTTTTAAGTGTTTTAAAATAGAGAGCCTTCTGATTCGCATGCTGCGAAGTGGGTAGTGTTGGCATCGCATTAATGGGAATGCTTAAGAGTGATTGGGTGATCTCTTGTACCTTTTACACCTATCTCGTTGAGAAGGATTTGCCGCTTTCTTTGGTCATAAAAAAGTCAATAAATCTCTACTGTTCCTAATACACAAAGAACGCACTGCAAAGCCTGAAATGCCGATTCCGACGTTCGGGATCAGATCTTTTCAAATTCAAAGTAATAATTGAAGTTACACAAAGTCACAAGCCAGGATCTTTCCCTCCTAATATGGCGTTTCTTCTTTTCAATAGTTATCTATAACAAAAGGCTCATGCTATTTTCCCCTTTTTAGTGGCTATCAAATACCTTAACTTATTGAGTTGACAAAATAAGAGAAATAATTATTAAAAAATAAAAGAAAAAAGGTGAAAGTTGCTATATATTGAAAATGCGAAAAGTATGCATTGTTTGAATATACAAGACTGTTCGTATAAATTAAAAAAAAAAGATGTTTTATTCTATATATTTTGTTATTTTCCATTCGTTTTTATATAGACTTCAATTCCTCTCTTTACTTATGTGTTCAAGCTGATTTTTATAAAGAATTTTTTGTAGTGTGTTCGAAACTTGTTGGTAATCTTCATTGATTATCATATTTTATGTTTATATAATAATCCTAAACTCACAACTTTAACCAAAGAATTCCCTAAGAGAAACTTGCACTATTAAATTGGATACCATAACGAATTATTCCAAATTGAACTTTAAACTCAACTTTAACCAAATAATTCCTCTAAGAGAAACTTGCACTAATGAATTGGACCCCATAACGAATTATTCCAAATTGAACTTTAGAGATATATTATAAATAAATGTACTTTATTAATGTTCTTTTAAATATTAATCTTGATCATTAGATTTATTTAAATACTTGTATTTTAGATGATTCTCGTGAAAGAACATCCAAAGTGTAAATCTGATTTAAACACAAAAGAAGAAGAAAACAGTTTATGAAATGTTGATAAAAATCATTAAATTGATTGATCTATATTAAAGGTACATTTTTCAATTTTCATCAATCTTACCATTAATAAGGTCTAAGCCTTTGTTTGTTTCATGAAAAATGAATGATTTATAAAACATTTTCCTAAAAATGATCATTTATATTGTTTATAATAAACAATATATGAAAAAATATTTTTGATTTTCACAAATTTTTTTAAAATAAATTATTTTTGATAATGAATTTTTTTGTCAACTAATTATTTTAAGCAAAATAAGCAATCATTTTAGGAAAATATTTTTCAAAGTATTTATTTTCTGTGAAACAAACACACTTGAAGTGAAGGCTATTTTAGACCATTTAAATTATAAAATATGTCTCGAACTACTTGAGGAGTGAAAATAGGTTGAGCCCAAAATTTTTTTTTTTCCAAATTGATCAAATCAATTTTTTTGAAGTTCTTAAATTTACCTTATATGACATCCTGAATTTTGACCCTGTCTCGATAATATGAAATGAGTATTTCGTTGCCTATGGTCATTTTTCTTTGAGTTAAATTTAACCGAAATTTCTTTGACATCCGTCATGTTTATATCCCTTAATAGCTTCACTTAATAGAGATTAGTTAAATTTCAAATCCGTCGCGTTTATATCCCTTTAGACATCGTCTCATCTTTCAGAGAAATTTCGTCAAGTCCGGGATTTTACGGAAAAATTGATTTCGGACAAAAGGGATTAAGTGAAATTCGGATAGCTGAAGATTTGGACAAAAGGGATTAAGTGAAATTCGGATACCTTAAAATGGTTTTGTTTTGAAGAATTGAAGCTAATTCCTCATTGGTAGAGTGCTTGACATTTAAGGATGAAGACTTTTGGGGCTTTCTAATGAGTGTTTAGATATTTGCAAGGCTTTCTAATTGGCCACTCCTTGGACTTTCTTCCCTCCCTCTCTTTCTCTTTCTCTCTATCTCACGCACGCAAGAAGCTCCCCCATCCTTCTGCTGATTTCTTTTTCTTCCTGCTCACGTCCCCTTCATCTCATTTCTTCTCTCCAACGTCCCTTCTTCTTCTTCTTCGTGGCCACCACTCCACCCACCACCAGAAGTCCACACGTCAAGCAACCCCTCATTTCAGTTTTTCCTCAGCTCCATCTCCCTTTCATTTCTGTTGCCGCCAACATCACCCTCACTTCACCCATCACCAACACCCCATCACCTCACCACCGAGCAGCCAAGGCAGCCGCAGCTTCAGCTGGCCAGCAACGCCACCTCAGCCAGCCCACCAGCAGCCACCGAAGCCCAGCAACTCAGCCTCAAACAGAACCGAATCCAGCTTTGGCCGTGAGCTTCACCTGGCCTTTTCAGCCTCCGTTGAGTCTCCATTGGAGACGCGGTAGTCTCGGGTTCTCACCGCCATTGCGCCACCATCGCCGTGAGCCTGCCGTTGTCCTAATACAGTGAGTTAACTCCCTAATCTTTGATTAAGTTGTTAATTGTGCTTAGGGGTTAGATTAGTGCCAATTAGCTTAGTTAAATTAGTATTAAGTGAGATTAACCTTAATATGGATTATTGTTAATCTATTTTGGTTATATTAGCCTTAAGATTGATTAGTATTGATCTAGTTGGATGGATTAGTACTAATGAGGGTGATTTAGCTTGGTTTAGTGGATTTCTCCTGGATCAGTTTGCTGGATGCTCACCGCTTGCCATTTTCATGGAGAAAAATATGCTATGATTTTGAGGTTTCTTTCTTCTTGAGAAATGTTCCAAACATCTTTAACTATGACATATATTTTACTTAAGATTTTAAGGATTTAAAAGAATGATATTTTAGCTTCGTTATTTGCAAAACAGAATCTCGGATGGTGCTAGAAACAGTGACCTTTTGGTGTTCAAAAGATTTTTATCAACTCTTAGGGTTCGATTTTCGAAAGAGTTTATTCACAAAATTTGTTCATCACATTTTTTAGTTTAATATAATCAAATCTTAGATCAAACAAACAAGTTTTGGAGCTCGAATTAAACTGAATTTGCAAAACAGAATTTCTGGACACAGACACAGTTTTTGTAATGGTTTGGGCGATTTACTGCTCTCATTCTAGAAAGATCTGGGTCAAGGTGTCTTCACAAAAAAAAATTATTTTAAGTGTCTTTTATAACATATTCAAATTTTAGAATTTTCTGAGCTCGTTTGGTTATGATTATGGAATTAAACTTGGAGATGTGCGAATGGCCCGGTTTCTACCGGTTAGGACTGGTTGTGGTTTTGTTGTTATTCTTGGTGTTGGCTGACAACTTCTATGCTTGGATCATCAAGCTTTGGCTTCTTTTACAGAGGTTGAGTAAGGAGGGTGGAGATGTATGTGGGCTGCCTGCCCCATCCCGAATAGATGAAGTGCAAGAGCGCTCCCATTTTTTGGCTTCCTCTTCATTACAAGCCCTCTCCAAGAATGTTTTTGTAGATTCTTGGCTCTTTTGAATGTGAATAGTGAGTGAAATCCATTGTGCTTGCTGGACAATGCATATTTGATGATGTGGTTGACTTTTAACATGCTAAGAATTTATGCGTGATGATATGTGAATGGTTGTTCTATAGTGGTTGTTTATTGTTATTGCAAGAGATGGCATTTGGGCCTTTAAATGGAAAGAAAATTTAGGTATCGAGTTTGGACACCAAAACTTATTTGCCCAATAAAATAATGAGGTTTTAAACTAAGTGCATGCAAAGTTTAATGGATTAATTTTGAGTACGTGAGCACCTATGAATTTATTTCTAAAAGTTTTGAACAAAAAAAGGGTTATTAAAGATTGTTTTCAAAAAGGGGTGGTTGGAAAAGAAAATAGAAAATGAATATCGGGTTTGGACGCCAAATTTTATGTGTTCAATAAAACGAGAAGGTTTTATACTAGATGCGTGCAAAGTTTGATAGGTTAATTTCAAATACGTAACCTTGTACAAATTTATTTCCGAAAGCTTTAAAGAAAAAAAGAGAGTTGCTAAGTTGATTTTTGAAAATGATTTTTGGTATTCTTAGCTATATGATAGCATTATGCGTGATATTGATGGTAGTTATTGAATTTTAGTAGAAAGCTCGGTTTTATGGGCTTTTGAATGGAAAAATACCAGGTGTTGGTTCTTGGACGCCAATTATTATGTACTATATAAAATCATGGAATTTCAAAATAGGAGCATACCAGGTTTGACGGTTTGCTTTTAATTATGTGACCATGCATGATTATGTTTATTGATATTTTTAATACAAAGAAAAGCGGCCAAGTTCATTATTTGAAAACAAGATATTTGAACACAAAACATGGTGCTCTTGGCCAAGTATGTGTTCGTGTGGTCACTAAGTGAACTCGTCCTGATGCGTTTGAATATGCGGGATGATGCTCTTGTGTGGAATGTTGTCTAGGTGGGGGTTCTAGATGATGTTGTTCACGGATGGATTTCGGAACGATGCTCCTGTGTGGAATGCTGTCTAGGCAGGGGTTCTAGATGATGCCGTGTTCGATGGGGCGAGACGATGCTTGGTTATGCCGGATGACGCTGACTATTGAGTTGGCCGTGGCCGATGGGTCGTAATAACTAGAACACGTCTGAATGGTTGTGATAGTTGTGCCTGATTATGGGATAAAATTGTGTGGCATAATATAGGACGTGTCATAACGGTTTGGCCTTATAATCGGGATCCATGTGATTGAAATGATGTGTTCCTATTATTAAACTGCGCTTGTTGCATTGATGATGGTATATATGTTGAGCTAATGTGCAGGTATGCACCTAGGCGAGGTAAGCTCTCTATGGTGTGTGCTTAGGACTACTTTTGAGGCGAATTTGCATCCTAATTGGGGCTTAGGTTTTGACTCGTTGAGATTTTATCTCACCCCATCGTGGGCTAATCTTTTTCAAGGCCGTAGCGTGGAGATCTGCTGAGTGCGGATGTGGTGGGCGCGAGATGTGACACCTTTTGGCTGGCCCTGCAGTTAGTGAAGTTTAGGGTAACCTTGATCCCTAAGGATTTTAAGAGGGTCGGTTGGAAATTGCCAGTGTAAGGACTTGTGAATCATTAAATTTCCTAGGGACAACGGTGGATAAATAGGTCGTGGTTTTTATGGGAAAATTACAATATCGCGTTTTACCATCCCTATGTTTATTTGTTGACTAGGTGTTGTATTTAATTCGCTTCCACATGTACTTAATTGAAAGAAAAAAATGGGTCAGCGACGCGTCCTTGGATGTCGCATTTTAATCAACCGCTGAAGGATGTGCGCACGCTAAGGATTCGAGGCGTGACACCTTAGGCTTGGGAAGTATGATTAGATTCCATCTAATTCAGTAGAGGTTGCATCCTGAGCATCCATCAAGTTCCGTCATATTAGTAATGACAGTAAGAGCACATGGTAAAATTAGTTAGTATTGTTGGATACACCTTGCATAGATCGGTTTAATTCTTACTTTTTCAATGAAAGAAAAGTATGACTATGTTACATAAGTCATTAAACTACACATCCTTGGTGATGGCAAGCCAACTAGCCAGTCACGTCACATGACATGACAGGTAGAGACTTTACATTGCATACCGATAACAAATCCCGTGCATGCACAGGATCAAATTTCCTAAAATCAAAGGTTGTCAAGTCATAACTATATCTTCACAATGGAAAACGACATGTGATTAGATAGATATAGAATTCGGATTGTATTGATGTGTTGACATGGGTTGATTAGATTAAAAGGGGCTAAATTAGATTCGTTAATCATCGGGTCTGTCCACGTTTATGAAGTCATTTCTTTCGTTAGGCGCAATGTTTTATTTACTATATTAGGTGATTGTGTGTTCAAAAGCACCTTGCACACCAAATTTTTACAAAGGTTTTGAAAAGGTTGACTGAGTTTGACTAAGGTCTCATTTGATTTTAGATTTGATCATAACATAATTGAATCATAAAAATCAAGAGTCCTAATTATGAAACCAAATTTGTCCAAATTCAACTATCAGTATCACTATGTCATGTTGTGGGAGAATTGTCAAATCATTCTTAAACTTAGTGTACATCAATTTATCTTAATTTTTTCAATTTTGTTGATTTAATTCTAGATTTTAATACAAAATTCTAAAATCATTATTTTAGTCAATTTTTATCAAAAATCACTTATGTGACGCTAGGCAGCCACTAATGACTAGACTACCATATCAACTATTTTTAGTGAAAATTGGCATTCACAGAGTCCCCCTTAAAGTCTCTCTCCTCTACCACTTTGGGCTGTGGTAATCAAACAAGGGCTAGTGTCTTAAAAAAAAAAAGGAAAATTGATGATTGGACAATATTTTATCCATCCCCTATGAAATAACTTGGGCTTGGTATTTATCTTTGAGTTGGCTGGCACAGTGGACAAGGCTCAAGGACCATTCTCATCTCCATTATCAATTCTCATTTTGAACTTGTTTTAATTATGGTGGGTTATTGTATTGACGAAAGTGAGCAAAACGATGTACGTCTTTTTTCATTCATGTATCTCATCTATTAATGTATCTTTCAAGTACATGTATCTCTTAAATTCATGTATCTACTTAATTCATATATCTATTGAGTTTATGTATATTCTGGATTCTTGTATCTATGTAATTCATGGTTCATGTATCGCTTCTATACATGAATTATAAAACTCTATAAATAAATTTAAAATTCTTCATTCCAATTATTATTTATTTTTGTTATTACTCTCTCGAATTTATTAATTTTTCAATTACAACAAATAGGATTACGTATTCTTCCCCTGATATATTTCTTCTTCTTCATCTCCATATTCCCAACAGAACTTGCTTATAGTAGTAGTCTCTAGAGCACTAGGTTGTAGAAAGGTCTTATTCCACTCTCATTTCAGTAGTAAGTAGCCTTCCTATTTTAAGGTGTAGACCCTTGGGACCCTTTTACAGGGTCTGGTTACAACTAGGAGCAATTGCTCAGTTGGGACAAGCCGTAAAATGTGTGAAACTTTTATGATATTACCTGGGAGGATTTGCCAACAATAGTGATTGTCCTTTCCCACTCCTTTTTCTTCGTAAAAAAAGAGGGGGAAAAAACCGTAGGCTTTGTATGGTTCATCCTGTCAAAGTAAGTTGATTTAGATGTACTTGTAGTTTTTAAACTTCTGGTTACTCCCTAGCGTAGTGCAATAAAATATTTGACTTACTTAACCCTCGATAGTGTGATAGTAGGAAAATTATCAAAAAAGTTCTAAATTTATTGTATTTATGTCAATTTAATTATAAATATTTTAATTCGGTCAATTGAGTAGTAAAACATTTGGACAATTTGTAAATGTAGTTCATTTGGCCAATTTTGATTGAAAATCTCTAATGCGGATGTCGATTGTCCTACATGATGCCACCAACACTAAAGTGGACATTTATGCAAATTTTTTGAATTATTTATTTATTTATTTTCCTCTCTTTTTCTTTATTGTTGGGCTTAGCAACCCTCACCTAGGCAAGGGTGGCCTATGCTAGATCGACCAAGGGAGACCCTTGCTTAGCTCTCATTGACCATCGCTTGTGGTTGGTTTCCGACCATCACTTGGGACTAGCCTTAGGCCAAAAAGAAAGAAAAAATAGAAAAGGAAAAAAAATAAAATCTTTAAAAAATTATCTAAGATAATGCCAATCACTTCACAAAGGATGACTGTCATCGATTGGACATCCATGTTATCATTTTCTAGTCAAAATTGGCTTGAGGGGTTATATTGGAAAATCGTCTAAATGTTTAAAATTGAATGGACACAAATGCAATAGGTTCGGGATATTTTTGATAAATTTTCCCATGTGATAGCTCCGCGTTCCCTGTACACCATGTATTAATGAAGTACACAAATTCGAGTTCCTATGGATGTGTCCAATAGAATGTTACATGCTGTAATTTAGATGCATCTTGAGTGAGAAAAACCGACACATATACCCTCTCGAGGAACCTTAAATTTTGGAGACATCAGTCGCGAGGTTAGTAGCGATTAGCGTCTCATATTTTCATGTTTATGTCTCTTTGGAACTTTGAGTTTGCTTCGTATACAATCTTCCAACTCTCAAAGTACCGAAAAGGCATTATGGACTCGAAAATTTGTAAATCGAAGTTTCTAGTTGGTAGCGCCTCGGTTCCTCAAATCTTCCCCGATAGAAGATTTGGGTAATTTATGAAAATTAAACGATTGAATTCGTAAATCAGACTAGAGTCTCCACCTATCGATTGAAGAGAAACCTCAGTCGTTTTAAAAGCTTAGGTAATATGGGGTAAGTCAAATTACCTAAGTGATGTTGAAAGTGCTAGTCCGATGAATCCTAGAAACCCTAAATTCCAGGGTTCAGTTATGCATCGGAAGTGTTAGCCTCCAACGCCCTTTCCGTATCACGTTCTCCAATCATGTCCTCAATTGCAATTATCCAGGCTCAAGACCTTTCCACTTAATCAATTCAGATTAGATAAATAATCTCGTGAAGAGAGTCGACATCATGTCCTTTATTTTATGTAATGACTAATGAAGTATGTAAAGAGATAGAAGATGATCCACACAAATAGTAGTTTGACTTAGATTAAGTTTATGTTTACTCTTCCAAATTAATAGCTACCAATAGGAAATAATCCACTAGTAAATATAAAAAAACAAGTGCAGCGTCTACCTGAAGCTGATAGATTCTATTTTCAATAACTAAGCGCTACCCTTCTTGCAAAAGAATGATCACAAGTGAATAAAATCGAGCTTGTAGAGTATCGAGAAAATGCGACCGTATCAATATTTGTAGCTTTTTTTGTTTTCTAGTATATCCTTAACGTATATCAATTATCTTATATAGTTTTCAATCTCCAATTTAGCAATCGGAGGATCTTCAAGAGAGTCAATTAGCCATTGGAATTGATGAACATGGCTTTGAGATCTGGTCGCCTATCCATGTAAGTCTTTTTGGCGATGGTAAGGTTTTCCCAAATTGAGTCAACTCTTCTCAATAGGTAAAAGAACACCTCAAGTGTCAAAACTTAACATAAATAAACATTTAAGTGTCAGGTTAGAAAAGTGAAACTTTTTTTGAAAAACAGGACACTTGAGTGCCACATTTGGTGAATTCTGTTGGAAATCCTACATGGCATTTTTATATATATTAATTTTGCTTGTTTACATGGCTCGAAGGCTGACTTAACAAAAAAAAAAAATGACGTCATTTTGGCATAACTCGAAGTTTAATATAAAAATTAATTAAATAAAATTTAAAATCAATTTTGTCTTTTTTAAAGGAGGAAGAAGGTAGTTGGTGGCTGAGGGCTTAGCCCTCGCCACTGTTGCCTCCTCATCATCGCAGGAAAGGCAAGGGAGGGTTAGCCGGGGTTGCCTAGCCTTGGCCAGGGGCTGGTGACCCCAGCCAATCGACAGTGAAGGCATGTGCAGCTCTCACCTAGATTCGGCGAGGGTCATGGCCCTTCCTTAGATCCGGCGAGGGTCGTCAACCTCACTT
Organism: Eucalyptus cladocalyx; assembly: GCA_017140615.1. Lineage (NCBI taxonomy): Eukaryota > Viridiplantae > Streptophyta > Magnoliopsida > Myrtales > Myrtaceae > Eucalyptus > Eucalyptus cladocalyx. Next base: position 12,312,069 of record CM029524.1, on the reverse strand, counting down.
GGCCAAGCCAAGGGTCACTACCTGTTGGTTGGCTAGGGTCGTTGGCCCTTGGTCAAGGCTCAGCAACCTCGTCAACCCTCCCCCACCTTTCTGGCGACGGTAGGGAGGCGACGGCAACGAGGGCTAAGCCCTCAACCATCGGCTGCCCTTTTTTTTTTTTTTTTTAATCCGGTTTTAAATTTAATTTAATTAGTTTTTATATCAATTATTTACTCATGTTAGAATGCAAAATGACATCGTTTTGCACTTGGCTCGTCGGAAAATCACTCACGTTAGCATTTTGGTCCGAATTTTCTTGCCGTTGGTACTTAATTGATCCATTTTGCTCCAATTTTGACATTTAAATGTATTTTTCCTAACTTTTAATACTTAAGTGTCCATTTGTACTAATTTTTAACACTTCAGGTATCTCAGACTCCTCAATATTTCCATTCCTTTGATTAACTCAATTAGGTAACAGTTGACTAGATTTAGCTCCAATTCTTCTCTCCGAAATTTTGAGCTTTAATCAAGTTCATATATCCTTATGATCTATAAAGATCAGTCTAACGAATATTTGGGTCTTCTTATCTAGAACATGAAATAGACATGTTCATCACGATCCCATGAGTCTATCCAAGTTTCTCATTGGTAGTTGACTTACAAATTGCCGTCGATTTGGTCGTTCGCATACACTAGTAATTAAGACTAACTGTTCACCTTGTCCTGGGACCTCCAAGTCTTCATGAACTACCAATTCTCCTCAAGTGTCCACCATCTATCGAGGTTCATTTTGCTTTTATCCTTCTTTTTTACTTATGTACTTTGGATCCAATTGATGGTGACAAAGAGACTCTTATATTAATACAACTTGAAATAAGCTATATGCATTAATCAATTAATAAGAAGAAATAGATGGTTTTGTCAACTTCAAAATAGTATGGATATTTTTCCGAAATGCAAATTTCAAATGATTTCCTAGGTTTTGAAACGAAAGCATTTTAATTTTGCCATTACCACGTTTGAAAGAAAATGCTGCATCACTATGGGTACAACATGACCCCTGTGCCTATGTGTGCTTGTATTTTTTGAAGACGCATGCATGGCATGAATTTCAAAATCAGCTACAGGCGCATTGGCCCTGATGGGTCGGCCCAAGCCCTACCTTTCCAAGTTCTGGGTCTTAAAAGGGCTTTAGAGCCTCCAACAATCAACCAGCGTATTAAGGGGAAAAAAGATCATCCCTTTATAAGTTGACCCCCTTCCACTCTCACTTTTATCATTCCTCAATCATCACTTAGTACCACTTCCTGATGCTCTTTGTAATTGCTCGTCAATCCATCTTTTTCCCTTTCTCGTTACAACAAAGTAGCACCTGGAATCTCTCGGACCGGGGGGTCACCAGCTTAGCGCCTTGGTCCTTAGGATCTTCCCAAATCGTAAGTTCATGTAATTTATAGGATTAAGATACAATCATGAACTTAACCATCAAATTAGAGTCACAACCAATCAATTTAGGTAAATATAGGCAGATTTGACATCGAAAGGGCCCATATAGTGATGGGGAAGTCTACCCAGGAAGATGTGTGAAGAAATTGATCAAAAGAAAACATGAAATTTAAGGTTAGGGGTTCGCATGGGAAGGATTAGCATCTCACTAGGCTCTTTTTTTTTTCTTTTTTTTTGTCAAAAGGATGAACTTTATTTATCATATAAGCGGAAACCCGCTTTGGCCCGCTACCGGGGCGTCAAAACATAAAAGAGCCCAAAGGCTTGAAGGAGGCGAGGCCCACCAATTCGGAGGAAGGGACTTCAGACGTTGATTTCGTGCGGCCCAGTCCGCTACCTGGTTTGCTGAGCGAGGACAAAACGCGAGGCCCACACGCGGCATCTGCTAGAGAAGAAGACGACACATCCTCGCTGCCCCACGTGCGTTAACTTGAGTTTCCCGTTCGTGCTTCAAGTTGGAGATCATGCTTTTGCTGTCAGTTTCCAAGATAGCTTCACAGAAGTCTCTCTCTTTCATAAACTTTAGGGCTTCGAGGACTGCTAGGGTTTCAGCTTGTGCGCTTGATTCCGCCCAAATATTCTTCGAGAATCCATCTAACAGGGTGCCGGAGGAGTCCCGCACGACGCAGGCCACGGCTCCCTTCGTTGATCCTTCCCCGAGCAATCCATCAACGTTCAGTTTGAGGCATCCAGGCTTCGGTGCTTGCCAGGTGGGTCGGATTTCTGGTTCTTCTGTTTTCTTTGCAAGTTCATCTCCAGATCCCTACTTTTGGTAGCTGATTTGCTGAGATTTTGCTAGATCTATCACTTTACAAGCCTATGTGTTGGTTCCTCGGAAGATGAAATCATTTCGGCTCTTCCATACCTGCCATAGGAGAGTGCCGATTGTCTCTAGAGAGGGGAGGTGCGAATCTTTGCTTGTAAAATTTGTAAGCCATTCTTCCATGCGTCTGACTTCATGTGCGTTGGTTTTCTGGGTTAATTCCAGGCGATTCCAGACCCCTGCAGCCCAAGGACAGAGGAGAAGAGTATGTTCAGTTGTTTCCACCGTGGCTCTACATAAGTCACATAGCGGGTCAGGTAAAATTCTTCTTTTCCATAGGTTCTCCTTAGTTGGTAGAGCGTTTTGACAAGCCCGCCATATGAAAAACTTCACTTTCGGGTTGATTTTCATGTGCCAAATTGCATGCCATAATGTTGATGGGGTTTGGTATGAGGAGGAAGGGTGCTGATTGGCTGTGTTTTCTGTGATGTTGTTTCTCAACAAGTTGTACCCGTTCTTAACTGTGAATGATCCATGTTGTGTGCCCGTCCATACCAGTTCATCATTAAAAATAGAACCATTGATTGGTGTTGCGAGACTTTCCTGTGTTGTATGATCATCAAACATATTTCTTACCAATGGTTCATTCCACGCCTATGTTCCCGGTAAGATTAACTCTGATACTTTCTTGGGATCGTTTCTGTTTGCCGGCCCTCCTATTAAACCTCTCCTTAGCCATTTATCTGTTCTAATGTTAATTGATTCGCCGCTTCCGATCGACCATCTAATTGAGTTTGCAATAGCCTATCTTCCTATTAACATACTTTTCTATCCCCATGAAGGGTTACAACCAAAATCAGCATGCCAAAACTCTAAGTGATTAAAATATAGCCCCTTCATTAATTTTCCCCATAGTGCATTCAGATCTTTAACCATCCTCCAGGCTTGCTTCCCCAATAAGGCTTTATTTACTGTGACCAGATCTCTGAAACCCATTTCTCCTCTATCTTTTCTCATCTTCATGGTTTTCCATCATTTCCAATGTAGACCAGCTTGAGCATCATTGCTTTTCCACCAGAAATTTGCTATTTTTTTCTCTATCGCTTTGCAAATTGACATAGGGATTTTAAAAACTGACATGGCGTATTGTGGTACCGCCTGCACTACTGATTTCAAAAGAATTTCTTTACCTGCTTTTGATATGAGTTGCTCCTTCCATCCCTCCAGTTTCATGTTGATTCGATTCAGTATCCACCCAAACATCTACTTTTTTTATACTCCCCAATAAGGAGGTGATGACACCTGGAGTGCCATAACTTGGCACGAATGGACACTTAAGTACCATAACTTTAAAATGGTACACTTAAGTGCAAATATCAAAGTAAAATGGGACACTTAAGTACCACTCCGGTGAAAATCCGGCCAAATGGCTGACGTGGCAATTTTCCGACGAGTTTGGTCCAAAACAAATCGTTTTGTACGGCGACGCGGCGAGAAAACGCAAAAACGACGTCGTTTTATTATACGTGTAAATAATAATATACAAATTAATTAAATTAGATTTAAAATGTTCAAAAAAATTTAAAAAATTTAAAAAATTAAGAAAAATTTAAAGAATTAAGAAAATTTTAAAATTTTAAAAATTTAAAAATATAAGAAAATTTAAAAAAATTAAGAAAAATTTAAAAATTTAAGAAATTTTTTTAAAAATAAAAATTTAAAAAAAAATTTTAAAAAAAAAATTAAGAAAATTTAAAAAAAATTTAAAAATTAAGAAAATTTTAAAATAAGAAAATTTAAGAAAATTTAAAAAATAAAAAATTTTTTAAAAAAATTAAAAACTAAGAAAAATTTAAAAAAAAATTTAAAAAGGGGGGAGGCGGAACGGGCGGCTCCCCTCGCCGCCGCCGCTTGCCGCGATCGTCGGGAAGGGCCGGCGACGGAGGGGGAGGGAGATGGCCGTTCGGCCCCCCCCCCCCCTTTTTTTTTTTTAATTTTTAAATTTTATTTTAAATTTTTCTTAATTTTAATTTTTTTTTAAATTTTCTTAAATTTTTAAAATTTTTCTTAATTTTCAAATTTTAAAATTTTTTAAAATTTTTACATTTTTCTTAATTTTTAAAAAATTTCTTAATTTTTTTAAAATTTAAAAATTTTCTTATTTTTAAATTTTTTGAATATTTTAAATTTAATTTATTTAATTTTATATTATTATTTACACGTAGACACGAAACGACATCGTTTTTGCATTTTCTCCGCATACGTCACGCTGCGTAAACGACGCGTTTTGACCGAGCTTTCGGAAAGTCGCCACATCGCCATTTGGCGATCTTTCACTACGGAGTGGCACTTAAGTGTCCCATTTAACTTCAAAACCGGCACTCAAGTGTACCATTTTAAAGTTATGGCACTTAAGGGCGCGTTTGGTAATGATTCTCGTTAGGCCGATTCGATCGAACCGATTCTTTTTTATTCGTTAAGGAACTCGATTCTAAGCATTTTAAGCCGTTTGGTAATCTATCCAAAATTTTTGATTCCGAATAGAATTGTGTTTGATCAAATGTTCATTAATTCTGTTCCAAATCAATTTCTTTTAATTTTTAAATAATTTTTTTACTTTTTTTTCCTTTGTTTTCTTTTCTTTTTTTCAATTTTTCATTTTCCTTTTTTTCTTTTCTTTTTTCTTTTTTTTTTCCTTTTTTCTTTTCTTTTTCTCATCTTCTTCTTCTTCTTCTTGCCGGCCGGACCGGCGATCGGCTGATGAGGGCCGGCGACCACCGGAGCGTCGTCGCCCTCGGCGAGGCTCGCTTAGCCCCGCCGAGGCCGGCGAGCCCCGCCGGTGGCCGCCGACCTCGTCGGGGTTGGGCGAGGCCTGCCAGCCACCGGGGGGCCGGGCGAGCCTCGCCCGCCACCGTGGGCTGGGCGTCGCAGGCTCGCTTGCCCTCGCCTGGGCCCCGGCGAGCTTCGCGATGGTCGTTCTGCCTCCGCGAGCCGCCGGACCTCGCCCGGGTCCGGGCGAGCCTCCAACGAGCTCGACGGACCGGCGGCGGCGCGACGGCGGTCGGCGCGGTGGACGGCGGTGGCGGATGGCGGATCGGTGGCGGGCGGTGGTGGACGGCGGTCGCGAGATGGCCGAAGGGAAGAAGAAAATTATTGATTTTGATTCTCAAATTCGTTCCCGGAACAAGAATCAACTTTTTTTGGTTCTTGATTCTGTTCTAACTGCTCCCGGAACAAAAATTTTACCAAACGCGATTCTAGGCCGAAACCGATTCCGGGGAACAAAGAATCGAATTTGGCCCTGTTTGGATGGTTACCAAACAGGCCTAGGTATCCCTCCATGCCGAGTTATGGCACTTGTGCTGGACTTGTGCCCCCCAATCAGATGGTAGTCCCAGATACTTTCCTGTTCGTTCTAGTTCTGGTACTCATAGTTCTCTCTTCATGTTTTCCTTTAGCAACGGTGGACAGTCTTGCTGAAAAATATCCTCGATTTGTTTAAGTTGACAAAATTGTCCCGAAGCATAACAATATTGGTTAATGACAGCAGCAACATTTTGGCATTCCTGGATAGAACCATCTAAGAAGAAAACTGAATCATCTACAAATAACAAATGAGTTAAAGTAGGGCAGAATCTATTCAGTTTAATTCCCTTAATATTTCCTTCTTGTAGCGCATTTCCCATCAAAGTTGATAAACTGTTTGCTACCAATATAAATAGATAGGGTGAGATAGGATCGCCTTACCGAATGCCTCGGGAGGGAGCGAACTCTGGAAGAGATTCCCCATTGAGTTTGATTTTAAATGTGGCTGTGGTAACACACTACATTATCCAATTAACCCATTTAGCACAAAACCCCATTTTCAGCATGCACCCTTCTAGAAAGTCCCACTCAATCCTATCATAGGCTTTTGTCATGTCAAGTTTGAGTACCGCTTGAAAATGCTTCTTTCTTTTCCTCTTTCTCAATTGATGCAAGATTTTGTACAATATAAATATTGTCTTGAATCTGTCTTCCACTCACGAAAGCGTTTTGCTCGCCTGAAATCAGCATTGGCAGCCATCTCTTCAGCCTATTTGCTAGAATTTTTGAGATAATTTTGTAGGCAAAGTTGCATAAGCTGATAGGGCGGTATTGATCTATCTTCTCTGGATGGGGAACCTTTGGTATTAGAGTAATATGTGTGCTGTTAAGGGCTGGATCCAGAACCCCTGAGATAAAGAAACCTCGAACTTCTTTTAAGATATCAAGACTGATTATATCCCAATGATGCTGGTAAAACATACCGTTTAAACCATCTGGGCCAGGGGCTTTCTGAGCTCCTAATTGGAAAGTTGCAGCACGTACTTCTTCCATAGTTACTTCCGCCACTAGATAATCGTTTATTTCATTTCTGATTAGCAAAGGGCATTGATTTAAGACATGGTCATAGTTGCGAGTTCCTTCCGAGGTGTATAGTGCCTTGAAAAAGATGTGGTGAGGTGCTAGAGTTGTCATTTTACTCTAACCCACTGATTTTCTTCATTTTTCAGCATCTGAATTCTATTTTTTTTGTCTCCGTTGGATGGTTGCTGCATGAAAGTACTTTGTATTTTTGTCTCCCCAACGAAGCCAATTAATTCTAGATTTCAAGCCCCAAAACATTTCCTCCCTACGCCATAGACTTTCCAGCTCTTCTTTTATCCTTTTAATTATGTTTGTATCTTGATAATTCCAAAGCTGTTTGTGATGGATTGAAGCTCCTTCTTCAAAGCTGTAATGCAAGTGTTATTATTGGGGAATTTCTGTTTGCTCCATACTTTCAATGCTTGGCTAGTAGAAAATAGTTTTTCTTTCAGTCCTCTTTGAATGCAAGGTTGGGAGTTCCATGCATGTTTTACTATCTCCCTGCAATCATTATCTTCAATCCAGTAAGCTTCGAAGTTAAAGTCTTTTTTTTTTCTTTACATTTTCAGGAGTGCTAACCACAAGGAGGGGGCTGTGATCGGAACCCACAGCCGGTAGGGCAAAAGCTTCAGCCTCCGGAAACCTAACCCGCAATCCATTGAGCAAGACCCTGTCCAATTTCTCCTAAATCCTATCAAGACCTTCTCCTCGTTGTTTGACCAGGTAAACTCACATCCTTTACAATCAATTTCCATTAAAGAACAATCATGGATGCAATCTTGGAAGGCCTGCATTCTATAACTCTCAGCTATCCTGCTGCCCCTTTTCTCCCAATAATAAAATATCTCATTGAAATCTCCCATACACATCCATGGGAGTGTATTAGAAGAAGCCATCTATCTTAATTTCTCCCATAGCTGAAGTCTTTCCCCATATTTGTTTGGAGCATGCACACAAGTAAGCCGCGTTTTTTTCCGACTCTCATAATCAAAACATATCAAGTTTATGAGTTCTTGAGAACTGAACTCCACTTCCACCTCCACTTGCTCATCCCATAATACTGCCATCCCCCCCGCAATGCCTTGCGTTCATCCACAAAACTTTTTTGGAATTTTAATTTTCTTTTAAGACGAGCTACCACTTTTTCTTTGTTTTTTGTTTCCATTAACAAGATAAGATTGGGCCGTTCTTGAGCCACCATGGCTTTAAATTCCTGAACTGTCGCGGTGTGCCCAACCCCGACGTTCCAGCAAATAACTCTCATTTGTGAACCGGTGGCTTGTTTAGGCTAGCCACCGAAGCCTTTCCCCTGGTTTCTTCTGAAAAACTGATGGGAGTCTCCTGTAAATTTGTTTCGTCCAGACTGGCTATATAAACTATTGAAGGGTAATAAGGAGTATACCTCTTCAACTTCTTGGCTAGTGAGCTTTTCACGATCCTGCTTTCCTTTTTTACACCTGTTTTTTTGTGCCAGGAAGATGAAATAACAGCTTGCTAGTTTTGCTGTTCAGGTTCATTGATGTTGATGATGCCCTTTCCTTTCTCCCGTTTCTGCTCCCTTTGGTGTTCAAGTAAATTAATATCCATTGGTGCCTTGTTTTGTGGTTGTGTTTGATCTACATAAGTTCCTTCTTGTTGCTCTCCGGTAAATATGACAATTTGGGTATCCTGAGAGGATATATCACTACTCTCTTGTAGTTCCCCCTTTTCTTCAGCCACTTGTTCATTATAAAAGAGGTCCCAAAAAGGGCTGTGCACTTTCACCTCTGATTTTAGCCAATTGCCGAACTTATTGTTCTGTCTATCTTCAATTCTGTCTGCAAGATATGGTATTTCTTCACAATTTGTAGTGAAATATCCAATTCTACCACAGGAATAGCAGAATCTAGGTAGCCTTTCATACTTGAAATCCAACCAAACTTTCTCCTCGCCCAGATTAAATAATATTCCTGGTTTTAAAGGTTTTTCCAAGTCTAATTCAACTCTGGCTCTCCCCACTTTCTGGAAGACCACCCCTTTTGTCTCCACTTTTACTTCCTTTACATCTCCCATTTGTCGGGCAATCAGATGCACTATCGCTTCACTACACCATTCCATTGGGAGGCCATGAATTTGCAGCCAGAATTCATAGCTTGTAAAATTGTAACAGTGTGCAGGTTTGTTTGGCTCCCATGGTCTAAGGACTAGTAAATTGCTCGAGAAGGACCAGGGGTTGTTTGCTAATACTCTGTTCTTGTCCCTTTCAGATTCAAAGGTAAAGGATAAGACATCAGATTCACGTTGTGCAAAATTCAGAGAATCCACCTTCCAGACTCGCGTCATAGTTGAAAGAAAAGCCTGGTAATTGATATTTCCTCTCGAGTACAGCTTTCCAAACACCGTTCGCTTGCATTCATCTAAAGTTTCCTCTGAAATGACTCTTTCTCTTTGATTAAACGGGCCATTTTCTCCTATATTGATTAACAAAGCCGTTTTCTCGTGTTTGGTGACATGACTCCAATTGTTTATGAACATGTGTATGCTAATGTCAATTGAAATGCAAAATTAAATCTTTACGCATGAGAATAACATAACTTGGCAATAATCACATATAGTGTGACAAGGAAAATTGTATGCAGAAAATGGTCATGACATAGCAATAATCACATACAATATGACATCGTAAATCAAATGCAAGACACAAAAATGAAATAATATGACATGCCAATAGTCACATCCAGCATGATATGGCAAACCGGATACAAGACATAATGATAAGATGACACTCATGACAATAATTTTATTGAGCATGCCATGGCTAATCAAATACAAAACATAATAATAAAATGACATGACATGGCAATAATCACATATTATATGACACGACAAATCAAATACAAGACTTAATGATGAAATGACATTATATGACATTAAAAGCAAAGCATGACATGGCAAATCAGATGTGAGATGTTGGACAATCAAGCCATACAACGTATGGTCAATTTGAGTGTCAATGTACCCAAGTTGAATAGTCAACTAACAAGAAGAGGCATCAACATATGAGAATTGTGTTGGATTAAAGAAATCTTGGCCTTGATCCATTATGTAGTGTGCAAATAGTGTCTACAAACTTTTGCATATAATTTAGACAATTGGATGGGACATGTCTAGTGATCTCAATTGTAATGGTTAATATCATGAAAAATCTCAAATTGGTATACTCATAACAAATTGACCTTAACTAATTTTTTGACTATAAAAAATCCAAAACCGGTACATTTGTAACAAATTTAAGCCAAATTATTTTTTTGACTACTAAAAACTCCAAATTGGTATATTTGTGACAAATTGACCATTCGCTAGTTTCCATGAAATTGAATTAATATCACAATAAATCGTAAAACGGTACACCTATGACTAATGGAGGATAAAACCTCAAATTGGTATATCCGTCAACTGTGATGTGTCCTCTAACTCAATAATTTAATTGCATACTGTATCAATTTGAGATTTTTTTGTTGTCAATAAATTAGTTTGGGGTAAATTTGTTACATTTGTATCAATTTGGGATTTTATGTGGTATTAGCTCCAAATTGTAATTGCCATTAAGAGGGGCACGTGGGTTGGGTGGGTCAACTGACAAAGTGTAGTTATGGAATATCAAATTTCAGACACTTTTGAGTGTACTAGTATGTTGGGTTTTCAATATATTATGTATTGTCTTAGTTATCCTAAAATATTATCCTTTTCTAGCTATTGCTATTGAATATAGTAGTTTCTAAATTCAACCATTTTCATTAATTCATTAAATGAAAAATAATTTATGAAATTTAAATCTTACCTAAACAAGCACATTTTTTTCCTAGTCCTAGGAAGGGAAAATGCCTTGCTAGTCCTATTTTATCACTAGGAAATGGTGTTCAGATTGTCAGGGAAAATGATCAATTCAGGCCTAAAGTTATTGTACGGATGCCAATTCATTCCTAAATTTTTTAATTTTGCAATGTAGTCTTAGACTTTTGTGTAAAAATTCCAATATAATCCTTTTAGTCAATTGCTGCTAGAAATTGCTGATGTGGTCGTGATTCACAAGTTGTCCAGGTCAAAACATGCTATGTAGGATGTTGACGATGATTGGACATCACACCGGCAATTGGACAGCCCTAATCAACACTAGAAAATGGTGGTGGGATTTTGGGCGAAAATTATCAATTTAGACCTAAATTTATTATACATACGTCAATTCATTCATAAAATTTTCAATATTACCAATGTAATCCTAAACCATTATAGGAAATTTCAATATAATCTTTTTGATCAATTACCACCAAAAATTGCTAATCAGCATGTCTTGTAAGATGATTGATGATGACTAGATTTCACATTAGCAATTTCTGGTGGCAATTAATTGGAAGAACTATATTAAAAAAATTTCAAAGATTCAGGACTATATTAACAAAGTCAAAAAGTTTAGGACTGAATTGACATTTGCACAATAAATTTAGGACTATTCAATAATTATCCCCAGATTGTGGGCATTGACTACATAAAAAAGTTCACGAAAAAAGGAAAGAGGCCATGGGATTTCAAGTTTGAGAGTCATGTTCTCTCGAGCCCAAATTCAGCCCAATTTAACTTAATTAGATATATAAATAAAGCAAACTGGCCTACAGAAATCGAACTCGGAAAGTTCTCACATTCTTTTTTGGGTCACGATTCTTGGGCCCATCAAGATGTTTTTTGGACATTCTTCCCAGGCTTACTCTTGGGTGACTTTCGCAATTTTTTTTGGGGCTACTTTTGACATCTCTTTGGGCTGAAAATACAACTTCTTCTTAATCAACTGACAAATTGATTTGTTTCTGTTGTGCTTTGGTAAGAGTTCCTTTTCTTTTTTTTTTTCATATTTAGGTAAATATTGGAAAAGAATAATGTGTGCTCTTCGAACCGATCTTGTAATAGTTCGTGGGGGAATTGTTCGATTGATTTCGGTCTGAGCTCGGGTTTTGTGAATCCATATGCCCGTCTCTTTTTGCTAAAGTTTTAGAGGCAAATTTCAAAAACTACATTTGAATTTCTACATAAGCGATGCTGTCTTTTCTTCCCTCTCCAAATCAGCAAAGCCGACAGCATGTTAAAGGTTATTTAAAGTCCATACAACAATCTCAATCTCTGTCTCTCTCTCTCTCTTTCGCGGTGGCCCGCATCCAAAATTTACTTTGCTCATTTCTCTTCTGTCTTCTCATTCGACTTGCTTGTTCATCACTATGTCGGAATTATTATTATTGTCCCATTATAATCTATCCATACCATATAAAAAGCCACCCTTTCAATTTTAGTATCTATTACCAAAATAATCATCATAGCCACACATCTGATATTAAGTTTAATGCCATTTTTATTTCAGCTTAAGTAAAAGCTAATCCAGCCAAAATTTAACATATTATTCAAATTTCAAAAAAATACAAATATATACGCAAGTTTATGCGTCAACATTTGTATTTGTGAAACTCTTAAATGTTTCTAATTTAACAAAAATTAAAGTGTGTAACTCGCAAAGTTTTGATTAAGTAAATGTAAAAGTATTTATCAATCTAAATGTGTCCTAACTTAATGAAGTAATTAAAGGTAAGTGTGACTTACGCAATCTTAGGGTTACTATACCATGATCTTAGGACAATTGAAGTTGAGAAAAAATAGGCAAAAAGAAGAAATGGTTTTGCTTGCATATCTCATTAAAAAAATGTTAAATAGGAGAATGCCAATAATCGGTCACACTAATTGGAACATTTTTCATGCGTGCATGAAGACTAGTATTATTAAGCCAAAAATAGCCTCTCTTCATCTCATTTTCATATGCCAATCAACCCTTTCAAGCATATTTTCATTGCAAACTTAAAAAACATTCAAAACTTTGAGGCAGAAGGATATTAGAAGTGTCAAAAGTTATGCATGGTACTCACTTTAGTATCAAAAGTTTTTTTTTCGGTTCACTTAAGTGTCACTGAAAAAAATATCACTTAGGATCTGCATGACAACGTTTCTATTTCCCTATTCTATTGTCCTCTGGAATAAAAAAGAATAGAAATTTATTTGGTAATGTTAGTTAATTTTTCTATTTTTCAGAATAAACAAGTGGTCAGAGAATAGATTTGGAATATAAACATGAAGTAGAAAAAATTAACTTCTTGTTTCCGAGAACAATTTCTAAAATAAGTCATTTTATTTTCTTTTTTTTTTAAATCTTTTCTTCTTCTTCTTCCTTACAACTCACTGCCATCCACCCCCCCACATGCCACCTATTGTCGCCCCTTGCTACCTGTCGCTTGTCGCTTGCCGCCTTCCTTCGCCACTTGTTGCCACCACTTGCCGCCTTCGATTGCTGCTCGCCACCACCAGGCAATCAGTTGGAGGAGGAAGAAGAAGAGAGGAAACAAATAAACAAAAAAGAAAAATCTCAAAAAAATTATTAAAATAATAAAAGAAATTTAATGTCACAAAAAAATTTGTAGGTTGTACCAAATACATTTATTGTTCTTTTTCTATTCTAAAAATATAAATTTTGTACAGTTATCAAACGCTCAAACGCATTGTTTACTCATAAATTGTTCCAATGTATAGAAATAAAAAAGAATTATTTTTGAAAATAGTTATTCCCAAGAACAGAAATATTACCAATCTCACCCTTAAGTGGCAACTGCGATCTAGGTCATTGAAAATCCTACTTGGCCATATTTTATTAATTTCTTAGTTTGACGTAGTTCGTCGGTGTACGCAGTCATCATATAATCCCTAAACGATGTTGTTTAAAAGTTGTAAATAGTGATCGTTTGAATGCTATTTTTTTAGAGTAATCACTTCAATGCCAAATATGCCACATGGAAATGCTATGTGAACTGGATTTTTTTTTTAATAATATGCCAAATCATTTAAAAAAATTTATTATAAAAGCCACATATTATTTTTACTAGAATTTCTCTGCCTTGGCATTTAAGTGATTGTTTTTTCTTTCCAATTTAGCACTTAATTGATCTAGCAAAATTTTTTGGCACTAAATTGAGTTTCGCACAAAACTTTTGGTACTTATAATATTCTTCCGCCAAACTTTGGTCAATGAATCTAAAGATTTGGAGAAATTCTCTGTCTTTGTGGCAAATTATCTACCCCTAAAACCTGTGTATCATAGGGATAAGGACCTCTAGATCTTGATTACATCATTTAACTTTTTAATCTATACATCTCAAGCAACGTTCTTAAATTTTTACACTTTCAAAGGTTCTATTTTGTCCTACCCATTGTCAATAGATTTAGGCTTCATTACTTCTTTACATAGAGATGATTTTTAAAGAAGTCATAAATCTATAGTATAGATGCGAATTCAATCTTAAAATTTAATTTTGTCAATTTATTCCTTAATCTTTTGATGGTCTACCAATGTAGTCATTTCGGCCAATTTTGGCTATTAATCGCTGACGAGGACATTGGCCATTATATGCGACACACCTGTCACTAATGTAGATGATTTTTTTGCATTTTTTTAATGATTTTTTTATAGTTTTTTTTTAATTTTCTTTTTCTCTTTTTCCTTTCTTCATCCGTTGATTGCCATGGCTAGATTGGCCATTGTCAAGGGCTAGCAAAGGAAGAAAAAAAAATTATTAAAATTTTAAAAATGCAAAAAATTGTTTACATCAATATCAATTGTACTATGTGAGATGACTGGTTTTTACGTCAGCAATTGCTAATTAAAATTGGCCATGAGACTATTTTGGCAAATTATCAAAATGTTTAATACTGAATAAATTGAAAGATTTAGAATTGAATTGACATTAATACAATAAGTTTAGAAATTTTTGGTAATGTTCCTTCTCTATGTATCATGCACGTTGCTACTTTCTATACCTAAAGACTTAATGTGTGAAATCGAACAACCACATAGCTTTTAATACTTTTGGCTATCACTCCTCAAGTCCTAACACAATTTCGTCAAGAATAAATAATGACTATTTCGCGTAGATTTTCCACTTGCATGTCTCATTATAAATTCCTTTTTATCTAATGTAGGCAACCACATAAATCTAATGGTGTGGACATAGTCGCAACAGAGATTTTTTAACAATAGTCCCAACAAGATAGTGATAGGGTGTTACCATCATATAACATCAAAGTTGAATGATAAAATGCCTAGAGTTGAATGACTATTAAATGAGAAAAGTACCAAAAAAATCATAAATCTATTGCATTTGTACGAATTTAGATCCAAATCTTTCAATTGAACCAATTTAGTCATAAACATATTCACATTAGTACCAATTCAGTCCATTCGGTCAATTTAGATCGGAAATTGTTGATGTAAACACTTGTCGTCTTATGTGGCATAACCGGCATTGACATGGACATTTTTAATAAATTTTTTGATTTTTTCTCCTTTCCCTTTTCTTTTAATTGGTGGCCCTCGTCGGCCATGGCCATAGGCGGTGGCCAGTGAGGGCTGGCAAGGTCATCCTCATCGGCCACAAGCAAGGGTTGGCCTCATCGAGCCGACGACAAGAGCCAGCTGTCTAGGCATGGCCAAGTGAGGCCACTCTCACCAAATCTAGCGAGGACCCTCACTAGATTTGGTGAGGGGGGCCTTGCTTGGATGGTTGGCACTCGCCCTTGCCAAGCTTCGTTTGTGAGGCCAACCCTCGCCTGTGGCTGATGGCTAGCAATGGGCACCAGAAAAAGAAATGGGAAAGGGAAAAAGAAAGAAAGAAAATTTAAAAAAAGTACTTAAAAAATCCAGTAAATTCAAAAAAATATTAGAAAAAATATTAAAAATATTCAATTTAGCATCGGCTATGCCACGTATATTGCCCAGCGTCCACTATAGTAATTTCTAGCCTAAATCTGTTAGATATACTAAATTGATACTAATGTGAAAATGTTTTGAACTAAATTGGTCAAATTCAAAGGGTTAAAATTGAATTAGTATTAATGTAATAGGTTAAGGACTTTTTTAGTATTTTTTCCTTATTCACATTTGATCAATACAACATTGACTAATAAATCATCGACACAAATTTTAATATGAAAAATGATGGAGATTAAAAAAAGGCGTTGTTAATAAGTGTCTTGTGATGCTTAGGACACTATCATATTTAATGGAAAAATTATGGTAATTTAAGATGTATTGACTGCGCATAACAAGAGACAGAACGGTGCATAAAAAGCGACGGTCTTTCTCTACCTAGGTTCTTAAATTAACAAAATCCCTAAGCAAAAGTCCAAACCAAAAGCCTCCTGTGCTTGGTCAATGGTCAGTGAGGAGGGAAGGGGAAAGCAACAAAGTGAAACCTGCACCAAATGGCCAAAGTTTGGCAGCACATTAATGACAAGAAACCGGCCGAGGCCATAGAATGATACGAGTGCGGTCGCGGATACAGGACAAACGCTACAGGGACTGAATCGACGGCAAGGCCTGGCGACCACAAGAGCAGATTTAGGTGGCGTCGTGAGATGGCGGGCTTCTTGTTTTGGCGCAGTCACGACTCGACGTCCATAAATGAATTCGGTTCCTGGTCATAATATTTTTTTCCCTCTCTCCCTTCGTGCCGACAAATTTTTATACGCATGTTTGGGAGGACAATCCGAACAAATGGAGGCCGAGAACGCTACATGTTTTGCTTTGGAAGCGGACGACAAGTACTCAACTGAATTCGGGTTTCTTTTTCTCGAGGAAGGAAAAATTATAAGAAAAAAATAGGTAGAAAAAGCGTAAGGTAGAGAAACCAACTACGTAATATAAATTTCATTTATTTCGTATAAAATAAATGATTCAAAATGATCGTTTATATCATTTGAGTGAATCACAGAAGAAAGGGCTCACTGAGCCGGGATCACTAACTAATACTAATCTAATACTAATAGAATAGAATAGAACTGTCTTTTCTGTATACTTTCCCCGGTTCCTTTGCTAATGCTAGGGGAACAGCAGCGCCTAGTTATCCAATAAGGCTAAGACGTGGATGCATTCTAGGGCGCGAACCTTTTCTTTGAATTTATTTAAACTAGAATGACATAAGATGCTAAATAATTAGTTAATAAGAAATGTTTTCATTATTGTCAGCAATTTATGTCTAAACATTTTCATGGATGCTGAAAATATTTTTTGTTTATTAATTTTTATCAGCGATACGAGCAATTATTTTTAAAAAAATATTCTTCGAATAATTTATTTTTCATAAAATAAACTCACTCAATGCATATTTCATAATGCAATACATATTATCTTGCATATCTGTTATAAATATATTAGGAGTCACACTCTTTATTCGCAATAATAAGATTTACAAATGTAATAACTATTACAAAAGAAAAGAAAGCAAGACCCAATTACAATCAGAATTGCAATCGCTATTACGAAGGACCCTCCACGTAAAACCTTTTACATGTCTATCACTTTTAAAAAATAAAACACTATTACACGCTATAGGAAATATCGCAAATTCAATCATAACCTATTATAATGATTTAATTTTTTTTTTCTAAACCTTAATTGAACTAATGTAATCCTAAACCACCAAGTGAAAATGTGATCAAGTCTCCCGGACAAATCTTCCATGAAATTTCTGACACGATAGTATAGTAATCGTCAACCATCCTACATATAACCACAACGGTATGACAGAACTGTCACGTTAGATAATTTGATTATCTTTCTTTTTTTTCTTTTTCATTCCTTCTCTTCCACAACCTCTTAGCCGACCGAACCCTACTAGCCAGCTCCCATTGATCGCCCTTTGTTGTCCTACATCCGATGGATGCCTTCACTCTACCTCCGATACCACCATACTCAAGTCGTTGCCGTTGTGGTCGCTGATCTCACATGCTACTACCATCGAGCCAGCAAGCCCTTGCCGCACCACCTGTAGGCCCCTGTCATCATCCCTCCCAGCTCTCTGCAGCTTGCAAAGAGGTAACGACCTCTACAATGGAGGTACATTGAAGCTCATGACATGCATGACAGTCGACAATGATGAGACCATTGCATTAACAATTTTAGGCGAAATTTGGCCGGGAAAACTTGATTGCATTTTTACTCAAAAGTTTAGGACTGCATTAGTTCAATACAAAAAATCTTAAGACTGCATCGAAGTCTACAAAATAGGTTTAGTTATGAATTTGCTTTTTTCCCACGTCTATCATTGTCAATTAGTTGGAAAAAAAGAAGAATGATTTTCATAACTAGTGACATTATCTAATTGACTCAGGAATATATTATATATAATTATCATAGTATAATTGTAATTAAAAGATAAATGTTAACTATATGATATATTATTGTTGCAAATCTTGTTATTCTATCTTATATAAGTGTAATAACTTATTATATAACGATTTAATTTACTTTGAGACACCGGGCATTTTGTATAATTTGTGGCTATTCTTTTATATTTTTCTAATGTTAGTTTAAGCAGTCTAGTAGTTATTTTGTTCCTCCGTTCTAATTTAAAGGGAAAATTGTATATAACAATCTAAAGTGATATTGTTTTCTGAAAAAAGAGCTTAGGGTACATTTTGTCTCAAAAAGGACTTAAATAAGGACTTGAAGTGACACTTAATTACTAAGTGTGAGGGAAAACCTAGGGGCATTTCTGTTTATTCTTTTATTTATTTTTTCTTATTTTCACTTTTTATCTTCTTCTTCATCTAGCCTTTGTACTATCACTTGTTATAATATTTTTATTAATGTAATCCCACATTCAGTTTAAAATTGCCCACCTTAGATGAATATAGAGATTGCCCATGTCTATTAGGATTAGTCTTGATGGAAGATCGTATCTACTATGATTTATATGGGCATATAATATAAATAGGAAATCTAAACCAAACGCTCTTATTATTCTGATAATTCCAATTATTCTGATTATTTGAGAATTGGAGAACGCACAATCAATGTTGAGAAGGAAATTGGCTATAAGTACTTATTCATGATCGTTCAAGCTTCGCATATCTGTTCTCGGCTTCATCGATGACTGGAAATTAGTACAGAATTTTACATATTTCTGTATCCAATCCTGATAATTCGAATCTTGGTTTTCTGTAAATTTTCTAACAGTTGGTATTGGAGCTTGTTTAAATCTCTGCCTTGATGATTTTTATTGAGCTTTTTGATTGAAAAATTGGTGATTTCGGCAAAATTCGGGTATCCCACCACCCATTCGGACTAGTACAGTTGCACCACATGGGCGACAAAAGCCCCAAGTTAATTTGGAATTATGTTGATTGCCAGATGTAGATTGAGCAACAGAAGTTGTGGTCGTTAGGATGCCATAATCTAAAGTGAAGCATTCGTTACACATGCCTATAAAAATGCCAAACAATATTGTTTTTATATTTTGGTTTGTCCTTGCTTTAACTATCAACTCACTCTCGGGTAAAAAGTAATCACACTTAAAACTAAGGTAGCGCATGCAAACATGAATGGTTTGGGAACGAAGAAGCAAAAAAAAAAAGACATCCCGAGAACAAAACTAAAATAAACTCCCTTTCCTTGCCTTGATCCCTAACCCCCCGGGAAGGGGCGGCCGATCTTAGAGGATGGGGATTCCCCTTAAAAAATGAATAAATACAAAAAAAGAAATTGTTGCATCATTTCTATTCTTTTTCTATTCCAAGAAAAGAGTGGCCATTTGAGCAAATCCCAATGATTCCAAACAATATTGTTGGAAAACTCTATTTTATTACATTAAATACAAATTAAACACCGAACATAAAAATAGTGTTTTAAAATCTCCAATTACATTAAATACAAATTAAAAACCAAAAAAAAAAAATCTCCAACTTGCATTTCTTCTTTCTTTTTTCTAATTTATCCTTTGATTTTTTTGGTGTTTTTTTTTAGATAAGCAGATCATAAATGGAGCATCAATGTAGCAGTTTATTCCTTTATCTGTATTGTATTATTTGTTCAAATTAAGGATAAAAAGGGCATTGGATTCTATATTCAAGGTAAATCTACTATTTTTATGAAAAAAGTGACTTTTGCATCTTAAATGCATTGAAGTTTAATGAAATGAGTTTTTTTCCCAAAAGACAATTTAAGTGCTTTTACAAAAACAAAAAAGAAGAAAGTTCTTGTCAATAAGTAGTAAAATGAACCTATGAGAATGAGGGAATACTTTTTACTAAAATTCAATAGAAATTTAAAAAAAAAACATAATTATTGATATTACATCTATTTATAAAAATCTAAAGTAATAAGTAGTAAAATTAGCTCTATGAGAACGAGAAAGTAATTAAACTTATAATTTTACATAAAATTGACTCTATTGTGCACTATATGCCAAAAACATTCATAGAAAAAGATATACTTGTAAAATTGTAGAATAATAAGAAAAACTGATTTTGTCACTTGCAATACAATACACACTAGACTAAAATTACTTCGATTCCATCTCATACAACATATAGTAAATTATGATACAAGTGTCAATGTTGCTTAAAAATAATAACTACTCAGAGAGAGATTATCAAACGATGAAGTTAAATTAAATGAAAATCGTTCATGAAAAATTCAGTTTTGCAAAATATGAGGAAAAATATGTTTTGTGAGTGTAGAGTGAACTGAAATATAAGACAAACGAACTCATTATACATTTATTTTCAAATTATATTTCTTTTACAATTTTATGATTATCATCACTGCTATATCTTTAAAAATACTATTTTCCATATAAGTTGAATGCGTAGGATGAGTGGTTTTAATAAACATAAATTCTCAGCAGAAATATATTTGAAAAAACTCATGCGAAATAAGGGAAAATATACTAGTTTGATAAAAAGCAAAGTCAATATGAAGTTAAATGCGAGTGGGTGCCTATTCAAAAAATTAAAGAGAGGGGGGGGGGGGGGGGTTTCAAATGATTTTCTTTTGTAATATTGATATTTGTTTGAGAAATGCCTAAGTTGGCAAGACCGTTCAGTTGAACATTGGTGTCTTTACTTCGGTCGGAAGAAAGCCTCGGGTTAATTCCAAACTCGTCGTGTTCGTCCCGTCCCCAAAAGCATTCGAGCCCAAGAAAGGACAAGAGCTCAGTCCCTGCCAATTCCTATTCCTAGTCTCTCCACGTTCCTGAAAATGGAACTTCCTCCCTACAATCTCTCCAAACCTTCTCGTGCCTACAGAAACCACTTGATCTCGTTCAGCATTAATTGTCTCCACCCAACGGCCACCCGGCACGACGAGACAAGACATCAAGCGCGCAGGTTGGCATTGCTCCGAGGCAGGGCGAGGCGAGGAGAGCGCGAGATCTCCCTTCCGTCGTCTCTGTCTTTGTCTTCTCATCTGGGTCTCGTCGGTTGATTCGTTCCGAGAAGGAGAAGGAAATGGAGATGCTGGTGATCGATCACTACATTGTGGGGACTTTCTTGGCTTCTCTGTTGGGCGTCGTTCTGCTCTACGTCCTGCGTCGGAGGAATGGTGACGTAAGGGCAAAGTTTCCGAGGGAGGACGGAGATTACGTCGCCACCCGCGACGCATCGCCGTGTGATTCTGGGAAACACGATTGCCCGCCGGAGAATGGCTTCGGCGCCGCCGACGTGATCATCGTCGGCGCCGGAGTTGCCGGCGCTGCTCTTGCACACACCCTCGGCAAGGTATGTGATTTCGTCGCTTGACATTAGAGAAAAAAACGATCATATCAACTGTGATAATCTTCTCTGAGAAAGTTAATTCTTTTCTTGTTGGACAGCATTTTGTAGAGCTACGGTTCATCTCTTCGTGTCTTGTGTTTATCAATTTATTTTTGCATAACACCTCGTAATTTTAACTTATAAGCTAAATGATTACTTGGATATAAACATATTCATCTGTGACACACATAAGTGAAGCGTCTCATGTCTTTGTAATTTGTGTTTGGCGTCGTGCTGTATTCCTATAATGTAAATGGGTCGTGCGCAATATTGCCAGCCTGTGAATAATTGAATCGACCTCAAAGTGTCTCCTCTCATTACTTTGTTATTCTCAGTCATTTGCTCCATTCCATTTCTTTTTTCCTTTTTCATCGCTGCACTAGTATTATAATTCATAAAAATAATTTGTCGTGGCATATATTGACCCCGGGCTTTTGAACAAATTTCTTGGGTTGAGTCTGTTCAACGAGCTCCCAGCGTTTTGACTTTCTTGTGGAGGGATAAAGTTTAGTTGGTCTTCAGATATGTCAATTTGACAGCATAATAAGCTCCTGGTGTTTTCTTGTTCTTATTTTGGATAATTAACTGGACATAAAGCCAAGAGACTTAGCTTATCTTAGTGTCTGTTTTTGTCTGGTTTTGAATAGAGGATGACAATTGATCTCCAAGATTTCTGGGGGTTAATTTAATCTGACCCTGTGACCCTGTCAATAGAAGTTGTTGAGTGCAAGTTGCTTGTTGATCGATTTGAGAGTCGCCATAAGGGTTGACTTCTTAATTTGACTGCAGCTATATTGGATCAGAAGTAGAGCATTTTGAGAATTATCTAACTATGAAGTTTGGAGATGAATCCAAATCAAATATTCTTTTGGTGGAACTATGGTTGGCAAGCTCAGTTACTTCACCTCACTCTCTGTAATTTCGTGGCAGTGAATTTTTGAAACATTGATCGTGCGTGCTGGGAAAGTAGAATATGTTTCATTCCACCGGTTTCTTGTGATAGCTGTCTCTTTGGCCACTTGCAGTTTTCTTGGTCATTGGAAGCCAATGTCTCTATCTTCTCATACAATATGATATTTTTGCCTAAAGAAGAGCTTATTTTTTTATGCTTTAACTCATGGTCCCGTTCTCACCTAGGTGGCTTATCTTAATAAATTTCACAGAACATCATTTAGTTCACTACAGTGAAACATTACCATAACGAATGAGCATACTCACTCTCTTTCTTTAACGTATGAATGACTGCACCAATTGTGGAAGGGCTTGTGGTTGTATCAAGCTATTTCATCTTTTTGATTTAATTGATGCCAAATAATGAACTGCAAAATCTATCACTGCAGGATGGAAGGAGAGTGCATGTTATAGAAAGAGACTTGACTGAACCAGACCGAATCGTTGGCGAACTGCTGCAGCCAGGGGGATACCTGAAACTTATTGAATTGGGTCTTGAGGGTAAGCATAAGAAAATTATCAGCCCTTTATCTTACGTATA
Organism: Eucalyptus cladocalyx; assembly: GCA_017140615.1. NCBI lineage: Eukaryota > Viridiplantae > Streptophyta > Magnoliopsida > Myrtales > Myrtaceae > Eucalyptus > Eucalyptus cladocalyx. The sequence continues at coordinate 12,289,282 of CM029524.1, read as the reverse complement.
AAGCTATGACACCTCTCAAATACTTAATTTTTTTCTGGTTTTCTCAGATTTAAACGTTAATGAGAATGCTTGCCCGTTGCAGATTGTGTCGAGGAAATCAATGCCCAGAGAGTGCTTGGCTATGCTATGTTTATAGATGGGAAAAATACTAGACTCTCGTATCCATTGGGAAAATTTCATTCAGATGTAGCTGGCAGGAGTTTCCACAATGGACGTTTCATACAGAGGATGAGGGGAAAAGCTGCTACTCTTCCCAAGTATTATTCGTTCCATCTTTAACATGGATTTTTGTTTTTTTTTTTTTTTCTTATCTGTTTTCGTAACGCTTGTTGATAATTTTATTTCCTTTGTTGTTTCAAACCCAGTGTGCGATTGGAACAAGGGACTGTTACATCACTGATTGAAGAAAATGGGACTATTAAGGGTGTGCATTACAAAACCAAGGCTGGTCAGGAGCTGGAAGCATTCGCTCCTCTAACAATTGTTTGTGATGGGTGCTTCTCGAACTTGCGCTGCTCACTGTGCAAGCCAAAGGTGATTTCTTATATTGCAATATGTATTAACTTGAAGAACTATTCTGCTTGCAATTGGTTGAAGCTAAAATCATCTCTTTATTGTTTCTGTCTTGCTAATGTCATTTTCTCTCTGTTTTGTCACAATTTGTGCAGGTAGATGTCCCCTCTCATTTTGTTGGACTTGTGCTCAAAAACTGTGAGCTTCCCTTTGCAAACTATGGTCATGTCATTCTCGCCGATCCTTCACCTATATTGTTTTATCCAATTAGTAGCACAGAGGTTCGATGTTTGGTCGATGTACCTGGTCAAAAGCTACCTTCTATTGCTAATGGGGAAATGACCAAATATTTGAAGAGCGTGGTGGCTCCACAGGTACTACCATTCTATCTTTTCCTGACTCCTCTTTGACAGAGACAGCATGGCAAGGAAAGGGAGGATGGAAGCTTATGTAATATTTAATTAGATTAAAAAATAATGCACATTTCTAAGTATACTAGGGTTGGTTTACAAAATGATGTGGCAAACTATTACTTGAATATGTTCTGCTTGTTCCCACGTCCACTTACCTTTTGCTGCATCATTTTTGCACTACTTATGTAAACCAGAAGGTTTAGAAACAGTTTGAATATGCCTAGCATTCGTTAAATGAACTATATGCCATATAGATTGAAAGTTTCATGAAAGGACTTGCTTGTGTGGTTTTTTTTTTCTATAAATTTCTTTATCATTTGGCATCAATAAAAACATCTGCCAGCTGTCCAAATTTTACTTTGATTAACCTATAGAATATTTGTACCAGATCCCTCCTCAACTTCATGATGCCTTCATCGCGGAAATAGAGAAAGGCAACATAAGGACTATGCCAAACAGAAGTATGCCAGCTGATCCCCAACCGACACCCGGAGCCCTTCTATTGGGTGACGCATTCAACATGCGCCATCCTATAACAGGGGGAGGGATGACTGTGGCCTTGTCGGACATTGTCATACTCAGGGATCTTCTTAAGCCAATGCACAATCTTCATGATGCAACTGCACTGTGCCGACATCTTGAATCCTTCTATACCCTGCGCAAGGTGATTTACTTCATATATGGTTTATGCTTGTCTGAGCTCTTGAGTTAGCCTTGTCCTCAAGCTTAGATGTTCTCTTTATTGAACCTTCGGTGGTTGCTATCTTTGCAATATTTTAAATGGAATATTGAATGCATAGATGTTGATGGTTTTAATATTCATGATGTTAGTATACGTGGTTAGCCAAAAATTAAGGAGAAGGAGCTGCCTTCTGTTGACCAAAGCAGTAATTATGCAGTTAACAAAGTCGACTATGTATTGATGGGTTGGTTGTGAATTTGGCTAGAAATAGTTTCACTCCCTCTTACATGATTTGATTCTTTATATGTATATATTTCTCTTATCTGTGCTACAACATTGAGCTTCCAAATTCATTGTCTAGCTGAAAAAAGACAGTTTACATTAGTAAAGTTAAACCACATCATATGGACGTACTGATGATGGGTACTGATGATGGGTTCCCTTTCTTGCAGCCCACGGCATCCACTATAAACACTTTGGCCGGCGCTCTGTACAAGGTCTTTTGTGCTTCTCCAGATGAAGCAAGGAAAGAGATGCGCGAAGCATGTTTTGATTATTTGAGCCTGGGAGAGGTCTTCTCAAATGGACCCATTGCTTTGCTGTCTGGCCTAAATCCACGTCCCTTAAGTTTAGTCCTCAATTTCTTTGCAGTGGCTATATATGGTGTTGGCCGACTGCTGTTACCTGTTCCTTCACCTAAACGTCTCTGGATCGGAGCCAGATTGATTTTGGTGAGTAGCCTTGCCCCCTCATTTCCCAGACTTCAGGGATTTAGATGAAGCTAAAGTAATTCTTGCATGGCACTTTCTGAATTTAATTTTTTATTTTGCATTTTTGTGGCTTTAAATCAAGGAGGTACTTAATATTCTGCAAGAAATCTCACTGTTTTGCCCTTTTTTCTCTATTTGGATGCACTTCTTAATGAATCATTCTACGTTTATGCCCCCCAAAACCTCTAATTTTCCAGTAGTTTACAGAGAATAAACGTTTGATTTAGGTATCAAGCATTGTTTTCACTGAAACAAAGCCCTTTCAATTTTTTGTGCAGGCGGCATCAGGCATAATCTTCCCTATTGTCAGGGCAGAAGGAGTGAGGCAAATGTTTTTCCCTCGGACTATTCCATCATTCTACAGAGCTCCTTCTTCTGATAACTAAAGCAAGTGGAAATGGAATTTGTCGTGAAGGAAAGTTGGAGATTGGCTTTGGGTTTTTGCTGTTTGGAATCTTGGAGTGAGATCTGTTTGTGCTGTCAAGTGTTCGGAGTGAGATTATACAGTTGCCACCATGGTCACTAAGCTTATGTGTTTCCAATTGATAAAAAGTATCAAAAAAGGACTTTGTACAGAAAGTTCATGCTGCAAATATTGTACATGGTTTCTGCATAATTGATGTCCTCAGCCTGGCGCTCTATTTCTGCAAATTTTGCTTGATTCAACATATTTTCGCAAACAATTTCTATTCCTTTCATCTCCTTTTCCTTATTTTGTTTTGTTTTTTTTTTCAGAACAACAATTTACTATTTGTGGAACTTCGACGGTTGAAACTGAACTGAGATTGACTTAATTTGTTTGAAAGAAGACTACTTTTAGGAAAATATATTCTGACTTTTCGGTATATCTTTCTAGTTGATGTACTTACTTTCCTTTAGAGTAATTTGTACTAGTTTGATAAGCTTAACGCTTCATGTTTGAATTGCCACGGAACCTAATTCAAATAAAAATTGAGGATCCAATATTTGGTGAAAGCTATTTTGTCGCATTGAGCCACTCTCGGCGAAACAAAATACGAACAACAATCATTGGGGTCAACAGCGGCCCTTATGGACTTTCAAGTTCGTTGGAGGTGCTGCTGATGCAAGAGTAGCGTGGCCTTTTTATCATTAGCATGATTGATTGTACATGTTTTTTTTTATAAAATTTTGGGCATCACAGACAAACGAACTTTTTAATTCGTGTATATGTTCTTTCGCAAGTTGCTCTTAAATCATGAAAGCAAGGGTTGATCTTTCGAAGAATAACTGAAGGTCGTTAGAATTATTTGTTGGAGCAAGTAATAACGCAATCCCAATTAGATCTTGAACAGTCAACTTCGTACAAAAGCCAATTTGAGACTATCTCCTCCCTGATATATTGAAGGAATAAAAGTATTGAAAATCTTAAAACTTATTATGAAAATATAATTAAATCTTAAAACTTATGATAAAGGTATAATTAAGGATGCGTTTGTTTCATGAAAACATTTTCGGGCGTTTGGTTTGCTCAGGAAGATAAGTTAACATAAAATGATTTCCTAGTTAACAGAAAAAGTTTTCCTACCAAAACTTAAATTCAGGAAAATAAATTTTCCTTAGAAAGAAGTGGAAATGTTTCCCGAATATATCAAAGCTTAGATTCTGGATTTGGTTACCAAAACAATTGTTCTTATGAAAATATATTTTTAAAAATTCAATTTTCAATTTTTAATTTTTTTAATTTTAATTTTTATTCGGTAGCGATGACAACCATTTGTTCCAGAAATAGTTTATGGAACAAAATAGATTTTTCTATTTCTATTTCTAGACAAATTTCTGAGCAAAAAATCTGTTTGATAATGATACAAAATTTCTGTTTTAGAAATAGAAATTCGTTTGATAACGATATAAAATTTCTATTTCTTAAAACAAAATTTTCTTTTTTTGGAGCAAATGAGATGTCCATTCTTACAAATTTCATATGCTTATGAACCCATTGGCCCAAATACAAAGTAAGAGTTTTTTTTTTTTTTTTTTTTTTTTTTTTTTTTTTTTTTTTTTTTTTTTTTTTTTTTTTTTTTTTTTTAAAGTCTCCATTTTTTGAAAAAAAAAAAAACAACAAAGTAGGAGTTGTTATATCAAATTTTCTAAATTTTCACACAAAATTCTTTAGCATCCACCTAGATAAGCAATTACGGTCAAACAATATACTTATCAATAGTCTCCATACAACAAAAAAAAGAAATCAATATGCATTACTTTTGAGCATAATAGAAGGTTCCCAAAACTCTAGTAGAATGAAGGTGGGCAACCAAATTCTAATCCCCTTCATGCTAGTATGTCATGTCGATCACCGCCACGGTTTATGATATCGAGCAATTGTTTTAGAAAGAAACACAAAGAAGTGTATTGGGCAATTTGTGGCAAATTTTACACAATTTGTGGCAAATTGTACAAAATTTGCGAATTTTACAAAGTGTAATAGAGCTTGTCATAAATGACCATTACAAATAAGGGAAATCCTCAAATAGAATATCACATTACAAGAATTGAGATATGAATTATCAAATACAGTATCACATTACAAAAGCAAAGATTGGGAATCCCCAAATACAAAATAATAGAAATACATTACAAAAGTTGAAAACATGATCTCATGGAATCTCCGGTATATTATGATCTTTTGCCATCTTATTGGCAATACTTTTTCTAAGCATATTCATCTTAGTAGAAAATTTCATGGAGAAATTATTTCTGATTTCTGTTCCAGAAATAGAGAAGTAAAAAATTTCTATTTTTGATTTCGATCAAAATCTATTTCGGAACAAATCTATTCCAAAAATAAAAAACGGAATAGGTTTATCAAACGGATTTCTATTCTAAAACAGTGCGGAATAGAAAAATTGTTTCTGGAACAGAAATTCTGGTTTGTCATGCACTCTCTATTCAATTTTCTTTTCTTTTCTTTTTCTTTCATTTTCCATTTTACTTCTCCTCGGCTCGTTGCCGATCATAGTGACGATCGGTGAGCTCGTGGCGAGGCTCGAGCTTACTCGAGGTCAATGAATCTCAAGCCTTGCCAAATTGAGTGAGTTCACAGCCTTCAACAATAAGGCTTGAGCTCGCTTGAGATTAATGAGTCTCAAGCCTCGCCAAATTGGGTGAGCTCATGGCCTTCGGTGACAAGCCTCGAGCCTCACCATTAGGTGAGCTCGCGGCCTTTGGTAGCTAGTTGGTGAGGCTTGAGACTTGTCGCCAAAGGTCGGCGAGCCTAAAGTCTCGCCAAATTAGGTGAGCCCGTAGCCTGAGGTGGCAAGGCTCTAGCTCATGATCACCGGCAACCCTCGCTGACCGTGAAACCCTAGCTCAAATTGGGGGAGGCCTGCTTCACCCTCAGCCATGAAGGCATTGGGCTAGGCCATTGGGGCCTCGTCAACCGCTGGCGAGGTTGCATGGGCCCTCGCCTACTTTGTGTGGCATCGCCCGTGGTCAGCAGGCTGTGATGTCCTAACCCAAGGCCTTCATGATAAGGGCAAGGCAGCTCTCACCTAGATTTGGCCGCGAAGGCCTGCGAGGGCATCACGACCTCACCGACCTTAGGCAAAGCAGTGTTGCTAGCGATTGCCCATAGCTAGCATGGGCCTTCATGGCCTCACTAGCGATCGGCAAGGCCCTGACGACCTCGCCTAAGGCCTTCGCAATCAAGGGGGAGGCGGCCCTTGCCCAATCTAGGCAAGGGTTTCATAGCAAGTGAGGGACATTGGTGATTTACACCAATCCTAAAGATAAAAGCCAAAAAAAAAAGAAGTAAAATTAAAAAAAAATTATTAAAAATATTAAAAAAATTGTCCACATCATGCCGACAAAGCCACGTCAGACAATCGATGATGCCATGTCAGATGACTGGTGTTCACATTGAATTTTCTAGCGAAGGGAATCAGAATTGACACTCAAGTGAGTGATTTTTTAAATTTGTGGCCTAAGTGGCACCTAAGGTGAGCATGTTGGACTGCCCAAATTGGGAACTGCCTGGACCGGATTGAATCAAACAGGCCAATTTGGTTTGGTTCTCAAAGAGATCAATCTAACTCCCGGTTCCATAAAAATGAAACTAGTGATTGTTGGTTCGATTCCGGTTCCTGTGGGGGAACCGAGACTAAATCAAACCAGACCAACTCTTTTTTATTAAAAATATATTTTTTAATTTCTAAAAAATAGCAATAAAACTTAAAACTAGTAACAATTCTTGTATTTTTCTTAATTTTTTAATTTTTTTGCTAAGTGATCGGTTATATGAAACTGGACCAGATTGGGCTGAATCGATCTATTATGTCTAGTTCCCGACCCTAGGATTGTCTGGTCCAATCCTCAATCCAAAAATTGGGAATCGATCCTCTCAATTCGGTTCCTAGTTCCTAGGTGGAATCGGATTGGACTGGGAACCAATCACCTCTAGTAGCACCAACATCGACACACGACATGCGATACAATATGAAATGATAAGATACGTTAACACGTCATTTCTCAAAAAATAAAAAGTTTCTACACATTGGGATACGTTGGGACACGTTGTGTATTAAATGTATATTTTTATAAATACATAATGATTATTTCAATCAAATTAATTTGATTCAAATTCACAAATAAATAAATAATAATAAAAGGCTAGAATGAATTTACACTAAAAACATTTATCCACCATTTATTAATATCATTTATTCAATTTGACAAATTCAACTCCATTCCAATAATTTATAAAATTTGGAGGAAAGGAAAAAGTAATTCACATTCTAAACTCCCATGTCAGACATGTTGGAATAAAAGAGAAAAAAATTGGGGGGGGGGGGGGGTATTGTGTATTATGGGAAGTGAGAGTAAGAGAAGAGAAGATTATATATTTTTTATTTCCCAATTAATTATTTTCATTTTCACTTTTATTTTTTTTACATATATACATTTTGACCCTAATTTATTGAAATTTTTTGAATTGATCTTGCATGTCGGAAACTTGCATGTTGGAATTCTAACTCGAGTGTCAAAAAGTATTAGAATAGTTGATTATGTGTTGGATTTTTTGACACATATTGACCGAGTATTGAAAAGTATCCGAGAGTGTCCGACACTCCAACACAACACAAAGACTCTCGAAAAGTGTTGGTGCTTCCTAATTTTTGGTACTCAGGTGAGAAAAAAAAAATTGACACTTAAGAGAGTGTCATCCAAAAGTTTTGACACTCATAGTATTCTTCCTCTCATTTATCGCTGATGTGAAAAATTACATTATCATCCTCACAATGTTGGGGGAAGTTCACATTTTGTTTTTGTTCTTTCTTTGGTGATAATTTTAGTTGTGCTTTCTCTTTGGTAAAAATTTTAGTTCTTCCATTAGATTCCGTTTTAGTTTTGTCAGAAATTACTATTGACACGTGATGTCTACATGTACAAATTTGTAAATAGAAATTTCACTTTAGTCATCCTATTTCTTAGGCTATTCAAATTTCGTCTACGTAGTTCATTTTTGCAACAATTCTAGTTCTTATACTATTTGTTGATGAGATCATAAGTAAAAATTTTTGCATTTCCAATCCAAAACAAATTGAGATGCGATACAACCTATTATTCGATACATGATGGGGAATATGTTAAAAAAAGTCCCAAGTTTATTGTACGTTTATTTATTGGGTTATAAATCTTCTAATTTGGCAAATATAGTCCTAAACCTTTTTACTATTCTTTCTAAAGTAGTCAATCCGATCAATTTAGGTTGGAAAAAGTTGACAGTCTAATTAGCAACGGAGCATGGCTGATGGCTAACGTGGACAAAACGATGTTGTTTCACCATGTTTTTACTTGTCCTCACTTACTCAAAGGCCCCCAACAACCACAACCGGTAGAGGAAGAAGATGAACTGTAAAATAGGGAAAAAAAAAAGAAAAAGAAAAGAAAAGGGAAAAATAATGAAAGTGAAAAAAATTGCATGACACTGTTCAATCCATGTTAATCGCCAACTGTGCTGTGTGCGACAATCAACATTGATTGGGCTATTATGTCAATGATCTTTGGCCTGAATTGGGTTTATGACTGAAATTTAGAAGTTTAGTATTGGTAGCCAAAGTGGGTTTAGGATTTTTTTCCTTCATGAATAGTTTCTAAAATAAAACATTTTCATGTGTTTATCATATTCAAAATTAAACAATGGATAGTTTTGTTAACTTCAAATATATTAAGAGGTTTTCTCAACATCCTCTAGCTAAACGTAAGCATTCAGATGCGCACTTGTATGCACATGTTCAAGAATTGACTAATCTCTCTCTTTAGGCTATCACGAATAATCCCTTATATTTTTTTATGCGGTCAACTGTTTGTTTAGATAGTGGTGCCGGGTACTTGGCTTCTATTTTGATTGCTCTGATGGTTTATCCATCATTCCACTGTAACCACTTGAAATACCCAAGCCCACAGAAGATGAATAAAAACCCTACTTCAACAACCATCCCAATAACCATTGAGATTTGCCCCAGTGGCCACCCTTCTAACATGAAAGGGGGAGGTGAGGGGTTCAAATCCCCACATTCTCAGGAGGGGATGGGGTGGGGACGCATAAGTTTTAGGAATGGGTTTTGATTCCCACGCCCTGCAAGAGATCTCAATGTGCCATAATTGAAGTGAATTTTCCACGCAAGTTTCCGACATGCAAGATCAATTCAAAAAATTTTCAATAAATTAGGGTCAAAATGTATATATGTAAAAAAAATAAAAGTGAAAATGAAAATAATTAATTGGGAATGTTGAAGGAATGTTCCTTGTACGATCCAAGGCCATACTACGTGAATTACTTGCTTTGATTGCAATTTGTAGAAGAAAGAGAAGAGTGGATGTTGTCGAGAGTCAACACGCAAGATTGTCGATGCTATCTTGACTCAGTGAGGCAATAGAAGAACATTACTCAAATAATTTGCATATAAAAAACTCAGTTTTAAACAGATCAGAGATTGCCGCTTCTACTTAAGATGCGAGCATTGTAACTACTTGTTGAATACTACCTCGAAAGTGTTAAAAGCTAATAACACAACCTAGAAGGGGGAGTTGAATGGGTTGTGCTGTGATGCAATAAAACTTTCGCGGATTAGTTTGAGCTTCTACGTATGTGCAGGGCTTGTGAAATGAAGTAATAATAGAATAAGAATGGAAATCATGAATCCAAATAGAAGGTTGACTTACACGAGTGAAACGATGAATAGGAGGAGGGATTGGCTGAGGGTGGATAATTTGTAAAAAGTGCAGACACGTCAGAGGCCATTGAAGTGGGATGACTACGGATACTTGCATTAATATTAGGAGAAGACAACTCCAAAGAGAAAGATTCAAATGTTGTCTCTTCATGAAGTAGATCCATTGAAGGATTGGTAAAGAAAGGAGTAACTGGAGAAGAGTTGAAGTAATGAAGTGATGAGAACATATTGTGTTCTCAAAAGATAATATAACGACGATCTCGTATGGATCATTATTTGTTAACAGTGCAAATGGACTATCGATCATAAACAGGAGGTTAGCTAGATACGCATGTCTCACATGATAGGAGTTTGATTTTAGAGTTTCTATAATACCTCAAATATTATCTAGGAGTCACCATTAGCCTCATTTTTGGGGGCCAACTAGATATTCAATTGAGAAGTAGGAGGTTCTTCTTTATTTCTATGGAACCAAAGAGTTATTGGGTTTGGAGACTTTGGTTATGCTAATGGTTCTATTAGCACATTTTCAGTACCTAACTTGTTAGGATGTTATCTAAATGGCCATGCATTTGTTTTTATCATCTTCGTGTTAAATGGGTCTAAAATCCACTAAGTGATTGTGCGACATGCTCGTAGGTGAGTTCAATTAGAAACTAGGGTAATTCCTATCCAAATCTAGGATAACGGTTAACACACAATATTGAAGTATGACGCAGAAAGTAAACACCTCATGAAATTCAAAAGATGAGCTATTCTAAGTGCAATGAAAGAAAACCTGCAACTCGCCGTGTTATTATTACAAAACCAATTGAAAACCTGAGACATGATCGGGTATTACATAAATGAGACCGGAGTGGATATTAGTCTTAAACCACCATCTTTGTGAGTTCAGGCCACCTCTTCCATGAACCGCTTCATGAGTGTCGGCTTTTATGTTTAACCCCATTCATTTCAAACAAATGATATGCAAACAAACAATCAGGGCAAAGCAATATCATTCATTCATCAAACAATGACTCGATCTCCGGATCGGCCTTTGTTTTCATGTATTTCGAGTATTCCAGCCCACTATTGATTACAATTGATTGATTAATGGTTAATGACAACCGGCCACTGTTTGCATTCATACAATGATGGTTTAGATCGATTAACCCATAAGTTTGGTACTAATTATTCCCAAGTGACTACCCATCAAGGCATGCATTGCACCTATCCATACATCTAAAAATCACATGCATAGACATCAAAGTGAACATTCCTTTAGGTCATATGACCTTAATTTACAATCAATCACACAAGAGGAAGTGAGCCCTCTGATGGATCACTTATTCGTTTTACATTCCAAATTCGTACAGATTATGTTTTAATTTGGTTAACCCATCAAATGAAGTCCAATTGATATGATTCAAGCACTAATAGAAAGCTTAGGACGTGCATTTTAAAAGTAATGGGGACCATTTCGACCGATTCTGACCTGATTCACCCGAAAATTGCAATTCAAGCTTGACACTCTAAATTTGACTCGATTTTGGCCTGTGATTTGAAAATGACGGGAAAAATATCAAATGAAGTCAAAAGTGCGCCAAAATTTTATATGCAATTAGTAAAACATGTCTTTAACAACTTTTGTGTTCTGACTCTTTGTTTTTTTTTTTTTTTGGTCAACATAGGAGTGACTATTACTTGATTAAATAGGAGTCTTACAAACCACCAAAGGTGAGAGATCTGCGCATAAAATATTCCATAAGGGGACAGGGGGAGAAGAGACCCAATTACGAGGAAGGTCATTTAGTTGATGATGCCGTGCTATCCAATCCGCTGCTGCGTTTGTTTGGCGTGGACTGTAGATCACCATAATATTGTTGTCCTGCTGAAGCCCATTCTTGCATCTCTGAACGATTTCTTTTAGATCCCATGGAGGATCGGCCCGGCCCATAACCATTTCTACTGCCGCAGAACAATCGCTTTCAATGAAACACCTTCCTGTTTGGCTTCCGAAGTCCCGCACGTGTTTGGAGTTGAGTTCGTGCATATACGAAATCCCGTGTAAGAGTGCTTGAGTTTCCGCTTCACTTGCGGAGGAAACCCTAGCTGTGGCCGCAAAACCTTCGATAACCCTACCATCCGCGTCGCGTACCACTCCGGTGACAGAGCAGAGAAAATCGTCGGGTCGCCACGATGCATCTATGTTCATCTTCAGATTTTGCCCTTCCGGAGGCCTCCACGGACCAGGTTTGCTTCGATTGGGAGATCGCTCACTTCTGTTTAATGTGCTCTTGCTGAACGAGTTCTGTAGTTCCTGTGCTGTAAGCAGCAGATCTGCTGGTCGGGGTTCCTGCGCTCGAAAGATCCGGTTGTTTCTCGCCTTCCAAATGTTCCACAGAACCAGACTGATTAGCTCTCGCTCGGGTGAGTTCTTGTCTCTTCAAAGGCACTTGTAAGCCACTGATCCGTGCGTTTGAGGCTATTATTTGGCCTGATCGTTGCAAAAATTGGGTCTTGCCAGACTTTCTTTGTCCACTTACAAAAGAACAGCAAATGTTCTGTTGTTTCTGTACTCGAACAGCAGATCGGGCATCGGGGGTCACTAACAATTTTCCTTATGAATAGGTTTTCCTTCGTCGGGAGGGCGTTCTGGCAGATACTCCAAAGGAAGGAGCGAATTTTTGGGGGCACATCGAGACTCCACATTTGTGTCCATAAGGTGCGTGGTGGTTGGAAAGAGCAGGAGGGCCGATTCTGATCTGTATTGCTGGTGGATTTTCTTGCTTCGTTATAGCCACTCTTGACCGAATATTGTCCTGAACTGTTCCCTGTCCATATAATCATATCTTTCTGTAGTTGCTGGGTAAGGGGAATGGCGATGATCTCGTTTGCAACTTTTTCTTCATAAAGTTGGTATATAAGTTGTTGGTTCCAGTCATTTGATTCTGGATTGATCAGTTCAGACACAATTTTAGGCTCAGTTTGGTTTACTGTCCCACCAATTACTCCTTGTGACACCAATTACTCCTTGTGACAGCCACCTATCTTCTTTTATGCGAATAGATGTCCCGTCCCCTACTGACCATTTCATCTTGTTCTTTATAGTGTCGCGGCCAAGCAGGAGACTTTGCCATCCCCATGATGGTCGACTTCCCTTAGAAGCATGCCAGATATCTCCATTGGGAAAATAAATCCCTTTCAACACTCTGCTCCATAGGGCTAGAGGGGAGGAAGCTAATCGCCAGGCCTGTTTGCCTAACATGGCTCGATTAAAGGTAATCAGATCCTTAAACCCCATGCCCCCTGCATCTTTTCGAGTTTTTAACATTTCCCAGCTTTTCCAATGTAGGCCTCTTTTAGCATCACCATTCTGCCACCAAAAAGACGCAATACGTTGTTCTATAGCTCACAGATCGATACTGGCAGCTTGAATATGGACATGGCATAGGTAGGTAGGGATTGCACGACACTTTTGATTAGCACCTCCTTGCCTGCCTTTGTAAGCATTTTTTCTTTCCATCCTGCTAACTTAGAGTTTACTCTGGCCAGGATCCACGAAAACATCTCTTTTTTGGATTGGCCCCACTCAGTCGGTATGCCCAGGTATTTTCCTATTTTCTGTAGAATAGGGACTCTCAATGCCATCGCCAAATTGTGTTTCAAGACTTCTAGACAGTGCCCACTAAAATAAACCCCTGATTTATTCAAATTAATGGCTTGTCCCGTAGAATAGCAGTATTGGTTTAGTATGAGGTGAAGGTTCTGGCATTCTATAATGGTTCCATCTAGAAAACATATAACATCATCGGCGAACAGCAAATGTGATAGTTTAGGACAATGTTTATTTACCTGTATGCCTTTGAGTGTGCCTTCTGCTAATGCTTTCTTCATCATCCAGGTTAAGACATTGGATATGAGGATGAAGATATAGGGTGAGAGTGGATCCCCTTGTCTGAGTCCCCTCGAAGGATGGAAGAGAGAGGTTGGTTCGCCATTGATCTTTAAGCTAAAAGAGACTGTTGTTATGCATTGCATAATTAAGGAGACCCATTTTACATCAAAGCCCATATGCAACATTAGATCTCTCACAAAATCCCATTCTATTTGATCGTATGTTTTCTGCATATCAAGCTTCACAATCATTGTCTTCTTTTTGGTTATGCGCAGCTGATGCAGAACTTCCTGGACTATGAAGATATTGTCCTGGATTTGCCTCCCCGAGACGAAAGCTCCCTGCTCTGGTTCAATGATAAGTGGCAGCCATTTCTTGAGTCGGTTTGCTAATATTTTTTAGATGACTTTGTAGCTGAAGTTACACAGGCTAATGGGTCTGTATTGGCTGATTGTTTCAGGGTTTTTGACTTTTGGGATCAACACGATATGTGTTTGGTTAAGTCTGTGGTCAAGAACACTAGTCTCGAAAAACTCCTGTACAAGCTTCAACAGGTCAGTCTTTATAGTTTCCCATGATTGTTGATAGAAAACACCATTAAAGCCATATGGGCCTGGAGCCTTGAGAGCTCCCAACTGGAAAATTGCTTCCTTAATTTCTTCCCATAGAGGTATAGCCACTAGTTCTTCATTGATCCTCTCTGTTATTGGTGAGGGACATTGGTCTAGGATCGGTTGGTAGTGTCGGGGACCATCAGAGCTATATAGATTCTCATAGAAAGCTTTGATGTGTTGTTGTATCCTTGTTGGTTCTCTGCACCAGCTTTGATCTTCTAATTGTAGCATTGTAATTCGATTTTTTTTGTCTCCTTTGGATTGTCATGGCATGAAAAAATATGGTGTTTTGGTCTCCCCAATGTAGCCATTTGATTCGTGACCTCATTCCCCAGAATTGTTCTTCCTGTTTTCTCAATGTGGCTATTTGGCTGATAATCTGCTGCACTTTCTGTCTGCTTGTGTGCTGATTTTTTTGATTCGTGATTGTTTGTAAAGCTTGATTAAGCTCTTTGATCTGTATATAGGCGTTTGCAAACTTTTCTTTGCTCCACTTCATTAATTCTTTCGATGCCCTCCCTAACTTCTCTGGAAATAGAGATTGTTGAGTTGATTTATCTTCCCAGGCTTGCTTGATAACTTCCTGATATTCTGCATGTTCGGTCCATAAAGTTTCCAATTTAAACTGTTTCTTTCTTTTATGTACTTTAGGATACAGTCGAAGAATTAGGGGACTGTGGTCTGATCCGATAGCAGGAAGGGCTTGTACTTCTGCTTCATGAAAGGTGATTCGCCACTCTAGATTACAAAGTACTCGATCAAGTCGCTTTTTAACTAGCTCGGCCCCCTCCCTTTTATTAGCCCATGTGAATGCACATCCATCAGGGATAAATCATTAATCATGTTTCTGAAAGCTGCGATTCTTCGGTTATCTGCCTCCTTTTTCCCAACTTTCTCCCATATATATAGTATCTCATTGAAATCTCCCATGCAGATCCAGGGAGTGGAAACTGGGGGTTTAAGGGTTCCCAGTAGTTGCCATAATGCCATCCTCTCTCCAAAATCAGTGGATGCGTGTATAAAGGTAATCTACATTTTTTGCTTACTTTCTGGATCGATGCACTGTACATCAATGAAGTGTTTAGAACTGTGTTGCACCTTTAGACTGATTTCCTCTTGACACATAATTGCCAATCCCCCCGCTATTCCTATTGGCTCCACTAAATATCGTTGCTGGAACTGGAGCTTTTTACAAATTTTTTCCACCCTGGTAGCTGTATTTTTCGTCTCCATAAGAAAAAGTAAATTGGGCCTTTCGAGAGCTATCAAAGCTCTTAATTCCTAAATTGTCAGGGGGGTACCCAGCCCCTGACAATTCCAACTCACAATTTTCATGGCTTTTGTGGTGGCTTATTAGGGCTAGCCACCAAAGCCCAATTTTGTCCTTCCTGTATCAGATTCAATGGGGTCTCCATTAGATCGACATCATCTAGGATGAGAGATGATATTTCTGGCATGCATTTCTGTTTTTTTGCTTTCTGAACTTTCATTGTCTTCTTACTACTTTTACCAATTTTCAATAATAGTGGATTTTGAGTTTCAAGGCTTATAACCTGTTTTCCTCGATCTCTGTCTTCTCCTGCTGTAGGAACTTTTGCTGGATGTGTCATCTGTTCTGAACAGCTTTCTGGTCGCTTCTTACTACATACTACAAGTTGCATACCAGTAGTTGGTTCTTGCTCAAAGGATTTCCCTTCCCTTGGTTCAGATGACGGAACAGGTAGAGTTTCTTCCACTACTAACTTCTCTAATTTGCCGTAGAAAGCATCCCAGTAGGGGCTGTGGTCACTGGTTTCAGCCTTTAACCAGGGTCCATATGATCCTTTCTTGTTCAACGCTCAGGGTGATGTTGCGTATGGAATTTCAAGACAATCAGTAGCATAGTGTCCGATCCTTCCACAGGAGAAGCAGAAGTGTGGGAGACACTCATATTTAAACTCCACCCAGAGGCATTTGTTACCAATATCCAGAACAGCTCCTGCTTTCAGCGGTAATGTCAAGTCAATCTCAACTCTAACTCGACCTCCTCTATTCTGAACATGAGTTGTTGTGTCCAGTTGAACTTCGATTACCTTTCCCAACCTTTTCCCCCAGGTCATTGTAAACTTTTTCTATTCTCCAACCAGGGGGACTCCTCCAATACGCACCCCGAAGGCTGCCTTAGAGAATTCATAACAATGCTCGGGGACTTCGGGAAGACATTGCTTTGCGGCACGAAGACGAGCAGGTTGGTTGAATATGACCAAGGTGAGTTCCTTAAGATTCGTTGTTTTTCCTCCTCCATTGGAAATACGAAAGTGAATAGCCCCAGGTTCCTTCTGCGAGCAGATGACTCCTTCTACCTTCCATGCTTTTGTCATTGTATTTATAAATGCAGGATAGTTCACATTTGGTTTGGAAAATAATTTGCCGAATAGAGTACGCCTACATTCCTCCTTTTTCTGATGAGGTATTTCATCAGACGCTTCAACTACATCTTTCTCAGACCACAGGTACCCTAGGCTTTTACATAATGCGGCCATTCTCAACTCATTTTCTTCTTTACTCTCCATTGTTACTAACTATCAACTATTTTTGTGATGCTCAATCAATCAACATTCACGATTCCACCCGACTTCAAGTTTGGCTCTACCTCCGTGGTTTGCCTCACCCAGACAAGACAAGACTCAAAGACTCACAGATTTGTGGAGATTCTGCAGAGACCAGGACTGAGATCAGTGAATCGACGCTTCACCTGAGGGATGCTTTTTAATCCATTTTCTCCTGCCTGATGGGATCGCAAGGCTTCCACTTCGTCGGAGATAGCTTCATTCTTTTTTCTTTTTTACTCTTTTAGGGTTCAAGGGGGAAGAGATCGCTGGGGGAGGGATCTGAAATCGCGATCGAAACACAGGGACAAGGGATTAGGGATTGTGAAGAAGGGGGAAACGCTACCATGGGGTAGAGAGAGAGCTCGCATATGCGAGAGAAAACAGGCTTTTGCTTGAGGTTCAATTTCAACATTAGCCTTCAATTCAATTTTGGCATAAAGGTTGTACCATCATGTTGGTGTCAATTTGAATATAATATGCCATCAAGAACATGGGTAATTGAACCAATTGATATCTTGTTATATTGATTGAACTCTATTTCTACCAATTTGCATTTTGAGATAGGCAATTATGTAAATTTGCTCATTTTGTCCCCTAATCGAGTAAAGATTCTTTTTAGTTGAGTCCTTAGAGGACTAATTTGCACAAAAGAAATGAATATGACCGAATAGATCAAGATCGGTTCAGACCAGCCCAACTGGTTTTGACAGAAAATGATCAGTTTGGCCACATTCTAACAAAATCTTGACGACATGTGACCACCATGAGGTGGCCCATCCGATGGCCAACCTACCCATACCCTTATTTCTCGAATTTACATAATTGCATCTCAATTTTGCAAAACTATGAAAATGCCCATCGATTAAGCTTTAATCGCGCAATCAATCACAACCAATCTTGATGCATCACAACCCTTAAAATGAACATGTGCTCATTTCTTAATTTTGTTAAAAGACTAAGAAAGTTTATTAGTATTCATATTTTTTGCTCATAGTTTTATAGCCATGTGTTCCTCTGTGTTACAATACAGAAAAGTCAACACAGAGACAAATTTGATTGTCTTTCTTCTTTGTATTGCAAAAAACCCTTTTCTAAAATTTAAGAATATTATTAATTCTAAATGAATACTTGCCTTTGTTCATGAAACTTCTTATATTGGCAAGAGTGATAACTCTAACATCCTATTCTACCTTTGATGCCTTGCTGGCTGCACGGCTAGGTTCAAAAAGTTTGGCTAAATTTCTGATATGCTTACAGGTTTGGATGACATCATCACTTATTGCTGATGGTTTGGTTGTTACTAAACAGGTAAAACTGCTTCCTTGAATACTTTTTAGAAACAATGAGCATTTCCTCAATGAGTGACGCCTTCACTGAATCTTAAGCAATCAATGTACACGAGACAATTAGCTTGTTGAACAACTATAATGAGATTTCTCGGAAGTGTGGTTTACTTTCTTGAAAATATGTAGTTACACATACTAGAATTCTTTTTTGTTTTCTCCATTCTATACTTTCTTGTCTGACATCTAGTTCCAAACTTGCTTTAAAATGGTTATTATCCACTTAAGCTTATTAGAAAGATCTCGAATAAAGGACATAATGCAGCTAGGAATCTAGCTATTAGATGATGTATATTTTGAAAGGTACCAATCCTGGATTGAACTTGTGAATTGGAGTTATTTTCAGTGCTATATCACATATTTAAAGGATTTGTCATTGGCTACTTTAAATCACCTAACTATTAGCAAAATGCAAAAGAAAAGTACGATCTATTGCATTAGCAAGTTGTCATTGAAATTCTTGATATCTTTTATAAGAAAATGTCATAATATAGTATAAACTATTTCAATCATAAATAATAGGACACTCAAATAAGAAATTCTTAACCATGATTTTCATGATGTTTGATTGTAATAATTAAATGAAGTATGTTCCTTTGAAAGGTTTTCTTTCACTGCAAAAATTGTGCTATAGCCTCTAATTATACCATCATCTTTTATCTTATAACATCAGCTCTGTATCAATCATTATAGAAGTTCTTAATCTTATAATGTGCAATGTTCCGCAATGTCAATAGTGATCATCGACCAAGATATGCCACCTCTACAAATAGGCAATCCTAGTAGGTGCAAAGCAACTACGTCTAAGGTAAAAAAGTATTTATTTTGAGGAATGGTAATGACTTTTTGAACCATCCAATCTTGTCAATTGGAGACTCCTGAGAGCAAAGAGAAAAAAGGAAAAATCTAGAATTACTTAAACTAAATGATAGGTAGTATTCGAGCATGAATACAAAAAAAAAAAAAAAAAAAGGAACAAATATTCAACATAGTAGAAAGAAGCAACATACCCATTTAGTCCTCTTTTGTCGCATCGTTTCCAAATACACCACATGAGACATGAGACATTGCAGTGCAATACTCCAAGATTTTTTTGAGATAAAACTAGCATTATAATTTCCCCATTCATTTGGCCAGACTCACGCAAAAGACATCACATGCAAGAACATTTACCCACATATGGTGCACGCCTTCTTTTGCATGTGGCCACACACACATATACACACACTTGGATCCAAAAAAAGTACACATGAGAATTGTAGTGTGAATGTCACCCTTGTTAATATGGTTTCAAATATAAGCCAACGTCAAATATCTCATCCAATTTTTCTCTTGAAAATTTGCTTCTCTTCAAGCATAGTGGACTGTGGAGAGTGGACGCAAATGTCCATATCACTAGGAGGTGCTTTTCACCCATGCAGTGCCACAACTACCACTTGCTAGTTGCTAGCTAGGCATTCTAATTCAAAAACTACCACTTGCTAGTTGCAGCTACCATTTTGCTCGTAGTGTAATCATGGAAAATGTCCTTCCCTAAGAAAGTGCTAAGGTCTAGTCCTACTTCCAATAAATACAAAACCACATCAAATAAAGCAAAATGGTACTTTCACGTGCACATGAACATTATCCAAGTAGGGGGATTCACGACTCAAAAATACTCATGAATACTAGAAATTAACATTCTATTTTAAATTAATAATTTGATTTCAAATAGTATAATGTGCTTAACTTAGTGCTTCATCAAAGTTTCCATAACAAATATAAGGCAAAATGGTCAATTAAGATGAAAATGGAAGGGTTCAAAAAATTTCAAAAAGCAAGCAATCATACCTTGAAATACCAACTATAATTCAATTATTTATATAGTTAGAGTGACCCATATTTCAATAAAACCGTCACATTTAGAGAAAAGGAATAACAAAGCAATGTTAATAATGGAGACCAAAACCTGGATACAAAAACCTATTAGAAAAGAGTCAGTATATTTGGGAGTCACGAGAATTGGATAAACATATGTCTTGATAGCAGAGATTTATGGGCTTGCAAAATAGGCAAAATATGATGTTCCAATATTGACGCCATCAAAGACAAGCCGAGGAATTGATGGGTTGTGTAGTTGCAGCAAACTATCATGCACATAAAGAGCATTTCCTCTTTGAATTGCCCCATTGTTTCCTAACAAACTCTCAATTCTTGATGTGCATTTAAGATGACGGGGCCGCAACTGTCATAGTTGGCTCCTGCGACCTCCATGACTATTCAAGATGACTATTTAAGTGCATCCTGAACTAGCCTCCTAGAGAGAGTTTGTTTGGAAAAATTTGTCGAAAACAATGGGACAATTCAGGAGAGGAGATGCTCTTTATGTGCATAACAGTTTGTTGCAACTACACAACCCATCAACTCCTTAACTTGTCTTTGATGGCATCAATATTGGATCATCGGATTTTTGCCTATTTGGCACATTCGCCTATTTGGAAATTTCCATGCATGGCAAACCCATAAATCTTTACTACCAAGATCTACTTTTATCCAGTTCTCGTGACTTCCAAATATGTTAACTCTTCACTAATAAGTTTATGTATCTAGGTTTTGGTCTCCATTATTAGCATTGCTTCGTTATTCCTTCATTCTAAGATTGACAATTTTATTGGAATATAAGTCACTATAAATATATGAGTTTTTGAACTATAGCTGGTATTTCAAGGTATGATTGCCTGCTTTTTAAAAATTTTCCCAAATAATCCTTTAATTTTCATCTCATGATAAGATTTTCAACCTCAATTGACCATCCTGCTTAATATTTGTTATGGAGAACTTTGAAGAAGCACTAAGTTAAGCACCTTACTATTTGGAATCAATTTATCAACTGAAAATAGAATGTTAATTTCTAGTATTCATGAGTATTTTGGAGTCGTGAATCCCTTGCTTGGATAATGTTTTACCATTTTGCTTTATTTGATGTGGTTTTGCATAATGGGAACTAGGAACAGACCTTGGCACTTTCTTAGGGAAGGACATCTTCCATGGTTTTATGATTACACTACAAGCAAAAGATAGATCGTGTTCAAGCAATCAAACAAAATACTAGAGGAAAAAAAAGGCATCAATAGAAATACTAAAATACAAGACAAATTCATCTTAAAAAGTGACCTACAAGTTGGAAAATTGCTTGTTTTGACAAAAAAAATGAGGATACTATTCATCATACTGTTCTTATGAACAACTATAGAATGATGTCTTCTCGACTCGCCGAGTGCTGAGTGGGCTATTCCACAATCAAGGATCTATCAGCCCATGACAAATGGTATCAGGGCATAATCCCTCCAATAGATATGGTAATTCGAGGAATTCATGTGGTCTACCTGATCCTATGAGGACGTAGAGTGAATTGCCAAAACAAAAGGGGCTCGGACAAAGTACAAGTCTTGACTTGCTTCTTGAAAGACAATGGGAGTACAGGAAGAAACTTAATTGCTCGTTGAATAGAAAAAAAGGTTCTCGGTTCAACTGGCGAATCTTAAGATGGGTTTGTTACCACATTTTGAACAAGGGGAGAAACCTTCATTGGTCTGCTAAGATCAAGATATGCTTAGTAGGAGAAAGAGGGTGCTAAAAAAAGTGCAATTGGCTCAAAATGCCACACTTATTAGGGAGAGCACGAGTGACCAAAGATACCCAAGCAGCTTTGATCAGCGAAAGACGGTAATGGAGTGTAGTGGCTTGTTTGTTGGGTGAGTGTCCACCATTCATGTAAGACCCGATCAAGCAGCGTTTATGGTACTGAAACGACGCAAGGAAGCGACTAAACAGCCTGTAACAAGGGTGTTGTGGAACTGAATAGGGGAGAATGTCACAGACCGAATTCTCCCATACTCATATACCCTAGAGAGTGGAGCTTTGTGGCGTCAGGGTGAAGAGCAAGTGATGTAGAAAGGATGATACAATTGGTTCATGGGAGTGGCATTAGGACATTTGTGCTAAGAGTTCTAAGATTGAACGATTATAACTCTAGAAACTCCAAAGGCAAGGTTGGCCTCCTATGCACAAATTGGTCAAAAGCTTATGCTACTCTCCTTATGAGGCCATGGTAGGCCAAAACCAACTGTCGTACCTAAAATGTTTCACGCATCTTGCTCAAGGGTTTAAATGCTCGAGCTAAGCTGGTCGTAGTATGGCATAATACAAGGATGCTATTCATCGTTGTTGGAATGTATTGGAAAATCTTCTATATTTTCTCCCTGATTATATTACGTGATATTATGTGATTTGATTTGATTTTGTTAGCTGTAAATTAGCTATTGATAGAGATTAGAGGCTAATTAAGATCTTTACCTAAATAGGTTTGTTACCTAATTTAGGTTCTATGTTCATGTATTTATACACATTGTAATCACTCTATGAAATATAAGAAGACATATTCTTTTCTTCATGGTATCAGAGCCCAAAGGTCCTTTATCTATTTACCTCGAGTAATTTTTTTCTTCTTCTTTTCATTCGATCACTATGTTGGACGAATCATCAACCACCCAGTCTAACCCCCCATCACTTCTCACAAAGTCCACCAAACCTCATCTCATTTAGATCACTTCCATAAAGCTAAATGGTGATAATTTTTTTCAGTGGTCTTCTATCCGTTCTAATGTATATACGGGGTAGAGGAAAAATTGGCTATCTGATTGAAGATAACGTAGAACCAGAGACAAGTGACCCCACCTGGGTTGTCTGGGATGCAAAGATTAAGCAATTATGACGTGGCTGACCAACTCCATGAAAGAAGATATTGGTGCAAATTATCTAGGCTATTATACCGCAAAGGAACTCTAGGATGCGGTGGGTGAGATGTATTCAGATTTGGGCAATCAATCTCAAATCTATGAGTTAACCTTGAAGCTGGGGAAGATGTGACAAGGAGAAGAAAATGTCACAAAATACTTTCACTCTTTGAAACATTTGTGGCAAGAGTTGGATGTGTTCAATGATCATGAGTGGACATGTATTGAATATGGTAATCAGTACAGGAAAATTGTAGAAGCAGAATGTATCTACGCTTTCCTAGCAAGGCTTAGAGATGAGTTTGATGAGGTACGCGGCTGAATACTTGGGAAGCAGCCTCTTCCACCTATCGGAGAGGTCTTCTCAGAGACTCGGAGAGAAGAAAGTAGATGGGGAATAATGCTGGGCAAGGTAGCTACCGGCAGAAAAGATGGATCATTAGAAGGTTCAGCATTAACTATCTTTGAAGACAAGAAAGGCCATGTTCCCGCAACAATAGTCTCTGAGGCAAATTTAAGCAAGATCCCCATTAACTTGAGAAGATCATATGGGAAACCCCGTATTTGGTGTGATTTTTGCAACAAACCCCATCATACACGGGAGACTTGTTGGAGGATTCATGGCCGTCCAACTTCTACAACTAGTGAGGCAAGGAGACCAACTTCATTCAGCCGTGATAATAAGTCATCTCAGCGTATGCCTCCTACAGCTAATGAGGCCACTGCATTCCCTTTTAGCAAAGAACAACTAAACCATCTTCTACAACTACTTCAGGCCGGGTCTGTATCGAGTAATCCTAATGCTTCAATTGCCCACCAAGGTAGAAATCTAAATGCCTTCTCGTGTTGTTCACAATTTGTACCTTGGATCATTGATTCAGGGGCATCTAATCATATGACTAATATTCCATATTTGTTCAAATCCTATATTCCTAGTCTCGGCAACCAAAAAATTCGGATTGCCGATAAGAGTTTTTCATCTATTGCAAGCAAAGGATTAGTTCCACTTTCTGATTCTATTACACTTTATAATGTACTGCATGTTCCTACGTTAGCCTGTAGCCTATTGTCTGTTAGTAAACTTTCTAAAGAATCTAACTATCGTGTTGTCTTTTTTGCTTCCCATTGTGAGTTTCAGGATCAGATCTCAGGGAAGACGATTGGCAGTGCTAGGATGAGGGATAGTCTCTACTATTTTGAAGAGTTTGTCTTTGATAAAAAAGCTCAGGCATATGGAACTTTCAGTTCTTCCCCTATTCAATAAAAAATAATGGTGCCACCATAGATTAGGCCATCCTAGCTTTGGATATTTGAAACATTTGTCTTCTCATTTGTTTAAAGATGTGGATGTTTCTTCACTACATTGTAACAATTGCCTTTTTTCTAAAAGTCATCGTACTCATTATAGTCCAAAACAGTATCATTCATCATCACCTTTTTACTTAATCCATTGTAATGTTTGGGGTCCTTCACCCGTGCCAACAAAAACCGGGAAACGATGGTTTGTTACCTTTATAGATGATCATACCCGTTTATGTTGGACATACTTGATAAGCGCCAAGTCTGAAGTTGAGTCCTTGTTCAAACTTTTTTATCAAATGGTTATGACTCAATTCCGTACTACAATTAATATTCTTCGTACTGATAATGGTATTGAATATTATAACCAGTTTTTGGGGAGTTTTTTGAAAAAAAAAAGGCATCATTCACCAGTCAACTTGCCGAACTACACCCCAACAAAATGGCATTGCGGAACACAAAAATCGCCATCTCCTTAAAGTATTGCATGCCCTTTGTTTTTCAATGCATGTACCTAAATACTTATGGGGGAAAGCTGTGCTAATAACATTTTATCTAATTAATAGGTTGCCTACTCGGGTATTAAACTACACTACTCTCTTAGATTGTTTCAAAAAAGTGTACTCCACTGCCCATATATTTTTTTTATTCCTCTAAGGGTGTTTGGTTGCACTACATTTGTCCATCTCCCAACTCAGGGAGAAAAGTGTGTGTTTATAGGGTATGCACCTAATCAAAGAGGTTACAAGTGTTACAATCCACATACTGGCAAAACTCATATCACTATGAATGTAACCTTTATAGAGTCACAACTGTTTTTTTTTCTAACAAATCTCTTCAGGGGGAGAATGCCGAAGTTAGTGAAGAGATTAACTCTCCTGTCGTTCCTACTCCTTTGTTTGAATCTTCAAAAACGCCTCTGTCGAATCTTGATGTGTCAAGGATAGGGGGAGAAAAAGTTCAAGATCACAGTGTGATCAACAAGCCCGAGCTTCAGGTTTATACTAGAAGAAAAACTCTTCAAAAGGTTGCAAATCAAAACTTTATCTTGGAGCCTTATCCGTCTGCAGCCCTGAGACATGATCGCTTGCCTTTGTCATCAGGTGATCCTAGTAATACTCATTTTCCCTCCATTCCTGTCTCAAATTCTGATACTAATACTTCTTATCTTGATATGTCTATAACTCTTAGAAAAGGAGTTAGATCCTGTACTCAGTATCCTATATCAAAATATGTGTCATTGCAAAAGTTGTCTCATCATCATAGAGCATTTGTGTCAAACCTATCTCACATATCTATTCCTAGAAATATCCAGGATGCTTTGAAGGATCCAAAGTGGAAGATGGCAGTTGAGGATGAAATGCTTGCACTTAAGAAGAATGGCACATGGGAATTGGTTGATGCACCAAAAGGAAAAAAGATTGTTGGCTGTAAATGTGTATTTACTGTAAAAGGTTTATACCTGATGGGAGTGTTGAGCGGTATAAAGCAAGGTTAGTGGCGAAGGGGTTCACTCAGACTTATGGAGTGGACTATTAGGAGACTTTTGCCCTAGTTGCCAAGATAAATTCTGTTTGGATTTTACTATCTTTGGTTGCTGCATTTGATTGGCCCTTACACCAATTAGATGTGAAGAATGCATTCTTGAATGATGACTTGGAGGAGAAAGTGTTTATGAGTTTACCACCAAGTTTTGCAGAAATTGAAGGCAAAGTCTGCAGATTAAAAAATTGATGTTTAGACTTAAAAAACCTCCAAGAGCGTGGTTTGAACGGTTCGGGAATGTGGTTAAAAGGTTCCGCTATCACCAAAGTCAAGGAGATCACACTCTATTCTATAAACACTCAAAGGAAGGTAAGTGTGCAATTCTAATCATCTATGTTGATGATATAATATTGACTGGTGATGACAAAGTTGAGTTGGAAAGCTTGCGAGAGAAGCTGGCTGAGGAGTTTGAGGTTAAGGATTTGGGTGTCTTGAAATATTTTCTTGGAATAGAATTTGCAAGATCCAAGAAGGGAATTTTTATAAACCAACACAAATATGTTCTTGATCTGCTCAAAGAGACAAGTCTATTAGGATGTAAAGTGGCAGAGACACCCGTGGAACCAAATACAAAGCTTGAACTTGCCAAAGCTGAGGAAGTGATAGACCGAGAAAGGTATCAAAGGCTTGTCGGTTGACTTATTTACTATCTCATACGCGACTTGATATATCGTTTGCTGTAAGTATGGTGAGCCAGTTCATGCACTCACCAGGGCCAAGGCATTTTGAAGTAGTATATAGAATTCTACGCTACTTGAAGGGAAGTCCTGGTAAGGGTCTAATGTTTGAAAAACATGGACATCTGGAAATTGAGGTGTTCACTGATGCAGATTGGGCTGAAAGCAATATGGATAGGAGATCTACTTCAGGCTACTGCACATTTGTTGGTGGTAATCTAGTCACTTGGAAGAGTAAAAAACATAGTGTGGTGGCAAGAAGTAATGCTGAAGCTAAATTTCGGTCAGTAGCACATGGTGTATGCGAAGTTATGTGGATTAAAGGTATCTTGGATGAACTACGGATCCAAGTTCCATACCAATGAAAGTGTATTGCGATAATAAGGCAGCAATCGCAATTGCTCATAATCCCGTGTTACATGAACAGACAAAGCATGTGGAAGTTGATAAACACTTCGTCAAAGAAAACTTGATAGTGGACTAATTTGTATGCCGTATATTTCAAGTGATGATCAGGCTGCTGACATTCTCACCAAGGGATTACATAAAAGACAATTTGTTCATCTAGTGAACAAGCTGTCTATGGAAGATATCTTCAAGCCAGCTTGAGGGGGAGTGTTGGAATGTATTGGAAAATCTTCTATATTTTCTCCCTGATTATATTACGTGATATTATGTGATTTGATTTGATTTTGTTAGCTGTAAATTAGCTATTGATAGAGATTAGAGGCTAATTAGGATCTTTACCTAAATAGGTTTGTTACCTAATTTAGGTTCTCTATTCACGTATTTATACACATTGTAATCACTCTATGAAATATAAGAAGACAGATTCTTTTCTTCAATCGTATTGTTCTTATGAAAAATTATAGAATGAAGGCTAGCTCAATGTCTTCTTGACTTGATAGACACCGCATGGCCTATTATGTGGTCAAGGATCTGCTAGCCCATGACTCATGTATCTTTTTCTCTTAAACAACAAACACTCTAATGGAATAAATATTAGAATAAGCTCACATACCTCACTTCCCAGTCCGTTTTATCCTCATAATCCCAACTGATGACTTGAATAGCCTCTTTAAGAAGGGTTTCTGGAGTTGTAGATTGAGGAACGCCACCATTCTCCATAAATTTACAGGCCACAAAAACAGTAGACAGACCAAACCTCTTCTCCAGGCTCATTTGCGACACAAGCAATGACTTTTCATCATCAAATCCAGCTCCTATGAATGTGAAAATAAAAAGTAAGCCAGAGAGGTTTTAATATAAATGTTAAAGCTCCTTACAGCATTATAAGTTTCGAGCAGAAGATCAACACTATCACCTGAAATGAATTGTTTGATATTTAATAGCTCTTACACACAGGAGAAGCATTAAAATGGATAGTGAGCAGGATTGCCAACATGAACTATTAAAGCACACTAGCAAGGTCTCAATGAAATAAGTGATTGATGAAGCTAGGTAAAATCCAAGAAAAGAAAACATTAAGAAAAACCTAAGAAACTACATTACTGATAGAATATAGAAATTGCGTCGTCGTAAGAATCCCGAGCCATCAGGGACAAAAGTCGTCCTCAGGCAAGAGTGTCAAAACCTCAAGGACCACTATAAAATGAGGCTACATTCCAGATCTCAAGGCCTCACTAACTTGTATACCACTCTCTGCTGTTGACCAGTCAATTGTTATGGAGGTTGCAAGGAAGTTTCCAGCCAAATTTAAATGATCCAAGAAATAGCTAGATCTGTACCTTCCACTCCCTCTTCTATATCTTGCAGGCTGAAGATAGGCACAGTTGGAACTACATGTTTGCCACTTATTGTCAGAGTTTACTTCATCTTGCTTTCTTTCGTGATCCACCACAGAGAGAAGACAGGAATCCTCACTTTCTATGCTTTGGCTTGTGAGGAGCTTCATAACCATATAAGGAGGAGCTTCATAACCATATAAGGCTGTTCCATTGAACATACACCCAGTTCCAACATAAACAGGACCTTGGATGCCATCCAAACCTCTTAAGCTTGTCCAGATCATAAGACAGAATGTCTGTCTAATAAATATGCAAGGAAGCTGAAGAGTGTTTTAATCTTAGTCCACAACAAAAGAACTTGCTTCAACGGAGGACATGGTTCTGATGTCAGTGCAAGTAGCAATCTTGGACATAACACAAGAAAATGTATTTTAATGAAGAGACAAAAAGCTTAAACCAAAGAACACAATATCGCGATTGGTGCATCTGTCATTTCTGTCAACACCATCACATCTCTTTGGAAATTGAACGTGACACACATGTTCCTAAGGTTATGATCCATCAAGAAAATACATGGCTTCTCTCAATGCCTTACTATTGTTTATGTAGTGATCACAATCAAGATTCAACAAGAAAGGTCCATTAGTGAGGACAGCTGAGACTCTCACCTGAATATAAAATAAGACAAAAGGTAAGGAAAGCATGAAAGCATCGACATCCATAATTAACAGACATATCTACTCACAAGAGCATTCATGGCACCAGCTTTCTTGTGATGTTGGAAGCCCAGACGTTTTTCACAAGAAACATAGATCAAACGTGGCAACCCGTTCCCCTTAGCATCAAGACCTTCACTTTGCCTAAGAAAACCTGACAGCAGGCGAGTAATGCAAATGTTTTAGTAAGAAAAGAAATCGCTGCTTCCAGGATCCAGGAACCACAGTTTTACCCTTATCATAACTGAGTCAAGAGAACTTGGATGTGGAGTCATGGCCTTTAAAACGCAGCAAAACAGGAAACAAGAGAAATCTGCCACAGACAATGATATTCATGAGGAGAACTTTATAAAATCGAACCATAAGATCTTAAGATATGAAAACTTTATATAATAACCTGGAATTTTTTATAAGTTTCATACTTATTTATCATGAGAGCTCCACCCCATCAAATTTAGTAATAGAAGTTAAATGATACTATTATCCAATTGACAACATCACCAATGTCGCATTGTACCCAAAAAAAAAAAAAAAAAGCATTATCCAAAAAACATAAAGTATTCCAAGTAGCATTTTAGCTCTTGTGATTTCCTGATGTATACTTCCATTATTGAAGAGAAAAAAGTTAAGAAACTAATTCGTTGTGTTACATTAGGAAGGCAAATTCATGGAGTGGATATAATCACAAACTTTAAGTCAGTCGATTGTAATCATCATTATTGTAACTTTCTGATAACCATCAGTAAATCAGATACTATATTTCAAATTGATTGTGAAGAGAATGCAACAACTTGAAACAGAAAAGAAAAAAAGAATCAGGGCCTATCAAGAAATAACTTCCCATACAATCAAAGTTTTAAAGCTTTCACTTTTTGTTGCTGAAGTAATTCAGGTGGGGGAGAAGACTTCCGACGAAGATTTATGTTATGGTTGGTGGCATATGAGGCTCAGTGGCAGCACCATTGAACTCTGAGAGAGAGAGAGAGAGAGAGAGATTGCTGTGTTGCTACCTCATAGTTTAACTACAAATTAACCTGAATCAATCCGGGGTGGGTACGATTTTATGAGCTCAATCGCAATATCAGATACATTCCAAAAATTATAAATTGACCTGAATCATTCTGGGGCAGTCCCTCGTATTTTTTCCAGGCCATGGAGTCCCATCTTCCATTATCCATCCTTTTTCCGGAACCTTCTGTGCCTTGGCAACAAGTCCACTTATGAGGACTTCAAATTCTAATACTTTCTCTGCTATACATGAAAATGCAAACATGCCACAGCGATGCAATGTACAAAGGGATTGCAAAACACTATCAAGAATCTGATCTAAACTCATGCCTTCATAGCTTTGTGATCCTTGACAAATGATGGATTACCTTTGTCCTTCAAGTAGTCGATTTTCAGAGTGAAGCACCATCCAGGGGCTCGAGGCTCAAGGCTTTATGCTAAGCTTCTTACAAAAGGAACCCATTTCCTTTCGAACTCTGATGTTCCAGAAGGGACCTTGAAAGTCAACATAGCAGCTCCATCGTTGGATACATAGCATGAGACCTTGTCAACTGGGTAGTCAACTGCAAGAACGAAGAATGCTGTATTTGCTGTCACTAGAGGATGTTCTTTAGTGGGTCGACAGTGCCAACAACAGCAGCAACTGTGATGGTTCTCCTTCTCTGTCGTGCCTATATCCATGTAAAGTTTCACAAAAAATTCTGATCAGACAAAACAAGTTGGTGATAAGAAAAACCTAAGTTACCAGATTCATGAAGTAGTGATACTACTAATTGCTAGTCTGTCGAGATACGTTTAATGGTTTACCGGAAACCACTTTGGGAACTGATCCAATATCGAAGAAATTGCAAACCAAACCTCACATATCACAGATATTAACCACAGAGCATAGGCCTTGGTCACAGGATTTGTTATTCGGTAGCCTGGCTTTGTCATTCCCACAGAATAAGAAAAATATTTATGCGAAATGCAGCCAAGGACTGAACACGACTAACAGATAGAACGATTTATTAAAAAGTAGTGACAGTTACATTATTACACCGGTACTTATAGATACTAATGGAGAACATGCGTCAGGAATATTTTTGAGAATTTCTAGCAATTCGATATATGTTGACAGCATTTTTGGTTGAAAACAGAGACAACCACATAATTAAGAAACATCAACAAAGGAAAAGTTAGTGAAAATGGTCAGCGTCGCTTTTAGCCCGACACGTGCCATATTCGACTGTAGGAAATACTAAGCAAAAAAAAAAGGACTAAGCTTAATATGGTAAAGACTCACAGTAAAGAGTCATCCACAAGCGCATCGGTGCTGGCATTGACATCACCACCTCCTCTTTCAGAAGTAGCCTGGGCAGTGCTCATTGGAGCTACATTCTTCTCTTGCTTCATTTTCCAGCCATCAACCCTTTCCTTCCAGGCAACAATGTTCAGTCCTGATGAATCAAATTCCCTCAGTGGGTCACCCTATTGTTAGCTGCATTGCCAGTACCACATAACCAATATGCGCCATACCTAGGGTTTACAAGCATGTAGAGACAAGGATGTTTGTGAATAACAAGAGCGAAGTACGCATTGATTAGCATCGGCTACAGAAGGAAGAGAATGGATGCGCTTCCCAGCACCAACATCAGGAGATGCCACAGAGAGGCGTTCAGGTGAAGCAGCAGATAACTCCCCAGAAACCTTAAGCGTTGTAAACGATGCAAAGACATGTTTAATTCTAAAACAACGGCAACGTGAAAACCAGCACCCCCTAAGCTCAAATAATGTACCTTTTGGCCACTTGTAAGTCGACGAATACGGTTGTGAGAAACCTCCACATCAAAGTTTGGGGCACTTGCATCCTCCTTCTCTCCATACCACGTGTGGCGACCCGAGATGTGTTCTTCGGTCTTCCGGTTTGGATTTTGATTTTCTAAGTAATCAAAATCTCTCCCAAAATCATCAATCGGCATCTTCTTCTTGGTCACCAAGAACAGCAGGACTTCCTGGAAAGAACAACTACAGCATAAAAGGAACCGCAGAGACTAATGGAGTTGCGAGAAAACTAATAGCATTACACGAATCACAAACAACTTCAATTAGATTGGTGGGCTCTCTCCATGGATCGTGATTCTCCTATTAAAAAAAAATTCCCGGAAACGGATGACTCCTTTGCAGAAAAATCTCACGTGAGCATGAAGGTCTCGAAATCAAATTAATTCAGTGATCACTAACTGCAGGATCAATATTCCACATCAAGCTTTGAAAGAACGCCATGGCTGTCCAGTTGCTTAGAATGGCCTTATGCCTCTCATCCAATCCAGTAATGACGATGACCGATCAGATTTTAAGACAACGAACGATCAGGTGATAGGGAAAGCGTGAGACTAGGGAGGAGGGCGATGCATCCTCCGCGTGGACAGTGGAGAGAGATGAAAAGCCGAGATGCTCGGTAACCGTAAGATATCTTTTGGATACCCGGCAAGATCTCTGATTTTATAAATAACAAAAGCCACAGAAAAATCTCAAATTTTATCCACTATAACTTATTTACCCCAAATTTTATGTTAACAAACTATAAACTTGTATATGTAGGATATACTTACCTTCCATCAAGTTTCCATAAATAAACGTTGTTAAAAATCTACTTATATGGATGCCTAAAAGCAAATGGTATTAAGATAGTAAGTGAAATAAAAATGGTGTTATTTTAACTAAAAAATTATGGGGTAGAACTTGAATGGATGATAAATGTGTCATATAGGTACAAGTTTTGAATTTTTTACGTCACAAGAAAATGTTTAAAGCAAATTTATCACAACGCACATAATTTGAAATTTTTGACATCATTAAAAAATGTCAAGGTGAATGCGTTATAGTGGCTATAGTTTGAGACTTTTGGTAGCTTATTCCCTTTATGAAAGCTTCTAATTCATAGAGATTGATACATCTGTTGATATACCGTAGCATATGTGAAACATGGAGCTTTCTAGAGTGTTAATATTGATGGGTTATTAGGGTATGTTTATTTCGTGAAAAATGAATTATTTAAAATAACAATTTGTATTACAAAAATGAATGAACGAAAAAGTATATTCGTTATCTAAAAAAATATTTAAACGTATATTTTAATTGATAATGAAAAAAAATTCATTCATTAATTATCTCAAGTAATATAAATGATCTTTTTTTTTTGAAAAAAAAATAAATTATTTATTTTTAGCGAAACAAACGGAATCTTGATTCATGATTTTATTTTAGGGTTTGAATATGAATTGTGTTGTATTTATATCACACGAGATATTTGGTTCGAAATCGGAGGTTTTTGCCAAATTACACAAATTATGATGACATCCTTTGTCATGTAGTAGCTTGACATACGGAGGCGCGGGTTCTGACGTAAATGCTTGCCCTTTGAAATTTTTTTGTTTTTTTGGGAGTGTGGCTTCAGTCCCCCCAAGAAACTTTTAGATATGAGTGTCTATCTATGATCAAATCAAATCTCTGTAGATATCCCACCCGATCCGACCCGACCACAAAAATTACATATTCCTTTGGCCCAACCATGTAGAACCCAGCCTAGGAAAACAGATTCTTCTTCTTCTTTTTCTTCTTTTGCAAACCCAAACGACTACCCAGAATCACCAACATAATCTACAGCTTCTACGTTGAGTAAACAACATTAAAACACTTAATACCCTCTAAAAAAGCTCCTCAATTTTGTTCTGAATTGCTTTTGTGTCAAAAACAATCACAAACTTTCACTATAATCCAAGCCTATCTAATGTAGAAAATATCACCACTAGTTACTTCAAAATTATCAACATGAAGACCAGTTAAAGATTCATTATCAAAATCCGTTTCTTTACCAAAACATTCACCTTCTTATGGAGAACAATAGCCTTTTTAATGTTGATAATTTTGAAAAAAAAACCAGTGATGATTTTTGGATGCATGGTAGGGATTAGATTAGAGTGAAAGTTAGTGAATTTTTTTAGATAAAAAGAGGTTGAGATTGAATTGGGATATGATCTAAAATTTGAGTTGTTTTAAAAAATTAGGCGGACATTAGCATAATAATCACAACAATGACAAAAAAAAAAAAAGAGGCGGTGATTGTTTCTTTAGGTCCTCGTGTTGTGTAGTTCTATTTGGGTGATCCTCGACCCAATAGGCTTAAAAAAAAAAGTACGGGAGAAAGCACAATGAAAGCGAGAAAACAAAGCCAAACAGCAATAGTTGATTAGATTTAGGGTGAAAAAAGATAGGAGCATGTCTTGATCTACTTTTTTGAGGTGCCACCCACGACAAATAGGTTTAGAGGTATTTACTCAAAATGATGATTCGAATGGTACATACAAGTCACAGCCTCAAACTATCCATCAAATAAAAACACTGCAAATGGTCCATCGATTTCAGGTGCGACTTTTTTAATCCCATACTTTACATGACATTGGACGTTTTTTATATTCTTTACATTCTATGCATTTCTAGAAGTTATCCTTAACCTATTGAGATCGGTTAGAAACCAATCAAGACACAGGAATATCGTCTTGATTCCTAATGCAAATTTTAGCATGGGGACTTGATTAAGCTAATGTTTCCATTAGCATCCTTTTGATACCTAACTTGAATGTGTGTTGCTAAGTAGTCATGCAATCTTGATTACTAATTATAATCCTAAAGGTATCAAAATCGCTTCAATAATCTTGGAAATGCTTTTTTTTTTTTTTTTGTGATTTTCATTAGAATTCTAAACTAACTAACCTATTCTAGAAAAGGAAAATAACACTAAGTTATTGAAAGACAGTGCGATAACTAAACACCCAAGTAATTAAAATGACATAAAAGATAAATGTGGGGAAAAAAAACCGATGGCTTTATTCTAAACCCAAGACGGCAACCCCCATGAGCTAAATTCAAACCAAGTATAATTTTCTAACTAAAAGAGTAATCTACCAAAACTAAACCCGTATTGAAGGTAAACTCCAAAATCCCTTAACTGAAGATCACGTTAACTAAATAAAACTAGGGTACATCTGATGCTAAAGCATAAGAAATCTAACAAAGATCTATTTCTAAGCATTTTCTGATTTTTTAAAAAAAAAATCGAATTTTTTTAACTAATTAATTTTTAAAATATATACATAATTACAATATTCTGGAAATAGGGACTCGGTCTGAGTCTTGGGCCCGGTCCGAACAATGGGATGACACTGGTCTCACTAAACTGGGCTCGTGGACGCAATCGGTGGTCTTGCATCAGGCCCTCTCAAACTATTTAGACCCAACTAAGCCCAAATTCTACAAGGCTGAAGAGCTAACCCAAACTCGCTAAAGCCTAAACTAGCTCACTTGTTGCCCTTCTCTCTATCCAGCCCAAACCCAACAAGGACCATTGTACGCTGCAACACAATAGGCCCACATGAAGCACGATTTATAAGATACAGCCCACACCAAACTCATGTTCAAAGAACGCTCGGCCCAGCCCACCTCCAATTAAGAAAATGCTTGGCCCATATTTACAAGCCGTGTCTAGCCATAACACGGCTACTATCCGCGGCCACAGCCACCGCCACAGCCACCGCCACCCTTCATCTTCGCCGGCTATCAGCCGTGAACAAGCGAGCGACACTGGTTAACCCCGCCATCTTTAGCCATTTCCTGATCCTCTCTGAACCGTGGCCATCATCGACAACCACCACCGTTCACCAAAGCATCAATCAACTAAGCACACCTGGAGAAACGGATGATGCAAGAAAAAAAAAAGTATGTCTAATCCTAGCAAAGGCCTCGAAAATCAATTAAACGTCACCTAATCTAGGCCATAATGTAAGAGTTTTCCTAATGTTGACTATATTAATTGATATTGTAATTTACTGTTTTTACAGTTACCATAAAACACGGTTGGTCTAAGATGAGATAAAATGTTTTTTAATTAGTCTAATATAGAGTTGGCTAGTGTGGGCCGAGTTGAACATGGCTCGTAATGATGGGGCATGATTGGAAACTTTATAAATAATGCTCAAGTCTTTCATCTAACCATAATTCTCACATGTATCCTCACATAAGGGCGTTTACTTAACGCTAAAGGTAAGGGGGGTTGCCTCATTGAGCCAGTGATACGGAGGGCAATAGAGGAGAATGACTTGCGCGTGGAACATTAGTTTTCGATGTCGCTTCAAGAACGATGAATCCCAAAACAAGTGCGTTAATCCTTCTACTCAATTATGCATGTTCTTGTTCTAGTTATGGAGATCTTGGGGTTCCGCAATTTGCATCCAACATGTGGTATCAGAGCAACCATAACCTTAGAATTCAAACGCATAAGATTTTTTACCTAACTTGTGATTTTCATGATTTTTTGTTCAATAAAAATAAAATAAAATTACAAATTCGGATTGGGTTTGATGAGACGAGCAAATCCGTGGGCGGTGCATCGTCAAAGGAAGCCACACACGCCCCCATGCGCGGCCACACACCGCCAGGGCGTCGGAGACGCGCCCTCACGCACTCTCGTGCGCAGGGTGCAACTCGCGCATGCGTCGCAGTGCATAGGCTAACGTCACTATGACATCAGCAATCGAACCCAACCGGACCTGATTAGTAGTTGACCCGACCCGACCCGACTTGTTGACCCGACCAAACCCGACCCAATCAACTGTTGACCAAACCGGTCAACCGGTCGGATCGGGTAGTTGGACTGGGCGGTTGGACTGGGAACTGGTCGAATCCGCTACTGGTTGGATCGGTTTTGACCGATCAAGATACGCCCGCGCGTGGGCTCCACACGCCCCGCACTTAGGCGTGCATGTGGGCGCGTGGAATCGGATTGGCAGCGTTAGATTCGTATGTTCATTCTCTATGTTGTGGTGTATTTATTTTACATGTTTAATGATTTTATGGAATACAAAACCCTAAATACGTGTATTTTTAGTATATTTTTGTGTATTTTTCTTGTATTTTTTGTGATTTTGGAAATACAAGTGTTGGGTTGCAGGTATGTTATCACATAAACATTATAAATGTGTGATTCATTAATAAAAATTAAATTTTATTATGAACTGAAATTGGCTTAATGAGATATAACAATTATGAGATAATACTTGAATTATGTATTGAGGTAATGAGAAATAGTAAAAGTCATGAAACTTTTGTCGTCCATTAATACTCCTTTATACACTGGTAACTTTTGAATGATGGACGTCTTAAGAACTTGTGACCAAATTAATTCTATTAATTAATATATCTACTGAAAGTGGGTAATGCATGTTAGTTAAGTTATTGCATATTGTACCTAAACTCATCTGGTCACTTGTTAATGTCCGTCAAGTTGAACATTTTTTATGGTTAAGGAATATGACAACATTTACACAGAGCAATAGTATTTACTGTTATAGTTTAGATATTTGATTATGTGGTTTGACTCAATTTATAGGTCATTAGTTGATGCAATAATATTTGTTACTTAAAATTGGCTAATTTATCACATGTTGGCCTTGGACTCATGTTTGCCTTATGAAATTCATGAGCGATAATGGATCAGTTGTCAGGTTTTTCGATCTGGTGTACCATGTATTGCTATTGATGTTAACTTGTAATAGATCCTCTAAATCAGCATTCTTTTTATGTTGTTTTGGTAAATTGTAATCGGAGTACATAAGAGATGCTTTCTTCTCTGTTATGAGAAATTTCTTGTGTTGCTATGACTAGTGATCTCATAGGAGTCTGTCTTTCAGGTTATTTATGTGTGTGTGTGTGTATGCGCGCACGCGCGCGTGTGTGCGTGTGTGTATACACACATGTATATATACATATCTATATATATGATTAATTTTTATTAATGAATAAAGTAATGTAATTAGTATGATATGTGATTTTAGTGATTTATTGCCCATATCATTAAAATTAAAATCACATGTATATGGTGTATGTGAGAAGTAAAGTTTATATCCTTGGTATGAGAGAGTTTCAATGATTCAATTGAGTAGTGACTGCCAAAGTGGCACATTTGATTGTGTTTGAGAAATATCAGTCTCATATATTGATTGTGATGATTGTTGGGATATAATACGCGGAAACAATAGGATTTTGCAAATTACGTCAACGTGAAATCGTCAGAGAATTAAACGAGAAAATCAGGACACTAGAAATTTACGTGGTTCGGTCCGAGTATCGGTACCTACGTCCACGGGGAGAGCCAACAGCAAATAATCCACTAAAATCGGAGAATTGGAGTTTACAATCGCTCAATCACTCAAGTGTTTCCCGCATCTAGATTTAACCCCAAACCCAAAGTGTATAAATACAACTCGCTTGGGTATAAACTCACGGCACAAATTTCCACGCGTTCAAGTCGCATGCCAAAAAGAAATCTCCAGCTTCTCTTCGGCAGACGTGCGGCTTCTTACTTTTGGCTTCGGAAGACGTATGTTCAGCGGCTCCTTTCTTCTCGGCTTGTACGCACAACACTACGTAGGGTTTTGGGCAGCTTCTTGCTTCGGCGGACTTTTCCTACGTAGGTTGCGACGTCTTCAAAACCGAAAGAAGAGTAGTCCTGCAAAAAAGAATATTTCCTTTTATATGTGTGCCCAGGTCAATGCGTGATTATACTCCTAAAGGAGGTGATTGTGTATTAGTTCATAGATGGATGCATGATGCTATGGTAGATGAATGACTGATCCTAGTGGTTCATATATTCATATGCCCAAAAGTGATGAATTCACAAAGATTAGAATTTATTCTCATAACCGCTATCATATGGGGAGTGTACAACTGCATGTCATGTATTCTACTTAAAGGTGATTATATGATTATGCGTATAACCCTCTGGATGTGTATTTGTACATCAAGTTACACGGTGTTCACACGATGCTAATTATATACATTGCTTTTTCAGTCATATTTTCTGTAATTAATAACTCCACTATTATTTAG
The DNA here is from genome assembly GCA_017140615.1 of Eucalyptus cladocalyx. Taxonomy (NCBI): domain Eukaryota; kingdom Viridiplantae; phylum Streptophyta; class Magnoliopsida; order Myrtales; family Myrtaceae; genus Eucalyptus; species Eucalyptus cladocalyx. The sequence goes on along the minus strand of CM029524.1, from coordinate 12,250,590 downwards.
GTTTTTATTACTTCAAATTTTAAGTTGTCGACATATAATTTATTGCTTGGGAAAATAAAAATATAATTCTAGGAGCACTTGAAAGGTGGTTTACTAACTAACTACACTGCTAATAGATGATGAAAGCCTCAATGGCTTAAATTATATCTTGTCTAATACCGAAATTAGGAAATATCTGCAAAGATTGTGTTTAAGTCCTAATAACATATACATTTCGTATATGATTGAAAATATTGTTTCCAAAAGTTTTCTATTTAAGGAAAATGACCGAGATAAAGAATAAAACAATTACAATTAGTCTTAAAGGTTTTTAGGCCTAATAGTGGTAGTGAGTATTTTGACAAGTATGACAATGCAAAATAACTTAAAGGGTCATTTGCTAAATACTTGGTAAATTCTGGGATGATAACTTAATTACTATGTCTGAAAATCCTGACAAAAAGATTTGGCCGAAAGGCATAAATGTATCATATTGAACATGGTGATGAGTATGATTAGTAAGACTAATTTATCCAGTCTTCTGTGGGCTGATATTTTGAAAGCAACATTTTTCATATACAAAAGGTGTTTATCAAAGTTATTTCATAAACTTCTTTTGAGTTATAAACTGAACATAAATTACTTGAATCATATTAAATTTAAAGGTGTCATGTAGAAGTGAGTTTATCTAATCCAATATTAAGTGCGTTGGAATTTAGATCCACTCAAAATTATTTTGTATTCTACTCATATTGTTAAAAGGGATATCAATTTTATGATCCTAAAACAGGTACAAGAATTATGAAATCACATACTATAAAGTTTTTACAGTTCGACGTAATTATAGAGAATAGCTGCTCTCAAACTATTAAGGATAATAGTACGATGGAAAATCACTATGTCTTTGTCTTTGCCTATACAGATAATTGTGGTACAAACAATTATGGAATCTCTTGTACCATAAACTAAACTTGTTAAGGTTTAAGGTATTATTCTTGATATAGTTTATGATGAAATTTTTTCAAACCTCTCAAATATAGAATGAAGTGGTTGTAGCTTTACCCAGGAGATTTGTTAGGAAAAGATAACTAGTTATTCCATTAGACTATATAATCTATTTGTGAGAGCATGACTGCAATATCCACTATATGGTTGATTTAGCGACATAAATAAATGTTGTTTCTTATCCTCAATCAAGTATGTGATTAGATGCCATAAAAAGCGATATACAATTTATGAAACATTATAGTGTTTGAAAACTTACTGACTTGTCTAAAGATTACAAGTTCATTAGTTGCAAATTGATGTACAAAACTAAAAAGATTTCAAAGAAAGATTGTGGAGTTTAAAACTAAACTTGTAGCTAAAGTTTCCACTCTAAAAGAATGGTGTATAGTTTATAATGAAGAAATAATTATTTCTTTCTAGTATTTTTAAAGATTCTTTCAAAGTGAACGTGACATTAATAGTTTATTTTGATATGAAGTTACGTCAAATAAATACAAAATCTATATAGTGGAACCGAAGGATTTTGCAGCAGATTCAAATAAACTTGTAAGTAAACTGAAAAGTTTTATTAATAGTTTTAAGCAAATTTCCAGATAATGTTATTGAAAGTTTCATAATATTGTTATTTTATTCAATTGGGAATAAAGTAATTCAATATATTGCAAGGTCAGTGGGAGGAAATTTATTTTTCTCATATTCTATGTACATTATATTTTGTTTATAAGTAGTGACATTGAGACATCTTTTATCCTTTATACTAAGGTCTGTAAGGATTGTTTTCGCAATATTATATTAGATTTTCTCAGAGGACATTTGCTGATCATATTTTGGAAATATACAATATACATCATTGCAAGCCAAGAATTGCTCATGTTGTTAAGGGTGATGGACTGAATCTATCACATTGTCTTTATTTAGATATTGAGAAAATCTAATTAAATGGTGTACCTTGTGTCAATGCATTTAAAATTATAATGTATGCTCAAATTTGCACTAGACTAAATATCGTCTTTGCGACGGAACTTCTATGTAGAAATCAATTATACTAGGTTGCTGCCAAGAAGATTTTAAGATACTTAAAGAGGACAAAAAATTATATGTTAATTTACAGATATGTTCAATTCTTATAGCTAGTAGGGTATTCGGATGTAAACTTTGATGGCTGTTAAGATGACATGTGATCAATAATAGAATACATATTTATGTTAGTAGGAAGTGCAGTAAATAATGTTCTATGTCTACTATGTAAGTAGAGTCTGTAACATTTTTTTAGGCTGTTACTTGGACTAATAGGCTCCGGAACCTCATTAAGAGGTTGAGCATTTTTAACTTTATGAACAGACCTATACGGTTGTATTAAGACAATAAATTTGTAATATTATATAATAACAAATGTCCCAAGGGGTCTAAATATATAGCGGTCAAAAAATTTTACCATAAAAAAATGGTATAAAAAGGTGACGTTATAATATAGCATATTTCCACATATGAAAACCGCTAACTAAAGGCCTACACCCATGTGTATTTGAGCGACATATCATTAGTATGGGCCTAGGAGCATCTTGAGATGCTATTGTTTAGTGGGAGCTATTTTGGCTTTACTCTAATAAATGTTTCATCTGTGTTCATTACACTTTGTAACGATTTGATATGTATCAACTTTTACATTCAATAAAATATTTTTGAATGCGTTGTTATTAAGTTGAATACATATTGATAAAGTTTCAAGATACTGCATAAACCTTGAGTGAAGGCTAGGGGCATCTAGTTAGGCCCTGTTTGTTAACGTTCTTTATTTTTGTTTATGAACAAATTTTCTGTTTTGTTGTTATGGGGAACAAAAAAATAGCATAAACGCATTTGTTTACATTTTTGTTCCAAATCTATTTTTTTGTTCCTATGAACGCATTTAGAACAGAAACAAGAAACAAGAAAAACGTGTTTTTTGTTTCTAGAACAAATTTTCTCTCTCCTCTCTTTTTCTTCTCTTTTTTTTCTTCTTTTCTTTTTCTTTTTTCTTTGGCCGGTCGCCCGCCTCGGCCATGGCCGGCGACCAGCCATCGAGGGCTAGCAACGCCGTCGAGGGCCAGTGACCTCGCCAGAGCATCGTCGGCCCCTGGCGAGCTCGAGCTTGCCTAGATCTGGTGAGCCCAAGCTCGCCCAGCCACCGGCGAGGCTCGCCGGCCAGGCGGTGGCCTAGCGAGGCCAAGCCTCGCCGGTGGCTGGGCGAGCTTAAGCTCGCTGGATCTGGTCAGCCCGAGCTCGCCCAGCCAAGGCAAGGCCACTAGCCCTTATCGGCCGGTCACCGGCCATGGCCGAGGCTGGCGATCGGCCAAAAGAAGAAAAAAAGAAAATAAAAAAGAAAGAAAATAAATAAAAATATTTAAAAATTAAAAGAAACAAAAAAAGAATACAAATTTACCAAACGTGTTTCTGTTCATTTTTTTATTCCCGGAACAAGTTTACCAAATGCCTTCTTCTGTTCAAAAATTGTTCCACGGAGCAGAAATAGTTTTTTTTTATTTCTTTTTTTTGGAATAATTTTTGAATAGAAACGTTACCAAACACGCCCTTATTATCCTTGTGCATATGCCTTGTTATACATAAAGAAATGTTAACCGTAAAGATAAGGAATATGTGGGTTCATTGGAACCATAAAAACATTCTCTAATGGCACAAGTTTTTTGTGATACTTAAAGTAAGAGAATTGTGACTGACAAATGGGATCTCTCTATGGGAGATATTATCCATTTGCCACACTACCATATTGAATCTATATCAATAAAGTTGAGAGCACTCATGATCATGGAAGGTTTTGTGTGTATATATACAGTTACCGCCATGATTCGGTGTTTGAGGCTTTATTGGATATGATTGACAATTAAGAATTATCTCTTGACCAATGTGCGCACATACTATACGATTTCAATTAATATAGTCTAAATGAGAGAATGTAAGAGTTTTCCTAATGTGGACTATATTAATTGATATTGTAATTTACTGTTTTTACGATTACTGTAAAATAGGGTTGGTCTAAGATGAGATATGATGTTTCTTAATTAGTCTAATATGGGGCTGGTTAGTATGGGCCGAGTTGAGCCTAGTCCGTAATGAGATGGCCTTGGTTGGAAACTCTATAAATAATACTCAAGTTTCTCATATAACCCTAATTCTCACACGTATCCTCACATAAGGATCGTTTACCTAACGTTAAAGGTGAGGGAGGCCGCCTCATTGAGCTAGTGATACGGAGGGCAATAGAGGAGAATGACTTGCACGTTGAACATCAGTTTTCACTTCCACTTCAAGAACGATGAATCCCAAAATAGGTACGTATATCCTTTTACTTAATTATGCATGTTCTTGTTCTAGTTATGGAGATTTTGGGATTGCGCAATTTGCATCCAACACATAATGTGCTCGAGTTCGACAACAAAACGAAGCTCACCCACGCTGGTTCTTACAGGCATCTCGTCAAACAGGTTGTGAATGTGAATTGAGAAAGAGGTAGGGGACCATTTCAAGACCTGTAACATCGTACCCAGACTCGAGAGAATCACTCAGGGACGCTCGAAATGAACAAAAACTGAAGGCACCTACTCTCGGCTCATGCTTCACTCAAGACAGGGCAAGGCAAGAATTTTGATGGCAGGGAACGGGTGTTTACTTGCAGGGGTTCCTACCCGGCTTGGAGGAGGCGGCCCGCGGCGAGTTCGACTCGCAGAGTCTCCGAGCTGAGATCCTCGGGTAAGAGAGAGTGCAACAACCGAAAGGACTCACCAAGATGGCACGGGAACTGGGAAAGCTAGGTCACAAAAATGCCGGTCGGAGGTCAGAGGTTGTTAGACGGCAACGATGGAGGTGGCTGGTCGCGTGCGAAAGGGGAAGGAGGAGTGCATGAGGCGAGCATCCAAGACGAGCCTTCTGATTTTTCCCTTATCTTTGCTCTCACCTTCTCCATAAAAGAGGGATCTTGTAAATATTTTTCCTTTTCATTTTTCTTTTATCCTCTTTACCACTCTCGCTCTTTAAAAACGGAAAAGAGACCATTTTCTTTGTCCTTTTGCGCTACCACCTTCAAGATGGGAAGGAGGAAAAATAGGCTATTTCCTCTTGGAATTGTGAGACCGCACCAAGCGACACGGTCTCGAGGAGTGCGAGCTCAAATTTTATAGTGCTAAGGGCCCATTTGGTTCGGTTTTAAACAAATGTCATTAGGAAAATGTAAATACTTTTGACCTAAAGGGGTTTGTAAAAATGCAAATAAACTACAAAATGTAATTTTTACCGAACGGTGTTTAAGCTAAAGTCCTTTCACATTGCACTTTAAAACTACAATTTACCAAACGCTATTTTCATTTTCACAAATTCTTTTTAACTAAAAGGTATTTGCATTTTCCCAATGACATTTACCTAAAGCCAAACCAAACGGGCCCTAAGTATGATGCTCTAAACGATCAATTGGCTCTTCAAGTTGAATTATATTTAATAATTTTGCAAAATTAGACTTGAGGTCCTTAAATTTTATGGTCCCTCGATTAAATGTCTTAAGAAAAGATTAGAGACTAAAGAAATAATAATAATTTTTTTCCTTTCTTTTTCCTTGCTTTTTTTTATTATTTTGAAAATTTGAAATCTAAAGGCCTAATTTTGCATGCATATGCTACATTGACATTTATTATGAAATTGAGTTATTCATGACATTAATCTAATTTCTTAGTCGAGAAACAAGACTTTTGGTTAAGAGACAAGACTCCTCTTGATCAGGAATTTTGAATTTCAAATTTTCAAATTTAGACCGTCGGAGAAATTCGGGTGTCAACAAAGCCTAGACTAAAAGAGGAAGCAAAAGAAGATTCATAGCCTCCTTTGACAATGTGAGAGTAGCACGCGAAGCAAAGCAATAGTGGTGGCCATTGGGCACCTGTGTTCAACCACCACAAGTTCTCCATAGAGGGTGGTGAGAAGAGTTACCTTCCTCCGACTTCAATCGCCTGTCTCTCTCTCTCTCTCTCTCTACTTAACTCCCAAGCCAAGATTGATGAGTTCAGGGTGGAGCTTCTCGAGGGTAGAGGGTGAGGATGAAGCAAGTAGCCTCGCGTGGCTCATTTAGCCTCACGATACTTATCGTCCCTCCTGGAACTCGTTAAGCACACTCACAAATGCCTAAAAGAGAAGATAGTTAGCTTAGAAAATAAGGGGAGAAGATAAACTTCCTAGCAAGATTGATAAGGGGTAAAAAATAAATCCAAAGCTGTTTTTTTTTTTCTTTCTTTAGTGAGAGTGTTTAATGTTTTATGTGGTTTAGGTTAGGTTGAGTCAAACCAAACTGCCATGATATCCTTTTGTTTTTGCTTTTGTTTTTTTATTTTTTATACCTATTATCTTTCTCGGTTCGGGTTGATCCGAGCCTTTTTGATACCCCTACCTTTTTTGGACAACTTGCAGTTGCTCTCAACTATATTTCTTATGAAGCAAGAATCACCCCTCTAATTAAAATTTATAGAATGGGATTGAATTACCTTAGTACTAATGAAGGCATCCAACACTACATTCAGGGCAATTTACATCATCCTTATGCATATATTTAGGAGCAACGAAACCTAGAGGTGTCAAAATGGGTACACAACCCATTTATGAACCCATATTTGTTTAAATGGGTCATTAATGGGTCAAGCTTCATTTTTCAAAGCACCCATAATAGATTCTAAAAATAAAGAGACTAAGATATAATGAGTCTTAAATGGGTCTAATCTGCACCCATTTAAGACTCATTTAGGATGCGCATGGTAACACTTTTTGGTCGTGGAAGAGTTTCTTTTCAAAAATAGTTCTTTTTTATTTCTACTCTAGGGAACAATTTCTAAGTAAAATAAGGTGTTTGGTAACTATACAAAATTTATACTCTAGAAATAGAAAAAAAAAATAGAAATACATTTGGTACAAAACAGTTTCTTTTTTGTATTTATTCGTTTTTTTTTATTTTTGCTCACGGATCGCCGACCACCAACCGTCGGCCACCGCCGCCTGTTGCCGGCTGCCACCACTGCACAATCATCGGCCACCAATCGCCACTGCACAGCCCATTAATGGCAGCAATCGGTGACGGCCGGCAAGAGGTAGCAGTAGCGGCGGCGGGTGGCAAGCGATAGTGGCTCCGGGCGATTGGAGGTGGCTGTGATAAGAGAAAGGAACAAAAGAAAAAAAAAATTTTGGCTTATTTAGAAATTGTTTCTGAGAACAAGAAGTAACTTTTTTTTTTGTTTCTTGTTTCTGCTCTAAATCTATTCCCAAGCTACTTTTATATTCCGAGGAATAGAAAAATAAGTTGGCATTACCAAACAGATTTTCTATTCTTTTTTTGTTCGAGAGAATAAAAGAACACAAATTGAGAGGAACAGAAATGTTAGCATGCAGCCCTTATTAACCCATTAAAAATGAACCCAACCCATTACAGGAATAGGACACAGACGCGATTACTCTCCCTCTTTGTTCTCTTCATTTTCTCGCTTAACTCCCATCTTCTTCTTCTCATTTTCCTTCCGTCGTCAACCGCCACCCCCGCTGTCATCGCCGTTTTCGCCGTCCGCGAAAAGTAGAGGGAGGGGGGGCGTAGAGAGAGAATTTTCTGGAAAGGGGGCGATCGAATTCGCTCGCAGAAAGCGATTGCGCTTTGTTGAGCGGATCTGCAGTCTTTTAGATCTCCGTCACTGTCGTCCAGCGCGGTTCGGCCGCAAACTACTGTGAGTTGCTATCCTTCTCTCTATCCTCCCCCTTCCCCCTCCTTTCTTTTGGGTTCTCGTTCTGGTCTCGTGTCGTCGTGAAATTCAAGCGATCAGTGTCCTTGCTGTTGGACAATATCCTGACTGAAGATTGGGCTCAATCGACTGGTCTAAGTTACAATCATCACTCACTAAGTCTAACCATTTTTGCTCTAGCGTGGACTATGAGGAATAGGCGCCTTTAGTCTAAGTTAAACAGTATCTCCCTCTTATTCCACTACTCATGCTTCGACAAGTCAATGGCAACTTTACAGCGAGACCTAGACTTACCCGAAAGATGATGCCGGGTTTGATTCGTTGTCTGGGTAGACAGGGCCTTGCTAGGACAGTTGCCCGTATCACGTTATTCATGGAAGTTGTATATCTGAGGTTTTTGTGCTGTTTAGCGGATGTACCCTTTTAGTTTTTTCAACGGCCTTGATATAAGTGGTGGCATTTTGTATCTTCTTAAGCTATGGTTCTTTGCATGATCATTTAGACAACTCTGTTCATGTTCTTTTTTACCAATGATGTTGCTTTGAATTAGAGACTGTGAACAAGTTAAACAAACTGGCAGTTCTGTTTGGGGTAGAAAGATCTGACACTTATGTTGTATAGAACTTGGATGAGTGAGCACTTCCTGGAGCTGGATAGCTTACTTGTGAACGGTATTGATTGGAAGCTTACTTCTAATGAGCTTCAGATATAGTGAGGTTTCTGCTGCAGCTTTAGAGTAGAGAGGGTTAAGACTCACATGTCTCTTCTCCTTTAATATTTTGATTGCCGAAGGCAATTAAATAGGTTAACCCATAATGGGAGGGAATTCTTTGTAGATGGTCTCTGTGTAAGCCCTAACATAGGTCAAGGTATTTTTAATGCACAAAGTTATTGGTGTTTCTATGTTTTCTAATTCACTTTCCCTTACTGGTTTCATTGACACATGTGACCAGAAATTAATGATTGCCCATTCTTGCAAACAGGCGATTAAAAGATACATAATTTTTTTTGGAAGAATTTCATGCAAACTGTGTATACAAACTGTTTATGCTACCTACTTCCTCAAGAGTTGGGTTTATACGAAATCAGCTGCAGCTGGTGGTGTTTACTTTCTTTGTTTTTATTATGATGTTTTAGGTGCTTTCCTCCCCTGTTTTATCTGCTGTTGGCGAGAGATATTACAAAGTCACAACAAAAGCATTACTAGTTTGTGGGGAGCTTGTTCGTGTTGTTCGCCCAAATATTGAGGTGGGGTACACTCATCTTATGATTTAAGATTTCTTAGTTGAAACGTTAAGACATAACGAGGATCAAGGAGAATATTCAACCACCGAATGATCCGAGAGACGTAAAGTTACATCCTTAGTTCATGAGGACGAGGAAGATAAGTCTACTTGCTCTAAGCGTTCAAGAAAATGCATTTCGATTGTATGGTTTGCATTCGAAAAATTCACAGATGGTGATGGCATGAGTAAGGCCAAATGTAAGTGGTGACTCATGCCAAATGTAAGTGGTGTGAAGTAACTTACATGGTAGCTATGGGACAAACAATTTATCGAGATACGGAAGCGATTCTAGGCAACCGATAGAAATGAAGTTCTCTATTGATTAACTAAATGAAGTACGATCAAAGTAAAGAGAGTAAGGAAGAGAAAATTGAACACAAGGTTTATAGTGGTTCGGCTTATTTCAAGCCTACATCCACTCTTCCGCACTGACCGCCCACCGGCTGGATTTTACTATGAACAAAAGAGTAGTTACAGCACAGCTTTTCCTTGATTCCACAGTGTAGATGTTCTATCACACCTCCTTAAGGTTTCTCACAAATATAGACTATCTTTTGTATACAAGGTTTCGCTCAAAGGAATTGTCTAAACAACAAGGAGTTTCAGACTTTGGAATTCTTCTATCGCGCACTCCTTGAACAACTTTGAATGTCTCCCTTATATACTTCTTTATGCCATCATACCTGTTGGCACTTACCAAAGGAATTTCTCCAATCTACCCGTTGGACGGAATCAATTAGGAAGATTATTCGAGCTATTAAAGGAACGTGTCGATAGCCCATCAATCATGTTCGCCCATACAATCAGGATATCGGTTTCCATAAGTAGAACCTTCCAAGAATATTTAGGTAATCATCGGTTCCTTAATCTTCGAGTCAATCTCGATCAATCAAAGGATTCCGTTGTGTCTTTTCCAGCCAAGAGATCTTCTCCGGTTGATAAGGTCATATCATTAATGAAACATCCAATTCTGGATAACCTTTCTTCAACGGATTAGAGACTATCAATGAGGATAGACTTTGAGTCTTGAGTCTGGCTATCCGGAGGTCTTCAGACTTTAAATAGCAGAGTCTGCAAGCCTTCAAACTAGACTGATGGAAACGTTTTGTTAGCTTCAAAACACTTCAAGAAGATTTCTCCAACAGTTGCGTCATCTATATGTGCTGATCTTTTGTCACCAAAGGGGGCTAACCTGAATCTAATGCCTGTGACTTGCAATAAGTAGACTTAACCTCAGAACCTATGTCATTCAGTTGTGAGTTTTGTCTGATTTTACTTGTTTCATGTAATTTTTGACAGTGCTTATTGTGCCTTGCACTTGAAATAACTGTCAAGAGTTGATTGATATTTCTAGTTTTGAAATCTTTTGGAATTGGACACTTTATATCTGCAATATCGTCATATTGATAGGAGTGAATGTTAGGACAGTCTTCCTCATGTAGTTTTCTTTTTGCCACATCGAGTTTGGTGTGTGGCTCAATTATTTTTTCTTTCTTTTCATGGGATACATGGGACATAGGGCCTGTTTGATTCAACTTTGGGATAATGATTTTGCATTTCTCCAAGTATCTTTAGAGGAATGGGTATTTGATGAAGGCAAAGGTGTTTGGGTACTCTATTTTGGTGTATTTTGCAAAGTGGCTTTGAGGTGAAAAGAAAAAGGAAAAAAGAAAAAGGAAAAAAGGAAAAGGAAAAAGGAGGAGGAGGAGATGCTGAAGGAGAGGGGAACAAATGGGAGGCAGCCAGAGCTGGTGGTTGTGGTGGGGGAGGCAGCTGGTGGCAGTGGTGGTGGGGAGGCGGCGGGTCACACAACCCACACACCGCCGCTTGGGTCACAACCTCAAGCGGCATAGCAGAGGGGAAAGAACGGGAGGCAACCGGAATTGGTGGTTAGTGGGGAAGGCGGCTTGTGGCAGTGGTGGTGGGGAGGCAGCGGGTTGTGTGACCCACGCACCGCCGTCACCTAGGTCGCGCGGCCTCAGCGATGCCACCTGGGTCGCGCGACCCACGCACCACCGTCATAGCCTCAAGCGACGCTTCTCCGCAACTAGCTCCAGCCGGCTAAGCTTTTACGACAAGTTCAAGGAGGAAGATGATGAATAGTAAACTTTTAGGGTAAAAGAGGAAAACACAATTATTAATGAGGGCAATATTGAAAGAAAAAAAATTCATTAAACCCCTATTTAGCATTCCGAAAATGTTGAAAGCCCAAATAGGTCCCCACCTGTTTTGGGTTTTCAACATTTCAAAGGCAAGCAATTGGCCAAAGAGCCTTCAAATGCTGAACCAAACACCCTAAAAATTTTCCCAGGGGCTTTGGGGGCGCAAAGCTCCTTAGGAATGCTAAACCAAACGGGCCATAGCGAATGCTTTTACTTTGATTTATTGGTCTGATATGTGAAGTGTTCCTTTTGCTTGCTCTCTTTTTCCCTCTAAGCTGTATGGTTTTCTCTTATTGCAGACACATGGGACCCTTGAAATCCATGAAAAATGGTTCATTAATAAAGGCTATTTACAAATTCACATTGGTTCGCCAAAATTATGGTATGGGATGAACATGTTTTCTGACATTTCTTTGAAAATGAAAACCGCCATTGAGGACAGTGTACTCTGCAGAGGAAATTCTAGTGTCCTGTTACCTCTGTTCCGAGTGTTTAATGAAATTCTTTTCAATTATTCTTTACCACTCAAGATTGCTATCTTGAGACAAGTTTTTGGTTGGAATTTCAAGCTACTGTCAATGACCGTTGGCTTACAAATTTTCGGTTGCTTCTTCCAACAGGTAAATGAGACGTCTGCGAGAAGATCAAGATATGCACAACGGGCTATGTATATTTGGGAACAACATTGTTTCACCATATTCATAGATTGAACGGGTATATTTTGTACAAACACAGAATGTATACTAGAATGTTGGGCAAGAAAATCTAGTCCGATGGTCCTACATCGTTGTCAGTTCGAGCAATTTTCTTTGACTGGGAGTGAAAATGGGAAAATTTTCATTTTCAGCTCGAGCAATTTTTAAATGGATCATAAATGGGTTGCTTAGCATTTTGTTTTTTTTTTTTTAGGTTGGTGGATGCTTAGCGATTTAATGGGTTTTAAATAGGTTGGCTGGCGAACCTCTCTAGATGCAGAAGAAAAAAAGGAAAAGAAAGAAAAAGAAAAAAGAAAAAGTATTTTTTCTGAAAAATTATAAAAATTGAATTTTTTTTGTAGATTGGTATTGCTTGGAAGTATTTTAGTAATATAATCTTTTTAAAAAAACCATAAGAATAAGTTTTACTAAATTTGGTTAAATATGAAAATATTTTATTAATATGAGTCGGGTCGAATATGGGTCGAAAAATTTACATTAGGCATAAATGAGTCATAAATTAGATAGCACCCACATAGACACGTGACATAAAACGATATGCTGACACGTCATTTCTAAAAAAAAAAGAATTCCGACACATAGGGACACATTATATATTAAATGAATATTTTTATATATACATGATTAATTATTATATTTAAATAAATTTATTCAAATTCATAAATAAATAAATAAATAAATAAAAAAAAGAACCTATAATAAATCTATACTAATAACATTAATAAATTTATTCATAAAAAATTGGAAAGACATTTTTTGACTTTAACGAGAGTTATCGATAAAATAAATAACTAACGAGAGATTAGAGTTAAAATAATTTTATATTTTTCTACGAAGATCAAAATTTATCATTATTTAACATCTAATGCTTTAACCACTGGGATTCGCCCCAGTGGCTACCCTTCCAACATGGAAGAGGGAGGTGAGGGGTTCAAATCACCACCTTCTCAGGGGGGGATGGGGTGGGGACGCGTAAGTTTCAAGAATGAGTTTCGATTCCCACGCCCTGCAAGAGGCAGGGCAAAATTCGAGAGTGAGTTTCGATTCCCACGCCTTGCAAGAGGCAGGGCAAAATTCTGAGAGTGAGTGTAGACTAGGAATAGAGTAGGATTGACCAAAAAAAAAAAAACATCTAATGCTTTTATTTTTCGAAATAACTTTTTAACCCGCCTATTTATTTATTTTTTAGCCTTACCATGTATTAATAAAGTTATTTAACATTCATATATATATATTTGGACTAAATGGGTCCCACCCATTTATTTCACCCTCTGTTTTCTTTCCCCTCCCCATCCACCGCCTGCACTTGTCACTTCCCAAGGTTGAAGTCACGCTACACGAGGCTTTCGTTTCTTCTCCAAAAACCGTCGTCTCTCTCTTTGCTCTTCTTCCTAAAATTGGAAAAGCAATCAGTAAAGTAACAACCTAAAGGGACCACTGCCTTGGTGGCCACGTTGGCTTGAGCTCCCTCCCTCTCACGAAAGGGGAGGAGTTCAAATCCTAGTATGGTTGCTTGGGGTCTTAAGCGTGATGTTGTAGTGGTGGGTCTTACGTTAGCGTCACCCCGGGTTTACGTCACCAGCTGTCGGTTTACGACGGTTCCCGGGTCACCAAAGAAAAAGTAACAGCCCAAAGGGTTAAAACCCTAGCAATCGCCTTCTCCTCTCCCTTGCTCACTCTCTACCTCTTTCCCCACTACCTTGCCTACGTTCCCCCCTTTGTCGTCGTAGCCTCGCATCCAGCCTTCCATCGTGGCATTGCGGTTCTCCATCTCAGCGTTGCAGTCAGCGGTCGTAGCCAACCAAGACAATCGAGAAGCCTTCTCGGTATTGCAGTCGGCAGTCGCAACCTTCTCAGCGTTGCAGTCGGCGGTCGCAGCCCTCCCTTGCTGTTTGCCTCCACCCTCCATCACCTTCTTCTCTTCGCACCTGCAGACCCGCCCACAAACCTCCAGACACGCGCGTCGAAATGTGTTGGAAAGAGTTGACCACGTGTCGAAAACTTCAACATGTGTTGACCGTGTGTTCGAGTGTCTGACCGTGTTCGACACATGTCGGAGTGTCGGACACGACACAAAAGCCCTCTGAACGTGTCCTTGCTACCTTGGTTATAAATGGATTGATGGATCAATTTAGGAATCTAGGTCGGACCATTAATGACTCGACCCAAACCCGACCCAACGCACCATTTAACAGCTTTAACAAAACCTTGTCAAGGCATCTTCGTAAGGGACAACAAAGCACTTCCACTCCAAAATGCTAAACCGCCCCCCATCAACCTGGGTCCATTTCCACAAAAGCCCAAAATTGTTGTCGTGAATCCAAAAGAATATTACGTGTGTGCACGCATTGGAAATATTATGAGCTAATATCATGAAAATCTTTAAAGTAGTACATTCATAATAAATTTATTTCAAATTAATTTTTTGACTACAAAAAAATAATATAATGGTACATTCTATAAACTAATTTTTTACCATTAAAAACCCAATTTACCCTTTGTTATTTTGTTAAATTAAATTAATATTGTGAAAAATCACTATATATCTATGACAAACGGATAATGAAATTTTGAACTTATATACTAATGAATCGTCCCGTATTGTGTAACTTAGTAATTTGACGGGAAAATTAAACGGACACTAACGAAAAATAAATTTATTATAAATATATCAATATTAGATAAATTTATCATAATTACATTAGTTTAGAATTTGTGATAGTATTAACCCACAAATCATCAGAGTGAATACCTTGACTAGAGCCTCGCGTCTTCTTCCACACGCATATTACAGATCCCGAGAGGTCCTCGGCAAGTTCGCGACAATTTATTCCACTTCAACAAGTAACGAAGCGGTCACATCGACCCGTCGAGAAAACCTAACGTGTCTCAAAGCTTAAAAGGACCCGACAGGTGGTGGTGTCCACGTTATGTTCTAGGGTCAGACGCATTAGCGACGTAAGGACAACGTTAGGTTTACTAGAACCGGCCTACAAAATTTAATATCTTCAAAAAATTTAAATTAATAAATCTATAATAAATTTTCTGACCAAAAAAAAAATCTATAATAAATTTTTTCTAAATAAGGACAACGTTAGGTTTACTAGAACCGGCCTACAAAATTTAATATCTTCAAAAAAAATTTAATTAATAAATCTATGATAAATTTATTCTAAATAATTTTTTATCATAAAAAATCCTAAATTAGGAGTGGGCAGAGCACTGAAAAACTATCTAGAATCGAATCGGATTGGAATTGAACTAGTGGTTTCCATGAGGGTCGGTCTGGTTCTTAATTTCAATTTAGTTGGATTGATGAGTATCAATTCGATTTTTGGTTCTAGACACAGAATTACCCCATCTATTTATCCAAACTGGATCGATATATTTAAAAAAATAAATTCCATCTTAATTATTTAATTACTTTGTAGTTTTTGACCCCATATATAGTTATTGGATATTAGTGACTAATTTTGTCTCTTAAGTATATAATAGAATTAACTTCCCTCTTTTTTTATTTTTTATTCTAACAATCCATTTACTTGCTTTCTTAAACCAAAGCAAAATAAACAAACATAGAGGAAGGAAAGAATCGATTGAAGATGTCCATTAATATCGCAGCACTTTATTGTCATGATACGAAATTAAGAGCCAAAGGCTCGTTTTAATAGTATGGTTAGGTCTTTCCTTAGTTATTCCCATATTAAATTAGGTTGACATTAAAAAAAGATGAATCAGATGATTAATGTTTTAACTTATGTGGAGGTTAGGACTTTTAAAGTGGAGTCTAATTCTCCACAAGTTTCAAGTGTTGAGAAACCCTAAGAGAACCACACCATGGCCTTCGAAGAAATTAAGATTTTAGCTAAGAAATATTGTCTATTTGTTTTGTCTTATAATTTTCAATCCTTAATCAAAATCAATGACCCACAATACGATTCGAATATAATGCCACACAAGTTTTGGTGTTCTAAATAGAAACTACATTCATAATTATATTAATTGATTAATGCAATCTTATAGGGATTGGGAATACCCACCCGAGAACCAGATTGGATCGGTGGTTCGATTTTGAGTGGATCCATGAAATCAATGGATGGGTTTTGATTCCAATTTTTCGAAACCAGTCCTTAGTGGGTAATTCCCGATTCCAAGATGAGAATCGTCTACCCGGACCATGCTCACCTTACTTCAAATCGATACACCTATAATAAATTTATTCTTCATTAGTTTCCATTAAATTTAATTGTTAAATTTTTGAATTAGATAACACATGATAGTTTATACACACAAGTGTATTAGTTTGTTCTTTTTCATGGAACTAATCCAATTTAATGAAAACTAATGAAAGATAATCTATTACAAATGTGTCATAGGTATATTAATTTGGGGTTTTTTGTGATATCAACCCCTTTTTATAAGTAGACAAATAAAGTCTTATTCAACGACACTTGATTAACACTTTTCTTAATATTTGAATATTCTTAACATAAGCTTTTATAATAGTTGGAAATGATCCCCCAAATCTTACCAGAGGAGAAGGTCCTGTGTTAAAAAATTATACTTTTCAGTCCATGCATGAGGAAGAATGTTTGTCAACTTTAGAGATAATCTTGATAGACCTGATCTTGCCTCATTGTAAATCATTCACCGAGCATACCATGCCTTTATTTATTTTATTTTTAAAATTCTAATCTTGTACTTCTTTCAGTGTGGGAAAACGGAAAACGGAATCCATCTTTTGCAATTTGTAATTCGACTCCTCGTCAGCATTTATTCTTCTTGTCCACCGAACGCGACCGACAGCGTCCCGAAGGTCACCGCGTGGTATGGGATGTGCCCGCACCTTCGAGCACACGCCAACTCTGCGAAACGCCAAAAGGGGTCACTTCGAGTAATTTCAGTTCCAAGTCTCTTTCGTAAAGTTGGCGCAGAATCAGATTTCGATGTGCCTTTGTCCACTGAATAAAGTTTCTGCCTCTTTCCACTGAATAAAGTTACACGTGACGACCGTCTTTAGCGTTTACATTTCACAATTCGTTGGTGGTGTTGTAGCTCTCGGAACATCCCGGTCAGGCCCTGACAGAGGGAAGGAAAGGGCGAAGGAGAAGAAGAAGAAGAAGAGTGAAAAGTGAATGGCCATAGAGTACAGATGCTGCGAAACAGGGTTCTTCATCCACATAGGGATCATCACTTTCCTAGTGGTCTTCGCGGGTCTCATGTCCGGGCTGACGCTGGGTCTTATGTCAATGAGCCTCGTCGATCTCGAAGTCCTTGTTAAGTCTGGCACACCAACCGATCGTAAATATGCCGGTACTCAGTTCTCCGAATTGATTTAGCTGTGTTTTACTGGTATCTCACCCCAAGGTTGTAGAATGCACCGGTTCATGTGAGCCCAATATGAAGTTGAATGGATCCAACATCAAATGCGCTGGTTCATGTTAGGCATGTTTTTAGCTAATTCTAAGCGAAACATGCCTATCAATTTTCACCATCACGTGAAGAAAAATTTATTGGTATCACTTCTTTGAGGGCTGGACCTCCTTTATATTATGACTTCGACCTGGTGACTATAGTTAGTTAATATAGAAAAAAAGTCGAAATTGAAGTGTTAAAAAGCCTCTCACAGGTGGCGACATCGACATGAAAAACAAATTGTCCCAGCAAAGTGTCCAAATTCTGGACCCTTTTGAGCTGAGTCCTAGATTTTTGTTTTGGCAAGTCCAACATACGGATCTGTGTCCATATCCAATCCCTAAAACTGAATCTAGGTAACATAGGAAAAATGAAGGTACTGTGATCGGCTCTGTCTGATCTCTGTCTGATAAAATAATGTTTCACAACTATTCTTATATTGCTAAACCTTTGTGGAGATGCTATGCGAAGATACAACCTGTTGCCTCTGCATTTCGTTTGTATGGACACAATTCACTTTCCCTTAGAAAATTATACCCCGGAAGGTGGAGAGCTGTGCAAAGGACCGGTAGTCTGACTATTAATATCCAGAAAGACGGATTATCTGTAGCCAGACTTGCAGCTTTTGAGATATCCATCATCTAGCTGTTACCCTATTGACCAAAGATCAATTCTTTTTCGTTGTAGAAAAGATATTGCCGGTTGTTAGAAGACAACATTTGCTGCTGTGCACCCTACTAATTTGCAATGCTGCTGCTATGGAGGTAAACGAGGTGAATTTTCTCCTTTGCGTTTTGATGAACAAGTGATTCATGTCTCGGTTTTGTTTGTTGCGCTTGCAGGCACTGCCTATCTTTCTTGATAGTTTGGTAACAGCTTGGGGAGCTGTTCTTATTTCAGTAACGTTGATACTTCTGTTTGGTGAGGTACGTTTTTCCTAGTAGCTTATTTGATGTTGCATTCATCAGCATGAGCTTCATCTAGGAATAAGATATTTACTATGTGTTCTAGTGGAACTTTTGGTGCGGTGCAACTCGATAGGGAATTACTGGAGTTTATTTGTCAAAAATTACATATCATGTACTTATCTTTTGTCTCATACAGAAAATTTCTAATCTGTACCAATGATGTTGGGTTTCCTTTAGCTAGGGATTCCAGTATAGTAAATTAACGTCATTCCAAATGTTCAACTTCAGTAGTGAAGGATAGTGGAGAAGATACTCTTGGTTAGCTTCAATCACTACTGTTGCATTGGGCAACAGGGATTGGGCTTCATTTAATCTTGGTCTGCATATGTTCACATTCGAACGTACCCATCACTCCATTGCAGATTTTACCCCAAGCAGTGTGTTCTAGGTATGGTCTGGAAATTGGTGCAGCAGTGGCTCCAGTAGTCCGAGTTCTTGTCTTTATATGTTTTCCTGTTGCATATCCCATAAGCAAGGTGAGATTTTGTACCTTGGGAATTAGCTTAATCCACTACCACAAGCTAATATCATCATAAGATTCTGACGATAGCCTGCAAAATGTATATTGGCAGCTTTTAGATTTCCTTCTGGGAGAAGGACATGAAGCTCTGTTTCGCCGTGCTGAGTTGAAAGCACTAGTTGATCTACATGGTAATGAGGTAAGAACAGACATGCAAATCCATGCCCCGCCCTTGATAAATGATCAAATTTTATCCTGCCTGATGAATACAATAATGGCTAGTTATGATTCTGTGATATACAACCATACTTCAAAATTCATGTTGGCAACTGAGTGGTCTTTGAACCATCAGGCAGGGAAAGGTGGCGAACTTACAAGGGACGAGACAACTATAATCACAGGAGCACTTGAACTCACTGAGAAAACTGCAAGAGATGCGATGACTCCTATATCTGAAACTTTTGCCATAGATATTAATGCCAAACTTGATAGGTAGCATGAACCTGTTTTAATTATACAATATAACGGGGCATTTGTCTCACCTATTTAGGAGAGGCATTACTTGGTGTTTGTTTCAATGGTGCAGAGATCTGCGCAAGTTGATTTTGGAGAAAGGACACAGCAGAATTCCAGTATATTATGAGCAACCGAGAAATATAATTGGTCTTATATTGGTAATTTTCCTGTTAATCTTATGAGTAATATATTGTGTTCAGCACCACTCAGACATGTCCCTTTTCAATTGATGTGCAATTGAACCCTGGATTTCTTTGTGTTTAAATCCCTTCATGTTTCACACATCAAGCTAATTAATTGCCCATTAGTTGGTCAGCTACTCATCCAAGCCACTGCTTCAATAGCACAGTTGATGAACTTGCCTGTTGGACTGAGAGAGCGTTTTTTGTTCTTGATGTTTTCCTTCCTCTCGTTGCATTGTCTATCTTAAAGAATAGCCCAATTTTTCTGCTGCTAACTTGCTGGCATTTTGTATGAGTTCTGCTTCAGTTTACTTGCACTTTATTAGGAGGAACTCATAAAAGAAAAGAGTATAGATCAGTCAAATGTTACTAAGGCTTCAGTAAATTATTCCCTCTTTTACTTGCTTTCCATTTCCATCTATAAATTCCCTATTCAACTTGCAGGTGAAGAATATACTAGCTATTCATCCAGGAGATGATGTGTTAGTGAAAAATGTCACCATCCGAAAGATCCCAAGGTATTGGTCCAGTTCTGTGGCTATAGATCTCAGTTGTGTTTTTCATGGATATGTATTTGCATGGTTCTGTGAGGACAGTATGGACAGAGTAGGTATTGTACTTTGAAATTAAGATCACCAATGGATTCATCTGATAAGCGTGCTAGATTTTGGTGCACTACAAGAAGCTTTTAGCTTACTTACGTGCATGAATGGCCTCTCTTCTCAGGGTTCCCGAGTCAATGCCTCTCTATGATATACTGAACGAGTTTCAGAAAGGACATAGTCATATGGCAGTTGTTGTGAGAGAGTGCAATGATAAGGAGCATTCGGCAGCGGATCAACAAAATGAGGGTAAAAGCTAACTTAATTTGACAACCTCAATATTCAAGTTAATGACTTTTAGGAAGGCTTCCTTTCTGGACTTCAGCTTGACTACGTTTAAATGAATCACCTGTACAGCGAGAGAGGTCAAGGTGGACATTTTCAGAGAGCAAGATCACCAAGGGAAGTGCCTAAAGGAAAGGAGACCGATCAAGAAGCTGAAGGTTTTGAAAGGAGGAGATGCTAAAGAACTACACAAAGCTGCCAGCAAGAGCAGAAAATGGGCCAAGGACTTCCACTCTGAAGTCCTCCATTTCAGCGAGGATTCACTCCCGAAGCTCGCCGAAGAAGGAGAAGCTGTCGGCATTATAACATTGGAAGATGTAATCGAGGAGATATTACAGGTAAGCCACCCACCCTCATTTCTTTACTTTCCGGGATTACTGCTTTTCCAACGGTATTAGAATGTTTTGATGCGATCCGCTGACTTTATTTCTGCAGGAGGAGATTTATGATGAGACAGATTACGTCGCGAGAAATCACGATCCTAATGCTTCGTAGTGGTACTGTTGCGGAGCAGACACACAGATGAATGTTGGTAGAAGCTGCATTGATCTACAAAAGAAGGGTATATAAATTGTTCAATTAAAGTCTATGGATTTGATAGGACATTTATATTTATAAGAATGCTTATTCATAGATACTCTGAAAATATCAGAGTTATCCATGTTTATTCAATTAAGCATAGATAATTTTTAACGCAGTTTGTGATAAGTTAAATTTCCCAGTGCTGAGAATGGCCTACCTTTAATTAGATCATAGAGCTTATGACTCGGTTTAGTGCACGAAAGCTAATTGAAAATACTGTAACTCCACACGCTATCTTAGAAGCATGTCTCGTGGTATGTAAACTTTCGGGATTATTGTCCAAAAAGTCTTAAAATTTATAATATGACTACCAATTATGTCATAAACCTTTCGATTGTGCCAATTTAGTCATAAATATTTCAATTATGTTAATCTAGTCATAAACTTATTATTTAGATAATTAGCTGGAAGGACCATATTGACAAATCGAACTAAATGGTCAAATCATCAAAAAAGGGTAAGTATATTATCAATGCCAAAAGTTGTGTATTGCACTCATTTTAGTGCTAAAAGTTTCCGTTAGATCACTTAAGTGCCAAATCAGAGAAAAAACTATCACTTTGGTACCACCGCGAGAGATTCCGACCAGATTAATTACGTAGCTTTTATATTTAAAAAAAAAAGTTATTGTGACTTTTAAACAACGTCGTTTTCCATTCACCTCAAGAAACGACGTCGTTTTGCCATCATACGTGGACATCGTTGCAAAAACAACGATGTATAGCTCATATGTGGATTAAAATTAGGGTTTCTTTGTTTTCGCTGCTCGACCATCGTCGTTCGCCCGCCATCACTCAGCCATCGTCACTCAGCCACTATCCTAGTTGCTCGACTAGGTGAGCGAGAAGAGATTGAGATTGTTGCTCAAGCAAAAATAAATAAAAAAAGGCGAGGGGGAGGAGGAGGAGGAAGAAGAGGGGTCGGGTGTTGCTACTACTGCTCGGTGCCATTGCTGGTGCCACTGCTGATGCGTTGCTGGTGCCATTTGCTACTGGTGTTGCTCTTCGGGAAGAAGACGACAAGCTCTCTCTCTCTCTCTCTCTCTCTCTCAATTTGGGGATTTAGGGTTCTAAGTTAGGGAAAAAAAAAAGACCAAACGGCGTCGTTTTGTTGTTTGGATGCTGACTCAACTCTCCGATGAGCCACATCAACTTCAAAAATTAATAATAAAAAAAAGTGGCACGTCGGACTTTCGGCCAAATTAATCGGCATTGGTACTGAAATTATCGTTTTTCAAATTTATTGACACTTAAGTGGTCCAAAATAAACTTTTGGCATCAAAGTGAAGTGCCATACACAACTTTTGGCATTGATAATATACTTACCCTCGTCAAAAAGTGTAGAACTAAATTAGAATAATTGAAAGATTTATAACTAAATTGTTAAATTATCAAAAAGTTTATGACTAAATTGACATAATTAAAAGGTTTAAGATTGAATTGGTGTACAATAAGTTTATGATTTTTTTAATTAACTTTGAGTTCAAAGCTAGAGCACTATCATTGCAATTGCAAGAGAATTGATTGATATTCTATCGGATGAACATTGCCATTCAAGTTTCATTTCCCTGGATTACTTTGTCAATTGTTATGACGACTAGTCGTAGAAAAATCAAGGGCTAATGAACTATCCTATTATTCAAAATCTGATTTGAACTCTTTTGTACAAATTTGTCCGTTTGTTTCAAAGTAGGTTTAATGCAGTTCTCCCGTTACCTAGACCGCCTTTTTTTTCCTTAGCTAATTTGACCTGCCATCTCATCGAAAATCATATTTCAAAAACAGGTTCACAAAAATACTTTGGTTTCTTCTTTTCCCTTCCTTCTTGTATCGCCTCGGTGTCCATTGCTACACACCTAGCTTGAGTCTGACCACGCTTCCTTACCAACCACCATTTGCACCTCTAAACCACCGCCACCGACATCGATGGGGGTTGCGACCTCCAACCCTCTCTTTGATTTCCACGACTCTCTCTCTCTCTCTTGCACAATAGTTTGATTAGGGAAATCACAGAAAATGAATCTGCTGATGAAGGTTACAGATTCGATCCGTGTGTTGACCACCAATGGAGGTCGCAATGTCGTTGTAGAGGTTGTGACCCCTTATTTGAGGTCGCAAACCCTTATTCAATGGCGGAAAATATGATGGACTAAGTCTTTTGCATCATTTTGAAGAAGTTCGTTTCAAGAAGCAATAAATAACTTCTTTCACATCTATTTATTTTTTCATAAATTATATGGTTCTGGAGGAGTTGCCTTCGGCCGAAGAATCTCTCCACTACCATTTTGCGAATCACATTTTGCTGATGTCCGTCCCGACGCAGCAAATCATTGCGGCCGCGTTTTAGAAAAGTGGCTGTCCAAAATGCCCGCGACTGGAAATTTCCACAAGTGCTATTCAATCTCTGAAAAAAATGTTGGGATCATGATTATCAGGGAATTGGGCTAAACATACGATCGCGGGGAAAAGTAACGATATTTTCTCCATTAAAAATTTGATTGCCGTGATTTTTAAAGTGTCAAAAGGCTTATGACTTGATTTCTAAGGTGAAATTAATAGATCAAGACAAATCATAAAATTCTTGATACCTCATGGGACGGTCGTGGTTTAAAGATGTGACATCTTAAGATCCCATTGCTCAATTTCAAGAAATCGGATATTGTTGGAAATATCTTAAAGTAATATTTTCGTCAAAAGACTAGTCCAAATGCCAAAACTTAGCATATGAGCACTTAAGTACCAAAATTTAGGAAAGCGATACTTAAGTGACATTTAAAAAAAAAATGAGATATTTGAGTGCCAAGTCCGATGAATCTTGTGGAAAATCTTACATGATAATTTTTTTATTAATATTGCTCGCATATATAGCTTGCCGGAGAGCTAACTCGGCAAAGAGACACCAAAATGATGTCATTTTGGTGTAGATTTGAATTTTAATATAAATTTAAAATCAAATTAAAAAAACAATTGCAGCCCTTGTCGCCGCCTCCTCGTTGTCATCTAGAAGGGCTGGTGATGGTGGGAGAAGGGCGGCGAGATCGTTGGGCCTTGTCCGGGGGTCGATGACCTCGACCGATCGACAACGAGGCTGCGAGCCCTTGCCTAGATTTGGGGCGTGGATTGCGGCCTCCCCCGAATTTGGCGAGGGTCGCCGGCCCTTACTTGGCTAGGCCGGGTCATCTCCCAATGGGGCCCAATAACCCCAGCCAACCCTTCTCCCATTGTTATCAGCCCTTCTTAGCGACGGTGGGGAGGCAGCGCGTGAGGGCTCGCCTTCTACCTCGTCCTTCTCTTTTTTTAATAATAAATATAAATATTTGAATTTTAATATAAATATCAATTAACCTAAATTTAAATTTAAAAAAAAAAAAAAAGAGATAGAGATTGGAAGTAGCGAGAAGCTACGTCAGCAGCAAAATGACATTATTTTTGCACTTATATAGCCACGTTAGCATGCAAAACAATGTCGTTTTGTACTTGCCTTGTTGGAAAATCACCTTATAAGCATTTTAGTTAGATTTTCTCCCCGTTGACACTTAACTAATTCATTTTGCTTTGATTTTGGCACTTAAGTGTCACTTTCTTAACATTTTGCACTTAGTGTCTCCCTTGCCAAGTTTTAGCACTCTAGGGGTCTAGATTTCTAATATTTTCAATCAATCTTAGTCAAGTAAGTTTGAGGTCAAATATTAAATGCTTGCATGGTTTTTCCTTCGTATTTGTGAGAGGAATTTTATTTGTAGTGGGAGTTGACTCTGTAAAGGGGAATGCGTTAGTATATAAAATTCTCTCTTCACCCTCCACAGGCTCTCTTTTCAAAGTATTGTCAAACTTGACATGGATTGACTCTTCAAAAAACTGTGTTTTATTAAAGATACAATAGGCTTTTGCTAGATCGTGAATAACCCAAAAATATTGCCTCTTTTGATCTAGGATCAAATTTACCAATAATTCCATTAGTGTTCTTAAACACAAAGCATTTGCATCCAAAAGTACGGAAATCTACCATAAAACTCATGAAGAGTTTTCTCAACGATTTGTCTAAGGTGCACTCTATTGGTTGGAAATCTACCAAATATTTGAAAAGATAACTCAGCTAAAAGAACAAATTGCAACACTTGAGAAGCGTGAAAAAGGTTTGTGTTACATGATACGTTTGTTCTAAATATTCCACATTCATTGTCTCATGGATGATACAATATGGAATAGGTACAAGATTGTCTTTGTAGACTGAATTTCAGTGTTTTGACGGGCATGTTGTGAGCTTTTTGGTTACAAGGTACCTTCTTTGTACTTGTACCCATGTTTTTCCTCTGATATGGTAGTTGATTTCTTGGTAAATTGCAGATATATGTAGAAGCTTTCACAGTTTAGGAAGTTGATTAGGGGTGGCCAATCATAAACAAGTTGTACTATGCTTAATTAGTCCATGTGAACATTTTTACATTTTTTTCATTATGACATGGAGGGGGAGAGGATATGAGGATTTGCAGGTTGGGGAGGCATATGCATGTATTTTCTTCCCATGAAAAGTTATGTGTTAATCAGAAGAAGAGTTTCATCTCATTGTTAAAAGATGAACTGTAATTGGTATTAGGTTTAGAATTTTCTACCTCCAGAATTGAAGATATCATCATATTTGGGACTTGGTCATGTTATGTACTTGGTTGTCCCCCGGAAAATGAGTCGAGTTCTTGCTGTCAAATTTTTTAAAGTCTCTTGATGCATTTACTTTCACTGCTCAAAGTAACATCTAATTCCAGATTTGATGAAACTCGCGTAAATCCGACTTGCAAAAGACCATTTTCATTCTTGCCTTCGCAAATGTTTCATTAGATAGTGTTCAAATAGCTAATACTTAGTCTCAATAGTATGCTCACTTTAAATAAGAGAAGCATGTGCATAGTCTAATTTATAGGTTTTTTTAACATTTTTTTATTTTATTTACTATTTTTTAATTTAATTTGAGGTTTTTATCCAATTAGCATATAGCTTAAATTGAGCGTGAGTTTTTCTAGAATATAAATGGGTTTTAGCAATATTGGTCGGGTCAGGTATGGGTCGCTAGATTTATACCACAAGAATATGGGTCAAAACGGGTTAAATGGGTCAAATATGGATCGACCCATTTTCGACCCGACCCACCCATTTGACAGGTCTAGTGCCTAGGAAACAGTATGATACTACATAGCTTTCCATAGGTACAAAAATCAAATGTAGTCATGTGAAATCACAGATTTTGCCCAAAGTTTGCACAAAGTTTGCATCGGTCAAGAGGAGGCCATCGAGAGGACCAAACAGCTTGGCCGTCAATGAGAGGAGAAAACTCTTAAAGTTGGATTTGCAAGAGGAGAGTATAATTCCGCGAACTTGTATGGACTAAGTTTCGAACTTGATCGATGCGTTGGTGAAAATGAAACAAAGAGAGAAAGAAAAAAGAAAAAAAGAAAAATGTAATCGGGCAAGAGTGCCACTGGATATGGACAAAATTTGGTTAATTGGTGAAACCGGGCTATTTGAGATTAAATTGACCATATGAGACTCTTATTTGAGACAATATCTTGAGCTCCTTTTTTGAGAAAAAAGTTTGTACTTCAGGCTCTTATTTGAAATTTTCTCAAAAACAAATTTTGTAAAGATTAATTAAGCACGACAAGATACAAAAATATTAATGGGATATAATATATGCTTATGGCTCAGCTCTTACTAAAGTATAGTTAAAATTACATTAAATGAGTTTACTATGCTTGTCAAGTATATATCATTGATGTTCATCGGGAAAAAGACACTACAAGTGTCATAAATTTTGTACAACGCTCACTTGAGTACCGTATTATCTTTTTTATCACTTGAATTCATAATTTATGTACTATGCTCACTTAAATGCCATAAATTTTTAAAAACGATCAACACAAATGTTATGCCACATTGGATTTCCAACACTTGGATGGACTTCTTAAAAAAGAAAAAAATTACACTTAAACAATCGATTAAAAGTTATAACGTAATTAGGTGAAGGAGCTTTCTATAGGAAGAGTTGCAACTCAGTATCGGGGAGACATGGGTTCTCATGTAAGTGAACGTTTTTCATAAGTTATAGCATTTAAGTGGTTGAAGGAAAAAGTTATAGTACTTAAGTGATCGTTATTAGAATGTTATGTCACTTATGTTATTTTAATCCCAATGTTTGCAAATTCAAATTTTTCCACATGAAATACACATAACAAACAATTGAAAATAATTCATTAACACACGTTTTCTTGTTTGATTTGTTAATTAGTTTCCTCAAACACCTATCTTATGAAACTCATATTAATTATTTTTTAGGCGTTCGGTTTCGACTATAACTAATTTGATTTTTTTTCCTAAAGTAGAAGGTCCAGAATCTATGGTAAGTCATACCGTACCTTTCCTCCGTCTAGGTCATATAATAGGACCCAGAATCAGAGAAGCCACAAGACCATAACTTTAGGGCGTGCATGGAAACGCTCCAAAGAAACGTTTCTAGAACACTTCTGTACGGATTTTGTTCCCGGGAACAAAAAAAGAATAGAAACGCGTTTGGTTGCGTTTCTGTTCTTTTTTTGTTTTTTTGTTCCCAGAACAAAATTGGAGCAAAAAAATGAAACACAAAAAAGTTATTTCTGGAGAAAAGAAACACTTCTTCGAAGCCAAAAAAGAACAAAAATTTCTTCTCTCTCTTCTCTTTTCTTCTTCTTCTTCTTTTTCCTTTGGCCGGTCGCCGTCCTCGGCCATGGCCAACGACCGGCCGTCGAGGGCCGGCGACTCCGTCGAGGGCCGGCGACGCCGTCGAGGGTCGGCGACCTCGCCGGAGCGTCGCCGGCCCCGGCGAGGCCGAGCCTTGCCTTGGCCGGGCGAGCTCGGCCCTCGCCCGGATCCGGCGAGGCGAGCGTCGCCGGCCCCGGCGAGGCTCGGCCTCGCCGCGCCGGCGACGCCGAGCCTCGCCGAGCCTCGCCCAAATCCGGCGAGGTCGAGCCTCGCCATGGGTGGGCGAGGCTGTCGGCCCCGTCGGCCGGTCATCGGAGGCCGATGACCGGCCGAAAAATGAAAAAATAAAAAATAAAGGAAAAAATAAAAAATAAAATAAAAATGTTTAAAAAATTAAAAGAAACAAAAAAAGAATAAAATTTACCAAACGTGCATCTATTCATTTTTTATTCCCGGAACAAATGTTACCAAATACATTTTTTTATTCAAAAATTGTTCCCCAGAATAGAAACGTTTTTTTTTTTTTTTTTTTTTTGGTAAAGGTAAATAATAATATAGCTTTGGACAAAATACAAAAGACGGCGCCAAAGGCTTACACTCTAAGGAAGACCAAAGAGTGGAAGGGTGCCGTGAGAAAAGCCAAAGGCAAGCGGACCAAAAGGAGAAGATCCACAGTTACAACACAAAAACCAGTACAACCACCAAACCTCCGCTAAACATTCGAAGAATGAAGAAACTGAGTGATGTTGAAGTTGTAGCGGAACGAGAGAAGAAGCAGGGAGACTAACGCCTGAGACGATCCGTAAAGATGGAGGGATCAAGATCCCAGCTTCTTTGGAGACGCCTATTTCTCGGAGTATCCGGAACACTTGTGAATGTAGTCGCTTTATCTTTGACTATCTTCATAAGGTGGTTCTTCAAAGCAGGGACAACCAGTGCTTCCCCTCGGAAAATAATATCATTCATTTTCTTCCAAATCAAATAACAAAGGCCACCGAAAGAGAATCGCGCAATCCGATGGTAGAAATCCTTACCGGAGAGCAACCCGATTGCCCAAGCAAGGTTGTCCATCCATGGCCTCGATTTCCAAGGTAAATTGCATCTCGTCGCCCAAAAATAAGCAAGCGTGGCCGAGATACGACAGTTGAAGAACAAGTGATCAATAGAGTCCGGAGTAGCATTACAGTATGCACAAGTACCCGAGACGATTCTACCAGAATGGATTAGGAATTCTTGGGTGGGTAATCTGTTCTTGGTAATCAACCACAAGTTAAATTGATTTCTAGGGACAATATCAGAGTTCCAAATAAAGGAGTCCCAAGAAACTCTTTCCTTCTTTGTTCTAATGAAATCCCATGCAAAGGCAACAGAAAAGGATCCGGATGAGTGCTGATTCCAAGTGAAACAATCCGGTGCATTAGTCTGATCCGGGACAGAGAAACCACAGCTTTGAAGTGAACTCTTAAATGCATGACCGAGGGGGGAGAATAAATCTGCAACAACAGCATGCTTAAGGAGACCCGACAATTCAATGATGGATGTCGGAAATAAAAGATCAAGGGGGCCATCAGCGAGCCATTGATTATGCCATAGAGAAACCAAAAATCCATTACCAATCTTCCAAGCGAAGCAAGACCTAAACTCTGTTCTTAATTGCAATATTTTTTTCCAGGCCCAAGAACACGTAGAAGGTGTTGAGGCGATCCAGAAATTGTCCTTTTTAAAGAAATTAGAATGGATCCATCGACACCACAACGATTCTTTGTCGGTGAAAAGGATCCATATGTACTTAAGCATGGCCGCTCTATTGCGCTTTCAAATTCCTTATGCCGAGCCCACCTTCATTTTTTGGGAGACATATGTCATCCCACGCAACCTTAGCCCCACCTTTACCAAGTGCGGATCCTTTCCATAAGAATTGTCTCAAAATTGTTTCAATACTAACCAGACCCGACGCCGGTAAGGTAAACACACTCGACCAATATGATTGAATAGAATGGAGGATCGACTCGATGAGCTGCGGTCTTCCGATATGATAGAAATCTTTGAGTTCAAGATTGAGCCCTAGCAGTGATCCGATCAATTAGAGCAATACAGTGAACTTTTCGAAGTCTAGAAGAGATTATGGGAACCCCGAGGTATCGCACAGGCAAGGTACCTTCTTGGAATCCAAAGGCCATTTGAATATAATTGCGAAGAGACGGAGGTCCTCCGACATAAAGATTTCGCTCTTGTTTCTATTCGGGATCAAGCCACTCCATGAAGAGAATATATCAAGGCCCTTTTTCATTAAGGTGATAGACGCCCAGTCAGCCCGGCAGAAAAGGAAAACGTCATCTGTGAAAAAAAGATGAGTCAGCCGAGTTGCCTTGCACCTCCAATAGGAATTGAATTCCTTAAGAGAAGTCTGGGAGACTAGAATTCCAGAGAATACCTCCATCACAAGTGTGAACAGATAAGGGGACATAGGATCTCCTTGTCGTAGTCCTCTCCCTCCGGCAAAGAATCCATGAAGCTCTCCATTGATTGAAATTGAATATTTGGGAGTCCGAACACAAGCCATAATCAATCAAACAAAAACATCAGGGAAGCCAAATGCCGTGAGTGTCGATTGAAGAAAATCCCAGTCGATAGTATTATAAGCCTTCTGGAAATCCACTTTTATCGCACATTTGGGGAGGTAAAGTTCCAAATGAAACCCAACAAATAATTCTTGAGCCAAAAGAATGTTATCTCTAATCCTCCTCCCTTTGACAAAGGCGTTTTGAGAGTAGTCAACTAAGTTCCCAAGGACAACAGCTAGACGATTGGCTAATATCTTTGTAATGATTTTATAAATGGTGTTGCAACATGCAATAGGGCGAAAATCCGAGACATCGCAAGCATTAGGGACCTTTGGAACTAAAGTAAGGATGGTATTATTCACCTCTCGAGCGACGGCGATGTAAAGAATTCCTGCACTGCCTCTGTTATGAGCGGGCCAACAGTATCCCAGCATCTCTTGAAGAATTCGGCAGTGAATCCATCAGGACCTAGAGCTTTCCCCTTCGCTAGGAGAAGACTGTTTCTCGAACTTCAGGGACTAGCACTGGTCTGGTTAGGTCACCGGCTTGGTCCACCGACAGGGGATTGCGAATGAACTTTCTTAACTCCTGCAAGGAAGGCTTGGATAATCCAGGGTGAGAAGAAAGCAGATCAGCAAAAAACGTTACAAATACTTGGGGAACCACCTTAGGGTCATCGATAAAAGCACCCGAGGAGTCCTTCACCGTAAGGATTCTATTTGTAAGTTGTCTTTTCTTGACAGAATGATGAAAAAACTTTGTATTTTGGTCCACTTCCTTGAACCATCGGATTCTCGATTTTTGCCTATAGAAGGATTCTTCATCTCTTCTCAAGTTAACAAAGAGCTTACGGCAAATTTGCTCTGTATTGGCGAGGTCAGAATCATTAGGGTTGAGATGAAGATCAAGCTGAGCAGAGCGAAGAGCTTCCCTTGCTTCCTCCGTTCTTGCTGAAATGTTTAAATATGTATCTCTATTTAAAAGTTTAAGCCGGCTCTTCAGAGTTTTGAGTTTAGAAACAAGCCTAAACATAGCAAATCCTTGAATTGGAATATCCCATACCTGCTGCACAATAAGGAAGAAGTTAGGGTGTTGTGCCCAGAAATCAAAATACTTGAAAGGCCTCCTCCTACGAATCGGGTCAATGACTCTAACTACCATTGGGAAGTGGTCGGAGATACCCGGGTTTAGGAAAGAGGCCTCGGAAAAAGAGAATTCCATATTCCAAGTGGTATTAACCAAAACACAATCTATTTTCCGCATTTTCCTACTTGCACTCGCAAAGGTGGACCAGGTAAACCTAAGGCCAATGTACCTGAGGTCGTCCAACTCAGTTTGAGCTAGGCAGTTTGCAAACTCATCAAAGTATGGAATCCAAGTATCAGAACTACCAAAACGGTCAGATGGATCCTTGATAGCGTTGAAATCTCCTGCAACCAACCAGGGCGTGTCTTGCATGAGGGCATTTATCCGAATAAGATCTTCCCAGAGTGAGCGACGGCGAATAAACGAGTGTTCACCATATATAATAGAAACACAGCACGTCTTTGTAGACGAGATAATCCTCACACGGCAATGCACAGCTTGAGCACTAACCGAGATGGGATCATAATTTATATAGTGTGGGTTCCAACCAACCCATATTCTTCCGAGGGGAGTGTTCATAATTCGTGATCCATTTCCAGCCATTTAGCAAAAAGGAGGATAGGGAATCAGAAGTATCCTTAGGGACTTTGGTCTCAATGAGCCCAATCAAGCACAGATTATGAGAAGTGATAAGCTTCTGCACTTCAGCCCGAATAACGGAATTCATAAAGCTTCTAACGTTCCAAGCAGCTATATACATAATTACAAAAGAAACGCTTTTTTATTTATTTATATTCCTAGAACAAAAAAGAAACAGAAACGTTTAAATTCCCATCCTTATATTCCCCTCTCTTTTAAACCATCACGCGCAGGGCTAAAATGGAGAGCCTTGCAACGTTGGCAGCTCAACGACCGAATTGCCCGGTTTGCCCCATCCCGCCATGGCCATGCTCTCAAGTCCTCATCGTTCTTCCCTGAGAAGAGACCCCTCCCTCCAAAATCTCTCAGGGTCAGTTCTGCTTGCAGCTGCAGAAGCAATGCCCCCCTCAACAACCGGCTTCTCTATTAACATGCAACGCTACATTATGCGATACTTACAGGTACCTTCCTCACACCTGTTTGTTGCGGTTGATGTTGGGTTTCTTTCTCTCTCTTGTAAGGGCCCTTGGAGATTGACATTGAGAAGCTCGGAGGGTTATTGGTTTCGCACCAGCTGATGAAAGTTCCATTCGTCTGTGCAAATACAGTAGAAAGCACAGCCAAACAACTTTATAGGCTCAACACTTCGCTCGCGAAGCTAACTCGCTCCAACCTCTACACAGAATGTCTCCAACTGTTTGTCCAAATCCGTGAGAGTTGTCACTTGAAGCCGGACCACTACACTCTCTCCAGTGCCATCACTGCTTGTGCCAATGCTCGCAACGCCGTGTTTGGCGAGCAGCTTCACGCCCACGCTATTCGGGCCGGCTTCAAAGCTTACCCACACGTCGCCAACACCCTTCTTTTGCTCTATGCAAAAGTGGAAGATGTGGGTTCGGTGAAAAAGGTGTTTGGGGAAATTGAGAACCCAGATGTGTACTCACGGACGACAGTGATGTCGGCCTGTATGAAGTTAGGGGAAGTTGACTATGCCTGTGAGGCGTTTGATGAAATGCCTGACAGGAATGTGGCAGTTTGGAATGCCGTTATTACTGGGTGTGCAGATAGTGGGCATGAAGAGATTGCCTTTGCCAAGTTCAGGGAAATGCATGAGCTGGGTGTCAAGCATGATAATTATAGTTTCGCTTGTGTGCTGAGTTTGTGTTCTTTGGAGCTGCTTGAGTTCGGGAGGCAGGTGCATTGTTTAGTTACTAAGACGGGATTTCTGATCAAGCCCTCAGTTGTAAATTCCCTGCTTACAATTTACTTCAACAGTGAATGTGTTGGTGATGCTTACAAAGTCTTTGATGATGCTGAAGTGCGTGATGAAATCACCATTAATGCAATGATAGATGGTCTTGTGGGAATAAGTAGAGATGAGGAGGCTCTTTTGATGTTCAGGGAAATGCAAAGGTCTGGGCTTAGTCCTACTGACCTCACCTATGTAAGTCTCATGAGTTCATGTTCATTCGAGAGAGGTGCTGCTCAACTACATGTTCAAGCTATCAAAAGAGGTCTTGAATCTTGTACTGCAGTTATTAATGCTGCAATTACCATGTATTCTCGCTGTGGCATATTGGAGGCAGCGAAGATGGTTTTTAATAGATTTGATAAGAAGGATCTTGTGTCTTGGAATGCCATGATCTCCAGCTATGCTCAATTAAATTTGGGTACATCAGTGATTTTGACCTTCCTACAAATGCAAAGGCTTGGTTTCGAACCTGATGAATTTACCTTTGGAAGTTTGTTAACTAGCTCCGAGTCAACAAAAATAGTGGAGATGATTCATGCCCTTTTATACCAAAAGGGGTTCCTCTTGAATATTCAGGCTTCCAATGCATTAACATTGGCATATTCTAAACATGGAAAGATGATGCATGCCTACCAAGTGTTTTGAGACATATCTTTAAAAAATCTGATCTCATGGAATACCCTATTTTCTGGTTTGCTGTCAAATGGTTTTCCAGTACAAGGCTTACAATGCTTATATGAGATGTTTATTTATGATCTTAAGCCAAATGCATATACTCTCAGTATTGCTCTGGCCATGTGCGCTACCCTCTGTTCCTTGGGACATGCAAAACAGATTCATTGCTACATCATCAGAAATGCATTTCTCTCAGAGGCTTCTTTGAGTAATGGACTGATTACAGTGTATTCAAAATGCGGAGTTCTGGACTCTTGCTTGAAAGTGTTTAATAAGATGCCTGAGAGAGACATGATATCATGGAATGCCCTTATCTCTGCTTTTGCTCAACATGGGAAAGGGAAGGAAGCAGTGAATTGTTTTGAGGCAATGCGAAATGAGTCCAAGTGTAAACCAGATCTAGCCACTTTTACAGCATTATTATCTGCTTGCAGTCATTCTGGTCTGGTTAATGATGGTGCTTGCATATTTGACTTAATGTTAAATACGTTTAGCCTTAAACCTCAAGAGGACCAGTTCTCATGTATGCTTGACCTTCTTGGTCGAGCTGGATATCTCAATGAGGCTGAAACAGTAATAAATAGTCCGCACTTTCAAGCAAATTCTGGCTCATTATGGACATTGTTCAGTGCTTGTGCATCTCATAACAATTTAAGGCTTGGAAGAGTTGTTGCTGAGTTGATTCTAAAAAACGAGCCAGACAATCCGTCGGTTTATGTGCTTTTATCAAATATATATGCAACTGCAGGTCAATGGGATGAGGCAGCAAATGTGAGGAAGATGTTGAAGAGCTATGGGGTTACAAAGCAACGTGGTTGCAGCTGGATCAGATGTTAATCCCTTTGAACAGTAGATATACATTATTCTGATATTGGAAACATTAAAGACTTGAGAAACGGGACGTTAAGTGAGAGGTGAGCCGTGATAAAGTTTGGTAGGAATTTTCTGCAATTATATGGTCAAGGCTTTCTGGAACTTCCTGTACTTAGAGTAGGTTCTCCTCTGTCAAGTGAAGTAAAAGTTATACATACTAGCCCATGAGTGTGTACTTTTGAATTTACATGGATACTGTTGAGAGCTTGCTAATATGCATGGTTTTACCCCAAAATTATCTTATAAGGTTCCTCTTTTATCACAAGTGTTCTCCAAATTTTTAATCCGATGTTACTTATAGTAGGTTCCAGATAATATGATCTTTGCTATGACTTGGTCCATGTCCTGTACGTTCTTTGATTTAGCCAAATTGGAGGATGGATTATGTCTGAATTTGTTTTCACATCGTGGGCTAAGACCTCATGAGATATTTTACTATGTGAAAGATCATGAGGACTTATGAGAGTGATTTTACATAAATAAATGCTCCTAAATCTCCACAATTTCCCTGTGTGCTGTACTTACTGTCTGAATTTGTTTGGCATTTGATGTACCTTTTCATGTCCAGTATCTGAAGCCATCTTTCTCATATGTATGTGTCTGATGCATTCCAATGGTGAGTTTGGTTGATGGAGTTTATTTTCAATGACAATTTATATTTTTCTTATCTTGGCTCCTTCAAGCAGTCCAAGTTGAAGCTTGTTTCTTCTCCAGTGAGCTTTTGAATCCCAATTGTTTGAGTGGTTGTGTCATCACGAATGATTCACACGCTTGCACATTTGTAATATATTCTCTGAGCAGATACTCCATCTTCTTCTACCATTTATTGTTTATTTTATAAAGATATACTGTGCTGCTAAGTTGCTTACTGACTTCCTCTGAACTGAAGTAGTCTCACTATTATATCCTGGAAGACAGATGATCTGTTGCTAGAGCTGCAGCCTTTCAGATACATATCATCTGGTTGTTACACTATTGACTGAAGATCAGTTCTTTTCCACTACAGAAGATATTTCCGGTTATTAGACAACAACATTTGCTGCTGTGCACCCTACTAATTTGCAACGCTGCTATGGAGGTAAATGAGCTGAATTGTCTCCTTCGCATTTTGATGAGCAAGTGATTCATGTCTCTGTTTTGTTTGTTGCACTTGCAGTTGCCAGCACTGCCTGTCTTTCTTGATAGTTCGGTA
Source organism: Eucalyptus cladocalyx (assembly GCA_017140615.1). Lineage (NCBI taxonomy): Eukaryota > Viridiplantae > Streptophyta > Magnoliopsida > Myrtales > Myrtaceae > Eucalyptus > Eucalyptus cladocalyx. Next base: position 12,214,662 of record CM029524.1, on the reverse strand, counting down.
ACAGCTTGGGGAGCTATTCTTATTTCAATGACCTTGATACTTTTGTTTGGCAAGGTATGTTCTCATTCTCGGTAGCTTATTTTATGTTGCATTAATGAGCATGGGCCTCATCTAGGAATGTGATCTTTACTGCTCATTGCAGTGAAACTTTGGTACGGTGCACCTTGATAGGGAATTACTAGAGTTTATTCCTCAAAAGTATGTATCACTTACTTGTCACTTGTCACACTTGGAAAATTCCTATTATGTTACTGATCATGGTGGGTTTTCTTTAGTTATAGATTCCAGTATAGTAAATAAAGTGATTAAAATTATTAGGCTTTAATAGAGAAGGTAGTGAAGGATAGTGGACCAGAAATCCTCGGTTCAACTTAATATACTCTGTGTTGTTAGTACTGTTGCATTGGGCAGCTGGGATTGGGCTTCCTTTAATCTTACTGGGTGTATGTTCAAATTTGAATGTACCTGTCACTCCGTCACAGATTTTACCCAAGCACTGTATTCTAGGTATGGTCTGGCAATTGGTGCAGCAGTGGCATTAGTACTCCATGTTCTTGTCTTCATCTGTTTTCATGTTGCATATCCCATAAGCAAGGTGAGATTTTGTATCACAAGAATTAGCTAAATCCACTAATGCAGTTTTTAGGCTAATATGGTCATAAGATTCTAACAATAGTGTGCAAATTGCATATTGGCAGCTTTTGGATTTCCTTCTAGGATAAGGATACAAGTCTTTGTTTTTCCATGCTGAGTTGAAAAAAATAGTTGATTTACACAGTAATGAGGTAAGAACATGCATGCAAATCCATACCTTGGACTTTGATGAATTATCAAATTTTATCCTGCTTGATGCTCATTTTGTTGATCTAATAACAGCTAGTTATTATTCTGTGATATGCAACTCTTTACTTCAAATTTGTGTTTACAACTGAGTGGGCTTTGATGCATCAGGCAGGAAAAAGTGGCGAAGATACACGCAATGAGAGAAATATAATCGCAGGAGCGCTTGACCTCACTGAGGAGACTGCAAGAGTTGCGATTATTCCTATATCTGAATTTTTTGCCATAGATATTAGTGCCAAACTTCACAGGTAGCATGAACTTTTTTCAATTATACAATAATATAACATGGCATTTGTCTCACCTATTTAGGGGAGGCATTACTTGGTGTTAGTTGCAATGGTCAGGGATTTACTCGAGTTGATTTCAGAAAAACGGTCACAGAAGAAATCCATTAAAATATGAGTAACCAAGAAATAAACTGGTTTTATATTGGTAATTTCCCGTTAATCTTGTGATAAATATGATGTGTACAGCACCACTTAGACATGTCCTTTTAAAACTGAACCCTGGATTTCTCTTGTGTCACATTAAACTAATCAATTCACAGTCACTTGGTCGGCTACTCATCCAAGCCACTGCTTCAACCGCACAGCTGATGAACTTGCCCATTGGACTCCCAGAGAGCCTTTTTTGTTCTTGATGATTTACTTCCTCCAATTGCATTGTTTATTTCAAAAGGATAGCCTTGCAGCTAGCATCATTGTATGAGTTCTGCTTCAGTTTACCTGCACTATTAAAAGGAGGGGGGAAATCAATAGTCAGATCAGTTAAACTATTCCTGACCTATCTGCAAACTATTCCCTAATTGGCTCCATATTCAACTTGCAGGTGAAGAACTTACTAGCTATTCACTCGGGAGATGATGTGTTAGTGAAGAATGTCACCATCTGAGTTATCCCAAGGCAAGGTCTGGTTCTGTGGCTTTAGATCGTAATTCTCTTCTTCATGGATAGGTATTTGCATGATTCAGTGAGGGTAGCACGAACAGATAGCATACTTTGTAACTAAGATTGCCAGTGGATTCATCGAATGAGTGTTCTAGATTTTGGTGCACTATAAGAAGCTTTTTATAATGGATTATTTTCTCTGGCAAATACTGCCATATACATGTTCATTTACCTGGATAACTTGTTAATTGTTATGACAATGAATTGTAGAATAAGTTAAGGGTTAAGAAACACAAACTCTGATGGGTTAAAGAAAATATTTTCTTTGATCGCAAGCAGTCAGTGCATATTTTTAGGTATCAATGCTTCTGTTGTTGCATGAATACTATGCTCAGGCACATGTAGGTACGACCAACAAGTGCTAGTTTTTCCCCATTTGTTATCCACCTAATATGTCTTTTCATATTTGATGGAATTATTGTGAATAGAAAGGAAGGGCGCATGCTATAGATTGATGGAGTATGGAAACCAAGGGGCTAGTCATGCTAGAAGAATGTAGATGGAATGAGGGGAAAAATTAAAGCTCTTAGGAAGTACGGTGAAGTTCACACACTAGGGGAGTGTGGATGCATTTTTTCCCTCCCTAAGAGAGGTCCTTTGTCATTTATTTATGGTGTAAACTCATACTGCAAGTGTTAATTTAGCTCATGATTTTTAATGCATTTCAAGGATATGCATGCTGAGAAATTTATGCTTATTTCCATGATCAAAAGGCCTTGCATCAAATGCACTGGATTTTGCATTGGGTTTTCCTACATTTCCTGCATAGTTCTGTTAAGCTTGTGCACAAATGAAAAATTTTCTATAAGACTGCCCATCATAGGCTTCCTGCTCTTCAGAATAAATGCACTTATAGTCAAGCTTACAACTTAAGAAGTCCTCCCGTTCCATGTGCTAAAATCTGGACACTTATTTTTCTTTTGATGGTTATATACAGCTGTTGGTTGGTCTAAAGTAACCACTCTTGAACTCTCTCTACTGTCAGTAACTGTGTGATGCATCCTTATTTCTCAAGAATTGCAATGTGCTACTTTTTCCTTGTCCTAATGCTTGTTTGTTCATATGGTGTCGATTAGAAAACTTTTTGTTTCTTCTGGTGACCTAAATAATATGGTAGGCGTTTTTGCATACAATGTGGCTGCACCACCTTAGTTTAGCCACTGTCATGAGGGTGTTAACAGGTGGATGTACTGTTGCTGCATTCTGCAGTTAGAGCATTTTGCAGAGATGTATATTGGGTCACTTGTTTCTGATGCTTGCCTTATAAAATGCAGGTTGAGGGCTCGGCTTGCAGTTGTAGTGGTGGATGTGTTGCTAGATGCTGATGAAGTTTCTGTCCTGGGATAGCTGTGGTTGGATCACCAGTAGGAAGCATCACTTACTGCAGTAGAAGGTAAAGCCACTATTAGTTGGGACTCATATTTGATTGGCTATGATTGCTTCTAATGACTTGTGACTGTGTCAACGATCATCATTAGAAAGCTGGTTTCAAAGTTCAAAGAGTGTCAAAGTATATCATATGAGCAACTGCCACCATTAATCCTTAACGAGGCATAGACTTGGTCTCGCTCGAGCCTTCTTACTGTACAGTGCAATAGTAGCATTGAAATGATTGTGCCTTGATTACATAGAAAAGAACAGCCATTCATCCCTCTAAGCTGTTGAGTTTGGAACTCTGAAAAGCACTTGTTTTGAAACAAACTGACACTAACTTTTGTGCTAAACAAGAGATTCCTTGTTTTGTGAAAATTCAACTTGTTTATATGTGTGTCCATAAGAAAAAATGCGAGAGCATTAAGTCTGCTGTGTAATTTTTCGGCAGGGTGACTTCAACAGGTATGTTCTGTACTCACCAAACTGCAGATGGGTCTCATTGATAACAAGATGAATTGGACTGTTGAGCTGCGATAGGCTAGGCGAAGCAATCGATAGGCTAGGCGAAGCAATTATATCACTAATTTGATTTATTTCAAGTCTTTTGATCAGTGACTTTCAGTCCTTTTCCAGTAAAGCTATGCAGCTCCTTCTCTCTGGCTGGTGATTGATGTAGATAGGTTTTGACTGATTGTGAAAAAATGCTCTAGGACCGTTGTGGTGTGAAAGACCATGTTTAGTCTTGAAACTGTTGGTCTTCTCTTTGTATATTTCCCTCAAGTGTAACTTTCCCTCAGATGAAAGAGAAACATTGGACTTTTTCGTGCTTTAGCTTAGGTATAGCATCAATGTTTAAGGTTGCTTGTTCTTTTCACCAAATTTAACTGCTTTTGAGTAGTAGTGACAATTCATGTCTAACTAAATTTTTCTTGCTTGATCAAAAAGTGATCTAGTATATACTTGTAAAATTACTCTCCGGAACTATTTCATGGGAATGGTGCTTGTTACAGGTCACTAATCACAATATGGAGAGCCTGGCTATGCTGCCCTTCATTTCGAGGCAAGTTGTTCGAAGAGTGAATGCTGTTTATTACTCGGCCGTGTTGAGTGCAATGGCCATGAGAGACACTGAAGAGCCAGTCGCAGTCTGTATGGGCTGTGTCTTATATTATCCAAAACATCAGTTAATCCATGTCGAATGGTTAACACTCGATAGACGTATGTAGATGTCTATGGTGAGAGATTGCTTCAAGTGGCTTGTAAGGTTGGGCTGGTTTGCTATTCGCGTTGACTGTGTCCTTGTACTTCAGGTCAATTTGAGTTAGCAATAGCATTGACATAATTACTTTGACTAAACACTCGAATGATCGATGTAACTATGACAAGTGTGCTACATGGTGCCATTTAAGTTTCGTGTTCTTTTCTGTGTTTTCCTAGTGTTCCAATCTCCGTAACAGGTTATGTCTAACATTTCCGACATAACCGAAGGTAGGAATCACGCCACGTCTCATATATAGTAGTAGCTATTGAGTTGTAGGTTTTCGAAACTAATGGCACGTTTAGTGGCAATGATGCCATGTAAGTTATGATGTATTTGTGGTGAAGGCTCTAGTAGAACTACAACATATGAGAATAGGTACTTATTATGTGATTTAGTGAACAGAGTAGTTACTATTTAATTCGCTTTGACACTAAAATTAGAGGTAAAGTATTCAAAATATCTTGTCATTTTTTTCTGAATCGGGAAGTTTATTGTATGTTATAATGTAATAAAACTATTGTACTGTCACGATAGAGTCAAATTAATTGACAAATGAGATAGTATTAATGGTGTCATAGTTTGGGAATCCAAATGCCATACATATATAAATGAGTTATTTGACACGAGAAAATACGTTTGAGAGTGTACTCTTATGCGTATAATGTGTTTGACATTAATGTTTGAATTAATTTAAACATGCTAGGTCGACTTAAAATGGGTGATATAACTATATGTTTTTCTTTTTTGATGTGCTCCTAGCGTGATAAAGAAGAACTTATTTGTCTCTCCTTGACATTTTAATGGAAATGTTATAACCTTGAGCAAGAAGATAACTTTGGACACTACTTAAAAGATGGCGAGTTAAAAAATTACTGGATAAAGTTTCAAATGAACTTGTTAGCCTGATGGATTGCCCCATCTATTTGCATTTTCATTCTCAATAAATACATTTTAGCAATATGAGTCCTCTTGAATATTACCCATTGAGAATCCAGCGGATGCCCAAGTGAAATAAGTACTCTTTGATTAGTACTATAAGAGCAAACTCTCCACGCCTACTCAGAATAACATAATATATGTGATTGCGAGATGATTGTTAAAAAACTAACATTAAGTTCAACTCTACACACAACTACAGTTTATGGCCAAAAGGTACAACCCATATGAAAGAACAAACGCAGCATTATAGCAGCGGTGTTCCGAGAAATTAATTATTACAGGCCAAATTCTCATTCCAACACTGGGACACCGCATTGAAAGCCATAATCAAACTAATTCACTAATTCAAATTCCTCTTCGTATTATCTAAAAGCACACAAGCCGTCATGTTCTAGAAATGTTCTATTACTTGACTTTTATGCCTACGCTACACCTGGCGGAGACACCTTTTATTTCTCTACACTCACATATGGATCACTTGCTCCTATATGTAGGGAGATAATGTCAATGCTCCAGTTGACATTGAAGCACTCCACATTAATCGCTACATTGCAACTTGCTATTAAAAATCCGAAGAAAGAAAGGATTAAAATAAACTGGCAAAAGGCTAAATCCGGAAAGATCAGAGAAAAATCAGTTAAGAAGTTTAAACTTATTGTGTCAGTTTCAATTATATCAATTTAGTCCTAAATCTTTTATTGATTTACTAATTTAGCAATTTTTGTGAATTTTGATTAGGGACATTTACATGGATGCCAGCTAGCCATCGGCTATCTTAGTATGGTATGGTCACTAATACGAATAATTCTTACATTTTTTATAAAAATTTTTCTAATTTTTTTCCTATTTTCATTGTTTTTTTGCCGGCCTTCACGTGTGGCCGGTAAATATAAAAAAAATTCATAAAAAAGTATAAAAATATGTAAAAAATTATTCACATCAGTATTTGTCATATAACATAAAACACTCGATAGCCAATTAGAGTCAACGTCAACTTTTTTTGGCCAAAATTGGCAAACAAATTAAATTGAGAAGTTTTAAAAAAATTAAAATTAAATTGATATTAATAAAAAAATTATGATTAAATTGATTAACGTCAGAATAGTTACCCGGAGAAAAATCTAGAAATGAGAAGAGAAAGAGACGGTGCTTTTCGATTTACCTTTCATAGTACAAGAAGGTCAGTAGGACGGCCTCATAAATATCGTGGGTCGTGAAAATTGCCGTACGACTATGAGTGGAAAGAAGAGAATCCTTGCAAGAAAGTAATTAAAGAGATGACAATGACAATGCAAGTGACGAGACAGACACCTCATAGGTAAGGAAAAAAGAGACTTGCCTGCAAGAAAGACTTGGGAAGCAATATAACATCGTGGGTCGTGAAAATTGCTTGAATTGCGAAAGAATTATGTTGAATGTGGATTTTGCAAGAGAAGAGAGAATAGAAAGAAGGGGACCGCAAGGAAAGAAGAAAGAAGAAATAAAATAAAGAGAGTTTCATCACATTTGACGAAACAAAAATGGGGACCACTTCTATAGAATTATAATTGAAGTGGTGGGTGACAAAAGGAATTGTATGGTCAATGTCTAAGGCCATTTGGTTCAACTTTGAGAAAATACCCTTAAAAAATGTAAATACTTTTGAGATAAAAGATTTCCCGAAATATTATACCGTTTGATAAATTACAATCTCAAGTAGCATTGAAAAATAACTTACACTATTTGGCAAAATTTACATTTGTAATTAGCTTTTTCTAGTTTTATTTTTTTTAAAGTCCGAAAATAAAATACAGCGGCTAGTGAACCGCCGGCCAACTGCCAGACAACAAATCTAGCCGCCGGACGGCCAGATCTGGCCATCGGACCGCTAGATCTGGCCGCCGGACCGCCAGATTTGGCCGCCGGACTACCAAATTTGGCCTCCCGACTGCCAGATCTGGCGGTTGAGGTTGCGACCTCAAGCGGCGTCGCCTAGTCACACGAGCCAGGCGACACCGCTCGAGGTCGAGCGGACCCAGCGGCGTCGCGCTCGCGTGACCCAAGCGACGCCACTTGAGGTCACACGGACCCAGGCAACATGGTCTGGCTCGCACGACCCAAGCGACGCCACCTAAGGTCACGCGGACCCAGGCGACATCGCCTGGCTCGTGCGCGCCAAGCGACGCTGCTTGGGTCGTGGGTCGCGCCACCTTGGGCGATGGTCACTGGGGATGCACATCCCCACACAATGGTGGCGGTTGCCAGAGAAGCCAAACTCTTAAGCAGCGAGGAAGATAAAGATGAACGGGGAAGAAGATGAACAATAACGGTGATGAACAGTAAACTTGCATCTCCGAAAATGTTTAATGCTCAAAGCTAGTCCTCCCCAGCATTTAGCTTTTGGCATTTAGAATGCCCGCATTTGGCAAATGAGCATTCAAAAACATTTGCCAAACACAAAAAAATTTCCCCAAGAGGCTTTGGGGCTCAAAGCCAATTGGGAAAGCCCAATCAAACGGGACCTTAAGTCAAAAAATGAGTGAAAAAAAAAACACATCTTATGATAAATCATATTCATCTTTATCTTATTTTAGGTAAGTATCAAATACATGATTTATCCTTACTACTAAATGTAGCCTAATATAATATATCTTCTTTCAAGTACTTGATTTGTTTTTCTATGTCTCTTATTAGGACATTGATTTCCTTTTCATAGATTAAATGGTCTTGTAACAAATCCAAACCTACTTTATAAATAGATTGAATGGTCTTGTAAGAGATTAAGTTATCTTTTATATGTTTTGTAACAAATCCAAACCCACTTTTATCTCGTTTTGTTTTTATTGCTTTGTATGTCACTTGAAATGGTTTAGTTAATTTTATAAATAGGTGTACCTGAAATTAGATTGTTGATAATATTTATTGTCAAAAGAAAAGATACTTGTTTGTATTTCTTTATTGGTAACTTTAGTACAATTGAAGTCTGCTTCAATAATTAGGGAGTTTTGTTGATAAGATTGGTCAATGTGCACAAACCAATCGAGAACTTATGCCTCTTATCTGATGATAATCATATTAGGCCAAAACTAGTTATTACGTTGGATTCAGACGCATAACCTACTTGGGATAATGAGATGTCCAATTTGTTCAAAGTTTTGGAATGATCAGTCACAATGAGGCACTTTACGATACAGGCCACATGAATGTCACTTTAATCTTCTCCTTATAATTTTGAATTCAAATTTTGTTCAAACACTTCGTGATCAAAAATTTGAAAGCACTAGATCGAAGTGGGAAAAGTACCTTACTAAGATTGCCTAGGGAGTTAGACTAATCAAGATGCGTGAATACCCATCCGAACACCTCTTAATAGCAAAACGAAAAGAGAAAATTAAATTTCTTTTTCAAATCCTCTAGGTTGATTTTGGTTGTTCCGATATGCGAATACTTTCTTAATTTCCCTTTTTCAAATAAAGAGGTTCTTTCTATTTGAAAAGAAAATAATGAGCAATCCACGTCTAATTTAAGTAAAGAGAGAATCTAGAGATACCCTTGGAAATGTCTTTGCGTTCGTCGTCAGTCCTCACAGCTTCTCTTACTTGATTTGCACGAGCAAATTGCATGTCTACTCCATTTTAGTTTTTTAAATATTATTTTGTTGGTTTCAAAAGCCACAAAAAGACAACCATCCACCTAGGTGGCGCTACTAGCGTCGAGCTTCTCTCCCTAATGCAAGGGGAGGAGTTCGATTCCCGAACGTTGCAAAGATAACTTACCCAGGGCACAAAAGGTGGTCGTGACTCACATGCCACCACAGGGTTAACTTCGCCGCGCTGTCAGCGTACGGAGTTTCCCTGGATCATTAAAAAAACAAAAAAAGACAAAAAGACAAAAAGCTCCACTTGGGATTTGTCTAGTGGGTCCGGCAAAGTGAGTCCGCCACGCAAGCATGAAAATTCTTGGTGGGTTTATCAAGTTAAATTTGTATAATGTGTTAAGTACAATATTAAGAAAAAAATGTTTTCTTTTCAACAATTAATTAGCCAGTAATTAACAAAAAATCCTTTTTTCTAATTTAATTTGGTGATTAAATCTCGTCAAACGCTTCTTAATAAAAAAATCGTATTTATTATATTAGGTGCTAGATTTTGACTTGGACTTTTCCGGCTAATCTTTTTTTTTTTTCATTAAATTAGGTAGGTCTAGAATTTATGTCAAGTCATACGCTGCCATCGTCTAGGTTAAATAGGACCCGGAAACAGAGTAGCCACAAAGACCTCAACTCTATATTCTCCCTTCTGCTCTCTGTCTCTCTGAACCAGAAGTCGCGCAGAAGCTCAAATGGAGAGTAGTCCAGCGCTGGCGGATCCCCAGCCGAATTACCTGATTGGCCCCTCTCGCCATGGCCATGCTTTCAAGCCCTCTTCGTTTTTCCCTGAGAAGAGACACCCCTCTGCCGCATCTCTCAGGGTCAGTTCTGTTTTCATTGTTACTGGTATGATAACTGGCAGCTCCCCAGCCGAAACTAATGACACGTTTAGTGGCAATGATGCCATGAAAGTTATGGTGTATTTGTCGTGAAGGCTCTAGTAGAACTACAACATATGAGAATAGGTATTTATTATGTGATTTAGTGAACAGAGTCGTTACTATTTAATTCGCTCTGACACTAAAATTAGAGGTAAAGTATCCAAAATATCTTGTCATTTTTTCTGAAACGGGAAGTTCATTGTATGTTATAATGTACTAAAACTATTATACTGTCACGATAGAGTCAAATTAATTGACAAATGAGATAATATTAATAGTGTCATAGTTTGGGAATCCGAATGCCATACATATATAAATGAGTTATTTGACACAAGAAAATACATTTGAGAGTGTACTCTTATGTGTATAATGTGTTTGACATTAAAGTCTGAATTAATTTAAACATGCTAGGTCAACTTAAATGGGATGATATAACTGTATGTTTTTCTTTTTTTGACGTGCTCCTAGCATGATAAAGAACTTATTTGTCTCTCCTTGACATTTTAATGGAAATGTTATAACCTTTAGCAAGAAGATGACTTTGGACACAACTTAAAAGATCACGAGTTAGAAAATTACTGGATAAAGTTTCGAATGAACTTGTTAGCCTGATGGATTGCCCCATCTATTTGCATTTCAATCCTCAATAAATATATTTTAGCAATTTGAGTCCTCTTGAATATTACCCATTGAGAATCAAGCGGATGCCCAAGTGAAATAAGTACTCTTTGATTAGTACTATAAGAGCAAACTCTCCACCACGCCTACTCAGAATAACATAATATATGTGATTGCGAGATGATTGTTCAAAAACTAACATTAAGTTCAACTCTACACACAACTGCAGTTTATGGCCTAAAGGTACAGCCCATATGAAAGAACAAATGCAGCATTATAGCAGCGGTGTGCCGAGAAATTAATTTGTTAAAGGCCAAATTCTCATTCCAACACTCGGACACCACATTGAAAACCATAATCAAACTAATCCACTAATTCAAATTCCTCTTCGTATTATCTAAAAGCACACGAGTCGTCTGATGTTCTAGAAATGTTTTATTACTTGACTTTTATGCCTACACTACACATGGAGGAGACACCTTTTATTTATCTACACTCACATATGGATCACTTGCTCCTATATGTAGGGAGATAATGTCAATGCTCCAGTTGACTTTGAAGCATTCCACATATTACCACTACAAATATCTCCTATTTTAATCACTACATTGCAACTTGCTATTAAAAATCTGAAGAAAGAAAGGATTAAAATAATCTGGCAAAAGGCCAAATCTGGAAAGATGAGAGAAAAATCAGCCAAGAAATTTAAACTTATTGTGTTAGTTTCAATTATATCAATTTAGTCATAAATTCTTTGACGATTTATCAATTTAGCAATTTTTGTGAATTTTAATTAGAGATCATTTACATAGATGCCAGATAGCCATCGGTTATCTTACATGGCATGATTGGTACTAAAATAATTCTTACATTTTTTTTATAATTATTTTCTAAATTTTTCCTTTTTTCTTTGTTTTTTGCCAGCCTTCGCGTGTGGCTGAAAAATCTGGAAATGAGAGGAGAAAGAGACGGTGCTATTCAATTTACCTTTCATAGTACAAGCAGCTGGGTAGGATGGGTTGGCCTCATAAATATTGACCCTTTTAATGCCGTACGACTATGGGTGGAAAGAAGAGAATCCTTGCAAGAAAGTAATTAAAGAGATGACAATGACAATGCAAGAGACGAGATAGACACCTCATAGGCAAGTAAAAAAGAGACTTGCCTGCAAGAAAGATTTTTTTTTTTTTTTTTGTCAGATGCAAAAAAGACTTAGGAAGCAATATAACATCGTGGGTCGTGAAAATTGCTTGAATTCCCACCTCCTTTGCCAGGAGGCAGGCCTCGTCATTTCCCTGTACCCAGCCTAGCACACTACGAAAAGGGCATCCCGGGGATCAGAGGGGGTACCCACTCGTAAAGAGTCGGCCAGGGTTTTCCTTGGGGACATTATCCCGTGTTTCTTCCCCTCACTTCCCTTTAAATGACTTGTGGGGAGAAGACACCCTGGAATAGGTGGAGCAGTTTAAAGACCTGCTCAGGTCTAATGCCGCATGACTATGAGTGGAAAGAAGAGAATCACTTGTAAGAAAGTGATTAAAGAGATGACAATGACATTGCAAGAGACGACACAGACACCTCATAGGTAAGGAAAAAAGAGACTTGCCTGCAAGAAAGACTTAGGAAGCAATATAACATCGTGGGTCGTGAAAATTGCTGGAATTGCGAAAGAATTATGTTGAATGTGGATTTTGCAAGAGAAGAGAGAATAGAAAGAAGGGGACCGCAAGGAAAGAAAAAAGAAGGAATAAAATAAAAAGAGTTTCATCACATTTGACGAAACAAAAATGGGGACCACTTCTATAGAATTATGATTGAAGTGGTGGGTGACAAAAGGAATCGTATGGTCAACGTCTAAGTCAAAAAATGAGTGAAAAAAACACATCTTATTATAAATCATATTCATCTTTATTTTATTTCAGGTAAGTATGAAATACATGATTTATCCTAACTACTAAACGTAGCCTAATATAATATATCTTCTTTCAAGTACCCGATTTGTTTTTCTATGTCTCTTATTGGACATTGATTTCCTTTTCATAGATTGAATGGTCTTGTAAGAGATTAATGGTGCGTTTAGTAACGATTCTATTCCTAAATAATTTTTGATGAGAAATGATTTTTTTTTATTCTCGAGAATAATTTAAAGCAAAAAACACGTTTGGTAACTTCCCAAAATTTCTATTCCTAGGATAAAAATATGTTTGGTAGGATTCTTAGTTTTTTTTTAATTTTTTATTTCTTTTATTATATTTTCTTTTTTATTTCTTTTTCTCTTTTGCCGGTCGCCAGCCACGAGGATGGCAGAAAAGAGATTAAAGAGAAGAAGAAAAGAGAAAAAGAGAGAACAGAAAAAAAATAGATTCTAGAAATTGTTCTCGAAAATAAGAAACTACTTTTTCTACTCTTTCTTTCTATTCCAAATCTATTCCCTAACAAAAAAAAAAAAAAACTTTTTATTCTTTTAACAAAAATTTTACCAAACAAGTTTATTCTTTTTTCGCTCCCCTAAACAAAAGAACCAAAATAGTTGTTCCGAGGAACATAAAAAACTTTGCCAAACATGCCCTAAGTTATCTTTGATATGTTCCGTAACAAATCCAAACCTACTTTTATCTCGTTTTATTTTTATTGCTTTGTATGTCACTTGAAATGGCTCAGTTAATTTTATAAATAGGTGTCCTTGAAATTAGATTGTTGATAATATTTATTGTCAAAAGAAAAGATGCTTGTTTGTATTTCTTTATTGGTAACTTTAGTACAATTGAAGTCTGCTTCAATATTTTGGGAGTTTTGCTGATAAGATTGGTTAGTGTGCACAAATTAGTCGAGAATTGATGCATCTTATCTTATGGTGGCCATATTAGGCCAAAATTAATTATTACGTTGGATTCGGACGCATATCCTACTTGGGATAATGAGATGTCCAATTTGTTTTTTATTACAGAAAAAACTTTTTTAAAAAAATAAAACAATTCTAAAAAAACAAAATTGGAATGATCAGTCATAATGAGGCATTTTACGATACACGCCACGTGAACGACTGTTGAAGAGGAAAGTTGGCTTGGTGAATTAGCTGGCCTAGCACCACATGGGCCCATGACTGAGGCCAATCAACTCAATTCGTGACATATGGGTAATCTCCAAACGTAGTAATAAGAAGTCTATTTTATTATATAGCTTATGGAAAGATCAATCTAGGTAATTATTTCTTCAAAAGGACCTATTTTAGATAATTGTCATTTACTCTTCTCCTTATAGTTTTGAATTCAAATTTTGTTCAAAACACTTGGTGATCAAAAATTCGAAAGCACTAGATTGATGTGGGAAGAGTACCCTACTAAGATTACCTAGGGAGTTAGACTAATCAAGATGTGTGAAAATGGATCTGAACACCTCTTAATAGAAAAACGGAAAGAGAAAAGTAAATTTCTTTTTCAAATCCTCTAGGTTGATTTTGGTTGTTCCGATATGTAAATACTTTCTTAATTTCCCTTTTTCAAATAAAAAGAACCTTTTTATTTGAAAAGGAAATAACGAGCAATCCACGTCTAATTTAAGTAAAGAGAGAATCTGAGATACCCTTGGAAATGTCTTTGCGTTCGTCGTCAGTCACAGCTTCTCTTACTTGATTTGCACGAGCAAATTGCATGTCTACTCCACTCTAATTTTTTTAACATTATTTTGTTGGTTTCAAAAGCCACAGAAAGACAAAAAACTTTACGTGGGATTTGTCTGGTGGGTCCGGCAAAGTGAGTGAAGCACGAAAATTCTTGGTGGGTTTATCAAGTTAAATTTGTGTAATGTGTTAAGTACAATATTAAGAAAGATTTTTTTTTTCTAATTTAATTTGGTAATTAAATCTCGTCAGACACTTCTTAAGAAAAATCGTATTTACTATATTAGGTTCTATATTTTGACTTGGACTTTTCTGGAGAATCCTTTTTTTTTTCCCATTAAATTAGGCAGGTCTAGAATTTATGTCAGGTCATACGCTGCCGTCGTCTAGGTTAAATAGGACCCGTAAACAGAGCAGCCACAAAGACCTCTTCAACTCTATATTCTCCCTTTCTGCTCTCTGTCTCTCTAAACCAGAAGTCGCGCAGAAGCTCAAATGGAGAGTACTCCAGCGCTGGCAGCTCCCCAGCCGAATTACCTGATTGGCCCCTCCCGCCATGGCCATGCTCTCAAGCCCTCTTCGTTTTTCCCTGAGAAGAGACACCCCTCTGCCGCATCTCTCAGGGTCAGTTCTGTTTTCATTGTTACTGGTATAATAGCTGAGGGGAAAAGGAATGTCTTGATCCCTCTCATTATGTGTCCGAATTGGAATGATGGTCTTTTAATGGGTTTCTTTCTACAGCTGCAGAAGCAATACCCACTCACCTTTCGCGGTGTTCTGCAACAACCGGCCTCTCCATTGACGTGCAATGCCACATTATCTGACACTTACAGGTGGCTCTCTCTCGCCTGTTTGTCGCAGTTGATGTTTGGGTTTCTTTCTCTCTCCTTGTGAGAGTCTTTAGAAAATGGCTTTGAATGCATTTCATCATTGTGGTGTTCTGAGCGTGAAATTCTGGGAGAATCTGCTTTGCTGTTTATAAGGTTTTCAGGGCAAGGGTAGTGAAGTCATGGAATTTCGGGAAGGCTAATAGATAGGTGGCAATGATAATGGCACCAAAGGGCTTGCTCATTGTTTCATTAAAGCGTGATTTGTCGCCTGTGGTTGGCCCCAGTGCTCTATGTTGGTTGCAAAATATGCTTCCAATGTTTATTACAGGATCAGTAAACCGATTTTGGACTTGTAAAAGTGGTGGAAATCTTGAGGCAGTGGTTAGATACCTAAGGAACAGCTTGATTGAGTTGCCCAATTAAAGGGGAAACCTGCATATGTTGCTGACATGTTTCTTTGAACATTGCAGTGAGGTAAACGAATTAGCAGACATAGACTGGGAGAACCTTGGATTTGGATTGCTCTCCACTGATTACATGTACACCATGAAATGTGGTCGAGATGGAAACTTCTCTAAAGGTGAATTACGGCGTTTCGGGAACATTGAATTGAGCCCTTCCGCAGGAGTTTTAAATTATGGCCAGGTCAGATATTAAGTTTGGTCCAGACTCCGCCAAAATTTAATTTTCTTTTATCCATAAATGCATTGCGCTTACTGCCTAGATTTTGCTTGGTGACATAATAAGTTAAAATTTCAGGATTTATGTATGGTTTGCTACCCTTTTCTTTTTCGATTGTAAGAATGAAGAAGATGTCATATTCATGCTCTTAAGGCCGTTTTATTCTTTAGTGTCTATTATATCTGTGTTTGTACCTTTAATTTGGCGGGCCTATGTGTTTTCTTCCAACACAGGGTTTATTCGAAGGTCTGAAAGCTTACCGGAAACATGATGGTAATATCCTTTTGTTTCGCCCAGAAGAAAATGCACTGCGTATGAGAATGGGAGCAGAGCGTATGTGCATGCCGGCACCCACTGTTGAACAATTTGTTGAGGCTGTAGAGGCCACTGTATTAGCAAATAAACGTTGGGTAAGAAATCCACTTTGCATATGCATCTCTCTCTCTCTCTCTCTCTCTCTTCTATTTGCTTTAAGCCCGTAAATTTTTTTCTTTCAGATACCGCCAAATGGTAAAGGTTCCTTATACATAAGGCCATTGCTCATGGGGAGTGGAGCTGTTCTTGGTCTTGCCCCTTCTCCTGAATACACCTTTCTAATCTATGTTTCACCTGTGGGAAACTACTTCAAGGTCTGTCATATTCTTTTGTCTAAAATCAAGTTTATTAGCTTTCACTTCAGTCGTATGCTTTAGTAACAAGTCAATCGTTATGTTTTGTCTCTTTCTTGTACTATTGTAAACTGTCTCTATATTTGGAACAAGTTGCTTGTACTGTACTTGTTGTCATGATGAACTTGAACATAACTAGGAGATCAATCATGGTAGACTTGAATCTCTGACATGAAGAGGTCTCAAAGGGCTTCTATTTTTCTCATCATTTGGTAGTATTATAATTGAATCTATTAGGAGTTTCTTTTGCCAGATAGTATTTTATCTTTTGATTTGGCAGCTTTTTCTATCTTTCCCTTATGTTTAGTTTGAACCAATGCCTTCCAATATGAATGACAGGAAGGTGTAGCACCAATACATTTGGTGGTGGAGCATGAACTGCATCGAGCTACCCCTGGTGGTACTGGAGGTGTCAAGACTATTGGAAACTATGCTGCGGTAAGCAAGCAAGTCTTTTTCCTTGATTTCAGATTGCTTGTTTTTGTTAATAGCCTCTAGATAGGTAGTAGACGTGTGTATCTGCACTTATATCTCGTCTTCAAGTTTTCTTCATTCTGTAGTGTTTACTTCTTCATGGCGATTACTTGCTACAGTAAATGATTGCATGGAAGTAAAAAATTCTCACTTATTTTTCACTTAATTAAACAATAAAATTAAGATGCTGTCTTGTTGTCCTTCTAATAGTTTCAATTTTGAGAGCATCTAGAGGGGAGCTTCCACTTGTGAAAGTTATTTCTTCTCTCTTGCTAAATTTTCTAAACTCGAAGCTTAAACAAAACCAATGTGAAATATGTGATTGATGGCTTATTTATCCTTCTTGGACAGTGAGAGTCTAAGGCCTTCTTTGGTTCATGAATCTTCTATTTTCAATTTCCACTTGAGAGCGAAAACAGCCTAGAAAATATGTTTGCCAGCACTTTCAAAACAGCTTCCAAATGAAAACAAGTAAATTGGGAATACCAAATGAAAAACATCTCTTATAATTTTATTGCACAAACTATGTTTCCTAGAGAGAATATCTGTTTGTATCTATGATACATGTTTTAAGAAAATTAAATACGAACTGAATATTGAGACAATATTCTTAACCCCATTGGGGTCAACTCTTACATCATTTTCATCTTCTTCTGTGTTCGCATCTGTTGAGATCTACTTCATTGTCTCTCACATCCATTTTGTATCTCTATAGTTTAATTAGAGAGCAGAAAATAAGTAAACAAACTAAATATTGAAACAATATTCTTAACCCTATTGTGGTCAATTCTTACTTCAGTTTCATCTTCTTCTGTGTTCGTATCTGTTGAGATCTACTTCATTGTCTCTTACATCCATTTTGTCTCTCCGTAGTATAATTGAGAATGCTCTCTCATTTTCCTTTTTATTTTCCTTGTTGTCTGTTATCATTTAGGGGCAGCCATTCTTAAATGTCTCTTGGGCCTTTCTTGTCAGTATAGCGAGGCATGAGTGTTTGTCGGTAGATTTATGTATTAGTATGTGAACTTGAATGATGATGTCTTCTTTCTGATTGTCTTGTAGGTTCTGAAGGCACAATCTGCTGCCAAAGCCAAAGGCTTTTCAGATGTTCTCTACCTTGATTGTGTGCACAAAAAGTATTTAGAGGAGGTTTCTTCTTGCAACATTTTTGTTGTGAAGGTATTTGTATTGATGGAACATTTGTCAGTTAAAAATCTATATAATTCTCATTGGTTCTCCATGAAACAAACTCTAAAGACTTTTTGACTGCTTTAGCTCCATGATTTTGCCACCACAACAGGTGGGTGCTTGTTGACCTAGAAGTATCTTGTTTTTTTACATGGAATACTGGGTAAACAAACTAAGGTGTGTTTGTTTCACTGAAAGAGCTTTCCTCGAATTAGTTTTCTGAATTTCACATGTTTGGTTCATTGAAACTGGTTATTTAATGGAAAAACATTTACGGTTATAAAAAACATCCATACCTAAAGTTAGGAAGATGGATTCCCAGTGAATAGAGGAAACCTTTTTTCCAAGCATAACTGGTCTCTTACCACAAATTCTCAGTACCTTCTTCAGTTTCTATCTTAAAATAGAGTTTTATGTGCTTTTCAGCATACCAGCAAACAAATAAAAAACTAATAATTTTCCCGGAAGCATTTTCCTTTATCATAAAGTTTTTTGGGAAATCAACGCATCCTAAGGAATGGCTACCTTTTCTGAATAGGGCTTTGATAGAGTCTGAGTGAGATCAAGTACTTATATGCTTATGAGAATGCTTTATCCAAGTTACCATGATTCATAATTAATTATTCTACATAAAAATATGCTGTGGATTTCTATGTCAGTCATAGATACAAATCATGGTCAGCACATCATAGACGAGATCATGAATTTTTATGGATATCTAATCTTTGTGTTGCACTTAAAATGACACTTAGTTTGCCATTGACTTTTGTCACTTGGTGGCAACCAACATCATTCCTAGACTCACCTTTTTGGAGAAGTCCTATGTTTTCTGTTCTTTTGACTAGCATGCGGCAATCTTGGTTTGGATGTTTAATGTCCTTAAGCCTTTTTTATTGAGAATCATTTCTTATTCATGGTGTTACTTGAGAGTCTTGCTGATAAACCCTTATTTCTGTATTATGAAGCAGAGCAGTGAAGGCACTTTTTTCATGGGACTGCAATTAATCTGTTCTCTTTATTATTCATATGTTGACTTGGATAT
The DNA here is from genome assembly GCA_017140615.1 of Eucalyptus cladocalyx. Taxonomy (NCBI): domain Eukaryota; kingdom Viridiplantae; phylum Streptophyta; class Magnoliopsida; order Myrtales; family Myrtaceae; genus Eucalyptus; species Eucalyptus cladocalyx. The sequence continues at coordinate 12,195,669 of CM029524.1, read as the reverse complement.
AAATTTCTGGCCTGGTTGGACTGTTGAACCTGATGATGCAATTACCTTTAATATGAAAAGTAGTGCAATTAGTGTTGAAAGTTGGGGGTGGTTATTGTCAGTTCCTGTTACATTTCAGTGGACTTTTGTAGCAAATTTGATTTATTGGAAGTGTTGCATGATCAAATTGTTTGGAATTTTTAGAGTTGATGCAGATTTAGTGAGAGGATAAAGTCATCTTCAAAAGTATAAGTGTGCGATTGCACCAAATTTTTTCAGGGAAAGAAGTTTCCAGTTGTGATTTGACTCAATAGATGGGGACCAATTTTTCTGCATCATATGAGAGTGTGAAGAAGCCTCAATTCTTTAAATTATGTAAATAAAGTAATTGCTATTTTGGTTAGACTGGAGCTATTTAGACCTTAGTGTCCCTCTTTGCAGCAATCTTGGCTGTAAACAGAGTGTTTTCACTTTCTGATGGCAAAAGTGAAATTTGAGAGTACTGCCAATCATTATATTCTTATGTTTTTTTACTGTTGTGTTGTATTGGTATTCCTAAACCAATGTCTTCAGAAATCTTAATTAAATGCTTTTGGATTTGTGGCTTTTATTGTTACAGTATGTTATCCTGATGAGTGGTAATTGTTCTGCAACTATCTTCACCTGCATCCCATCATTCTGTGCATAAAGGATAATTTTGGCTAATAATGTGATTGGGATGCAATTGTAGGGTAATGTTATAAGTACGCCGGCAATAAAAGGGACAATCCTACCAGGTATTACTAGGAAGAGCATAATTGATGTTGCTCGCAGTGAAGGTTTCCAGGTACGTTTTTCCATCTTTGATAGCAAGCAGTCGATGCATATTGTTAGGTATCATCGCTTCAGTCATTGCATGATACTATGCTTGTGCACATGTAGTATATGACCAAACAGTGCTAGTTTTCCCCCTTTGTAATCCACTTTTTATGTCTTATCTGATAAAAAAATTGAGAATAGAAAACAAGGGGCTAGAAATGGTATAGATTTATGGATGATAAAAATGAGGGAGCTAGTCATGCTGGATTAATGTAGATACCAAAAGTGGAAAAATGAAAGCTCTCACGAAGTAAAGTTTACTCATTTCAGAATGTTGATGCCCTTTTCCCCCCTAAGAAAGATTTCTTCTTATCATTTATTTATGGTGTAGCCTCATACTACAATTGCTAATTTGTTTAATGAATATGATGGGGTTCAAGAGCCATTGTGCTGAGAAAAATATATGAAATTCCATAATCAAAGTCCTTGACTCAATTCCACTTGATTTTCATCAGGTTTTTGTGCCTTTCCTGCATAGTTCCCGATAGCCTGTGGGCAATTCATAAGATATCTATGAAACTGCCCATTATAGGCTTCCTTCTCTTTAGAATAAACACACTTGTAGTCAAGCTTATGACTTGAGCAGTCCTTCCGTTCCGTGTGCTAAAATGTTGACACTTTTTCTTTTGATGGTTATATATAGCTGTAGGTTGGTCGAAAGTAACTCATTCTTGAATTCTCAGTAGTTGTGTTGTGCGTTCTTGTTTCTCAAGAATTGCAATGTGCTACTTTTCCTTGTTGTAATGCTCTTTAGTTCATGTGGTATCAATTAGAATACTTTTTGTTGCCTTTAGCAACATGAATAATAGTATGTAAAATGGAGCTGCTTCACCTTAGTTTAACTATTGTCAAGAGAATGTTAACAGGCGGATATGCTGTTTCTGCATTCTGCAGTTAGAGCATTTTGCAGAGATGTATATTAAGTCACTATTTTCTGATGCTTGCTTTTTAAAATGCAGGTTGAGGAGCGGCTTGTAGCAGTGGAGGAGTTGCTTGATGCTGATGAAGTTTTCTGCACTGGGACAGCTGTGGTTGTATCACCAGTAGGAAGTATCACTTACCATGGTAGAAGGTAAATCCACCGTTGATCCTTAACATGACATGACTTGGTCCCACTCAGAGCCTATTCACTGAACAGTGCAATAACTAGGGTTGAAATGATCGCACCTTGATTGCATAGAAAAGAACAGCCATTGCATCCCTCTAAGCTGTTAAGTTTGCATTTTGGACACACGCACTTGTTTTGAATCAAAGTGACATCAAACATTGTGCTAAACGAGAGATGCTTTTTTTGTGAAACGTTGACTTGTTGATAGGTGTGTTCTCATAACAAGAAGTACATGAATATAATTCTGCAATGTAACGTTTTGGCAGGGTGACTTATGTTGAGGGGGGTTTCGGAGTCGTCGCACAACAGCTTTATTCTGTACTCACCAGACTGCAGATGGGTCTCATTGACGACAAGATGAATTGGACTGTTGAGCTGAGATAGGCCAAGTGATGCAATTATATCACTAGTTTGATCTTTTCTAGTCTTTTGGTATCCGTGACTTTCAGTCCTTTTTCAATAAAACTATTAAGCTCATTTTCTCTGGTGGGTGATTGATGTAGATAGGTTTTTGATTGAATGGGGACAATTGTTCTGAGACGGTTGTGTTGCGAGAGACCATGTTTAGTCTTGGAGCTGTTGGTTTTCTCTTTATAGCTCTTCCTACAAGTGAACAGTCCCTCAGATGAGAGAGAGATGTTGGACTTTTCGTGCTTCAGATTAGGCATAGCATCAATGTTTAAGGTTGTTTGTAACTTTCCAGTCTTACTGAATTATTGTCGCTCGATTGCTTATATGATCTAGTATGTATTTGTAGAATTATTAACCTGAACTATTTCATGGGAATGGTGTCTGTTATCCCTAACTAATGACGACATGAAGAACCCGGCTATCTGAAACCCCTTTCCTTGTGAGCTCCTTCTTATCTGGGCAAGTGTTGAGTCCAATGCTGTTTATCAACTGGCTTGCAGGGCGGACCGGTTAGGTATTCAATTATTCATGTCTACTGTGTCCTTATAGTGTATTCCATGGTGCTATATTCGGTTTTCTGTTCTGCTCCGTGTGGTTCCTAGTCTTGTTATCTCAAGAATGTGATATGTCTAACGGTCATAGTGATAGGGAGTCGTGTTGAATGTGACCGTCTTAATCTTATTTACTGGTCGTAACTCTAATTATAACCTGGAAGTGTATACCCACCACTCGAACTAGGCGGACGACCCTGCGCTCGATCGGATGAATTATAAATTACGTATCTAAAGATGGATAGAACTTGCAATTAATGGATTTTGAGGTGGGGATGGGGCTCATTTTTCCACCTCGGCGTGCGGGGCAAGGGGCATGAATGGATATGGTGCCCGCCCCGTGATGAAGAAATGAGGCGGGGTGGGGTGCGAGAGTTGCATTCCTCATCCCCGCCCCCATTATCATTAGAAATGGCCCATCTCTGGTCCAGTCCTGCATGAGACATTATGTACTCCATTTCTAGCTCTAGCGGACCCTGGACCGACCCTAGACCAGCCCAAACCTGCTAGTCTTGATTTGCTTCCCAGGGGGACCCTAGCATTGTGCAAGTTAGTTGATCTTGAGAATTTAGGATCAGTCCAATCTAAATCAACCATGATTGTATATATATATATTCAAATGGCATCAACAACATTAAACGGCTTCTCACAGCATCTAAAATGTCATAAACAACATTAAATGGCTCCTCACGATGTCCTCCTCATCCTCTCCTGTCTTCTTTGTTCTCTTAATCTTTTTTTTTTTTTTTTTTGGTCAATATTCTCTTAATCTTTAATTTGCCAAAATTAAAGGAAAAAGCTTCCCCGCTCGTTGCTTGACACTCATCCTGCTCAACTTCCTTGCTCGCCACTCAACTTCCCATCTCGTCATATATCTCTATGAGCGGTCTTAATCGCTTTTATGGTTCCTTGCATTTATTATGTGTGAAATTTCTATTAGTGCCTTATTTTAAATTTGTTGAATCCAATGTCGCATTATTGATGGACATGTAATTTGCAATCATAGGTTTGCTTTTGCATAGAGTACAAAAAATGAAATAAAAAAATTATCGGTTAGTCTCGAGTTAACCCAGGAACCGAACCGAATCCATTGGATCGGTCTGGTTCTCGGTCCTAGCCTCAATATGATCGGTTCTTGGTCCCAAAAATTAAAGATCAATACTATGTGGATTGGTTCTAGGGTTAGAAGGTGAACCAACCCAATCCGGACCATGCTCACTCCTACTAGCAGGCATGTGAATTTTCCCACTTGACTTGCTCTGCTCCACAATAGTTTGATGTTACAAAATTTTAAATCAAATTCTCCAGCAATCGATGTTGAATTTATGTAATAATCTCTGGAAAAAGGAAATGCAAGTTGAGCGAATCATTGATGGTAAGAATAATATGAATTTGGAATTCTAAGGTCCGGTAGCATAAAGTTCAACTTGGAAAATTCCCACGATTAATAGATGAGAAAAAGGTAACAGATTTTTAAAAAATATTCATGTTAATATGGGAACCGTCGCTATGTTGCCAAAGTAATACAACTTATATAAAGAAACTAGATTGACACGAAAAATATCTAAATTTAAACATAGGATCACGGGTAAAATCCAAAGTCAATTGCTTTACAATTGGCCCCTCCAATTTTGCTTTTTCTCTGTTTGCGTTCTTAACAATCAGAACCATTTCTATGCTGCAAACACATGAGACAAAATGACAGTGAAACTACAGCTGAAGTTTTATTGTCTTATGGCAGAAAAGCAGATCAATTTCTGTATAAATTATGCTTTTGGATTGACTTAAGTCTAACGCACCATTTAATGAAGACCCGAACTTTGCGTGAACTTCAAGTTGTGAAAGTACATGATGGAGAGACAGCAAGACACCATATGAACTTTAGGTGTTAAAACTGCGCAAATTTTACGTGACAAAATGAACTTTATCCGAATTATAAATTTCCAAAAAAATTCATCAATGGAAAGCAAAGTAAAAGCTAATAATTGAAGTTATTGGATAATTTTTAATATTAATACCATTAAAAAAATCTTACACTGATTCTAAATGATACATTTAACTCAAACCAATTTTCATCTCATAAAAATTCTCAAACGGTATTACATAACATGTTTACCCAAAATTAATTTTCATCTCACATGAAAAAACCAAAACTAGTATCCAAAACCTAAATTATTTCATCCAATGTCTCATGAAATTGGTACATGCCAACACATGCGCCAGATGACTATAAAATAGATCTAACGTGAAAAAATTATTAACACGTATGCATTTTAATATAGGATAAGGGCATAAATTTGAGATTTTTGTGAGACGCAAAATAATATTGGGTAAATATGTCACGATGTACCTATTTTAAGTTTTTTTATGAGATGGAACTAATAATAATTTTTTTTTTGGAAGCCAAGACTTTTCATAATTGCTTTCTCGTTTCCACTTCCCACAAAGTCGTAGCTTTTAGAAACCTCCTTTATAAAAACTTTATGAACTTTCAACTTTCTCGTTCTCACTACTTTTTCACAAAGGAGGATTAGCAATAGTTAATTTTGATTTTGCCACCTTTCTTTTCTTAATTAATTATGTTTAATTATGCAGCGGTCAATTTCGAGAACATTTAAAAAGTAGGAAATAATATCGCACCCAAAGTAGAATTGTAGTCTCTGAAGAGTCAATCACTCTGGAAACCAGGCGACGTGTTTGACATGAGGGTGTGAGCGCTGAAAATCACCTGTAAAAAGATCAGACCAGTTGTCCTCTTGTCTTTTTGACCTTTAGGCAACACATTCCGCAATCATGTTCATCTTTTCGCAACTTCATCATTTGGTCATCATGACGAGCCCTTTTCCCCATTAAGTGAATTGCCCTAATTACCCTCTTTTTTTTATGACCCAAAAAACCAATTTTTCATACATTACAAATCAAATAAAAAAGCTAATTCCATTAACAAGTTACTATCTTTTTGATGAGTTGCAAACAAGCAAGTTCATATCAAACGATCCTAAAAAATATTCTTCTGAGAACGATCACTCCTATTGCCAATGAAAATGAATGGATGAAAAATAGTTTTGTCATCAATAGAAATGTTCAAGCATGAATTATTGTTATTTTTTATCAGCTAATTTTATTGAAAGATACAAATAAATAACTTTAGGAAACATTTTTCAAAAAATTCATTTTTGTCTTTATTCTTGTAGTTTGTATCACATGTGTGAACAAAATTATGGATATATAAGATTGTTAGGAAATATGATTGATAAGCATCTTGGATCCATTTTCTGGACATGCTAAAATTGTTGAACATATATATTTCTACTGAAAATAGCTTACTTATTAATAATTAGGTATGTAACAAGAAATGAGAGTAAGAAGCTACATATGGACTGATATGAACACCTATTTATATGTAAATCACCTTTCAACCCCTTTTCTTTGAATAAGTAAAGACTTTTTGAAACATCATTATGCGGAGGCGGAGGGAGGGGGAGAGAGACAGAGATTTTTGAAGATTGCCTCTGGAAGATAGCTACCTAGAGATTGTACTTGAGCAAGACCTAAAAAAGGTTGCATTGCAAAGGTCAAGCTACGCACTAGCTACAGCCAAATAAGACAAACGAGATAAAGGAAGAGAGATGATCGGACATGCTGGTGGCCCGCATATGAAAGACCATTTCCATCTTTTCCCCTAGAAGACTTTTACACTTCACTTTCCCATGGCATATCCCTTTTTCCAAAAAAAATATAAAAGGAGAGAGTCGTTGCCCATGGCAGCTACGAAGGTTTCCAGGTAAGTCGAGTATTTGTCGTGCCCCGAAACTCATCCGGTCATATTGGTTCCTAGTTTCTGGAACTCAAAACCTACTCTTCATATTCTTAGAACCATCTTGGATATTGAAAACGTGTTGACAAGTTCTAGATAACCCTATAATACTAGGTACTTTAAAAAAATTTCAATCAGCTTATCAAGATTTTTAAGTTGATTTAATAAAAAATTGTAAAAAGTAAATAGAAAAATAAATCAGCTTCCTCCATTTCACACATTTAGTCGTGAAAAAGTTATTAAAAAAAGAGAAAATTATAAATGTTTGAGAACTATTATACTCTTAAATCATATGCAAGGTATCATGTTCCTTTATAGAGGTGTCACATTTCTTTCTAGTGGGTATCCTGCACAGAGTACAAAGTGAGTATGAACACAAACACGGAACCCACTTTGCACTCACCGATGCCAAAATTTTAGATCCCGTGATCATAATTTGCGACCTTTAATACCCATCTTGAAATCTATCTGGTCGTACCGAATTTTTTTATTTTTTGGTCGGTTGGTCATACCGATTTTGCAAGTACTCTTTTGCACATCCCCTAGCTAATAGTTTAAAGTATGAAACAGGAAAAAAAAAAAAAAAAAAAAACGACCCTGAAAACATTTTTAGCGGTTAAGTGATACCTAAATCAATTTTTATGCATCGGATTAAGTCCATTTATTGCTTAGGTAAAGTTGGTTCACTAAAAATTTAGGAGATTTGCAAAAGAAAAAAAAAACTTATATATATAGAGATTTTTACTTTATTTGTTCAGGGAAAAATGATTAATTTTGAAATTTGTTTTCCCAAAAATGATCATTTGTATTGTTTAGAATAATTAGCTAATCAAAATTGTTTTTATTATCAACAACAATAAATATCTGTGAATGATGAATGGACAAAAAATAAACAATCATTTTTAGGAAGATATTTTTTAAATAATTCATTTTTCGCGAAATAAACGAAGTGTAAGTTACGTGATAGCTCCAAATAGGAATTTAAGATGGAAACTTCACAATTGACCTTTGGTTTCAAATTCTTCTTCACAACTTTATACTATAGTTTTGACTTTACTGGCTAGTTTTGTCGTTAATGTGAAGTCCATTCGGACAACTTCGACTTGATTTCTGATAAAATTTCTCCGAAAGAAGAAGAGAAAAAGAACTCATTATAATCTGCCGTGGATCCGCCCTCCATAGTAAATGATATTTTCCAGCTAGGGTTTTCTCATCATGTTTAAAAATTACTGCAAGGGGGACTTTGCGTAATTGTGATACAGCTTGAGGGATAAGCTCATGATGTCAGGTTTATTTTTATTTTATTAGAATGCCTAACTCAAAAACTACATTAACAATGGCGCAGTGAATTTGAATAACGGGGATGGATGCAAAAAGAGTAAATCTAGTTCCGAAATCATGTTAAAATGACAAACCCGTAAACTTAAACTAATAAGTGAAATGAGATCACATGTATATAAAAAGTATATGAATCAATCGAGCCACAAAAATTTCACAGCAATAAAATAGTTTAAAGGATAGAAGCCCTTTCCTCAACAACTCAAGTTGGCAGTGAGTGTTGACCAACTCGACTACTTTTTTGGGTTCCTTGGGTCGTTTTAATTTGATATTTTATGTTTTTCCCTATTAACGGTAATCACATTTTTATTAGTGAGATAGAAAACCTTAATTATGAACTATGTAAGCCACAGGTTGGTTTGTCAATATACTAAATTTCTGGAGCGGATACTCCAACGGTCCTATTTTTAACTTGGAAGGTGTAATACCAAAGTCTCCCGATTTGACAGGAGAAAGCTTGTGCCTTGATTCATAAGTAAAATCCATTCTCAAAACGGTCATTATTTGAGTACTTCTTTCGAGGCTTGGCCCATTTGGGTTTGGCGGAGTTGTGTTAAAATTAAGTGCTGCGTAGAACAAAGTATTTATTGGCTATATAGCTATGTAATTTCTGCTATAGCCAACAAAGTATTTATTGGCTATCTGGTGGAGGCATTAATACTTGCAGCTTCAAACCCCAAAACCTTAAAGCAAGGTGAGCTAACTTTCCAAAAAGCTATCGTAATCTAGTTCAATTATGGGGATGCTGTCCTGCCGTGACAATACTCTGGTGAAGAATCCCACTTGCTTAGGGGAATATCCTGGGCTTGAGGCCGTCATTAACAAAGGATTTAAATATGGAAATAGATTAAACCTTCATATAGGGTGGGTCCATAACTTCTACATTGGGATTATTTGAGCTTATTTTATTAGGTCATATATAAAAGAGTGACGAAACCTGGAGGATTATAAAATTTTAAACCCAAGGATTCCAAAAATCTTTATTAGATTATGCTGACTCGAGCGACACGTACAAGGGGGTCACATAGGAAAAATGAACCGGGAAGAATTTGACTTTGGCACTATATCACATTGTCCGATCCAGAAGCTTAATGTAATAAATAGATTATAGAGAGGGCGGCCACAGGTAAGAACGAGTATGTATGAGAAAAGTTCTTGGTTGTTCTGGGTGCATGGGCATCCGCCAGATCTAGATCTGTATGTGATTGCATTCGCATTCACACGTAGTATGCAAGACCCGTTTGGCAGATCGCGTTTGACTAAATCAAGAAGTTTTAACCTAATTTATTCTTTAATTCAAGTTTATTGCTCCGGCCGGCTTTGACTTCCATCTCTTCCTCCACAAGTCTTCCTTTTTTTCCCTCATTTACCCTTTCAAAGTTCCTTTCGGACGCTTATTTATTATTATTATTATTATTATTTTTTATCTTTTATCCAACTATTCAAATTCTACATGCACACCTATACCATTGGCGAGGTATTTTTAAGTCTCCCTGTATTTAATTTTGGCGATTTTAGTTAAAATATATTATATTTATTTTTCTTTGATAGGAATTACGCAATTATCAAAACTTGTCAATTAAGGTGCATTTATTTCGCGTAAAATGAATAATTTAGAAAATATTTTCTTAAAAATAATTGTTAGTATCACTTATAGAAATGAATAAATGAATAATAGTTTCATCATCCACAAAAATATTTAAATATAAATTATTGTCGATAATGAAAATATTTTTTGTTAACTAATTATTTTAAGCGATATAAACAATCATTTTAAAAAAAATATTTTTCAAATAATTCATTTTTTGCGAAATAAAAGGAATCTTACTAACTCATTATTCTTAGTGCGCGAAGTGCAACATATGTGACTTTAATCCATTAACAATATTTAATTGACTTTAGAGGTACAAGCTATAGGGAAATCATTAATTAATCGGGAGGTCTAAATTAATTTATTAATAATACAGGTCGTTTTTATTTCGCAAGTGATTTGCCATGTAGTAGACGGGGCTCCCAACGAGGCTGCCAAGAGAAAACGATGCAGCTGTAAAGAGAGCAGTAATCGCAAGGGACAGGCAATAAGGTCTAAATTGTTGACGCCATTGATGTGATAGTGGGCAACCGTTTGTCCACGGAATTCCAACTTCAATAAAATAATAATAATCATTGCGATTATAATAATAACAATTACAACAACAGCGATATATAATAAAGGAAAAATCAAGGATGGAACTTGAAACAATTATGCATTGAATCATTATCATGTTCTTGATCTTGGTTTGGGACCCCATAGGATGTCCTTGTTTCCACAATTGTCGTGTTAGATCATCTTCCTTCACCTCCCCCCAGAAAGCCATCAATTACGTCCGGCTCCTGTTGATTAATTTGTTTAATAATCGTCCCGCTACAGTGCGAGGATGTGATTTCAACCCTTCTCGTTTTAAGTATTGCGGATAGGGTAGAATCCGGGATCAACTTTTTGCATAGTAATTGGTGGACGAGAAGAGTCGCATTGACCGTTGGACACGTCGGTGTTGACGGGGTCTGGTTCCGAGAATTCTCACCCTCGTGGAAGGATCAGCGCCGCCCGAAGACAGCTCTAGAAGCGGGGTGAAACAGAGAGGGCGTGAGAGGAGGAGCGACTCTAGTAAGGCTTGAATGTTGGGCGGCGCATGAAGACATCTGAGTCAAAGAGGAGTGAGTTGTGGAGCTTGTTCACATAAAATTTAGACTCCAAAAATGCTGAATTCTAATGAGAGAGAAATGTTTGTATGACTGTTTTTCATCCACTGTGAGAAGATAATTTATTTTGGGTTATAACAATAAATAACAAATAATTTAAAATTATTAAGAATTTATAACTCACACCATGTTATTACTCTCCCCTAGTCCAAAATTTATTATACTAGGAAAGCCCTTCTAAAAATGTTGAAGCCTTAGAAGTCCAAGAGCATCCAGATCTAGAAGTCTAAAGTTCCCTAATTAATTAATTAACCCGTGCCCTTTAGACATGCAATAAGCCGTGATTAGACTGCATACTCGTGACACACGACAAGCCATCCGGTGCAATTTCCCTAACATTGAATGCTACATGGTACCATCCAGCTTAGTAGCCATCCCTATCTTATAGACTTTATAATAGATCTACTAGACCACAACAGTTCAGGGCACTCCTAATAAGATATTGCTCTCTGGTGGTCTCATCTAAAGGGATTGGGTCCAGTAGAAATTGCCAAAGTCAACCTAAGCTATTTGACGTGACACTAAATTCAAGTAGTTTTGACAAAAAAAATAAAAAATTGTATTAGTAGTTTACGTCTCTTTGCAAAACCATATTAGGGTCTCTTGTTTGGTGACCTAACAAAAATCGAAGACGGATTCATCGTCCCAAATGATAGAAAGCACTTTCTAGCTTCTAGATTGTTATTGTTTCTTTCTTACCTTTCTTCTAGACTTTTAGCTTGATTTTTACCTTCTTCTTTTTCACCCATTGGACCAAGTGCTCAGGTTTCACTCAACTCCAGGTGGAATTGAGTTTTTCAAAGTATAAGGTGGGGTCAACTCTATTACACATTGGGTTTGAAGTCTGTCAATCTTTCTAGAACCCAATGTCCCAATTAACAATCTTTATTGAATCCTTCCTAAGTCTATTCGGATTTCACAGCTCCTTCAATGTTACAAAAATATTTTTTACCCGAAGTTAATACGAGACTTGCTTTGGTTTGCCAATTTACTCACTAAGAAAATAGATCTTTAGCAACTAAAAGAGCTCCCCCAAAAAATTTAAATGTCATGACAAATTTTTCTTGATGACATTCGATGTAGAGTAATGATCAAATCTTGTCGAATCACGATAGTCCTCCCATCACAAAAGTGTCTATTTTGCCTAACGGGGCACGATCATGAACTAAATTGCAAAAATGAATTCAACAATACAACCTACTAACGGGGGCACGATCATGAACTGAATTGCAAAAATGAATTCAACAATACAACCTACAATACAACCTTTCAACTAAGGATAAATCTCACAGGAAAAATTCTAAATAAGGGCAAAAATGCTATCATTTTCTCACATAATGGTCCAAAGTGGACATTATATCAAATAAGGACATAAAGTAGTCATGGTTGCTTCAAATAAGGGCTTAAAAGAGCCTATGCTCGTTTCAAGTAAAGGTTTGACCTTGTTGGTTGCCGGCTAGCTAAATATTTAGACTAGTCAATGGTATTTCAATCCAGTTATAATTATAATTTTAAATTATTTTTATTCTTTCCGTTATTTCACCTTCATTTTTTTTTATATATATAGCAAGGGCTAGTGGCCGCTAGTAAGGGCTGGCCAGGTCAGGGCTTACCAGCCCTCGCCTACGTTAATGAGGGCTCAGTGATCCTTGCCGGCCATTGGTGAGGGCTAACCTCTCTCGTGGCCTCCCCTAGGGAAAGGCAATCCTCACCCAGGTGAGGCCATCCCTCGCTAGCGGACGACGAGGTCATCAAGCCCTTGTAGGCCCTAGGTAAGGCGAACCCTCGCTAGATTCGGCGAGGGTGGCCTTACTTGTGGTTAGCGAGGGTTGGTAGCCTTGGCTGACCTTACTAGCAGTTAGTGAAGGTGGCCCTCGCTAGGCGAGCGAGGGCAACCCTTCCTAGCCTTTTTCGACATTGCTAATGGCTAGCCAGCGGCAATAAAGAAAGAAAAACCAGAAAAAAGGAAAAAAAAAAAGAAAAAAGAAGAAGCCAAAAAGGAAAATAAAAATAAAAAAAGAAGATAAATGACTAAAATGCCCTTGACTAATTGGAAAATCATATCCTTATCTAAAATAGACATAGTCACTTCAAGAATTTGTTTGAAACAAGATCCGCTTCAGGCTTTTATTTTAAAATATGAAGATACTTTAGGCCCTTATTTGGAATTTTCCTAAACTCACAAGCTAAATATTATAACAAATATGTTACATTGCCAATCCTACTTAGGAATGGTATTTTACATCACTTATTTGGGATAATTATAAAAAAAGGTCCCAAATATATTATAATGATATTAATTTACAATCAATGCTAACACTTTGCAATTAATAAAAAAAATTATGAATTTTTTTTTTCTATTTTTCCTTTCATTTTTCATTTTTCTTATTTCCCATCACATGTCTGCGGCCATGGTGATGGCTGGTGGAGGTCACCAGCCATAGATGAGGGCCAAGATGCCTCTGTCAGATCTGGATGAGGGTTATAACCCCCATGCTAGATCTAGGCGTGGCAATTCGATGAGGGGCCACAAGCCCTCACCATGCTTAGCAAGGGCGTTGTGGCCCTTGTCCAAGCCCTCTCTTGTAGCTGATGGAGGAGGTTGTCAATCAGTGGAGGGACATAAGAAAAAAGTAAAAAAGAAAAAAAAAAGAAGAAATAATAGAAAAAGGAAAAAAGGAAGAAAAATTAAGAAAAATGCTTAAAAACTTGCAAATCCATAATAGCATTAATTATGCCACCTAAGATGGTTGATGTCTACATCAGTAATTATTGGTTAAAATTGGTTGGAATGAATACATTGACAAAACGTTAAAATGTTTAAGACTAAATTGGTAAAAAAAAAAATTTAAAAAAAATTAGACTGAATTGATATTCATATAATAGATTTGTGATTTTTTTGGTAATTTTTTTTAATTTATAGTTACTAGTGATGAATGATAAAACATCTCTTATATGACTCCTCCAATCCCTTTATCCATTAGGAAAAAAAAAAAAAAAAAAAAAAAAAAAACTTATGAGGTTATGTTCATTAATGACTTGGTGTTATAGTTATTCATTAACAAAAATTAAGGCTCTGTTCATTCCACGGAAAATGTAGCGATTATGGAAAATGTTTTCCGAAAAGCCATTCTAGGAAAATGTAATTATTTTCTAGTGTTTGGCTAAAACCTAAAAATGAAGTGGAATGCATTTTTTGCTATTCGATAAGAAAAATATTTTTCTCTATGCACTTTCTTTTCAATAATTATTCTATCATTTTATTTTTTTTAAAATAGTTTTTTTTTCAAAAAATTGATTTTTTAATATTTTTAATTTTATTTTTCTCTTATTTCTTTTTATCTTCTTCTTCTTTGACCGGTCGCCGGCCATAATGATGAACGACGACTAATTAAAGGCAAGCTCAGACTTACCAAAGATCGACAAGTGTGAGGGTGAGCCTCGAGCTTGTTAGCCTCAAGCGTGGCCAGATTGGCCAGATTGGTGAGCTTAAGGCTTGCACTCATCGCTAGTTTGTTGTTCTAGTGAGCAGCGAGCATGAGGCTAGCATTGACAAACCTTGAGCTCGCCCAAGGCTGGTGAGTTAGAGGCTCGCTTGTGGCCGGTTGCTGACTGTAGTGGTGGCTAACAACTGGCCAAAGAAGAAGGTGGAAAAATGGGGGAAAAAAAGAGAAAAAAAAAAGAGAAATAATTAAAAAAATTTATTTTTTTTAAAAAAAAAGAAGAAGAGGGGCTAGTGGGGTATGAAATAAGCGAGAGTGAGTAAAGAAAATGTTTTCCCCAACTTGAAAAATGGAAAACATTTTCCTCCATTTGAGAAGACCTTTTTTCCTTGGTGAAAATGTTTTTCACAATTAGTTCATTTTCCGTAAAACAAACACAAAAAAATTCGGAAAATGTTTTCTTGGAAGTTGTTATCTGTAAAATAAATGGATTAAGTAGAATCTCGAATTTATGTTTTCCCCCAAATTTGGGGTATATGTACAGATACATGCATGATGCAAATTCATGTGTGCAATTAATTAAACAACTAGAAGACAAGTGTTAGATCCTTGAAGAGGAGGCATCGTTTGTATGACAACTTTTTAATTGAAGTACCGCACAATATCATTGCATGCTCCATATATAACAAACCCGATCAACTCTTAAAGTTAGCACTACATTAAAATTTTGCAATAAAGGTCTAGAACTATATTGACGAAATTGAACCCCTATAATAGGTTGAATTCTAAATTGGTAATTTTCCAGGCTATAACTCAATATAGTCCCTAAAATTATAAGAGCATATAAATATATGTGATTGAGATACAGCCACAGGCAATATGTTGTGATCTCAAGATAAGTAAATATGATAAGGAAGATCGCTATAAAGAAAAACGAATAAAGTTCTGCCACAGCTTTTCTTATGTAAATATAAAGTCGCATATGGTTCTCAAGATAAGTACACGCGACTGGTCCTAAATTGAGAATGGACATTTCCCTCTCACCATCTAAATTCACGTATGTAACAAGTGCAAACTAGAGAAGTTCAGAACTACCCCTAATGATGATGTGGAAAGCGCATTTTATTACTTAATGACGGCATGATAATGTGGAAAGCTGCTTTTATTACTTAATGACGGCATGCCGGTACAATTTGCGAAATTAAGGAAGGAAGTGCCGGGGAAGCTGCGTTTGATATCTTGAGGGAAGTCCGCTTGCGTTGGTACATGAAGAGCCATTTCAACTATGCGCGTAAGCAAAGAACCATTCAACCAACTTATATTCTTTGCTTGGTAGTACCCTTTTAACTCTCTTCTTGATTCATTATGTGCGCCATACGAAGAGCGTCATCCAGTACGCAAGACAATTTCTTTAGGAAGGGAACCTGGTCTATGTACCTTTTAGTCAGTTATTTGGGCTAGGGTTTCGATGGAAATATCCTGACATTGACCACCACGAATGACGTCGCCGGACTTAGGTGACACTACATCTGGCCAGCTAATGTTGGCAATGCCGAATCTTGGCTGAGGTCGGCCGGATGTTCGAGCCCGGATCCTTGACTTGCGACCGATTGAGAGAGATGGTGAGAGGCTCCCTGGCTCGGGGTGGCGGTCTTTGACGCTAGCCGACGATGACGATGACGATGGGGGCAATGACAGCTCCGGCGACGAAAGAGAGTAGGTGCTGTGGCACTTTGTGGTGGAGCTCACCAAAGACTGTTTTTTTTTTTTTTTGTGGATGCGGGTCTATCCTCATGTGTGTTTGAAGGCATAATCATAACACCAGGGAAAATGAGAAAAACTTATGCTTAACGAGTAGTAGTTAATTCTTATCCTAACTTTATTCATACCGGTCAAGTGAGAGATTGGGATTTTTTTTTCCCCAAAAGAAACTAGGATTCACTTATGCATTGAATTTGCACAATTTGCATTGAAGCAAAATACATATTTCGAAGAGCAATCAGATTACTAGCACAAAGAGCACAGGCGATGCATATATGTTAACTCGCCCGATCAAAGCCTAATTCACGAAAGCAGACAACAAATCTACTAAGAAACCACACCAAAAAAAAAATGAAAAAAGAAAAAGAGAAGGACATCGTAATGTCATCTTGACAAACCTAGGTCCCAAGCACATACTGTCACACGACTCACAAAACGATGCCCAAATTTCGCGTAAGTGTTTGATTGCTGAACTCTAATTTACTATGAAGAAACTACCCATATATGTTGGACACACAATTTGTATGAACATCTGATGACCGATGCGAAGATGCCTTCTAGGCTTCTAGTTCAACATCATCAAGCGCCATCGCCTTGAACTCTTTTTTCCTTTTTTTTCCTCCGTGGCTTTTCACACTCAAATTTGAGTTATTTAAACCCCATGTTGATGCAATCAATTGGACCACACAAGATTGTTAGCTTTATGAGCTGGAGGTCACTTGTTCAAATCCCACAAACTCATACAAATTGTTCTTGAGTTAAGGCCATTTATACATGTTAAAGTTTAGATTTACTTGTTTCATGGTAACTCATATGTTGTTCCATAAGCTTTTAAGTAATTGGGTTTCTGCACTTGTGTCACCAAAATATATAAAAGAAAAAGAAGACAAATTCAACTTATTTCTATCAATAAGCTGAAACTGATAATTCGTGTTCATGTGTTGTATTGGTGTTTTATAATCATGCCAATTAGTAACATGAAAAAATTGCTATGTTATTTTATTAATTATGTCGTAAAATTTATGTACGTTAAATTCACGTCTATATATGTCACTTTAGGTTTGTCAAATAATATTTTCAAATAATATCCCGCTAACAATGCATGGTTTGGTGAAATTTATTCATACTAAATCCAAGTGAACCCTAAATAAGAGAGAGAGAGAGAGAGAGAGAGAGAGAGAGAGGATAGAGTCAATGTGGGATGGCGATAGTGCGTATAACCCGATCCTTGGGATAACAAGACAAGAGGAAAGACCCCCGGACCTGTTCGGGGCAATTTTCAAAATACCCCCCATTATTATATTCATAAAGCTTCCTCTTTTTACTTTTCTAATCCCTACTTTTTTGAAATCTCGTTGCCCAACTCCATGTCTTTCCTTCTCCAGCCATTATTGTCTCTCCCCTCCCTTCTCTTTCTCGTGCATATATATTAACATTATCATCATCCCCCCGATTGAAATCTACCCTTCAAGAAAAAAGAGAGAGGTCGAATCACACTTCAAGAAATCACCATAACAATTTCGAGACGCAGGACAAACATGGGCAGAGCTCCTTGCTGTGACAAAGCCAATGTCAAGAAAGGCCCTTGGTCTCCCGAGGAAGATGCCAGACTCAAGGCTTATATCGAGCAGCATGGCACCGGCGGCAACTGGATTGCCTTGCCACAGAAGATCGGTATGTCCCACGCTTCGAGGCAGAGCGGGTTCTTCTCTTTTTTTCCTTTCCAACTTTGTTCTTGATGAACCAAGTCGAGAGTCGCCTTGCTGAGTTTAGAAAATGATTCTTATTCTTCAAGATGCTTGTATTGTTAATACAGGCCTCAAGAGGTGTGGTAAGAGCTGTCGGCTTCGTTGGCTCAATTATCTCCGGCCAAACATCAAGCACGGCGCCTTCTCTGAGGAAGAAGAGAACATAATTTGTAGTCTCTATATCACCATTGGAAGCAGGTGATTTAATTAGCTTCTTCCTCTAATTCTTTGTCAAAAATATCCCGAGATAATCAGACTCGTTGTCGCTCTAGCCATCAAATTTTGCCTATTCAAACCGAGTGCTTACTTTCTCTCTCGCTGGATGCTCATGTAGGTGGTCCATCATTGCTGCGCAATTACCAGGGAGGACCGATAACGACATTAAGAACTATTGGAACACGAGGCTCAAGAAGAAGCTCTTCGGCCGGCAGCCAAAGGAGCGCAGCACTGGACGGATCACGAATGGTTTGAAGGAAGAAGCTACGAAGAGAGATCAGAAGGAAAGTTCGATGGTGAATGGTGCCGGAAACGGGACCATCAATTACAACCAGTACTGGCCCCAGCTACCAGACTTCGCTACTCCATCGGCTCTCCATGAAATTCCCAACATCCCTCAACACGGATCACAAAGCGATCTGCATACTTGTGTTGGAGCACGATTCTCTGAAGACCACCTGAGATCGGTCTTTAGCACTTTGGGCAATTTCCAAAACCCTATTCACATCCCTCCTTCTCCTTCACTAAAGTTTGACATGCTCACAGAACCCTTGAGCAACGGACTTGGTTCTTTCCAGTCTGTGAACTCTATGTGCTGCGACACCTCTCAGTTATCAAATCCCCACTTCATCAGTACCACCCAAGAGGCTGTTCCGAGTGCATGGAACGAGCTTCAATATTTCGCAAATGACGTTGGCGAAGATGAAGCGGTCTATAGCAACCAACAGAGCTCAGATGTGCTGTTGGAAGCTTTCTGCGGCAACTGTAGCAGTCAAGCGAGCAGCACTCCAGAGAGCAGCTACAGTTGGAATGACATGAGCTCTTTAGTCGATCCATCGACGGTCTCCAAGTACGAGGCTTGCCGACCAGAGATTCAGCAAGATTGTTCCGAGCCTTTCAGGGAATTGATGTACTTTGGGCCGCAGTAACACATACATCAATCGGATGCGACCTGAGAAAGTTCACCTAGCTAAAGAATTTTTTGTCACTGTTTAACAGCAAAACCTAGTTGCCTGTTGTTGATCATGATGCTGTCCATCTCTCACATAGCTTTTCTTGAACTGATATCAGTTTTTCACTTCCCCTTTCTTCTGTGTCGCCTTCTCGGAATAAGCTAATTGGTAACGGAATAATTGCTCGTGGAGTATGGGAAACTCTTTAAGAATCAATCTCACTCGAAATGATCAAATTATCTCTCATATGTTACTCATTCCATGGCTGAGCGATAAACTCAGGCGTTCGACATACGAGACATGTGGGAGCGGGGGAGCTTTGATTTAATTTTTGTTGTCGACTGATTCAGTTATATAAGGATAAAAGTTAAACATATGCAGATTTTGAAGCTGCAGAAAGACATGCTCAGATGCAAGCCATGGTGATCATAAATAGTGTAGAACATCCGGTGATATTGTTATGTCTCTTCCTTGCCAAACTGGAGCTAAAAGAGCGAGGCAGATTAAAGTTGGAATGGTGCTTTGACGTTTTGGACCCAACTAGCTTGGCTCGATACCCTTTGGGGCTCTCTAAAATGGCCGGTATCTCACTGTCCGCAACCGCACCAGAGAAGTCCGAGCAAGTATGCCCCCCTCCCCCCTCCTGAAATTCGTTCTCACGTTCTGTTTGTTTCACTCAAATTGAACATTTTCAGACCTGGGTCCGGATGTTGGTTTCTTGGTTCTCTGAGAACTCGTCCTCGATTGCCAGAGAGACCTGGGTCCGACCGTTAGGGATCGTGCTCTGAGTGACGGTAACGTAAGTCCGGACTAAATCAACACTTAAAAAAGATTTTCATTTGGTTATATCGACTCATTTTCTTAAATGATTCAAATTCTGAAAAAAAGGGGGAAAATATTTTTTGGTAGTCAAATTTTTACGAGAACAAAACTTACCGAGTAACCCTAATTAAAAAATTTCAATCAGAGACCCACCCGAGAATTCAATAAAAAAGGTTACTTAAGGTTAAGGAATAATAGAGGAGCGCAAAACATATGTGGGATCGAGAGGGCTAAAATATTTCAATATAATGTAAAAAAGAAGGAAGAAATAAAGAGCCAATTGGATATGAGAAATGAAGAACACTTAGCTCGCGTCGCGTTGTTCTATGAATTGTCTGGCTGCTGAGTATTATTTATTTGGAGTGGGATTCTTTGTGGAGTACGTCAGATCAGCTTTTCTAGTTTCTGCTCCGCTTGTGGATGTCGTGTTCACTTTAGTCTTTTCGGTCCCCTGTTAAGCAGAAATTGCAGATTCCTCCCATCTTGTTGACCTAAATTTGTTGCACTTTAGGCCCCAAGTTTTTGTTACTATGAATATTTAAACTCCGTTTGTTTCACATAAAATGATATTAATTTGATCATTTTTAAAATAGAAAAAAGTATTTGTCCTCATCCAAAAAAATATTTAGACATGAATTATTGTTGATAATGAAAACTAATTATTTGATACAAGTAATTATTTATAAAAAAATATTTTCTATATCATTCATTTTCACGAAATAAACAAAGCCTTGTATCCTTAACTTCCCCCTTTTTTTTTTTGTTTAAATTTCGAGATGACATGAAAACAAGCATCGTATTTTAGTCATTTTTTTTATATTCTTTTCCAAAAAGAACTTGAGAATACATATTGATTTAGTAAATTACGTCAAAAGTTTTGAAGGATTTATGTGAATATGTGCAATTAAGTAATGAATTCAAGGGGGTGGCATCCTATTTGCACCATATAAGTACGATTTAGACCAAAACCATAGGGCTCCATCAAGCAAAAACGGATTTAAAATAAAACCCTGAATCCCACCGTTAAATCTCAAATCTAATCCTCTAGATTCAATCAAAGTTTTGGTCAACCAACATTAGATGCCTATTGGACCTGACCAAGTAGTTTTGGTCAATCAACATTAGATGCCTACTGGACTGACCAGGTCCTTAAAAGACCCAAGAGAACAAATTAGGCAGGAGGTCCGCCCTCGGGTAAAAGAACTTGCAACGTCACCCCCATATTCCCTCTCGATTGGGAAGACAAATATTAATTTGAGAATTAGGGAGCCTTTCGATGATGAAGGTAAGCATCAAGTCAAAGTTTTGACTTTAGCTACCGTGTAGATAGGTATAATAGTTTCCCACATCTAGGATATGAAGGAGTGGGTGTAAACCTCTTTGCTGGATTGGCTGGCTTAAATGCCAAGTCTAAATAACCGACAATCAAATTTAATTTTCTAGATTCAATCAAAGTTTTGGTCGATCAACATTAGATGCCTACAATCATGGGATCAACATTAGATGCCTACAATCATGGAAAGAACGCTATTGAATTTTCGATTTCGCATTTCATCATTTTTTCGTTGATCGGATGAGGATTAGAATTTAGCTAGTCTTTTGAAAACTACCTTTTACTGCTTGAAGTTTGCCGCATGGGTCCTATTATTCTAATGAATTTAAGTTTAAATGAATAATTGACTTTTTAATGGGTCGAATTGAGGTCTAGGATCAAGTTCCACGCTATTAGTTTAGATTGGATGTACGCTAGACTAGGAATAAAATTTAAGTTTTAATTTCAGTTGATAGCCAATTTACACTCCGGGATAGACATAACTCACATGTTTTATTATTGGGTTAAAACAATGCTTAATGAAGCCCTCGGGTTGGTGTAGTTGATTGGGATATTGCGAGATTTCCAACTCAAGATCTGGACATAACCTATTTAAATTCTGTCAACTACGTACAAATTACCTAGGAAAAGAGCCACTTCACTAGCCAAATGTTCGGACTTAACCAACTCATGTGGCTTGCAAGTTGCTTTATAAAAATTAAGGCCGCCGATCTCCATGACCATGTCCCAGTCATAAAAGAATAATGCTTAACTTTGTGTGAAATCCAAATAGTCCGAAATTGTGTCTACCAGATGCTACCACAACGAAATCAGAACTTGAATCTCGGTGTTTTTAAAACATTTCAGATTTAATTATATATATTTTAAAATGTATAGAACTCGATTGTGCTACCTACAAAATGGTTTAGGAATTTTGGTGCAATTTTCCCTTATGGAATCATGTAAAGTGACCTTCCCAGAAATTGAGTTCTTTGCCTTGTTCTTTCTCTTGCATTCATGGAGAAATTCTGGTGTATCCGAACGTGGCACCTGACGACCATTACTTTGCTGCACTTGCGTGTAATTTCTCCTAAGAGGAATGCGAATCCACCTTCCCTCTGAGGCTAAAAAGGAGAAAGAGGACAAAAGGAAAAGATTCGAAGACGAGCACCAGCAACCGATGACTATTTACTTATTTTATTTTGCTGCTAATCCAAAGTACGAAGTTCATGTTGAGAAACTTTGAGATTTCTATGAGTGGATTGAGGAACTATTATTCAAACTGATCATTTTATAGCGAGTGTGAAACTTTTGTCATAATGCTTAGAAGAATAGCTAAGTTGGTTGCCCAACCCATCTTTGATTATCAAAAAACTAAAAGTATTTTTGGGTCGAATGATAAATAAATAAATAATGAAGAGCCTTATTTTCTTTATTTTATTTCATTAGTACCAGTCATCAGTATACAATGACAAAAATGCACTCACTAAGCTACTTTTTTCTGCGTCCATATTTTGCTAAAGCCGTCAGATAGAAAAGAACTTTTATATACCAGTGTCTATCGCATTTATAAATGCCCCCAAACCAACATTAATCTCACCTAATGGTCGTTCATATTTAATATTCTCTCTTAATTGAGGAAAAAAAAGAGGAAAAACACAGAAAACATGTCGTCGCTCACTATTCACGTGTTCTCTAAATTCAACACCAATATTTTTCGAGAATGACATTATGAAGAAATAAGCACATTGATCTTCTCCCCCTTGGCTGATACCCATGAACATCTAGAAGCGCATGAGTCCAGTCAAAATGACTCGTAAGCTAAATGTTATCTCATTTGCCATTTCATAATGTACATTGAAATAGTTTGTTATCATTAAAAAAAGTGATTATTAGATATGAAAAGAAGTGATTTTTGACATGAATAGAAGTGATGGTTAATTATATAAAATGGGAATAAGGTACTTACTCTCAAGAGATGTATTAATTGATTGTCTATAACTATGACCAAATCATATATTGTTCATCACAACTTTTCAAAAAACATGGTTAATTATATAAAATGGGAATAAGGTACTTACTCTCAAGAGATGTATTAATTGGTTGTCTATAACTAGGACTAAATCATATATTGTTCAACACAACTTTTCAAAAAACAAATTTCTCCTCTTCATAATATTCTCTCTTTTCACACACAAGTTTGGCAATTCATTCAAGGTAAAATTCAAAAAGTGAAATTAGTAATTCTTGAACTCGTTTCTCCGTGACTTTAGTGTATGTTGTAGAGGTATATTTGTTTTAAACCCTATAGTAATAATAATTGGGGCAAATAATACCTTATAAACAATTATCTTCATCGTGCATCAAAATATCAAAAAATATAAACTGCTGTCTTATTTTCATCAACACCAAAAATAACCAAGAATGTTAAGGTATATTTTCATGAAAATAGAGATAATGGTTGCATCAAGTACTCATGGTCTTGACAGATAAGTATTAATGAAACTTTTGTTTCAATTTTTATGCTTAAGTCATCTTCCTTATGACATCACAGATTATCTCATGTTGGCTATCATAAATTGAGATTTGTGAATAAAAATGGTATGATATTATATGATAATCTGAATACAAGATTGAAGAATATACTTACAAGAAAATATGACTAAGAAATTGTTCTCAAATGTAGAAAGATCTACTAAGGTACTTAAACTAGTGCATTTTGATATTTACGAATTAAATGGTATTGTGCATCAAGCAAATGCACTGTATATACTACAACAAAATGGATTGATAAAAAGAAAGAATAAAATTTAGGTAGATGTGGTTAATTCCATGATCTTACAAAGAACAATTGCCAATCAATTTGTAAAGAAAAGACTTCTTACTGCATATCATGTTCATAACAACTTTGTTCAAAGAAGTTTAAAATATCTCCATTAAATTATGGAAAGGAAGGGTACCGCATATCCAATATTTTAAAGTGTGCGGATGCCTTGCTTATCATAGAATTCCTTATCCTAAGTGTACTAAATTAGTAAAAAAATATTTTGTTGGATGTTATGAAAATTCTAAAGCTTATCAATTATTAGATGTTGAATCTAATAATGTTGTGGAATCAAAATATATTAAATATCTTGAACTTGAATTTCTTAAAGATTCAAGTGATATCTCGACATATTTGCAAACAACAATTAACACAAGCAATCCTTCATTACGTAAAAGAAAATTGTTTGATTCTTCAAGTGAGCCAAGAAGTCAAAAAGTGTAGAAAACGGAAGATTTTGGTTCTAATTTTGTAACTTTCGTGGATGAAGATCCAAGATGATAATCCCTAGTGAAGGAGAAGACCGGTGACAATGCCTAGATGATCATCAATTTTGACCCTTGTACACATCTTTGAGCCTAACAATCTTTTGTTTCTTAACCCATGAACCTAGCCTACATTACGTTCCTTGCAAAGTCTCTTCTAATTATGACACTTGAATTAACGTAGAGGTTCACATGTCTTAAGCATCGCTCAAAGAAGTGCGGACAAGATTATTTCTTTCTCATTTTGTAGGGTTCTTGACTTGTAAACCTGGAGATAATTGCGGAATTGTTCTTTCAATAACCTTGACCCAAAGAGTCCATTTGTCAACTTTGTGGGGATTGGGGACCGATTCCGTGGACCCACTTGGGAATCAGACCGAAACGGCGGTTCAATTCCTTGGTGGATCCATGGAATCAACAAGTGGGTTTTGATTCCAATTTTTTGGAATCGGTCTTTTGTGGGCAATTCCTAGTTCCAAGGTGGGAACCGCCCACCCAAACCATGCTCACCCCTACTTTCCATATGTCGTGATAATTTCAAGTGACCACGTACCACTAGGGTCGCATACTAGATGTAGGGGTTTTTATTTTATTTTATCTACAACCCTTTTTTATATCGGAATCTTTGTTGGATATTTCTTAAACAATTGGCAAGCTATATACATACACACACACGAATGATTAAGCTCTCGAGGATTTTTTTAATCTCATCATATCTTTCTCTATATATGTTTTTTTTTTTTTTTAGTTATGGCAACCAGTCAGGACATTTTTTATTATCAATACACGATCAATTTATGTTTTAATTTGACACTCGTTTATTACTTAAGACTTTAACAATAAAAATGTTTATTACTCAAACCAAATATTTCTTTATGAATGCGATAAATATTGGGGAACTATCAACATAGGCATGCCACATTTGGGCCACCTATTTAGCTTTCAACTCGTATGTCACTCATCTACTAAAATAATCTGTAAGACCGAAGCTTATTCATTTAAGGTGAACTAACTTGTCTTTAATTTTAAAAAAAAAATTGTCTCTATAATTAATTTAATTTCATTTGAGACTAGACAATGGGTGTAATTTGTTATCAGTAAGATGGATACACTAATAAATTTTATATCTGTGGCTGTGGTTTGGTAGTCCATTGTTTTCTGACTATAAGTAATAAGATCACCAAAGAATTGGCGTCATACTTATTAATAAGGGTGCGAAACTGCTAGTCCTTTCAACTTTTTCTTTTGATATATATGAACTTACCACGCTAAGTAATGAGTTGTATGTCATATTGAAAGAATAACATAAACACTGCGGAGAGTCTATCACGGACACTGATGAATATGAGTGAATCGCACCATACGGTCCTCTGTTCGAGGACTAATTTATAAGTCATTCAAGCAATAACTTATAAACTTTTTTTTCTCTACTGTTGCTATCTCTAATTCTATGGATAAATATTTATTTTTGCCAATGTCAAATGACTTCAAGTATGAGCATATCTCTTCATCAGATTCTGTGGGAACATTCCTCAACGCCTGCATTTCTATATGAGACTTTATGGCAAATTGACCCCAAAAAGAAGAAAGATGTTGAACGGATTGTGTAGCTCAGTCTTCTCTCAGAGAGAGAGAGAGAGAGAGAGAGAGAGAGAGAGAGAGAGATAGATAAAAAAAAAAGGAGTTGGAAAATTGGAAACAGGCTGGACTGGGTCTGTATGAGGCCCTTGAGATTTCAACAGTTCGTACTGTCAAGCACTACCTTGGATTCACAATGGTGAAATGTGGAAACACTAGTGTTGAACAAGGTTGACCGGATCTGTATGAGGCACTTGAGATTTCAACGGTTTGTGCTGTCAATCACTACCTTGGTTTCACAATGGTTGACCTGACGTTGTCGAAAGATAAAAAGGCAGAGAGAGATGGACGTCTCAGTCCGAATTCAGATCCAGGCACTACTCTACTTAAAGCAAGTGGCATTACTCTCACTTAATTATGATAAACAATTAATTCATTTTTCATCTCTTAAAGGTAAAGCTAAGATGTTTTAACATTTTGCTACTTTTTATTATTTTATTATTTCAAGTTATCATTTTTCTTCACTCACTTTCGGCCGGAAATATTTTAGGCCTGTTCATAACTTTGATCAATACGTGATTTCACTTCTTCATTGTCATTTGTCCTATATATACAACTAAAAATTTATCAGATTTCTTTTACTCAGAGTAGAGCATAAGTCTAAAAGAATTGTAAAAAGGCCCATTCAGAAACAAGAAAATGACATCATGATTTGGATTATTACTAGTTTAATAATAAGAATTAAGGCGTAGGACTGGCATATATAGTTAGGGTACTAGAAGATATCTAGTTTTGGAATTATAGTTCACTTGTTTAAATCTCACTAAATGCTTGCAGGCTTCTCTTGGTCGGTATCATCCACATAAATAAAATGTACTGAACTTAACCACTTCATAGGTTTTATAGGGTGTTTCACAAGATTGGCCCTGTTTAAAGAAAAAAGATTAAACGGAAACAAAACGCTGAATGCTTAAGGTTTTAACACTTTTAAGTCTTGACTGAGGAGGATTCACATTGCAACTACAAGCCTTTCTAAAGCAAGCACTCGATCCCATTGTCGAGCGTAAGGCTTCGGGATGTCCTGTGATTTAGCATTTAGCAGTTTGTTATTCATCTTGACACAAGCACTCAATCCACCTCACTCATTGCATTATCATGGGGCTAACGTTAAGTTCTCGAATTAATGCTGACTATTTTTTCAAGGAGACGGTTGGGAAATAAAAAAGATATCAATGCTACTAAGGTGAATGCGTAGAAATCAGTTGCTTTTCATAGAAAATTCAAAGCAAGTTATTGAAAAGAAATTTAAATGACTGGAGACCTTTTGGAAATGACCAATCGTCCTCAGCTTGCGTTCGACGAGATAGATGATCATTTGTGGTTAGGAAAGGGCGAAAGGAAAAGGATTTTTATTGTACCAGTTGGCATTAAAAACTAGGTATATGTACATATTGAGTTTATCAGTGAGATGATGTAGATCTGGAAATTATGTGGAATTGATTTTGGGGTGTTGAGACCATTGGTCTTTGAACCTAGTTTTCCACTGCCTCTTATTACTATTCTTTTTTAAAGCCTGAACTTTTGGAATTCTGTTTAATATAAATCGTTACATTAAAATCGCTGAAGGTGTTAGCTGATATGGTGTTAGCTGACATGGACGCTTCACATGGTAACTTGCCATTTATTATCTATATTGACTTTTAATTTGCTTGAATGATTATTTCATGTCAAGAAATATGTAATCAATAATTATAATATTTACACGCAACCCTCCCTCCCCATAAAAAAACAAAATTCTAGAAAAAGTTGCACCCTCCACCTGCCATCCGTATTCACTGACCATTGCCATCACACTCAGCCGCCTCCATCAAACATGACAAGCCAACAACTATCGCCACCCCCGGTGTGACCACCACCGTAAACACAACAAGACTCGGTCATAAGCAACTACCATCGTCCTCTTAACGCGTGCAAAACAACCGGGAATTGCCTGTGTCGCTCGAAACCAGAGTCCAAAACCGACAGTTCCAATAGAGACCAATCTGGCTTCCAGTTCCAATTTATTTGTGGCATCCGGAATTTTGTGACGACCCTTAGATATACAATGGTCACCATTTCTTTTTCTTTTCATCGTTGGACCAATGTGGTAGGTAATGTAATGGTTCAATCGTCGAGTAGATTATAGTCTTGCTGGAAAATTTGCATAAGTTCAAGTCAGACCAACCCTATCCGTACCTTGCCGACCCGTGTACATTTGTTCCGATGACACAACACAACTATGCCGCCAAAGTATACATGAAATAAGAAAGGGATTTGGACTTTAATGCGCTGATATTTTGTGGGCCGAAGGAGGGAAATTTGGCTTTGTATTCACATCTTCCCCACCGATCATTATGCAGCATTGTCGAATTCTCTCTCTCCATGCAAGTAATCAAATTGATGCTTATGCATGTATATAAGTTTAAGGATTAAATTTCTGAAGAAAGTGGGCCAAATATTAGGGCCATACAACCACGGATTCGCTGGCCCAAATGACCCAAGAAACCCCCCTTAATTGTCAACTAATGGAGTCAATAATCATGAAGATTGTTGACCGAAGGAAGCCCAGAAGCAGCCACGTGAACTTACCGATCGGTGGCCTGCGCATGGAGGAGAAACCAAGCTGAAGACACGTATACACGTACACCCCCAGCTGTCTTCGGTTCTTGTTGCCACCGAAGGACTTACATGCAGTTGACTAATTAGTCAACAAATGAAGAAACAAATCTCTCGGACATGAGAAGGAGAGAGAATGAACCGAAACCAGCAAGTGAGAGAGTGAGACACCGAGCGAAATTTGAGAGAGAGAGAGAGAGAGGTTGAGCGAGAGAATTCGTGAGTGAGCAGCGAGCGAGTGAACAGCGAAGAGGAGGAAGGGACCACCTTCAGCCGTGCTCGAGCTGCCGCCATCGACGCCACTGGTCTTTGCCGCCGTTGAGCCGCATTCAAAGACCCACGAGCTTCCTGTTCAGTTTGTTGATTGAGCTTAGGAGTGAGGCAAGTAAAAGTTCATTAATCTATGTTATGCATGCTGTGATTATCTGGTGAAGTGTTGGTAGACTTGAGAAAACGCCGAAATGGGAACTGCATGTTGGGTTTTTGGATGATTGAGATGAAGATTGAATGCCGAACTGTGGAGGATTGAATGTGATGTTGCTGTTTTGTGTTGGATTGAACTAGATGAGTACTAGATTGAAGCTACCAGTCATTGCATGTTGTATTAGGGTCTTGCATGTTTCGAAGATTGAGTGTGAGATGGCTGTGTTGATCGAGCAAGGTGAGGAAATGGTTGCCGAGTGGAAAGATGTGGTACATGTTGCGGTGAGTGAGCTTAGGAATGAATATATGCTTTGAGCCGAGCTGTGGAAGATTTCTCTATTAATAAGAACTTGCTGAAAGTGTTCTTAGATGATGTGGAAGAGACTTGAAGTGTTGTAAAGGAGATTGGTAGAGAAACAAATGGTTGGACTAAGCTAGAAATGAAGAAAACCGTATATGAAGATTCTGTTTTAGAGGAATATAGATTGAAAACCTTTTATTTTATGTCGCCTTGATTTCTAATTATGAAGATAAGAAAAAGAATAAGTTTACATGAGAGAACATTCATTAGATCAAGTTCGACATCTAGTTATAGTAAGGTTAATGGGAAAATGTGTTGGTAAGAGTATTTACCTTGAACCAGTAAGCTATACTGTAGAAGACAGCATAACCTGTGATGATTCCGTAAATTTTCTGTAATTTTATAGATAGAATTGGACTTCAAACCCTTAAAGAAAGTTGTAGGTCACATCCTTTGGAATAACATATCAAAATTTGAGAATAAGCAGACAATATTTAGGTGGTGAAACGAGTTTTCTTCCGTAGGTACTAAATCTGAAAGTTACTGCAGAATTTTGAAGGAAACAGAAAACTATTACTCTTTATACACAACGAATTTGACTTAGTGTCCTTCATAAAAAAAAATTATTTAGGTCTTTTTTATAACATATCAAAATTTCAGAATTTTCTGAGTTCATTTAGGGGTTATTCCGAAATTGTTACTAAAACTGTGCATTGTGATGTTTGAGTTGTTTTATTCCGAATTTACTCAATTTGTCCCAAAGGTGAATAAATCTTGAGTTGTTATTTGAGATGATGATATTGGCATTCAGCATATCATGCAATATTGAGATTTGATGAAGACTCATGGGACATCTTGTCATTGCATCGAAAAGTGCTTTTGATATTAAGATGTTAATTGTTATCGTTAGACCCTCGGGTCAACGATGCCCTGGGAGTCGGGATGCCCAGAGGTTCGAATGAGTCTATGTCTTTTGGATGCCTGGTTGTATTATAAATACATGCCCAGAGGTTTTCCCCGGAGCTTCGGGATACCCGGTTATATGCTTGTCGGTACGTAAATCCGGAGGGTAGGAGTAACCATGTCTATGGCCCCCGGTGATTCCTTGTGATGTCGAGTGGGGTGCGAGATGCCCAGAGGTTCGAATGAGTCTATGCCCCTTGATGCCCAGTTGTATTTTGAATACATGCCCGGAGGCTTTCGCAACGCCAGGTTGGGTGCGAAATCCCATAAGGATGCAAACATTGGTCCTCTGGGGGGATAAAACCCTTTTGAATGTTAAAACTGATGATTATATTAAGTGTGAGTGTGGTCTGGTTATGGGACTAAATTGTATGACATGGAATGAGATGTGTTATAACAGTTTGGCCCTATGATCGGGACTTGTGTGACTGAGCATGATGCATCTTATTTGTTGGAACTGCACTGGTCATTGCACAAAAGTTTTATGGTTCCGATGCATACTCATTCCTTGATGAACTGTTTTTGTCTATCTTGCATGAATCTAGATATTGATGGTACTACACGATATAGCTTAATGAATCTTTTACTGCTGAGTGGTTGTACTCACCTCATTTGGAGACTAACATTTTAGACTAGACAAGATACCTCTGCTGCCATTGCCACCAATAGCTGGACCGAGTGATTGAATATGACCACAAGGAGGAGGACAACAAAGGAAGGAACTTTTGGACGCCGACGCTGATCGATGGACTTTAAGTATATGACTGTTGGAAAATATGTTGGTCATCTTTTGAAATATGGCTGAGTATAGAAGACTACGGCATTTTGGTGTACCGATGAATGATGTCCATCTGGTTTAAGTAAATAAAAGTGTTCGGCCTTATCTTATAAAAATGTTTAGTTGGTGTGCATCGTTTTCTGAATATAGGGAAGGGAGTTGTTGGATATGCTTCCGCCATATTTCTGCGTAGTGACCGATCTAAATGATACAAACCCCTAGGATTTATGGATTTATCAATTTTTATGGTATCAGAGTAATAGACTTTAAGGTAAAGAAAAAGGTAAGCACATTGTGGTGACCCCAATGGATCGAGGGCCGTTCAAGGGGTGCCACATTATTAAAATTAATAAGTAATGATCTGATTCCTGATTTTAAATGATTATTCACTTACTCATTTGTTCGAACCGAATTGTATATATATATAATTTTTGAAAGTTTTTCTTTTACTTTACTCATGGCAAAGTGCAAATAGACAATGAAGTCCTTTCCCTTTGTTGGTGATGCTAAATAGAAGTACCAAAAGAAAGATTGAAACCCTAATCTCATCTCACTCTCCCTCTCATGCCTTGCACTCTAGCCTTCCGTCCCTCAAAGTCAACCTCACTTCTCTCAATCGAACCATCGCATCACTTGGTCCTGAGATCTAAACCGAGCTTCAACTCTTTGAAATTTTGTTTCTATGTTGATCTTTATTCTCTTAGGGTGTGTTTGGCAAAATGTGTTTCTATTTCCCGGAACACAAATTTTCGTTCTTTTGTTTCAAGAAACAAAAAAAGAACATAAACGCATTTGTTTACACTTTTGTTCCCGGGAACAGAAATAAGAAGTAGAAAAAACTTGTTTCTTGTTCTCGGGAACACTTCCGAGAAACATTTTTTTTTTCTTCTTTCTTTCTTTTGGCCGGCAACCTCGCTGGAATGTCTCCAATCCCTGGTGAGGCTCGGCCTCGCTGGGCCATCGCCAAGTCGGCCTCGCCTAGCGGTGGCCTGGTGAGGCCAAGCTCGCCTAGCCAAGGCAAGGTTGACCTCGCACCGCCTGAGCGAGGCCAAGCCTCGCTGGTGGCCTCAGTGGCCAAGTGAGGTCACCGATGAGGCTCGACCTCGCCTAAGCGACGCAAGGTCGGCCTCGCCGGGGGTGACGCGCCTAGTGATGGCTCGACGAGACCGAGCCTCATCGGTGGCCGGGTGAGCTCGCCCGGCCAAGGTGAGGCCAAGCCTCACCCAGCCACGGCAAGGTCGTTGGCCCTCGTCGGCCGGTTGCCGGCCATGGCCAAGGCCAGCGATTAGCCAAAAGAAAGAATGAAGAAAAAAAAATCAAAAAAAAATCAAAAAAATTTAAAAATTTTATACAAATTTACCAAACGTGTTTCTATTCCTAGAGTAGAATTTTTTTTTTTTTCAGTTATCAAGCGCATTCTTATATTCAAAATTTGTTCTTTGGAACATAAACAAAAAAAAAAAAAAACAATTTCTGTTCAAAAATTATTTTCCGAAACAGAAATGTTACCAAACGCGCCCTTAGTTGCTCATTTTTTTCGGGTTGTTTCACATTGGATTTTCTTTGATTCATTTCAAATTTGAATATGTTGCTTTGCTCTGTTTGTTTGTTTTTTTTTTGTTTTTTTTTTTTTTTTATGTTTGTTTGGAAGTTGCGTTATTATTTGCCTTGTTGTTCGACTTTGCTGATTTCGAGTTCAATCTGTGTATGGCGGCCATTTACTAACCTGAAATTCTAAGTGCTACGAGCAGCTAGTAGTGTGATTTTTTAACTTCATTTGCTCCACGAATCTAGAGCCCGTGATAACACAGCAAGCACTCGTACCTCTATAGCAATGAAACCTTGAGACCGGCAAATCATTTCTTTCACTTTGTACCCTAACATCAAGTTTCTGCGGTCAATTTCCTTCTGGACAAGTCTTATTATGCTTAAATTAACTAGCCAGATTAGCTCTATGAACCCACCTAGAAACTAGACCGGACCAATAGTTCAGTTCGCAAGTGGGTCTATAGAATCAATGAGTGATTCCCAATTCTAATTTTTCGGAACCGGTCATTAATGGGCAATTCTTAATTATAGGGTGAGAACTGCCTACCTAACACATGCTCATCCCTAGTTCCCCACCACCCATGCGACTACCATGAGCTACACCACCATGACCCCCTCTCTCTCTCTCCCTCTCCCTCTGCCTCTCCCCGTCAAACTCGACAAACCAGCAACCACCATCACCACCAATGCAACCAGCACCGCGAAGACCACAAGACTCGGTCACAAGCAACCAGCATCACCCCTACCTCTTTGGGACTCACCGCCAGGACGACTCTAGGATGACTCAGCAAACAAAACAATTTGTGAAATCACGTATCAGAGTGGTCTCATTAGTAAGTCCCGGGGAGGTGGTGAGAGACTTTGATTTAGCCTTAGTGGTAGGCAAGTGAAAACTAACTAAAACTAATTAAAATAACTCCCTCTATTTTCACTCTTTTATTGGCTTTTGACACCCTAGTTATATTAAATTAACTACATTATATTTTGCTGGTCTGACTCTCGATTAAAGATTATTTCTCTCCTTTTTTCTGCTTTTTCTTTTTCCTTTTTCTTCTTTTTCTTTTGTTTTAACTTCATTAAAAGACAAAACTACCTACATCTACATCTATTTTAAACAACTTTTTTAACCCTTAGCCACTTCTTCCACACACATCATATTTCAACGTTTCATTCATTTTTGTCTTATTATAAACTCATTCCGCCAATTATTAACTTTATTTCTCTAGATAATCCCATGATGATGAATTTTTCAACTACGATTTTTGGAACAAATTTAGGAGAATTTACTGAAAAATTGATTACGATGGGTGATGAATGCACTATACACAATTTACTCATCTTTCATCGTATTGTTTTTTGTAATGTAGTCACTATGGAATACAAAGCGAAGATAACCAAAATCGCTTAAATGTATCTATTGCTAATGAAATTGCAAATGGAGACAGTTGCCCACAAATTCATTTGGAACTTCATGCACTAAACATTGAAAATTTTTCCTTCATATATATTTGTTTTATGTGAATAGTGACTCTTTTAATGATGTAATTGAAATATTTTACTGTCTAATTTGGGTAAATTATTTTTTCGGGAGAGTAACCATTTTTTGGGTAGCCAAGCGGTTGAACAAACTATCTTATAGTAAGTTGCATGTGCAACTTATTATTGTAGTGCATTTTTACTTTGAGGATGATTTTCTTTCCATTGATTATTGTATCAAAATTCTGATGCATGAAGAATTGACACGTATCTATGTGTGTGTGTGTGTGTGTGTGTGTGTGTGTGTGTGTCTGTATATATATATGTATGTATGTATGTATGTATGTATGTATGTGTCTAAGTGTTTGCAAATGGTTTAAATGGGCTGTCTTATAATGTCATTACAATTGCCATAATTTCTTGTCAACAACTACTTATATCATGTAATCAAGGCAAAGATAGTATCCTATGTAATAATATTTTAGGGATCATTTTCTTTTGCATTTGCATGATAATATTGAATGTTTAGAAATTTTTATGTACTCAACTTTGGCATATTTTTAATTTTTTGTGAAAGTATCTATCATTATGCAATGATGGCACGATAAATAAATAAAAATTGGACTAGCAGACTCACTAAATAAATTGAAAGTTGAGCAATTAAAATAACAGACTACAACATAATGGCACATATTGAAGTTATAATTAAATAAAGGATGTACTAAAACTAGTAGATGGTCTCTTTACTCTTAATTGTGCTTAGTTTATTTTATTAAGAAATAGTTTTCTAATACGAGAGAGAGAGAGAGAGAGAGAGAGAGAGAGAGAGAGAGAGAGAGAGAGAGAGAGAGAGAGAGAGAGAGAGAGACAACTCATTAGCACAATGTTTTTTTTTTTTTTTGGTCGATCTTACTTTACTTCTACTCCAACTCTCATTCTCAAACTTTTGTACTACATTTTTACAAGATGTAAGAGTCAAAACCTACAATTGATACTAAACCGTTTCCCATGCCAAACCCCCGAGAAGGTGGGGATTCGAACCCCGCACCTCTCCTCCTATGTTAAAAGATGGCCACTAAGGTAAATTCTAGTAGTTATTAATACAATATTTAGTTAGTTATCTATCAAATAACCTATTTTTTTAGAAAAAAAAAAAACACCAATTTTATTCTAAATGGAGAAAGAAAAGAAACAAACCAAAAATGAAGAAAAGAAGGGAAGAAATAATCTTAAATTAAGTGGGAGCCCCACATTTAACCTTAATAAATCTTATCAAAGTAGTTTTGTCCCTTAAAAATATCGAGAAATGTTAATTTATGTTCTTGATTATTTTACTTTGAATGTAATTAAAGCTTTGATTTGCTCAAGTTAATTTTAGGTAAGTGAAACTCTAACTGCTAAATTAGATTGATCTACCTTGTACCTTCAAGTTGGTTGTTAATTTTGGCTTGAAAGTTAAGGTCTAGTGTGTGAAGGTTTTTGTTAATAGTTTGTTGAATCGTTGGGTTCTTGTTACTTGAATAGATGACTCTACATACCAAGATTGCGATTTACCGATTTTCATAAGAATCAATGATGTGTTAGGTGAAAAGGGAGAAACTAAGCTTGAGTGATATTTTTGTGATTCGACTAAGTTACCGATTTATTAGCTAAGTGTTACCAATTAATCACATGGTCAATTCTTAGAGTTATTGATGTTTACATGGCTGATTTATTGGAGTTATCAAATTTTTTTTTTTTGTCGTAAAAAGAACATATATTCATGGTAAAGGATATATACAACCAGCAGCTAAAGCATCCGAACAAAGTAGATCTAACAAAATAGAAGGAGGCGAAGTAGCCCAATCTTGAAGTAGGTTACCGTTTCTATGAGCCTTAGCGGCCCAATCCGCTACGGCGTTGGCCTCGCGTTTGCAATGTCTAACCCTAAGGTGAGAGAATCTGGAGAGGAGATCGACAACTGCTCGGACCTCCCACGGCGTCAGGGTGGAAGCATGAACGGAACCAACCAACACCAGGCTGTCAGATTCAATTATCAACTGATCATGAGCTATGCCTTTCTCCAGCAGTTTGTAGGGTTATTGTGAAAGCCATAAACTCCGACTGTAAGGCCGATGAGGCGGCAAATCCTCTAGTAAAACCTTCGATCATTCTCCTATTCTGATCCCTACAAATACTCGATTGTCCCTTGATTGCTTTGAGACTGAAAAGCTCCATCTATATTCACCTTAAAGGCACCTGGATCTAGAGGTCTCCATATGTTGCCGAGATTGAGTTCCTGTCACCCTATTCTTGCTAAACTGCGATTGGAAGATAGAGCCATTCGAGCATTGGCAAGGGCTACATCCACTACTTGAAGAGCATCCAAATGCTATCGATGAAAAATAAAGTTATTCGCGCTTTCCATATTTGCCACATGACAGAGGCTAGCATTTCTGGATTAGGTGAGGACTAATTCCGCTTGAATTTTTTTGCAATCCATGCATCAATTCGTCGAACTGCCTGCGGCTCTATTTGAATGTTGATCTTCGGATGTGACCATATAGTAGTAGTCCATGGACAGAGCAGAAAAATATGTTCTATAGTTTATGGTGTTTGAGTAGGACAGAGATTGCATACCAGTTCTGAGCATATATGTCTATGATAAAGGTTGGCTTTACTGGGTAGGGCGTTGTGGCATAGAGTCCAAAGAAAGATTCGGATTTTGGGTGCTATCTTCAACTTCCATATTTGTTTCCACAGCACCTCTAGGGTTTGGTAAGAAGACGATGCTTTATGTTGATTCTTGCTGACTGCTGCATTTTTCATTGCTCGATAACCACTTTTGACAATATAATTGCCATGAGTGGTTTATGTCCAAATAAATTTATCTTCTATATAAGAGGGTCTTACCATAATGGTAAGGATTTCTTTGACATTATGGAAATCGTAGGACCTGTGAAGTAGGGGGTATTCCAAGTATTAGTTTGCACATCTAGAAGTTTAGTGACCTTTACAGGTTCGTCGTATTCGCCGAGTGCCCAATATGCCTTTGGGTAGCCATCGGTCTTCCCTAATTCTGATGTTCTGCCCATCACCT
This sequence comes from Eucalyptus cladocalyx, assembly GCA_017140615.1. Classification (NCBI taxonomy): domain Eukaryota; kingdom Viridiplantae; phylum Streptophyta; class Magnoliopsida; order Myrtales; family Myrtaceae; genus Eucalyptus; species Eucalyptus cladocalyx. The sequence goes on along the minus strand of CM029524.1, from coordinate 12,158,500 downwards.
ACCGATCATTGGAGATTTGGAAGAATTGAATCCCGTCCTAATAGTAGGCCTTGCCAGCCCCTAAGATAATCAGATTCCTCTCTCAACATTTATAAAATCTCGAGAATGAAAATAAATACCTTTGAATAGCATGCTCCATAGTGATGTAGGGTGTTGGATTAGACGTCGGCCTGTTTTCTAAGCATTGCCTTGTTGAAAGCCATGAGATCTCGAAAGCCAAGACCTCCCTTATTCTTGCTAGTCTTAAGCACTTCCCATTGTTTCCAATGGATTCCAGATTTCTTACAATCATTTTGCCACCAGAAACAGGCGATCTTCTTTTCAATGGATATACAAATAGACGTCGGAATTTTAAATATGGACATGACATATGTGGGATTGCATGAATAACAGATTTAATCAACATTTCCTTTCCACCCTTGGATATTAAATTTTCTTTCCATCCTTCTAGTTTTGTGTTCACTCTCCCCATTATCCAAGCAAACATCTCTTTCCTCGATCGTCCCCAATCTGAGGGGATCCCCAAATATTTTCCAATCCTAGGTAGCACTGGGACTCTCAACTCATTAGCCACATTTTCCTGTAAGCTAAGAGGGCAAGCCTTGCTAAAAAATATTCCAAATTTATTCCTATTAACAGCATGTCCCGTTGCTAAACAGTTTTGATTCAGTACATTGGCAAGGTTTTGGCATTCCTGTAGCTTACCATTTAAGAAAAATATGACATCATTAGCGAAGAACAAATGAGATAGAATAGGACACCACTTGTTTAGCTAGATGCCTTTGATGTTGCCCATATCAATAGCTTTATGTATAAGGATTAATAAGACATTTGTCAGCAGGATGAATAAATATGGAGAAAGTGGGTCTCCCTGTCTGAGGCCTCGGGTCGGATGGAAGTAGTTCAACTGCTCACCATTAAATCTTACACTGAGAGAGACTGTTGTTATACATTGCATTACCCACCTTACCCAAGTGGTATGAAATCCCGACTTCAATAGATAATCTTCAAGAAAATCCAACTCTACCTTGTCATAAGCCTTTTACATGTCCATTTTCAGTATTGCCTGAAAATTTTTCTTGCGTTTCCTAGTCCGAAGTTGATGAAGCACCTCCTGGACTATGAGAATGTTGTCTTGGATTTGACGGCCGCTCACAAAGGCACTTTGTTCAATGGATATTAAATCAAGGAGCCAAGGTTTACGCCGGTTGGCAAGCACTTTGGAGATAATCTTATATGCATAATTGCATAGACTAATAGGGCAGTATTGGTCGACGCTTTCCGAGTGTGGTACTTTCGGAATCAGGGAAATTATGGTCTTATTAAGATCAGTAGGCATAACCCTTGTTTTAAAGAAGTCATGTACAAAGAGAAAAATATCATCCCATAAAATATCCCAATGAGTTTGATAAAATAGGCCATTCATACCATTTGGTCCCGAAGCTTTAGTCGCTCCTACCTAAAAGTTGCTATGCGGACCTCTTCTTGAGTTACCTCAGCCATCAAAAGATCATTTATTTCCGTCGTAACAACTTGCGGGCATTGGTTAAGGATTGGCCTATAATCCCGACGCCCAACTGATCGGTAAAGATTAGTAAAGAATTGCATTGTCATTTCCTTTAGGCGACTTTCTTCCCTAACCCATCTATGATCATCATCTTTCAACATACATATTATGTTTCGTTGCCTTCGTTGGACTGTCGTTGCATGGAAGAATTTAGTATTTTTGTCTCCCCACTTCAACCAATTTATCCTAGATCGCATTGCCCAGAATTGTTCCTCTTGCTGCCATAATCGATGTATCTCCACTTTCAAATTGTTCACTGACTACTTATCATAGTGGCTGTGTTGTTGATTTATATGAGTCTGGAGTTGCAGTTGCAAACTAGCTATTTGGTTGTGAGCTTTGGAGAACTTCATTCAACTCCATTTGGTGAGGGCCAAAGATACCATCTTTAATCTATATGATAGGCTGTAATTAGTTTCATGGCTTGAATTCCAGGAGTTAGCTATAACCTTGCTACACTCCTTGTCCTGTAGCTAGAAAGCTTCAAAAATAAAAGACTTGTGTCGGCGCCCTTATAAAGCTTCAATTGTTAACAATAAAGGGTTGTGATCCGAGTCCCACTATAGGTAGCGCGATAACCTCCGCTTCAGGGAATGCTAAACGCCAGTCCAAATTGCATAGCATACGGTCTAATCTTTCTTTCACAAGTTCATCTCCTTCCCGATTATTTGTCCAAGTAAAAGCACAGCATTTACTGTCCATATCTATTAAGGAACAATCTTGTATTAATTGTCTAAAAGAGTGCATTATGTGTGGTTCTGCTAATCTCTTGCCTATTTTCTCCCAATGGTATAAGACCTTGTTGAAATTGCCAACACAAAGCCATGGTAAAGTATTTGAAAGAGCTATTCGTCGTAGTTATGTCCAAAAAAGTTGGCGAAGCTAATAAACCACAAGTGCATGGATGCAGGTCATACACATAGATATACCACACCTAGTTTCCATACATATCATATCAAAAAAGTCTTGAGTAGATTTAATCATGTGTACCGTAATATGATCGTGCCAAATGAGTGCCATCCCTCCCACCAAACTAGCTAGGTTGAGTAAATAAGATTTTCCAGAATTTGAGGCAATGCTAAATTCGAGTAATCACAGCCTCTCGATTCTTGGTTTCCATCAAAAACACGATATCGGGCTTTTCTTTGGCCACAAGGACCTCAAGGGCTCGAATTGTCAGGGGAGAGCCTAGACCCTAACAGCCTAGCTTATTATTTTCATTTGTCCCATGGTGGCTGTTGAGGGCCAACCACCACCGCCCATTTATCTGTCTCTTCGGCCAACAAAATAAGTGTTTCCATGAGTCGTTTATCATCTAATTCTTCGTTGTAGTGCTACGTGAGTCATAAGGGTTGTATCGTTTAATTTTCTTTGCAACTCCTACTCTAGTGGAAATTCTTGTGTTCTTTAGTTTCCTGAGGTTGGTTGTTTCCATGGCTTTATCCTGGATGTCCTGCTTTTTTAAGGAACAGTGATAAGCTCACTCTTGGATCCAACTGTGGGGAAATTGCCTTTGCAAAGCTGTGGTTAAATGGAGTAGCCAATAGAGTGAAGAGCAAATGTTGCTGGGTATTTCATTTTTCCAGTTTCCATTTCTAATCTTGTCTACATTGCATTTTGACTATCCTTCCCCTATATAGGTACTTGGTTACTAGATGTGTCCCCTGGCTGCATCTTTGTTCTTTTGTGTTGCTGAATTGGTTGTTGCATATCTTCATAAGTTTTTTCATTGCAAGGAGGTAGCGTTGGAATCAAATTAGAGGAAGGAGGGGTCTCTGGTATGACCTCATCAACAGGTTGTTCTTGCACCTCATAAAAGGTTTGTTAGTATGGACTATGTTCTTTAACTTCTGCCCTCAATCACTGTCCATAAGCCATTTTTTCTTTACCTTCCATTTTTGCTTTCGTGAAGGGAAAATCCTTGCAGTACATTGCAAAATGGCCTATTTTCCCACAATAATAACAAAAGTGTGGGAGTCATTCATGTGACATCCCAGGGCGTCACGTACTAAGTGCAAGCGGAATTATCATTTATCATTATCATCTTGCCTAATATGTAAACTCCTTTAGATAACCTATAGTGTTTACTATTGAAGGTTAGCATGTATAACATGGATTATTTAAAATCTCAAGTTTATATTATGAGGTTGTCCTGCAATCACTCTACCTTCAATTCTAAGTATTGGCCAAATCATTCATGCACAAAACAAGATCACAAGAAGCTTCATTTCTTCTTATCATCATAAGGGCTTACAAAATTTATTAACCTGGACTCTTTCCATGTTCATCGCCTATATATACAACATATACATTACAAAAGTAAGGCATAACAAAAGTCAGGGATAAATGATGAGGGTATCTACTCCACGAGTTCCCACACAAACCCGCATCTAACAAAAAACAAAAGTTAGTCATCTTCTACAAGATCAAAGGCGTCTACTCTAAAGGGTAAAGGGCCAAATATCTCCCTTTCATGGTTAATAAACCATGCAACGAACGTCATTGATGTCAAGTCGGCTCTATCGTCATCCAATCATAAAGTAGCCTCATACTTGGAGAAAACCATGTCAATGTCGGGATCATACATGTCATGAAGAGAAACATCAAGATGCACTACCGCCCCATATCGAGCTATTGGCGGTACATCTATGCTATCAATCTGAAAATGTAAGGTATGAGCAAACAACCTTGCCCAGTATAGAATGATAAAACTCTAACTTAAACAATCCATAGCCATCAAGATTACAAGAGAATCATCAAACAATTTAGGATGCTAAAAGAAGTATATCACAAACATAAATAATTGGATATTGACACATTATTTATATAGTCACCTTATGTGCATCCATTTCTATGCTTATCTTTCTCAAGCTCAATCTCATATTAAGATGTAATGCAACAATAATAAATGGACTCACTCGCCAAATAGAATTATATTTAGTGTGCATATGATCCACCCTCGATCAATCACTAACCGGAACTCAACCAGCCTAATCGAGTCACTTCCGAGAATTACCTTATCCAAACTTCCACAATATTTCTATCATGGGCATCTCACTCCGAGGCATCCCGGTATCACACAACCGAGGTCCTCCCAAGACCACTCAGCAAGGGACATCTCATTCCGAGGCATCTCAGTATCACACAACTGAAGCATCCTTGATCACACACAAGGGCATCTTACTCCGAGGCATCTCGGTATCTCTCTACCGAGGCATCCAAGACCACTCAACAAGGGCATCCCAAACTTCCGGGGGCATCGCCGGTATCTCGGTACCGATGGGTTCATTCAGTCACTTATGCACACGTTTCACACCACCACACCTTTGATTAATGCATTTATCGTATGCAAAAGACTCCAAAGTATCTAACTATATATCTAACTCTCATGAACCTAGCATACGTGCGTGTCCAAATTATAAGATAAAACCCATTACGTCATGTCCCATTCCATGGCGAACAGATATTTACCCCATAATCAAGCACTATGCACTGCACTCATTGCACATGCATGATACTATATGCACTTATATATCTCAAATAAAATATGAGACTTACTCTTATATGACTAATATCTATTATGAGGTTTATTAGACTCTACATGCATCACAAAAGCCTAATATAAAAGACACAACCTCTAATATATGTTCTCGGGTCCAGACAGTTTACTAACTAAATGTACAGTTTCGGTTTCGGACATAGAAGGTATATAATTCTTGTCGAAATACTACCAAATTTTTAGTATGTTATATTTGAGTCATAGATTGACATTTTCCGTGAAGAAACTTAAGTCTAATTCTCACTGTACTAAGAGTAATAATCGCCAAAATCTTTACTAGCACCCTGTACCGACGTCCAGATTATTTATCTACAAAGAAATTTTTTTTACTAGCCAATTATTCTCTATTTAATCTCAAATTTTGACACGTTATTCCTTGAGATGTGTTCTACAATTTTCATTAAGGATTCGAAGTCAAATTCTAACTAGGTAAATACAGAAAATTCATATAATCCGTAAAGGTCAAACCGTTTCTCACAAAACAGTTTACTGGTTTTACTAAGTTCACTTCCATCTCTACGTTTTATATATTCGTATGATTATAGCTAGGTTTCTAATTCAATCTTATGGATGTTCTATCATGTAGAATAGTTCCTTTCTTATTTTCATTAACATACATAAAGAAAATAACATAAAACAGAAGACTCCCTAACCGTATTCTCCTAAAACAGAATAGGTATACACGATTCCTTCACTCCTAGCCCGACCAAACCACTTATTTTTCCACAAATCTTTTCTACAACACTTCATTACTTAATCAAAACAACTAAAAATACTTTCAACAAGCTTTTCTTTAACAAATCGCCCATCCATAGCTCAGCTCGAAGTATAAATGCATCCGTGAGTTCACTCATCACAGTATACACCACATCCATCCACTTGGCATCCATTTCATCACTTCACTCAACAAAACAACATACTCACACTTGGATTTCGCAACATGCAAGACTCAAAGGTAACATGCAATGGCTTCTACCTTCAATCTAACACTTACTAAGCTTAGATCAACCACAAAACAGCAACTACAAATCAAATCCTTCACTGTTTGGTTAGATCCGCAAGCTTTCTTGACAAAACAATGGATAACTTTTAATTTAGAGTTATATCTTTCCTTACCTTGCTTCAGCTACTAAACAACACAAAGATGCTTCAAGATCAACGCCAAAATCTCGCATGCAAGAAGAAGAAATCGCTGGTTTGCTTCTAGTTCTTCACTGCTCGACCGAGAGAAAACAAAAAGAAGAAGATGAAGATGGGTTTCTCGGTTTTTATAGAGAGAGAGAGAGAGAGAGAGAGAGAGAGAGAGAGAGAGAGAGAGAGAGAGAGAGAGAGGGTTACGAAACTTAAGGGGGAAAATAGATCTACAAGGCTAATCCCTAGGCTAGAATAATGATGAGATTTTTTTTAATGATTGTGTTTCTTGAAGTTGCTAGTTTCAGTATCTAGGGAATAGAAAACCGTGGGTGTCAAGTACAAGGAGAAATGAGAGAGAGATGTCGTGGCCTCCAAGTTTGTTGTCTCAAATTCAATTTGTTTCTAATCCATGTCATTAGTTTATAATGTTTTTCAATTAATTTTCTTTTGTTTTTACTTGATTTCAATCCTTTTATAATTATACAAAGTCATGACATAACATATCGACTAGTCAATGTTAGTCTATAAAGAATTCATCACAAAAATGCTAAAGTTAGAAATTGATATTAGCATTATAAACATTAATCAAGTTATCATAACTATAATCTATAAAATAAAATCATTCGGACCTAAATATTCATATATGGCCCAACAGGCTTAATCTATAACAATTCTGGCCCACTAAACTAAATCTACAAATCTAATAATTATGAACCTTAGCCCGCTTCAAGCCAAGTCCAAGCCCATAATCTCTCATTCGACTTTTCTTAAGTCCAATTCGTGTGGCCCACTTACTTCTCAAGCCCACACATTCCTCATGATCCATCGGGTTCACTTTTTGGCCCAATCTAATTAATCTAAGTTCTTAATGATCTAATTACACTAATGAAGGTCGGTGAAATTTGGGATGTCACAGTTCATATCCGAAATCAAGCCATATTGCCTTCTTTGCTATACGTATTAGTTAACCTGTTTTCAAGGGTTCTCTTAAGTAAATTTCTACATGTGCTTTGCCGGCTCTTATTGTTGTTCCATCTTTTGTGTCCAGCTTAACATCAAGCACCCTTCCAATGTGTTTAACAGCTTTGCAAATCATATAATAATTCACCTAGTAATTAGTTTTAGATCAAAGTTTTAGATACCTTCAAAGCAAAACAATAAGAACATCAATTAATAACCCTTAAGCTTTGTAAGCAACAAAACTAGGTTGACAAGATTAAGAGGGAATATAATAATTCACCTAGTAATTAGTTGAAAAGATGAAATTAGAAGCTTCAACAACATAAAACTGAGACATTTTGCTTTTACTGGGAAGATTTGGAAAGTAAGGATCGAGAGAAAGAGAAGTTGAGGACTCTAAGCATCTGGCAATCAAAGTACATGACCAAGGGGGAATGTATTTAGAAGCTTTCATGAGATACGAAAGGATAAGAACGACTAGCCATGGGTTAAGAGTAATGATAAAATTGGGTTAAAAACATGTTGTGAAAGATAGAGGTGATGTGGTCAAATTAAAATGTCACAAATAGCTAAACCGTATGGTTCCAAAGTAGATATTCTAATAAATTGCCAAGATATTTAGTAAATAAATGAGTAAATAAGGAAAACGACATTAGTTCCAAACATTGACAAGTTAGAAAAATATTTTGAACCCACTAAAATGTTTAGCTAGAATTGCTTGATGCTAAGAGGACTTAATTCAGTAAATTTCCAACCTACTACTATTCGTTCAATGTGTAATCTTGAAGCATATCAGTCTTCATTAACAACCAATATGCAAATATGTGCTTCATTGCCACTCTAAATAATCTACGCAATAGCAAATATTTAGTAATTCAATCCTAACAAAATCACTCATGGAAGACTATGGGTGCAGAAAATACAATTTCAGCCTTGCAACTACCATGTTAAAATCCAACTTGAATTCCACCTATGACATTTATGGCATACATTTCCTACATATTAATAATTAATATAGGAATTTTTAGATGTCACATTACTAGTATCCATATAGTGTATGCCTATTTAGGAAAATCGAATCAAACTTTTCACACCAAACAATAGAAAATATTTTCTAATTTATTTTCAAGTTTCAGTTAAATATTGAAAAATATTGTCATTTTCCTATAACACAACTCCAAAAAAGTCACATTTTTTTTTGCAAACTTAACAAAGCTTCAAGGCGAAGCACGCTATGGTCAAAAGTTGTGTACGGCACTTAATTTAGTGTCAAAAGTTTTTTTTTTCGGATCACTTAAGTGTCACGTTAAAAAAAAAAATCATTTAAATACCAATTTCGATATGGGTCATCAGAAATCCAACATTGTCATATTTTAAAATTTTCAATCCTATGTGGTCCGCTAGCGTGCCCAATCAACATAGAATCCCTAAACGACATAGTATAACTGGTTAAAAAGTGATTACTTTAGTGTCTATCTTTGTTAAAAAATAATAACTTTAGTGTTAGTTGTTGTTGTATGTAGCACAGACACGGCGACACGACACGACGACACACGACACGACACGACACGCGACACGCATTTTTCAAAAAATAGAGAATTTCGACACATTCCGACACGTTAAATATTAAATAAATATTTTTAATTTTAATTAATTTGATTCAAATTTACAAATAAATAAATAAAGAGTTTACAATAAATTTATACTAATAATATTAATAAATCTAACACTTTTTTTAATTTCATTATCTCAAATTTACATTTATTTTTCGAAATTTCCCCCTTCCCCAAATTTGCTTTTATATTTCGAAACCACCCCCTGCGCCCAAACTTCCCTCGTCTCATTCCCCCCAAATTTATTTCACCTTTTTTTTTCCCTCCCCACCACCTGACAACCCATCACTTCCCCCTCCCTCCTGTCACTTTCCCCTCCCTCCAACACGCCAAGTCTTTTTTAATTCTTTTCAACACCCTAGCAGCGCGGAACGGCGCCTTCTTCTCCTCCTCCTCGCATCCATTTTTATTTTTTTCCTTCTCAAAAGTTCAAAACCCTAGCAGCGCGGCCCCTTCTCCTCCTCCTCGCCTCCTCCTCCTCGCCGCACGACGCCTATCTCCGAAAGCATCGAAGACTCGATCAAGAAAAGCACCAGCATTCGCCGAAGGAGCGGAAAAGGGAGTAACCCAGACGCACGACGCCTCCCCCTTGCCGCCGCCGCTGCCGCCGCCTCCCCACTCGACGACACCGCCCTCCCCCACGCGCGCCTCCCTCCTAAAGTTTCTTCTCACGGCCCTCGCCCTCGCCCTCTTTCTCTGGCCGTCTCTCGCCGTCACGGGCTCGCCTTCGCTCGCGGCCTCATCTCTACTTCCCTCTCCTCCGCCCTCCGACACGCGTGTCGAAGCGTGTCGACAAAAGTTGACCACGTGTCGACAAATTCGACACGCGTTGACCGCGTGTCGGAGCGTGTCCGAGCGTGTCCGAGCGTGTCGAGGTGTCCGACACGTGTCGGACACGACACGGAGGCATGTGGGACGTGTCCGTGTATCATAGGTTGTTGTTAGAAGGTAATTACTTCAGTGACATTCTCAATGAAAAAGTTATCACTTTAATACCAAAAAAATTGTCACCTCAGATAAAAAATTTAGTTATAAAAACCACGTAACTTCTTGCCAAAATCACTTAAGTGATGATTCTTTTTTATGATTTGGCACTTAACTAACACAACAAAAACATTTTACACTAAAGTGAACATCGCACACAACTTATGACACTTTTAGTGTTTTTCTCCCATAAGCTTTAATATGCTTGTCTAATGGTTGTGGAAGAAATTATAAAGGCTTGGAAATATCAATAACCTCACTTAAATTAGTGTTCTTGAAGACTCTTAAATTAGTGTTCTTGAAGACTCTCTAGACTCCACCACCCCCCCCCCCCAAAAAAAATCAAGAACTAACCTCCAAACCTCTATAACCTATTGATTTTATCAACCGACTATCTGATATTATTCTGTTGATATGAGGGGAGTTAGTTGAAGATTTCACAGCTGGAGAAGGAGATTTGACGCTGCAAACTTCTGATGGACTATAGAGGAAATCTCCGGGAAATTTGGAGACAAAAATCGAGCCCGGTAGCTATGGACCAAGCCCATTTGGGCTTAGTTTCAATTGATTAAGCTCAATTGGGCCTGACGAGGCCATTTACATTGGATCTAATCAGACTTGACCAAGTCCAATTGGGCTTAATCCGGACCGGGACGGGTCTATCCAGGTTGGGCCGGGCTTCGTTAGACAAAATTACACCTTTAGGGCATCAAGTTGGGGTTTTCTGGAAACTTTGTGAGTCCGTTTGATTGCCCGCGCTATGAAATATTCAACTCTCATTATGCTTGTATGCGTGAAAACGAGAAGAAATACGATTCATAACATTCTTTTCGGGTTGCATGAGTCAAACCTAGAGAATTTCATTCACGATTTTCAAATGCTAGGGTAGGAGAATTATGTGTGAACATTAAGGTGTCAACGGGATGCAATCACTTTGAGAAAATTTCTTATTAGATGTTGAGAAAAAAAATTGAAATTTCGTTCCGTAATTATGTCATATTTTTGTGCGAGGATTTTGGTGGGAGCTTCAATGGTGGATTTCCGGGTAAAGTACTCGGATCTCGTATGATTGAAAAGCAATCTCTACGAGGGAAGTGACAACTAGGTTGGAAGAGAAGAGGGATGAGAGAGATCGTGCGTTTTCTGGTCACTTCTGTGCTCCTAGCAATTAAAAATGTGCAAACAACATCCCTCTAATGATAATTATGATAACAAAATTATTAGAATTGTCTCAGCTACACATAATGTATATACGAATATATAAGTCCATGGTGGTGAAAATGAATTTGATAACTATAACTTGTTATAGGTACATTTATAGTGTAGTAATTATAATATAATTCACCAAAGAGAATATAATCAACATATGGTTTAGTTACTTAGTCGATTATACATATGATCAAATAGGCTTGAAATATGATTAAAGTAATTAAAATATTTGCTAATGATTAGATGTACTATATTATACACAATCTGTTCTCTTTTCTTTCTTTTTTAATGAAATGAAACTATGTTATTGTTATTTAAAAAAATAATTGGCTATAATATATTTTATGTATATCATTATCAGCCATATATTGCATAATATTATGTTATTCATAATATAGGTAGTGCTATAAGACTTGTGCTTTTTCCACTCCTTCTTTGACTAAGGCACTCCTTATTGAAGTATTTTTACCATATCATCTCTTATGTAGACCACATTTTAGCATGCTTCAATTTCAACTCTATCAAAGTGGTTTTCCTTTGTTTTTTTCCTCCTTTTGTTTTGTATTTTCATTTTCTTTTCTTGTGGTCCCACTTTCTTTCTTCTTCTTGCTTTTCTCTTCTCTCTTTAGCAGGTAATTCTCTTTTCTCCACACCTCTGATGTCCAACTAGCAATGATACCATTAGCGTCCCTCAATATTCACTCTTTCCATTTATCACTTCAAACATGCCTATAGTGTCTCATGTTATTTTAGTTTTCCTCCCTTTTTTTTTCATAGAACATTAAAATGCAATGCTAAGTCAAAAACGCTGTAGAATCACTGGAAAAAGCACACAAGAAGGAACCTAGTCACGTAATATGTTAATTCTAAATACATCAGAATACCCATAGGACCATTAAAGAAAAAAAAATGATTTTCATATTATATACAACAAATGTACTGCAATGGTAACAAGTTGCAACTTAACAAAAAAATATTATCAATTCAGCTGTTGGGCTACCCTCAAAAACTCCACTATGCTATGTTTCACCATCACAAATTCCAATGGTCCTTAAAGGCAGGTTTAATTTGAGATCTTTACCTTTCAATTTACTTGTCTGACTATTATGACCACAACCCTTACAAGTACCACATCCCTTTATGAGATTTTATGAGAGTACGGCCAACTATTCAAAAGACATTGTATTATATTTAATTACTCTAACACTATCGACTATTATGACCATAATCCTTTCACATGCCACATCTCTTTATGAGATTTTGTGAGACCACTATCAATTATTCTAAAAATTTAAATTATTAGATGAAGAAGTTGTTTTATACTTAATTACTTTAACACTTCCTATCACATTTAGTCTAGTCTTTTTTTGGCTTAGTACTAAGCGTGGAAATTTAATTTGAGAGGTAAATGGGGCTTAAAAAGATTCGAACCCAGGACCTTCAGCTCTAATATTGTGTGAAATTTTGTAGGATAACTATCAATTATTCTAAAAGTTAAAATTATTAAATGAATACGTGGTTTTATATTTAATTAATCTAACAAATAATCTCAAAAGCCAAAAGATCACGCCTTAGAAGTAGTTTATCCTTTAGTTTTTGAATTGGAAGAATAACCTTTTCAATAATCCCAAATGCTGTAAATGGGCTCTTTGGGAAGGTCAATGGTGTCCTCGACGGCGGTGCTGGCAAAGGTGTAGATAATGGCGGTGTTGACATCAAAGATCTTCACCTTCTCGATGCCTTGCGACTTAAGGAGTAGGAAGGCATGGAAAAAAATGAACTACACGCAAGAGAGAAGATAAAGAGAAGTAAAACAAGAAAATTGGGACCCATAAGAAAAGGAAAACGGAGAAACGGAAAAAAAAAAAGAAAAAAAGAGGTAAAAAAAATAAAAATAGGAGTACCACTTTCGTAGAATTGCAATTGAAGCATGATAAGAAGTGAACTACATAACGGGTAATATGATCAAAGCACCGTAACGGGGAGCGTCTAAATCAAAGAGGGAATGGAAGAAATGCATTCCTGCTATAATTATAATATAATTATTTGTACCGAAACTAAACAAAATTTAAACTTAATTTGACAAGATAATAAAGATTTTTTTGGATATTTTATCCACATTAGCTTCCCTGTTGTAGCATCACATCAAATAAAACAATAACGATTTAATTACCCAAGTCAAATAGCATAGTTAGCAGCCATGCGTCGTACGAGGGTGGATTTATTTCATTTGTGCAAAGCCGAAAATGGTTAATTTACATTTCATACTATATATTATTGTAAAATGCTGAGTCATGAGAACAATTAAAAATTTCTGATTGTTATGGTTATATGACTTACATAGATTTCACTACCCATATTAAAAGGCTAATAAATTTATTAAAGGGAATACTTAGTAGAAAGAGTTGTACTATTAATTAGCAACACCGATGAAATTGATTGAGGCAAGTGTCACAAATTGGTAGTTCTTTGGCCGTGGAATAACCCGTGTGGCGCCTGGCGAGCGAAATTCGCCAGGCTAGCTTCCTTTTATAGTTGTTCCAATGAACAATATAGCGAATAGCTTCTTTATACGAAATCGTACCACGTTCAACTTGGCTAAGACATCTAGTCCATCAAGCAAGACAACATATTCTTTTAGGCTCAACAATTGGTTTCAATTTGCCATGTCCTCATTAGGAGAGCAGCATCAACTCCCGACCAATTTGTGCACGAAATGTCAACCTCGCCTTCAGAGTTTCTAAGTAATATAATCATTCTATCGTAAAACTCTTAACATCAACTATCCTAACGCCACTCTCACGAACCAATTGAGTTCATTCTCTCTACATCCTCATTATTCACTCAATAACCCCAAGATTCGCTCCTAAGGGTTCACGGGTATGGGAGAGTCACAGACCGTAATAAATTCCCCCACTCAATTCCATGATGCTCTCGTTGCAGGCTATTCTGTCATTTTCCTGTATTTCCCTAATTATCAAGGCCACTCCTTGGCACTTACATAGATGTCAATGCTCACCCAATAAAACATGTTATCCACTCTATTGCTCGCTTCCCCCGATCAAAGCCGTTTGCGAATCTCTAGTCACTTGTGCTCCCCAACAAGTGTGGCATCCCTAGCCAATTACCCTCCGTGATAGCATCTTCTTTCGCCTACTAAGCTCATCATGATCTTTGCAAGCCAACATAGGGTCCCTCTTGGTGGAAACGTGATTACAAACCTCCTTTTAAGATTTGCCTATTGATCCAAAAACGTTATCCCCATTCAATGAGCAATTTAGTTCCTTCCTATGCCCCCATTGTCATCCTAAAATTTATACGAGAGCCACACGTTATCTGAACCCCTCTAGTCTCAGTGATCACTCTCCACCCTCACAAGACCGGGAAGACCACAACCTTTTCCTTGAATCACCCACCTACTAGAGGGATTCCTGCTCTGATATCATTTGTCATGGGTCGGCAGTTCCTTGACCGCGGAATAACCCGTGTGGTGTTTGGCGAGCGGAATTCACTAGGCCAGCCGTCCTTCTATAGTTGTTGCAATGAACAATATGGTGAATAGCTTCTTTATACGAGATCGTACCATGCCCAGCTTGACTCGGGTGTCTAGTCCATCAAGGGAGACATCATATCTTTTTAGGCTCAATAATTGGTTTTAACCTGCCATGGCATCATTAGGAGAGCAACATCAGCTCTCAACTAGTTTATGCATGGGAAACCAACCCCGTATTCAAAGTTCCTTGGTAATATAATCATTCTATCTTGTAACTCCTAGCATCAATCGTCTTGACGCCACTCCCACGAACCAATTGAGTGCATCCTCTATGTATCCTCACTCTTTACTTAATAACCCCAAGCTTCTCTCCCAAGGGTTCACAAGTATGGGAGAGTCATAGACCATGACAAACTCCCCAATTCAATTCCGTAATGCCTGAGCTATTATGTTGCTTCCCTGCATTTCCCTAACCATCAAGGCCACTCCTTAGGACTTATATAGATGGCAACACTCGCCCAACAGAACAAGTTACCCATCTATTGCTTGCTTCCCCTGATCAAAACTGTTCACGAATCTCTAGTCACTTGTGCTCCCCAACAAGTGTGGCACCCCTAGCCAATTGCACCCCTATGACAGCACCTTCTTTTGCGTACTAAGCTCCTCCTGATCTCTATAAGCCAACAAAGGGTCCACCTTGGTGGAAACATGATCGCATACCTCATCTTAAAATTCACCCATTGATCCAGGAACGTTATCTCCATTCAGTAAGCAATTTGGTTCCTTCCTATGCCTCTATTGCCATCCTAAAATCTAGACGAGAACCACACATTGTTCTAGCCCCTCTGGCCCCGGCGATCACTCTCCGCCCTCACAAGATTCGAAAGATCACAAGCTTTTTCCCAAATCACTCACCTACTAGAGGGATCCTTGCTTTGATACCATTTATCATGGGTCGCTAGTTCTTTGGCCATGAGATAACCTGCACGACGCTTGGCGAGCGGAATTCGCTAGACCAGCCTTCCTTTTATAATTGTTTCAATGAACAATACGGTGAATAGCTTCTTTATACGAGATTATACCATGCCTAGCTTGGCTTGGGCATCTAGTCCATTAAGCGATATAATACATCTCTTTAGGCTCAACAACTGGTTTTGGCTTGTCATGGCCTCATTAGGAGAGCGGCATTAGCTCTCGACCAATTTGTGCATGGGAAGCCAACCCTGCCTTCAGAGCTTCTAAGTAATATAATATTCATATCCTAGAACTTCTAGCACTAACTGTCCTGACACGACTTCCACGAATTAGTTGAGTTCATCCTCTCTACATCCTTATTCTTTACTTAATAACCCTAAGCTTTGCTCCCAAGGGTTCACAAGTACGGGAGGGTCATGGACTATAACAAATTCCCTCACTCAATTCCGCAATGCCTTCCTTGCAAGCTATTTTATCGCTTCCCCGCGTTTCCCTGACCATCAAGGTCATTCCTTGGGACTTACATAGATGGCAATGCTCACCCACTAGAATAGGTTACCCACTCCATTGCTTGCTTCACTCAATCAAAGTTGTTCGCAAATCTCCAGTTACTTGTGCTCCCTGACAAGTGTGGCACCCCTAGCTAACTGCATCCTTGTGGTAGCACCTTCTTTTGCCTACTAAACTCTTCATGATCTCTACAAGCCAACAAAGGGTCCCCCTTGGTGGAAACGTAATCGTAGACCTCCTCTTAAGATTCGCCCATTGATCTAGGAACGGTATCCCCATTCACTGAGCAATTCGGTTCCTTCTTATGCCCCAATTACCATCCTAGAAGCTAGACGAGAGCCGCACATTGTCCGAGCTCCTTTGGCGCCAACGATCATTCTCCGTCCTCACAGGATCGGGAAGATCACAAGCTTTCCTCGAATCACCCACCTACTGGAGGGATCCCCGCTCTGATACCATTTATCACAAGTCGATAGTTCCTTGGCCGCGGAATTACCCGTGCGACGCTTGGCAAGCGGAATTTGCTAAGCCTGCTTTTCTTCTATAGTTGTTTCAGTGAACAATATGGTGAATAGCTTCTTCATATGATATTGTACTATGCCCAACTTGGCTCGGGCGTCTAGTCCATCGAGCGAGACAATAGATCTCTCTAAACTCAACAATTGGTTTCGGCTTGCCATGACCTCATCAAGAGAATAACATCAGCTCCTGACCAATTTGTGCATGAGAGGCCAACCCCACCTTCAAAGTTCTTAAGTAATATAATCATTATATTCTAGAAATCCTAATACCAACCGTTCTAACGACACTCCCACGAACCAATTAAGTTCATCCTCTCTGCATCCTCACTCTTCACTCGATAACCCCAAACTTCACTCACAAGGGTTCACGAGTATGGGAGAGTCATAGACTGTGACACAAGCACCAAAAAAAGAGATGGATCCTAGTTCCATCCAAATGAGTGGAAGTGCAATAAAAAGCTCTTTTTACAAGGAAAATGTTGAATTTCTTGCAAATTAAAGGTTCAAGTGGCCTTTATTAAGATCACTAATATGGAATACCGCATAATAACTTACTTATAGCTAGCTATTCTAGCTTTATTCAAATGCATTATTGTTAACATTTTTTGGTAACTTTAATTAATATTGCGATAAGATATGTAATAATAAAATTAAGGAGAAATACCACCAAAGACCCTAAACTACACCGACTCGAACACCAACACCTCCAATTTTATTTATGTCGCCAAACATCACAAATTTATATCAATGTGATGAGCAGTCACTTCATTATAATTCCATTCCCGGACAATGTTAAAAAATCCTATGTGGTGACTTATATGGACAACAATAGGCAAAGTTCTAGGGGTAAATATGATTTCAAGGTAGAATTCAGTCCAATTCTAGGTCCTGGTGGAATTTAATTCAATTCCCAGTTCCATTTTGTTGGATGGGAATCGGATCAAACCAGACTAAGAATCGGTAACCAGACAGGTCTGCTTTGGTTCCTCGTTGACTTAAGTGATCAGGTTTTAATTTTTTTCTCCACATTTATATAATTTCAGGTTGCAGATGCTAACCAAAAACGTGTGAAAGGTGTATTTGGGACCAAAGGTGATGATAAGGAGGTAAAACATCAGCTTCAGTAGATCATTAATGACTTCTTTGTTGCTTTTGCCGGCCATGTCTTGTAGATATTGACCATCTTTCATTAACCATTTTCTTATTCCCTTTATCTCACATGAAATTTTTAATGTCCTTGTAAATTCCCGTTGAACCTTGGTTTTTTACTTTTGGCAAGTTAGATTGCCGATCTCTTGTTTTTTTTATTATATGGACTATTAGGCTATCATCCAGAGTAATCTGCAATATGCTACCATGAGTGCTTTGAGAAGGCCTCTCCCTTTATCCTTGGAATCCAGCATTTCTTCATTTATTTATATGGGTGTTCAAATATTTTTGTGGCAAATACTCTGCTGTGGAATGTAGGAAGAGTGTCAAAAAAGTTTTAAATCTATTGTATTGATGCTAGATTAGTCATAAACTTTTTAATAATACTAATTAGTCCTAAACTCTTTGATGTAATGCCAATTTAGTCATTATGGCTAATTTTGGCTGGATATTACTGATATGAATGTTGGCCGGCCTATGTGGCACCGTTGGCGCTATTATGAATAATTTTTAACAATATTTTAATATTTTGTGGATTTTTTTTCATAAAGTTTTCCTTCCTTTCCCTTTAGTTGATGATCGGCCATGGCTGAGTTGGCCTTGCCGCCACCCACCACAGGTGAGGCTTGATTGGGCAGGGTTCAACCTTGGCCAGGCTAGATCTTGTGAGGTTGACCCTCACTTAGGTTAGGGCGACCTCACCAAATTTGGCAAGGGGAAACCTTGCCTAGCCAAGCCTCGCCTATGGCAAGTGATAGTGAGCCTCATCTAGGCAAGGTCCTTGGTGGCTAGCCATCACTTGTGACTAGTGGTTGATCACTAATGAGAGGAAGAAGGAAAAAAACGAAAAAAAAAAAATATTATTAAAAGTTATTCATGTGAGCACCAACCGTGTCACTAAGTTAGTTGGTGTCTACGTTAGCATTATCTAGCCAAATTAGCTAGAAGAATTGAATTGACACTAGATTTAAAAATTTAAAACTGAATTGATACAAATGCAATAACTTTTTGACTTTTCTACCACTTTTTTTCTATGGAACGTATATTTCACAATTTTAATTATTAGGCATTTGTAAATCTATATATTTAATGATAATTTTAAACTATTTTTTTTATCTATCCTACTCTAACTATCAACTCATTTTCAGATTTTTGCCAAGCCTATGCAAAACTAAACCTTTCCACCCTTAGCCCCGAAAAGGTGGAACTCCCAACTTACCCCTTCCTATGTGGGAAGAATGGCCATTGGGGGTAACTCCAATAATTTAATTTAAAATTATTGTTAAGTGATTAATTATGTTTGTTGTTTCTCTTGATTTTAGATGGTTAGAATTTGGAGTAATATTCATGATCAATTGGGGATTGGAGTTCTATAATGTAGGTTTTATGCTATATGTTACTTTTTATTATTTATTTTATTGTTGTGCTTACTATCATTTTCCTTAACAAAAAATGAAGGAAAAAAAAGCGACAAATTTCCAAGGAGACCTTGAAAATTGTGACAAGGCAGATTGCAGGGTATGTGGGATAGTTTTTTTAGGTTCTAAATATTAGGGAAATCTCTTATGATATTTTGAAGATGACAAAATAAATCAAGGGCTACTAGCGTGTTTAATGATTGAGTAACATACTATACGGATGATAGAATATGTAAATGATATTGTCAAAATCTATACTTGAAAGAACTAGAAGATAGACTCTATGCTGAAGCTGAACTTATTCAGACTATGTCCAGACCTTAAGACTAAATATGTTCAGAAGTAGAATATGTTTAGACTTATGTACATATTGTAAAGTTTACTTCAGAAGGAAAACAAGTGACAAGGTCCAGAACAAGACACAAGTTCAGAACGTAGCAGATTTAGAACAAAGCATGTTCAGAATGAGACAACTTGACATAAGGTAACACAAGTCCAAACATATAATGACTAGTGATCTGGTTTGGATTTCATATCAAGATAGATTTCATTAACTCAATCTAATTGATTGACAATTGGATATTAAAGATAAGAATTTTTTATATGAAGAAGCTCTACTTATGAAAATCAATATTCTGTTTGTATGGACGATCATAATCAATTTGGGATTCTACAAGGGTCACTCAACGGCTACTAAATCTTTTAAATACAAATATGTCCAATGGCTAAATCGGAAAATGATCCTTTAAGATGCTGTCCAACAACTAGTTTGGAAATTGAGAAGTATTTAAGGAGATCAATGACCGATGAGCAAATAAGAGATGTAGCATAGAATTTATAATTCTAAAGTCTGAGTAAACTTCAATCATACATTTGTCTTTTGTGAGCTTAAACGTTTGTGATTGTAAAAGAAATACCAAAAGAGTGACTTAGCGAGATAGTATGATATACTATTAAGTGTTTGTATTCAAAATTATAATCTCTTGTTGATAATTTTTTGGAATCTAGCTAAAATGTTGTTAGCG
The DNA here is from genome assembly GCA_017140615.1 of Eucalyptus cladocalyx. Lineage (NCBI taxonomy): Eukaryota > Viridiplantae > Streptophyta > Magnoliopsida > Myrtales > Myrtaceae > Eucalyptus > Eucalyptus cladocalyx. The sequence goes on along the minus strand of CM029524.1, from coordinate 12,138,383 downwards.
TGGGAGAGTGGACGTTGACTTAATTTAAGTCGAACCACTATAAATTTCGTGTGCAACATTCTCTTTCATTAACTCTTCATATTTAAGTCTGTTGCATACTTACAGGTTATTTCAAAAGTTTGTTCTATTGCATAACAGATTCTGAACATTTACTAGAAGTTTAGTGACTCATTTGTTAGACTCTAATCCTTATTTAGACTTTGTTCGAAATTTATTTTATTCTACATTTATTTGTCAAGACTTCTTTTAAACACCTATTCACCCCCTCTAAGTGTTTGTACTAGCATTTTCACTAAAAACTGAGGAGTGATTGTAGTAGGTAAGTTTCAGTATCTAGATAAACCTAGACTGACTCTAGAACCGTTCACTCCTAAGGTAAACAAAGTTGATGCAGATCTGATATGTCTCTAATGAAGCAAAAGTACCGTTGCTTCTAAAGTGCAAAAAAATATGACATGGCCATCCAAGAGAGAAATCGCCATTCTAGGGCAAATCAAGAGGCCATGGTTGAACACAACGTGCGGCACACTTGTCTCTCTAATTAAGTCCACTGCACCTTAGATCTGAGGCGCCAAGTCTCAAATCTAAGGCCACGGTCGAGAGGTTATGGTGGCCTCAACCTTGAAGCCTCCGATGACTATCTTGGACGGAATTTTGATGGAAGAGGGTTTGCTTGTCACAATGATTTAAGTTTGAGCTTATTGTCGATAATTTTTTTTTTTTTTTGGTAGTGGTTTCCGTACGGATAAAATAAAGGATTTTTTTATGGTAAGTTTTCAAAAATTAATCGAGGAAATCAGTTATTAATTGTTTTTGGTCGATAATATCAGTTATTAATTTAATAAATCGACCGGCACCAAAAATAGGAAAACCCTCGCTCGCGCACGCATTTTTGAACCTTCGCGAATCGACGAGGGGACGTTTCTTCCTTCTCCGAAGCGCTTTTTCTCTTTCTCGAGGGTTTCTCTTCAGTCACTCTTCGCGGCATCGAGTGACTCCTCCATCTCCACCGCCACCGCCGCCGCCGCCGCTGCCGTCGCCGCCGCAGATCCGGCTACCTCCATTCTCGCAGCTCTTTCCTCTTCGTCTTCTTCACGCGCGCGCCGATCCCCTCGCTCGCCATCTCTCTCTCTCTCTGCGGAAACCGGAGCAACGTAAATGGCCTTCTCAGCCCAGACGCCCGACATTCTAGGCGAGCGCCAGTCCGGCCAGGACGTCCGAACTCAAAACGGTACTCCTGTCCTTTTCCTTCTTTTTCCCCTCCTTTTCGATCGGTCGGTCGAGGTTTTCTGGTTCGCGCTTACAATCTGTGAGGTTTGTGAACGTTGTGTTTCGTCTGGAAATTTGGAACAGTGGTGTCTTGTCAGGCTGTCGCCAACATCGTGAAGTCCTCGCTCGGTCCTGTCGGTCTTGACAAGGTATGGTTCTGCGGCGATGTGTGTATTTACTGGCTGTTTGGTTTCATTTTCAGCGGAGTTGCAGTTGGGTGTGGCTGAACTGAGTCTTGCTTAGTTAGGTCTGAGATTGTTGTTTGGTCTTATAGGTTTGTTGAGATTGACGCCATTGTTTGTGTTTCGGCTTTGTCAATGTTCTCAGAGCTGCTGATTTGATTCGACACGATGTGTTGAACGTAGAGGGGTTTATCTTTGTTATTACGCACTTGCTGCTGGTCGTGCGAGATTCAATAGTTTATTTAGATGAAATGAGTCACCGGAAGTTTTAATGATGCCAACTCTATGGTTTACTTGAACTTCAACTTTAGGGTTGATCCGGTATGGAATGGTAATAACTTCTAGGGATTACTGTTGACTGTTGCATTTGGTCCGGGTTGTGTGCTGTGAGCTTTTCCTATGTAGAGATTAAAAATCTAATTCGCATCTCTACTTGTCTTGTTCAATGAGTCAGATGTTGGTTGATGACATCGGTGATGTGACAATTACTAATGATGGTGCTACCATACTCAAGATGTTAGAGGTGGAGCACCCAGCTGCTAAGGTGGGTGGACAGTCACCTCTTGTTATGTGACTAGATTCCGAAGCTTAAAGATTTAGGCACTCATGTTTGCTTCACTGGGGTATGCAGGTATTAGTTGAGTTGGCTGAGCTTCAGGACAAAGAGGTCGGAGATGGTACGACTTCAGTGGTCATTGTAGCTGCAGAGTTGCTTAAGGTAATGGTGGCTACTTGAGGCTGGTATTTGGCTTAGTTTGTGGGTTGTCCCGTTATTTTGTTACTTTAAAGTGATATCTTGTCTAACCAGTGACTTGATCATTGCTTTTGCAGAGGGCAAATGATCTGGTGAGGAATAAGATTCATCCAACATCGATAATTAGTGGTTTCAGAGTGAGTATTTTGTTTCCCACTTTTCTATTTATATTCCCATTTCCCCTAGAATATGACAGGAGTTGACAGACAGGCAGTCAGAGCATGGATGCACATTAAGATAATCTCATTTCTCATCTTTATCTAGCAAAGTTATTTCATGTTTTGTGTGTTTCCTATTATGCAGCTTGCTATGAGGGAAGCTTGTAAATATGTTGATGAAAAGTTGGCAGTTAAGGTATGGCTTTGTGGGCATGTATAATTTGCAAAGTTCACAATTTAATTAGTCTTTTTGTTTGTCATATATATGTTTGTGTGGTGATATAAGTAATGGCTAAAGAAAAGTTTGTGCCTACGTGCAATTGGATAGTGCATTAGTCATTTCGTTGATATAGGAATGACACAATTATGACACATGTTTCTGTGCTTTATCATGATGTGAAATTATCCAGAAAACAGAAGGTTCTTTAAGGAATTGATCTGAGCCATTTTATATTTCCACGTGTTGGTGATAAACTTGTTTGGCTATGATCTAACTTTTTGAACATTATGCTTTCTGATTTTTCATAGGTTGACAAGCTCGGAAAAGATTCCCTTGTGAACTGTGCCAAAACAAGCATGTCATCAAAATTGATTGCTGATGACAGCGACTTCTTTGCAAACTTGGTATGTTGACAGTCACTACAATAGTGGAACTTTTATCCGCTTGGTTATGGTTGTGGTTCAAGTAGGGAGGCATCTTGTTTGAGAGGAGAGGTAGGAGCCATGGTGCATGGAACTTAGATAGTATGAACATTGTTGCTCGTTATATTTTCTGGTGAGGCTGTGCATATGGTCACTATGTATTTTCCATGTGTCAATCATGTTGGTCTGTCAACAGTTTTGGGAATTGATCCTGAACTCCTTAACCTAAAGGTTTCTTCTTGAGTAGAACTCCTGTCATGTTTTCGTGCTGGATGAAATTACTTCAATTTTCCTTTCTATATGCTTCATGATTGTGTGCAGCATTCCAGGATGATTGTTGAAGGGATGCATCGTATATGGCGCATAAAGTAATTATTTTAACCTGTTAGTTTGTTGCTGGAGCATAACAATTTGCTTTCAGGTTGTAGATGCAGTACAATCAGTAAAAATGACCAATGCCCGCGGGGAAGTTAAATATCCTATCAAGGTTAGTAGTTCGTATTTATATCTTGTCAGGATAATACTGTAGGAGGTGTTGACATGGAGCTCTTTTGCTTCTTTTTAATCTTAATCAGCAGTGACATTGCCAAAAAAGACTAAACCATGGCATGAGTCTGTTTGCTGTAAAGGCCTATCAGGCTGATTGTGTTACAAGCAAAATTTTCCTGATCATTGAAGCACACTAATGCCTTTTAATGCCTTTTTTATGTTTAGGGGATCAATATTCTCAAAGCTCATGGGAAAAGTGCCAGAGATAGCTACCTTTTGAATGGATATGCATTGAATACTGGTCGCGCTGCCCAAGGAATGCCTGTTAGAGTTTCCCCTGCAAAGATTGCATGTCTTGACTTCAATCTTCAGAAGACTAAAATGCAGTTGGGTGTCCAAGTTGTTGTGACTGATCCAAGGGAGCTGGAGAAAATTCGACAAAGGTAAAGAGATGGTGGACTTCATTTTTTTCTTACAGGCTGGTAAATAGTCTGTCATCTCTTTGATGATTGTATGGCTCAAGTCATTTCCTTAGAGCGATGGATCTTTGCATTTCCACTAGAGTGAAGTTTTATTTCTTTATGTCCTTTCTGCGGCTGTAACTGTTTTGGGCTCCCTAAATTTTGCATATACATAACAATTGTTATTACTATTATTATTATTGCTACTACTACTATGGGGACATATAGATATTATAGTTATCAACTTATCATTAGATGATGATGATGATGAAAATGGTATATCCAAAAAACCATAATAATAAGGACCAAAATATACAGCAAAAAATATTTGTTTTGTGGTCATTTTAATAGCCACAGTAATCTCACATCTTTGCCAAACGCATTAATCATTTGTTGCTATAGCATAGCAGCTTTAAAAGATCTGGTGCCATATATACAAGTGCTTTGGCACAGCATAGCACACCACAACAAAACTACAGCATAGTTATAGCACAGCTTCAACTGTACCAAGCACGCACTAAGTCATCATTGTCAGTGGGTGTATCTTGCAATGTATTAGTATAGGAGAATGAGATTGCTGTGGCAACTGTTCAATACTAACTCTTTCATACAATATGCTCATATGACTTGGGTAGATTTTTGGTTCTCTTGTTGCCTGTTGATTGATTTACCTTCTGACCTTCATAGTTCTTTAAATATAGTCTTTAAATAGTGGGCCACTTGTATTCATCTTGTTTGCTAAATGCAGGCACTAATAAAAATTTGCATTTTATTAGGGAAGCTGACATGACAAAAGAACGTATTGAGAAGATACTGAAAGCTGGGGCCAACGTTGTTCTGACCACAAAAGGGATTGATGACATGGCACTCAAGGCAATCTTCTACATGATTTGCTTTTTTACTTTCTATTATCCTTGAAACTTTGTAAAATGAGAATGCAGACATAAGTTTGAAATCGATGTTCTTTGGTTATTTCTTGTCGTATGCATCATCTTTTGTTAATTAGTATATATGTGGATGTTTGTTTTATTATCTTGTCAAATGATCTCTTAAAACTTCTCCTCATGTATGAAGTGGTCATAGGTGAGTGATCTGTCTTTACTTGAACTGGCTGCAGTCATATAATGTAATGCTATTTGATATAATTTTCAATAAATGAAGATCTACTATGTCATCTGGGTTTTTTGTTTGATTTAGAGTTTATAAATTGCTTTTGTACCTGTTTACTGTTCCAGTATTTCGTGGAGGCTGGTGCAATTGCTGTGAGACGTGTGCGGAAAGAGGATATGCGTCACATTGCCAAAGCAACGGGTGCAACCATGGCAAGTTCACCAATTTTTCTTCTTCAAAGCTTGCTGGCAGTTCATTTTTTGTTCAAACTTTGCTAGTAAGAGCATAAGTAAGATGAGAACTCAAAAATAATGTGATGCATATGTTGATATCTGAGTTATGTATTTCAGCAATGACTTGAAATGTTGAAGAAAGATGCAGGATGGCTTTTCTGATGGGTTTATACTAATCTTCATTGCCTTGATATCTAATTTACTACAGGATGTTTTACCATTTCATATAAGAATGAACTTATTTTCACCTAAGCAAAATGTTTTTTATTGGACTTGTCAGTACATGACATGTGCCTTTTAAAAACTAAAACTTTCGCACTGTTTTTATTTGCCAGTTATGAGCTTTTTTTTTTTTTTTTTTTATAATTGGGTTTTCAATGTTGGAGAAAGCTTGACTTGACCGAATCTCTATTTAAAATGCCAACAAACTGAGCAGAAGTCTCCTTGTATGAACCGATTAATTATTGTTGGAGGGAGTAAGATGCCTTCTTCGTTTTCCTTGCCAATGAATGATTATTCGAATCTTCTGTATGGAACACCTTTATGTGGTTTCGTGTTCTTATCATCTCATCTGATGTCGCATATTCTGTTTGTTTTGCCTTTAGTGGGGGGTTGAGTATATCGAGAGGGTGAGCATGAGTCATAACTTTGCTTAGATTTTGCTGCCAGTTGTTTTTCTTTTTCCTGCTGGTGCTGCAGGTCAGATTCCTTATTCTGTGGATTTATCCTAATTCTGTACCTTGGTATTTCCTTGACTACATGCAGGTTTCAACATTTGCGGACATGGAAGGAGACGAAACATATGATTCATCCTTTATTGGACATGCAGATGAAGTTGTAGAAGAGCGTATTTCTGATGATGATGTGGTTTTGATTAAAGGGACAAAAACAACTAGTGCGGTGAGTTCATGCTTTTTCAAGTCAGTTCAAGTCTTTGAATGGGATAACTATATTGGAATTGTATTGGTTTGACATAGACCTTAGGAAGTTAGTCATAGTTTCAGCATTCATACATCATTACATTACATCCTTTACTGTACCTGATTGCTTAATGTTGTGGCTCTGTTTTTTTTTTTTTTTTTTTTTTTTTTTTTTTGGGGGGGGGGGGGATGGTAGACATCAGCTGTTTCATACAAGTTGGGTTGTTTGTTGTAGGTTTCTTTGATCCTTCGAGGTGCAAATGACTATATGCTTGATGAGATGGACAGAGCTCTCCATGATGCTCTATCCATTGTTAAGAGGACTCTTGAATCCAACACGGTAATTCTTTTGGCCTCGCTTTATTTTCCTGAAGATGAGCCTGTTGATGCTAGTCTAGGTTATTCAATGAACTAATTATGAGATGGATGAACTTCAGGATGCTGTTCTTGTAGAATTGATTACTTATGATGTAGCCAGGTTTAGGAAAATAAGTTTTGATGCCTGAAGAATTTTGCTCAGTTTCCTTTGTTATCCCTTGAAAATGGTCCTCTGAGTTAGAGATGCCATGCTTGCTAGACCTGCCTGCCAGATAACTGATTCCTGCTATCTTTGAATTTTAAGCTAGAGAGGTTCGAGGCATATAGTACTCGAGAAGATGCCATCTCTGGTGCTTGCCTCCAGTGATGAAGTTAGGGATTTTCTTATTCGACTTCTGGTGCAACCCTTTTTCATCAAAAAAAAAAAGAAAAAAGGAAAGAAACCAAAACAAAGTCACGTAAAAGAACCCAAAGAGCTAGCTTACCCATGATGTTCGGAGTGGCTAAATATTAAGTAGAGTATTTCCTTGTAGAACTGGACCAGCTACCTGTGAATTTGGCTGTTAGTAGATTGTACAATGTCAGCATTTTCAGCCCATAATCTATTAGCATTTTGATTGTGTGTATCAGAATGACTTAAGTAAGATATGCATGTCTGCACTGTACTTAAAAATGTTATTCTGATTGCTTTGCTTTGTCCTCCCATTTCCCCCCTTTTTATTGTTATGCTGGGATTACAGGTGGTAGCAGGTGGTGGTGCGGTTGAGGCTGCCTTATCTGTCTACTTGGAGTATCTAGCAACAACGCTAGGATCCCGTGAACAGTTGGCTATTGCAGAATTTGCAGAGTCATTATTAATTATACCAAAGGTCTGTATTAACATGCATTGATGTTTTTTCAAACTTCACTTGGATTTTTATCTGGGCTTAATGGAGCACATCCTATTTGGCAGTGCTTTGGAAATTATCTTCCATATTTTCTAAAATCTTTTTTCTGCTGAAGGTGCTTGCCGTCAATGCTGCAAAGGATGCAACTGAGTTAGTTGCAAAACTACGGGCTTACCACCACACTGCACAAACTAAGGCTGACAAGAAGCATTTGTCAAGGTAATTCTTTGTTGTGTATTTACAATGACGTCTTTTGTAGTTGGCCAGTGTTTAGGTAACCATGTATTAAGATTGAATCCATTGATCTTTCCTGCTTATTTTAGTCTAATTCACTGCAATGAGTGCTGAGAAATTTTTTGTATACAAGATCACCCCCAGAGTCATGGATAAACACGTGTGGACACAGTATAGGCAATTTTTTATGGAACATCTATAATAATCAGGAGCCAACAGTTGTGTGACTTCCAGGGAAAGCAAATTTGAATTTGACCAGCAAGATTAAGTGATTTCACCTGTTCTCATGCCCTCTGCACAGCTTAGTTTGTTGACTCTGATGCTTAAACAAGAATTGAAATGACAGTATACAAACTAATTGTTAGGCAGATGGATAGCTTCCCTACCAACATACCTTAATATTTGTTGGATGTCCAAAAAGCCTGTAGAACACAATTTTTAAGGTGATTTAAATTAATTTGCTATGCCAAAGAGTGATGTCATGGAATGGAGTTGATGTGGTTTGATTTCCAGAGAATTTGTAAGCTTATTCACTAATTCTTGAAAGTTGTTATATCCTTTTACCCAGAGAAGAAAATATTGTATGGACGGATATCACTTTTTTTTCGGTAGAAGGGACATATTATCATTCAAAGTTGCAATTATATGGTTGGATTTGTTTTAACAAGTGAGATGAAAGATAGCTCACGTAGCAGTTTAAGTCGATATGTTCTGACAAAAAAAGATCCTGATATATTTTACTGTTTCAAGTTAAGTGTCATAGGAATAAGCAATAATACAAAGGGATTCATAAACTGTTAAAGTCTATATTATGTTAACTGGGATCAAGGGTAGGTTGATTCAATCGTCCGAGTTTGGACCAGCATCAAATGAAGACCTTACTCATGAGACCATTTACCGTCTTGATAAGGAGCTTGTGTTGTATTATCTCATTATAAGCTTACTTAGCTTGCTTTATTCTGTTGGCTCTTATAATAAAGGTCCCGTTGGTTTCATGTCAACCTTTGCAGCATGGGATTAGATCTTTCCAAAGGAACTATCCGGAACAACTTAGAAGCAGGTGTCATTGAACCAGCAATGAGCAAAGTAAAGATAATACAGGTAAGGAAGACGCATGCAAATGTGCAATAACTAATTATTATTATTATTTTTTGGATTTCAGCTTCTATAATTTGTTTTTGGAACCTTTTGCTCCTCAGTTTGCAACTGAAGCAGCTATAACAATTCTTCGAATTGATGATATGATCAAGCTTGTCAAGGATGAAAGTCAGGGCGAGGAATAGGAGTTTGGGTTGTTTAATTGGTACTTGAGTGGCACCCACCACGGGTTGGAGGAGATACTATCAAGCATTGTCCTTAGCCTTTTTTTTCTGATAGGCTCTTTATCTATGTATTGTTGATGCTAGTAGTTGTATCTTATGCTTGGGGCAATTTTTGAACAGAGATGGCTGAGCATTGTTCATCTTGCTTTTCTGCAGCAGAGCGCTGTTTCTATTTTTGTTAAGCCTATTTTACCATGATGACGGAAGAATTGCTTGGGCAGGAAATTCGACTTTCATCTTCTGTTTTTCCAAATGAATTATTGGGCGAGTTTTGATCATTGATTGATTTGGTTAAAGATGTTACCTTTTCCTCTTAAATTGATTTGAGCCTCTGCTCTCTCGTGACACCCTTATTTCCCCACAAGCTTAACGGGAGGAAGACTTGCTGTAAGTTATTGCTGATGTTCTGAGTACTTTACCTGCTGAAAGTAAGTAACAAGATGCCTTTAACAAAAGAACCTCTGAGGTGTTCTAATTTTTTCCCCCAATTACAGTGGAGTCCAGGGGCCTGTTTTGGATCCTGGGTGTCTTGTTACGAGGTAACCTCACCAAAGCAGGATTGGTTTCCCACAAACGCCGCTAACATGGTGGGCTGTCGGATTGTGTTTTCTATTTTATCTGCCAGCATGCCCTATGCCTCGTTGGTACAATGGCTTTTACCAGCCCTGTACATGTCCACCCTTTATGTGTTAACGTCAGAGAGTGTCAAGGTCTGCATAAGGCCTCAAACAAAGCAGGTCAAGGACTTGTAGCTTTAAGTTTTGAAAAGAACTTCTGTATTAAAGGAAAAAAAAAAAGATAGGTCATGCTATAATTTTTGCAGAATGCTCATTTTAATGTTAAAATTTTTGGAGCTATCATTTGAGCGTCAAATTAGTGGAAAAATATTAAGTTTATCAAGCAATATATTAAGTTAGACAGGATTTTTAAAATCGACGGACGAAATGTCGTGGTAATTGGGAGTTCAAAACCATGGCACTGGAAATCAACTCTTTTTTTACCAACAGATTCCGTTCGACCTCATCACTTTTGCTTTGTTGTTGTTTATTACCATTGATGCCCTTCTGAATCTCTTCATCCTTTTCATCTAAACCAACGGTACCTTTCTCACTTACGACTTCCTCTTTAGGGCTCACCAGATGCCATGGTCTTAACCGTCTTTTCACGGAATACTACTTTCCCAATTTGACTTCTTTGACAGGCTCAATTCCTTGGGGTGCACTACCTTAAATGCGAACCACGACAGAACACCACGCCACTGTATGCAACCACAAGATATCGATCTGCTCACTAATGCCGGCTATCCCTCTTTCTCTCTTCCTTTGATACTTCTGCAAACGGAGCCATTGTTATCCTCCTCCAGAACCTTACGACCGATATAGCTACAGAGCACTTCCTTCCCTAAATCTGCATCTCCTTTCGCAGTTTCACCGCTACTCTTAACATTCAGTATCCTCTGAAGTAAGAAGAACTCGAACTTTCTTGGTTCCCAAGGCTCCTCTTCTTCCCCAGTGCAACATTATACGTTTAATTTCCTGTAAAATGGACCATGAGTCATACTACCATGACAATGCCCGCTTCAACACTAGCAAGTCGACGCTAGATTTTTAGGGGACAAAATGGCCATCCTCCTTAGGACAACCAGAGTCTCCACGAACCTTCCCTCAATCATCCGTCATAGCAACCTCCCTTATTGACAGTTGACAGAACCATAACTAGAATGATATGAATGTGTTGAACGCCTTTCACGTTTCCTCTCTGAGATATTTCTAAGACAACCTGACTTCATTTCGCCCTTGGATTTGGAGATCACTAGGTTAATTCCTGGGTTTTATTATAGCTATAATACAATCGATCCCATCTCTAAGAAAGTGCTACCCTTTTTAATGAATGGTACAGGTCACGCAAGTGCTGCTCATTTTAATGAAAGGTCCAGGTCACGCACGTCGCGGTTGGCTGACCAGTAATCAACTCAACACGAACTCCTGGCCTGTTCTGCTAAAAGGTTTGTAGTTCCTCAGTGTTTGCAGCATCGTACGATGTCAAATTAGCGAATGGGGTTGCAGCAGGAGGTCGTGTTCCGCAGGGTCATTGCGCAAACCATTTTTTTTGTTCTTTTATTGTTGGGCTGCGCTTCGATGCGCCTTCTTCGTGTGGGTTCACTTGCAAATTTGCAATAACGTGCCCACTACCGTCTCTACCAAAGCACAAGATTATGGGCTGGAGATAAGGGCTTCGGTTAGATCCTGCAAATTTTGTCAATATGAAGTTCATCTTTTCGATTTAGCCCAAGAAACCCCAGAGAGGACGAAATCGAAGAAGGTCCGCAATTCAGGGCATTAAAACCGAGCTAACTTCTAGTGATTTTTATATTCAGATGGACAAAATAATAATACACGAAATGTCCACATTCAGGAATCTCAACATGCCAGTGGTGTTAACAAATAAACTGATCAAGCCATTAACAACCTCAATCTGCAAACCAAAAAACAAGCAGGCAGATTTACCCATCATCACCCCTATCTAACCAAACTATCAACAAGCAGCCCAAAAGAAATGCTCACTACCGCAGCTCACACATAAGGCCACCAACAATCGCTTCGCATATCGACAAGACAAGCAAAGAAACCAAGACATTAAAAGTCATTTACATTCTCAAAGGGTTAGAGCAAAGCTCCGATACATTCTGACGAACTCCTCCACCGTCTGCTACATCAGAGAAAGAGAATTAATTAATGGAGCAAGAAAAACATTAGATTCATCACTGAAATTTTAGGTGTTGCTAATTCAGGAGAGAATGCATTACCATTCTTGCATCTACAAATGACTCGGAAACTGTCTTCTATATATCCATGCACCTATAACTTGTTTTACAACCGTCTCTGATTTCCAGTTTTTCAACCATCCTCCCCATGAGTATCTAGTTTGCTGAGACCTTGACCTCTAGGTATCTGGTCAGGTTTAGCTGATACATCATGACCCTAGAAGAAAGAACACGCACAAATTTAGAAGTAATGAATATCAAAGGAATCAGACAGGAAGCTACGCATACCATTTGATATGCAGCATTTAATTAGAGAATGATTCACTGCCAACAGACATAAGCCATCCCTTGTCAATATAGTAACTAACCTTAACCTAATCATTTCCAACTAAAGTAGATGCAAACTTGGATCATGGCAAGCACAACTTTATCATCGATATGAGTGAAAAGGCATAACCTTCCAACATCTATGCTAGAAACTGCAAGAGCATTCTATTACCTGACCAATGTCACCAACAAGCCTGACATCTTCCACGAGTACCACTGAAGCTGTTTCATGCGTGAGGACACCATTACCCCCGGGAACATGTTCAGCATCAGCAGATCCACCTTCAAGAAGATCCTCCTTTGATTTCAATAGAGGTTCCAGCATATGGTCATTGTTGTCTTCGTTAACACGTTTCAAACTTTCTTTCTCAGAAGACACTGAAATATTAACAACTTCATCAACAACTAATACTGTGGTCTCTTCAGCTACAAACTGAGTCTCCTTGGATGATAGAGAGGCATCTTCAACATCAGCAATGCATGGTTGTCCTGCATTTACCCTGGAAAAAAAAAAATGTGAGCATTCAACAGGTGGAGATCTTAAATTTAAGAAACAGGAGCAAGAAAATAAGCTACATAAAGATGGATCATACTGATTGGTGTTGGCTAAATCAGAGAGATCAGCCCCGCCATCAACTTGCATTCCCTTGTTCTTCTTGCTTTTCCTTTCCTCTGGTTGAATATCAACAGAACCTCTTGGGAGTAACTCTTTTACCCTTCTTTTTCTTCTGGTTTGAGGCCCTTTTTTGGCAATGGATTCAGAAGGCTTATGGCTGGCAGTTTCCTTCTTTTTAGATTCTTCATTTGCATCCTCACCTCCAGTTGGCACTTCAAATATCGTCTTTTCTTCCCCAACATGTTTCTCCGGCCGACTCATTCCCCGAATTCCTTCCAGCCTCTTCTTCTGTTCATGTTTCTGCACATCATATCTGAGTGATAAGTCCAGCTGCCTTACCATTGGTGTGGCCTGCTCGTCATTCTTAGATGTGGAAGGCTCCTTTTCAGATGCCAAATGAGACTTCTCAGAAGACCTGAATAATAAGTCGGAATAACGTCTAATCCATGAGAGAGGAGCAGAGCTGGGAGAAGAAGAATGACCAGCTTTCTGCAAAGTGGGTGAATTAGGTCCATTGACATGACCCACTCTGTCATCCAAGTCCAAATTATTATTATTCACAGCAGTTAGCTGCTTAGGATGTCTATTCCCAGATATCTTCATCAGCCTGGACTCTGAAACAGATTGTTGCATCTCAACAGCCTTCCGATCTAAGGCTAGCTTTAAATCTTCCAGCTTATTCATCTGCTCTATGTGGGTACAAATTTCTTCCCTATCAACATGCAGTAATTCCCTCTGCCTCTCTAATTTCTGTCGTTGCAGCTTCAGCTCCTCAATAGAATTTTGTAATTCCGCCCATTCCCGATCTCTTCTCTCACGATCTAAGTTAATCTCCATCCTCTCACTCTCAAGCCTTTTCATTTCCAAAGCAACGCGGTCCAACTCTTTCTCAGCCGCTTCCTTAAGAGAACCAAGTCTCTGAAGTTCATTCTTCTTTTCTTCCTCAAAAGCTTTTTCCTTATCCCTTAAGGAACTTTCTAATTCTTCACGCCTTTTTTCAATGCAGTCTTCCAACTCCCTCTTTTGCACTTCAATCTCCAGCAAGACATCAGTACGTTCCTGCTGAATCTTGCTGAACCACTCAGAACGTTCCTGCACCATCCTATTCATGAATTCTTCTCTCTCAAGACGAAGCGACTCAACGTCGTGTTTGTATTGATTGCGCATTGCATCCTTCTCTATTTTCAGACTGTCACGTTCATCCTTGAGAAACTTTGCAACAGCCACTCTCTCCTCAGCAATTCGTTCAGCATCCTTCTTCAGTTCTTCTCTCTTTTCATCAATTGATTCCCACTCAGACTCAAATTTTGCCTTCTCTAGTTTTAGCTTATCTGCCTCTGCCATAACTTCCAGTTTCTCAGCCCTGACCCTATCAAGCTCCTCTTTGAGTTTTATCTCTAAAACCGATAGTTCACTTGTTTCAGTTTTCATAACCTCCAACTTATCCTTTGCACTATCAACTTGCTTCTTTTTGTCTTCAAGCAAATCCAAAGACTTCTGAAGATCTTGTTTCAGTTTGTTAATTTCTTCCTTCTCCTTCTGTAGCATATCCTTCCTAAGCTCAAAGTCTGCCTCTGCAGAAGCTAATTTTTTTTCTCTTGCATCAACATTATCCCACCTCTCTTTGACATCCTTCTCCTTCTCTGTCAAGGACCTTATCTGAATGCCCAAATCATGCTCTCTCTCTTTAAGGTGATCCTCCTGATGAGCGATATCCATCTCCCTCAACTCCCAAGCCCGTTGCTTGGTTTCGATTTCATCTTCAACAAGTTTACGTTTCATCTCCATCTCTGACTCAAATTCAGCTTTCCTTGACCGCAAAACAGCTTCTTGATTCGCAATTACTTTTTGAATGTCAGCCTAGTAGCATTAGTAGTATAATTTAAAGTTAGTGAACTTTAAAATCAGAAAGGACCATTGAAAGTCCTCGGCAAAATATTTTATAAAAGAAGAAATAATGTGCACATGATTCTCTGCATGGTGCCACCATCAAATTATCAGATGATACTATAACACTTCTCACAAAAAAAGTGATTGACAGCAAGAGAACTTACCGACTCTTTGCTGGCAAGCTTTTCCTGTAAAACAAGCAGCTCTTGCTCTTTTTGATTCAGTGAAACCTCTTTTCTCAAAAGATCCTGTCAACACATTAACAGAAGAGGACTCGTATCCTTAAAAGTTCACGAACACAAAAGTGCAGCCATATTAATGAGAACTAGATGGAACCTGTTCTTTGTCCACAAGTGAAGCTGCTCTGAGATCCAAATCAGATTTCTCATCATTCAAGGCTCCACGCTGTTTTTCAATGTTAGCTCTGGAGGCCTCCAATTCTTTTTCAAGTTGATCCAATTCTTGAGATCTGGTAAATATATATCCCTCTCTCTGGTTTAGCAAAGCTTGTCCGTCAAGTAATCTCTTTTCTCCTTGTTCCAAAATTCTTTGCCTTTCTCCTAAAGATTGCCTCTCAAGAAATATCTCATTCTCTTTTGCATCACATCTGCCAAAAAGAAGAAAATCACATCAAGTACTCAAAGACAAGACACTCACACAATGAGCGCCTTATTGTGATATTTCTTCTGACAAGCAAAATAAAATCATTAGATTAATTTAAGTAATGCATTGGTATGTTGAGAATATACCATCCATATTTCACCATAGCAGCCAAAGCGAACAGTGGCTAACTCTCTTTATGACAGCTGAAATTTCCATCACTAGTCTGAAATAATTCTATTGATACATAGTAGGTGTACATAGTCTAACTAACTGGAAGATCATTTCCCTAATTACTTTACCAATACAAATCACTTTCAATTCATGTTGCATGTGGAATGCACACGTCCCCCACAATTTAACAAAAAAAATGAAGAAGAAGAAGAAGAAGAGGCCGAGAGAATGCAAAAGTCATTTCAATTTCAACCAGAATATCCATAAGCATTATATAGAAACTACTGAAGTGCCATTAATCAGTAAGCAAGTAACCGTACTCAGACTTGAAAGATTGAATGCGCCTCCTTAGGTCATCTTCCCGTTCCCCAACTTCTTGCAGCTTCCTTTCAGCAAGTCTATGATACCGGTTAGCCTCAGCCTGTAAAGATTCTGCTGCTTGAAGCTTTGCTTCAGCTTCAGTAAACTTCTTTTGAGCATTCTCTACCATCAAGTGAGCTTCAGACAACTTATTTTCAGCAGAAACTTTTGTTTCAGCAGATTCAGCACGCATCTCGTGCAAGGCCTTCTCGAGCTGCAATTGTTCATTAAATAAAATCTATGCTCAAGCATGAAAGAAGCACAAACAAAGCTCCTAGAGACTTCAGCAAACTCAGTGATTATACTTACACTTGCTATGCACTCTTTCTCAACTCCTAGAGACTTCCTTAATGTCTCTTCTCTCTTCCTAGCTTCAGCCAGACCAGACACATGAGCTGCTTGGTTACGTTTGCATTTTAACTCAGCAGCCTCAGCAGATGCTTTAGCTTGCTCATACTTGGAAGTAAGCTCCTTTTGCTCCAGAATAAGAAGGCCCATGTGATGTTGATGGTCAAAAATCTACAAGCAGTTCATACAGATCACACATAGCAAAACAAGATGTTGTAATACACCAAAAGAGAATAGACACCAAAGCATTAAAAAGTCAGCAACACCCAACGCACTTATTAGAATATCAATACTCAGTGACAGATCCATAATAGAAGGAGAACAATGCGATTGTAGTTCCTAAGAAGTATAAAACCACATGATCTAGAAAACTATCATTGATTGCTCGAAGATTACTCTAATTCAAGATGTATCTCACATGTCTTGAAAGGGGTGAAGTAGAAACAAAACAGAGTGATCCAGACTGATGTTTCAACAGCAGAAATGACATACCCCGGTTTCATAATGTCTCATAAGTAGGATAATAAAGGGATGATAAGGGAAGAAATTTATTAACATAAAATAACAGTTACTTATTTTATTCTATTTGCACATGTAAGGTTCACAGTTCTAGGTTTCTCTTTTGTTTTCCCCATAAGTTAACAGAAATTATGAAGTAGAGTTTTGCCAATTGCGAGGGAAACCAACTGATGAGCTAATGTACAACTCACAAAAAAAAAAAAAAAAAAAAATGGAAACCCTGCAGCCGAGTTATTGAAGAATATACAGCAAATTCCATCCATTATTTGGAATTAATGCACATCCTTTCCCCAGCCTATCCCATTGATATCTATAAATTCAATGAATGGGTAGTTCTATTGTCAAATTACCCTATACGGTACAACAACATCATAACTCAATAAACTGAGATTACGTAGAGCAAATGGCATTTCTTCTTCGAATAAGAAGCATGATAAATACCACAGGCCATAAGTGAACAACTTTCGACTTGCAAGACAAGTTTGAACAGCATATGCAGTCCGCATGGCTCGTAAGATATTAATTCAGTCTACAGCAACTGACCCGTGCCTAAAAATACCCATCGCTGCCAAAATGTCATCAAATCAAAGAAAAAAACGCAAGCAAGCCAGATAGGTTTACATTCTCAGCCATTAGAATCCCAAAGCAAACGCAAGAATTGGAAATCAAAACCACCGTTTCCTTCTCTGTTCCACTCCCTAGTAAATTCAATGCAGGTCTGCGCCCAAAAACAAAAACTTTCCTCATAGACCAACATAAATGTAGCAAAAAAAGACACTGGCTACCCGCAGGCCGAAAACAACAAAAAGAAAGAGAAAAGGACGGGGAGCCCACGAACCTCAGCCTCGAGCTTCGCGATGTACGCGATGAGGGCGGCCTTGTCCCTCCGCTTGACCGACTCCTCGTCGAACCCGGCGTCCCTGAGGCGCCTCCAGACGGCCTCGTCGCCGAGCGGGCTCTGCGGAGCCCTAGCCCCGGCCGTCAGGGACGCGAATCTCCCCGAAGAAGCCGGAGCCAATCGCCCCGATCGAGGGCTCGCCATCGCAAAACCTAAAAGCCCCCCCTCTCTCTCTCTCTCGATCGATCTGGCCCTGCTTGGAAATCACGTTCGATGATTCTCTCGCCCCCCCTTTTTCTCTCTCTCTCTCTCTCCTCGCAGGGAGTGTAAAGCGTAAAGTGAAAAAAGGGTGAGCTGCAAAAGGAGTGAGAGAGAAGAAGAGACTGGCTGCGGTGGGCGAGTCGGGCTGAGTCGGATCGGAGAGTCTCGGCGCTTTCTCAGCGTTTCGAAACGCGATTTGACCGGGTTGCGGAGCGAGTCGAGTCGGGGGATTTTGAAACGGCGCCGTACCGAAGACTATAAGCAGAGGCGACTGTTCTATCGTACTTTCGAATCCCGGGGGCGCGGCTCTTGCGGAAAAAAGGCCGCAGGCGGCGAGATCGGCGCGCGCGCCGATCGACACCATGATTTTACCGCCGATGCTTTTGAGCATTTACCTTCCATATATTAGCGAAATGAATGGTGGGGGGTTCGACATCAGGGCCCTTCAGAGCATCGGATGAAATTTTAATTTTAGGGTTGATTATCACCAATAAAGTCAAATTGATACACTTATGATAAATTTATTTTAAAATTAAATTTTTGTTTACCAAAAAACTAAAACCAATACATTGATGACAAATATGTCCTCCGTTAATTTCCGTTAATTTGAAAACTTTTTAAACCTTCTTTTAACTAAGCTTGCCAAATAGAAAGCAATTACATTGAGGGACAAGTATATCACATTTGGCCGCCGAGAACTTGCCAAAATAATGAAATAGGAGGCCAATTTAGTCGCTAAAGGAAATAAACAATTATGGCAATTAAAATATCCAATGAAAATCCGAATCAGATGCAATGAAATATCTCCATTATTTTTTATCCAAAGAAGCAAACGTCTAATTGTCAATGAGTTAAGAAAAATAAAAATGGTATGAAAAATTAAACATTTCCATTTGTTTAAGCGAATGGCGAGGGTTAGAAATTGCATCTATCTTTCAAATTGAACTTAAAATTTGCATTTCAGATTCGAACCCAACTACCTAGACAAAAACACAAAAATCAATAATTGTGATATCTAGAGTACAATTAAGGGTTAATATTGTTGAAAACCCCAAACTCGTACACTTATGATAAATTTACGAACAACAACTTGCATTATATATCATATTCAATACAATCACCACAACGCTTTGAATTCGGTGGCATAACGACTCAATATCATATTTTATAATTCAAAAGGTAGTGTGATTTGATGTATTAATGAACTTAAATTGTTAGAAAATGGAGAAAATTGTTTGGGAGAGATTTATGAGATAATCTTATCATTATGCGGATTCCTTTAAGTTATATTCCACCAAAATAGTTTTATTGAACAGCAACCGTGAATATCATAAAAAGTGCTTTCTAAAGTTTGAGGTTGAACATGGTGATAAATGACAATAGATTTACCTTAGAAAATTAGAGATTTTAAGGTCTTGAGCTTTTCACATGTTTAGAACAACTGTTGAACTTTTCTACCGCACGAGTGACCCTTGACTATCTTTCTATCGCATGATTATATGTCCGGCAATCCAATAAACTCACGGTCCCAGGTCGGAAAGGAGTTGGTCTAATCGCTTCATTTCCTTCTTGGGACTCTCATGGGCCCACCAGGTTTTGCTTAGTTTATATTAAATTTGAATTTTTTAATTATACAATGAATCTGACAAAAGTATATAGGATTTATCATGAACGTCAAAGATAGTATGCACAATGATCAAGTCTATGCCTTATCTAGAGTAAAAAATATTTAGCAACTAGGCACAATTACACTTAACAACAACCCTAATCATGGCAAGTAAAGGCATGTTTGGTAACGCTTCTGTTCCTAGAAACAATTTTTGATCAGAAATGATTCTTTTGTATTATGTTCTCGAGAACAATTTCTATGCATTTTAAGACATTTAGTAACTGTCCAAAATTTCAATTCCGAAATAGAATTGCGTTTGGTACTGTTCTCAAAATTTCTACTTCAAATCATTTTTTTTTTATTTTTTAAATAAGTTTATTATTTTTCCTTTTTTTTTTTCTTCTTTTCCTTTCTTTCTCCCCTTCTTCTTCTTCTTCAAAGTGGTCAATCACCAACCTTGGGATGACCGATGACCGGCCAGACAAGGGCCGACGACCTCACTGGAGTGTCGTTGGCCCTCATCGAGGCCGTGCCTCATCGACCCAACCTCGCTGGTAGCTGGGTGAGGCTTGGCCGAGCCTTGGTTGGGCGAGCGGCCTCGCCTAGATCTTGGTGAGTTTGAGCTTGCCTAGCTATCGACAGGGCTCGACCTCGCCGAGGCTAATGGGAGTTCGGCTTTGCCATGGCTAGGTGATGCCGACCTTGTGGTGCCCTGGTGAGGTCGAGCCTCACCAGCGGCCATGTGAGCTAGGTCTCGCCAGATCTAGGTGAGGTCGAGCCTTGCCGTTGGTTGGGGGAGGCCTCGGTGAGGCCCGCCTAGCCACCGACGAGCTCGCTGGACCTCGCCTTGGCCTGGCAAGCCTTTGACGAGCTTGCCAGATCGGTCGCCGGTGACCAGTGGCAATGGGCGGCGGACGGCACATGGCGATGGACGGCAACGGTCGGCAACGGTGGCGGTAGTTGAAGAAAAAGAAAAAAGGGAAGAAGAACAAGAAAAAGAGAGAGAGAGAGAGAGAGAAAATAGGTGCTTGATTCTAAAATTGTTCCCGGGAACAAATAATCAACTTTTCTTTACTTCTCGTTTCTATTCCAAATCTACTTCCGAGAACAAAAAAATAGAAATTTGTTCCTGAGAGCAAAATTTTTGCCACATGTATTTCTATTTTAAATCTACTCCCCAAAACAAAAGAATATGAATTTTTACTGTTGGGCAAGTTATGGCCTATTTGTTAAGGGCCTGTTTGTTAAAATCTGTTTTTGTTCCCCGAAACAACTTTTTTTGTTTTTTTTGTTCCGGGAACGAAAAAAGAATATAAACCTGTTTGGTAAAACTTTTGTTCCCGGGAACAAAATATCAACTTTTTTTTTTTTTTAAGGAATAAATTTGGAACATAAATAAGAAGTATATATAAGTAACTTCTTATTCCCGGGAACAATTTCTAGAATCTATTTTTCTCTCTCTTCTTCTTTTGCTGGCGATTGGCCATACGAGGGCTAGCAACCTTGTCGGAGCATCGCTAGCCCCGAAGATGCCGAGCCAGGCCGGACGAGGTTGAGCTAAGCGTCACCTAGGTGAGGTCAAGCCTTGCGAGGCTCGAGGCTCGCGAGCTCGCGAACGTCGCCTAGCCGATCGCTGGCCATGGCGGTGGCCGGCGACCGGCCAAAGAGAAAAAGAAAAAGGAAAAAGGAAAAAAGAAAATAAAAAAATAATAAAAGAATAATAAAATTAAAAGAAATAAAAAAAAATCTAAAAATTTTACCAAATGTATTTCTATCGCGGGAATAGAAATTTTGGGAAGTTATCAAACGTGTTCTTTTGTTAAGAAATTCTTCTCGAGAATAGAAACAGAAAAAATCATTTCTCAGCAAAAATTGTTCTCCGGAGCAAAAATGTTACCAAACGCGCCATAACTCACCTAACAATGAAAATTTCTATTTTTTTTGTTCCCAAGAGTAGATTTGGAATAGAAATGTATTTGGTAAAAATTTTGTTTCCGAGAACAAATTTCTATTTTTTTGTTTCTAGGAACAATTCTAGAATCAAGCATCTATTTTCTCTCTTTTCTTTTCTTATTTCTTGTTTTTTTTTCCCTCTTTCTTCTTCTTCAACTACCACTGCCCACCGCCATCCACTGTTTGCCACCCACCGCTGATGACCGGTTTAGCAAGCTCGTCGGAAGCTTGCCCAGCCATCGACAAGGCGAGCCTTGCTAGGCGGGCCTCGCCGAGGCCTCCCCCGGCCTCCGGCAAGGCTCGGCCCAGCCACTGGCAAGGCTTGACCTCACCAAGGCATTGCAAGGTTGGCGTCGCTTGGCCAAGGCGAGGTCGACCGTGTAATTCCCGGTGAGGTTGAGGCCCGCGCGAGCAAAATCTATGGATTTTTTTGAAAAAAGATTGTGGATTTTTTTTTCCGATTTTTTTAGTCAAATGTTTGATCAAAAGTCAACTATTTAGTTTTTTTTTTTTTTAAAGAAAAGTCAACTATTTAGTTGATTCTTCATAAAAAGGTTAATTTTTAAGCACAATCTATGGATTTTTTGAAAATTTGACTTAAGAAAAGTGAAATTAAGGCTAATTGACTTTTTTTTTTTTTTTTTTTTTGGGTGAAAAGCCAATTTTTTGACCCAAGGACTTTTGGTCAAAGGATTAACCAAAAAATCAACTCAAAAGTCAATCATTTGACTTTTCGGATTTTTCTCATAAATGAATTGGAAATTACTTAAAAGTAACAATGAAGAAGAAAGAAAGAAAAAATAGTACTTTTTGGTCGAGAAACAGGTCTCGTTCGATCGGAAACCTAAGTCTCAATATTTTACTTTTTTGATGCGTTGGTTAAAAATCAGGCGTTAACATCTTATATTTTTATCTTTCTTACAATTGTGTACTCTTTTTCCATCATACTCCTTTTATTATCTTTGGGTGTTTACTTACTTGCACCACAATTTCAATTACTTGGTTGATTTGCCTTTTCACTTTCTTAGTGATAGAGTAGAATGGCATAAGATGAACCATCCATGCATGATCACATTTACTTCATAAATTTACATAAAAAAAGTAAAAAGAGATGTATAATCACGTTAGATAACACATTGATTGGCGAACTAACACATTGATTGGCTTTGAAACTTGCCTTCAAAATGCTAAAAGTTCAAAACTAGGAACTTTGGGTTTTCAGCATTCTGCCAAATGCTGAAATTATTTACCAAACACAATTGCATTTCCCAAAGTAGCTTTGGGCTTTCAGACTCAAAGGCAAATGCTTTGAACCAAACACAGCCTCTAGCTCTTTGGTTGCGTAGGTATCAAGGGATCATTCTCAACTCTCGATTGGGCACTCTAGCCGGCCCCAAAAAATGAGACTAGTGGCGACTTTTAAATACCATTTAGGTTATCTAATACAACTTTAAATGAACTTACCGATTGTGCGAGTTATGAACTTAGGAAAAAAGCTCACGGCTATGATTGAATATGCTCAAGTGGTTGTGACCCCAACAAAAAGATGAGGTGATGACATTTTGTTGGGGGAAGTGTCTTGAGTGAACTTTCATAGTTAAACACCTTTAAACTTTACCTTTACACTTTTTTGTCAAAATTGGCGCCGAGGTAGGGTCACGATAAATCCTACTATTACGAGATGTGAAAATTTGGGAGGGCGCATGATTATGACCAAGAGACCTCGTGGTGCCGATCCCAAGAGGTGATGGCATCCTTGGAATTACATGCCGTGAGGACACTCTTTTGGTTAATTCCCTCTAAATCCTATCTTTACGCTGTCGCTCGCCAATTGAGTATTGAGGTCAGGTCACGACACATGGGAAACAGCTCAAAAATGCACTTGGAGAGAGGCATGGCGATAGAAGAAAATGGATTCTTGCAATAAGTCAAGAATCAAGAACCGGGTGCCTCGTAGCGTATTTTTTTAAGGTGCAAAGAGGACTAAACGTGCACAAACAAAATGGTTTTTTCAACATATGACGTTCTTATCTTCCTAAGCAAGGAAAGAAAAATAATGGGTTCAAGGATATTCCTCTTATGCTTGATCTTGAAGAGAGACTTTTCAATTAGAGAAAGAGTGAATACCTACCCCAAAAGTGTCCTCTTCCTTCTCTGTGATGACCAGCGAAGTTTTCGAAGTTAGGCGTGGCTATTCAGAAATGGTCTGTGTGGCAGTCACTAATAATCTGGTGATGGCAACGACTCAGCTTCGAACCGGATAAGGCAGCAAGTCTATGGCTCGGCTCAAGCTGGTGATGACGAGGGGGATGTTCCATATTTAAAAGGGTCATCAAACACCAGCGGAAGCAAGACTGCCGCCGTAGCTCTTTCAAGGACATCACCCGATAACATGCGCTCCCTGTTCGATGGACTGGCTTGCACTTGTCATAGAAATCGCCTTTTTCCTCGTGGCTATGGTATGGTGACTCACCGATGACTTGACGCAGCAGTCCAATGAGCCGTTTTATTGTGGCAATAATGAACCTCAGAATTTCAATCTCAAAAGCAGAGCATCTCGGTTAAAGCTCGTCGTAGACGATAGGAATGGTCACCAATGGTATTGGAGGATGGCTCGAGTCGCTAGCATTTCAAGTGCTTGTGGAGGTAGTTTATTTGAGTGATGACACAAACTGTAGAGAAAATATTGGATGGTTCAAAATCACCACGTCATCCACCTGTGTGGGTTGCGTAAACTGAAGTGGCTTCACTCAAAATGTGACATATGGCGTGTGATGTGGAATAAAAGAAAGAACATGCAGCCTTTTTTCTCTCTCCTCTGATTGACACGCAGAGAAAATAACAATAAATGCGCACTCCCACTTAGAAAAACCTCTCTCCTCTTTTCAATTTCAAGGGCTATCTTTCTCTCTTCTCATGTTCTTTCCTTCTCCTTCCTTTGTCTTCCTCTCCCAATCAAAGATGACCCAAGTGAGAAGCTTGCTTAGAATCAGCAACAACGGACCCTAGTCCAAGGAACGCTATGACAACCCTAAGTGGAAGCATGAGGTGCAATTCGACTTGGCGGAGATTGCCTTCCGAGGATTGTGACCCTTTCTTCTTGCCCGTCGAGCTGTCTCGATGGAGATTTGCCTCTAAGGACCGCGACTCTGTCTTCTTGCACATTGATCTGTTATGTTTTGCGAGGGTTAATATATCGTGGTCTTCTTTTTCCATTTGGGTTGCAGCTCTCTCTCTCTCTCTCTCCGAAGCTAGCTTGGGATGCATAACAATGGAAGCTGTTGACAAGGCCATGGAGAAAGCAGAAGCCAATTCTATCTCGCGTGAAGTGAACCCCATCTTGCAGTAGGGGTGTGCATGGTTCGGGCGAGCGGTTCCTGACCTAGAATTGGGAACCGCCCGCTAAGTACCAGTTCCGAAAAATTGGAACCGGGATCCACCCGGGAACTGGACCGCGGTCCGATCCGATTCTTGGGTGGATCCATGGAACCGATCTTGACGCGGGCGATGCTGGTTCTTCGAGATCTGCAGAAGGGTTGCTTGGGCGAGAGGCAGCGGCGGAGCCGGGTCGCTGAATTGGATTGCGGGTTGCTGGGCGGCTGAACGGCAACGATGTTAGGGTTGAGATGAGCTCAAATCTGTAGTCGTCGAGCGAGATCAGCGCGGCTGAAGCAGGGGACATCAAGCGTTGGTTGCGGATGGGTCTCGTGGGTTGCTAGAGTTGCGGCCACCGGCGTGAAGAGACGAGCGGCGGTTACGGTGCTGCAAGTCGGGGGGAAGGCGGATCTGGCAGGACAACGATGGCAGAGGTGTGAAGTTGTCACGGTCGGTGGGCGCGTTGGTATGAGATCGGAGCGGCACCGGCGGGGAGGGTGGCGAACGATCGGGCTCACGGCGGCTTCGCGGCTCGGGCGGTGAGGTGGACGCACGGTCGGCGAGGAGGAATCGAAATAGCGAGAGGAACCAAGGAAGAGACAAAGAGAGAGAGGCGAGCCACGAAAACCAAAGAGAAGTGAGATGAGACGGTGAGCGTGAGACCTAGGTTTGTTTTCATAATTTTTTTTTTTTTTTATATTAAAAGGGAACCGGTCCGGTTCGGGTGGGTGGGCGGCGGATCCGCCCATGGAATCGGGAACCGGACGGGTTCCCACCAGTTCCCAAAAACTAGAATCGGGAACCGGACCGATTCCCTCAAGAACCGCCGGTTCCAGGTGGTTCCGGGCGGTTCGGGTGGATCCTGGGTATTTTGCACACCCCTATCTTGCAGAGGATGATGTGAGAGAGATATCGGATGCTGTGCCGATCGAGGAGGTCGCCGATGATAGCATTCACGAAGGGTTTGCTCATTACTCGTGGAGATATGTAGACATGCCCTCGAGAGATGGGAAATCGTCGACCTAGAATCCCTTTTGTTTCATGGAGCACCATTCGGCTCTTTGCATTGTTCTTTTTCCGTTTGTAACCAAGGTGTGAAATCGACCATGGGGATTTCGATGAAAAAATAAAACCAGGATTATTAAGTCCCTTGGATCGGAAGGGAAAGTGTGTAGCTAAGTCCCCAAGTTTGAAGAAATGTGCTGCTTTTTGAAATAATCATCAATAATAATGTTGTGTTGGTATTTGCGGAAGCGTGTGTTTAATGTGTGTGCAAGTGTGTTTTATGTGTGAATTATCAAGAGAGCAAATGAACTAAGAACAAAGTGCGTAGGGACAAAGTAAAAGAGAAGTACAAAGAAAAAATGAACTTTTATTTATTGTTTATTGTAGTACAAAGGGGAAGGGGAGGAGCTTACCTTTTTGCTCTACAAGTCTTCTACGCTTCCCCCCTCATTTCCTATTTATAGGGGCACTCCACCGACTTGGCCCATCTTCTAGATTTTTCTTTTACAATTTTTTTCTTGAACAATAGTCTTTTTTAAGGCAAAAATCTCTGCCATTTGCAGAGATAATTCCATAGATTCTTTTAGAATTATTCTTGAATTTTCTAGTTCAAATTTGTCTTGAAGTTTCTAAGAAAATGGATCAATAATTTAACACTCCTCCTTGATCCAATTTCGTGTTACTCCAAGCATTTCCCGCAATGTCTCGAACTTGGCTCACGATAGTGCTTTAGTGAAGATGTCCGCTACTTGTTTCTTGGTTTTGCAATATTTCAGCTCGATCGCTTTGTTATTTTGTGCCTCTCGTATGAAGTGATATTTGATGTCGATATGTTTGTTCTTCCATGGAATATTGGATTCCTTGATATAGCGATTGCGGACTTATTGTCGCAAAGTATTGGAGTTGATTCCATATGTGCTTCTCCAATGTCTTCTAAAATTCTTCGAAGCCATATTGCTTGACTGGCGGTCATTGCGGCTGCGATGTATTCAACTTCGCGATGGCGTAGCGTGCCACGAGTCTTGTTTTTGGATGCCCATGAGAATATTCCAGAACCTAGTGTGAAGGCATAGCCAGTAGTACTTCCCCTATCATCAGTTGAACCAGCCCAGTCGCTATCAGTGTAGCGAATGAGCTTGGTATTTGTACTTGGCTAATACCAAATGCCGTAATTTATAGTTCCTCGTAAATATCTGAGAATTCTCTTAGCAGCTCCAAAGTGAATTTGACTTGGACTTTGCATGAATCTTGATAGTAAACTTGTCGCGTACATAATATCCGGTCGTGTAGCAGTGAGATATAGTATACTGCCAATCAAACTTCTGTAGAGGGTGGCGTCAGCTTTTTTTACTCCATCTTCTTTCAATAGTTTCTCATTTGTCATGAGCGGAGTTGAAACTGCTTTGCAATAGTTCATCTTGAATTTCTTTAAGAGACTCTCAGTATATTTTTTTTTGCGAGATAAACACTCCTTTGTTTTGGTCAATCTCGATGCCAAGGAAGTAATGCATCAAGCCCAAGTCCGTCATCTCAAAAGTCTTCATCATTTCGTTTTTGAATTCTTGGATCATTGTCTCATTATTTCCTGTATATATGAGATCATCTACATATAGAGAGACAATGAGAGTGTTGGACTTACCTTGGGTCTTGATGTAGAGTGTTGGCTCACTCATACTCCTCCTGAATCCTTGCTTGATGAAGTACTCATCAATTCTACTATACCACGCAAGTGATGCTTGTTTTAACCCATATAAGGCTTTTTTGAGTTTGAGAACTTTTTCTCCTTGGCCTTTGAGGATAAAGCCTTCTAGTTGAGCTACATAAATTTCTTCTTGAAGATATCCATTTAGGAATGCCGACTTCACATCTAGTTGATAAATCTTCCATTCTTTTTGTGCCGCTAAGGCTATAAGTGTTCGAATAGTATCAAGGCGAGCGACGGGAGCAAAAGTTTCAGTATAGTCGATACCTGGTTGTTGCAAGTATCCTTTCGCCACAAGCCTTGTTTTATGCTTCTGGATTGATCCATCCGTGTTGAGCTTCGTCTTGTAGACCCACTTGACGCCAATGATCTCTTTGTCTTCGGGTCGATCGACAAGCTCCCAAGTTTCATTTTTCTCGATCATCTTGATCTCTTCCTCCATGGCTTTTATCCAAACTTCTTCTTTGGATGCTTGTTCGTAGTTTTCTGGTTCCAAAATTAGCAAAGTTGCATGTGTTGTAAATTCTTCTAAGGGCTTTTACCCTTAGTACTGGAGACTTTGGAGTAGATTCTTCTTGCGTTACTCTTGGAGAGCTTGGTGGAGTTATGTCATGAGTGGTGGAATCCGGTGCTTCTCCTTCTTCTTGTGATGTTGACTCCTCTTGAGTAGGTATGTTTGGCAAGGTGATGTACTTCTTCTCGATCTTCTCGCTCTCCCAATTCCAAGCAGCATTTTCATCGAATCGACGTCTTGACTAATCATAAGCTTCTTGGTTCTTAGGTTGTAAACCCGATAGCCTTTTGATTGATCACTATAACCAAGGAATATTCCCTTTTTTGTCTTTTCATCTAGCTTACTCCTTTTTTGAGCAGGGATGTGGACGTAGCAAATGCATCCAAACACTTTGAGATGCTTTGCTGAAGGCTTTCGTCCACTCCATGCTTCAACTGGTGTTTTATTTTGAACAACTTTAGTTGGACACCTGTTTAACAGGTATACTGCAGTATAAACTGCTTTTGCCCAAAAAGTGTTGGGAAGGCCTTTCTCCTTTAGTATAGACCTTGCCATCTCCATGACAGTTCTATTTTTTCTTTCAACTACTCCATTTTGTTTTGGGGCGTAGCCAACAGTTAGTTGATGATGGACTCCTTCATCTTCACAAAATTTATTAAACTCCTTTGAATTGTATTATGTGCCTCTGTCACTTCTTAGGACTTTGATTCTTTGGCCACTTTGATTCTCGACGTGGTTCTTGAATTTTCTGAAGATAGAAAAAACCTCAAATCTTTCTTGAAGAAAGTACACCCACATCATTCTTGTGTAATCGTCAATGAATAGGATGAAATATTTATTTTGACTAGGTGTAGGTGTCCTCATTGGACCACACACGTCCGTGTGGACAAGTTCTAGTGGCTTCTTAGCTTTCCATGCACCTCTAGATGGGAAGGACTGTCTCTGTTGTTTTCCAAGAAGACAGCCTTCACAAACATCTGAAATTTCTGTGATGGCTGGAAAATCTCTCATCATATTTTTTTGATGGATAATTTTTAGCCCAGCAAAATTGAAGTGGCCAAATCTTCGATGCCATAGCCATGAATCATCAAGTTGAGCTTTCATGGCTATATCTTTGACATATTTCCATTGAATAGGAAAATTGTTATTTTTCATCTTAACAGAGGCAATGATATTTTTATATTTATCATAGATAATGCAGGTATCTCTATTAAAATATAGAGAATACCCACTTTGTATCATTTGGCCCACACTTAATAGATTTTGTGCAAGACGAGGGACTAGATATACATTATGTATATATTTTGGGCATTTATTCGTTTCCACGGCGATGGTGCCTTTTCCTTTGACATCTACTAATGCACCATTGCCCAACTTTACTTGGGATTTTACCGACTTATCAATATCAGTGAATATAGATTCGTCCCCCGTCATGTGATTGCTACACCCACTATCGATGTACCATGTTTCACTTTTATTGTCATTTGCCGCTTGGCCTGCGTAGAATGTATTCTCTTCACTTTCTTTTTTTTCTACATAGTTTGCTTGATTATTTGTTTTCGAGTGACAATCTTTTTCTATGTGGCCATATCATTTACAAAAGCGGCATTGTTTTTTATTTTTAAACCAACAATCCTTCTCCAAATGATTTGTTTTCTTGCAAATACCAAGGTGGATAATTTTCCTTTTTTATAATTTCTTCTCCTCTTTTGTTTTTCCATGAGCTCCTTCCACCATTTTTAGTTTGATGAGACCGTATATTTACATTAGACTGAAAGGCACTTTCAACTGAATCTTCATCTTGTGCCATTAGTCTTTTCTCATGTGCTTCTAGAGAGCCAATTAATTCACTTATTGATAGGGTCGTCAAGTCTTTTGTTCATTCTATAGTTGTAACTATGGAGTTGTATTTTTTGGTAAGTGACACCAATATTTTCTCAACAACCCTTTGATTAGTTATCCCATCTCCATAGGCTCTCATTTGATTAACGAGTTCCTTTAGTTTTCCACAAGATTCTTGTACGGTCTCATAATTTTTCATTTTAGAATTCTCAAAATCTCTTCTCAGTGTTTGAAGATGAATAGTGCGTACCTTTTCCGATCCTTGAAATTCTTCTCATAGTATATCCCAAGCCTCTTTTGCAGCCCTCGCTCCAATAATTCTTGGAAATACGGTTTCCGAGAGTGCTTGCTGGATAAAATATAGTGCCCTTGCATCCTTTTGTAGTTGATCATTTGAGACACTTGCACCTTCTGGCGGAGCCTCGCAACCTTTTTCCACGATGTCCCATAAGTCTTGGGCCATCAAGAATGTAGTCATTTTTATGCTCCAAAAGTCATAGTTGTTCCCATCAAAAATGGGGATGGGAAATGAGGATGAGCTAGAGTTGGCCATGGTTTAGTTATTGGGTATTTGGAAATGGTAGTTTTAGGAATTGGTAGGTAGGACAAATGCCCAATACCAACCAAAGAACGTGGCTCTAATACCAATGTTGGTATTTGCGGAAGCGTGTGTTTAATGTGTGTGCAAGTGTGTTTTATGTGTGAATTATCAAGAGAGCAAATGAACTAAGAATAAAGTGGGCAAGGACAAAGTAAAAGAGAGTGGAAGAGAAGTACAAAGAAAAAATGAACTTTTATTTATTGTTTAGTACAAAGGGGAAGGGGAGGAGCTTACCTTTTTGCTTGCACCCCCCCCCCCCTCTTTTCCTATTTATAAGGGCACTCTACCGACTTGGCCCACTTCTAGATTTTTTAAGGCAAAAATCTCTGCCATTTGCAAAGATAATTCCATAGATTCTTCTAGAATTATTCTTGAATTTTCTAGTTCAAATTTGTCTTGAAGTTTCTAAGAAATTGGATCAATAATTTAACATGTTGCAATTTGCCGTCGCTGTTTGTTACCCTTTTGCAGATTTCTAGCTTTATGGTACACAAAATATAGAATGCTCTTCCGTGACAATAAAAATGAACTTAGGTTGGTGCTAGTTGTCACTCCAACGTGTACAAGATAAGATAAAGAGCAGATGGAATCCGTAATTTTTTGTCTTCAGGCAAGCTTCGCTCTGAAGAGCCTCCTTAGTCATAGTCCTTGTACTGGCCAAACGCAACGCAATAAGCTATCTCTTCTCATTGGCCGTTCGTTCACCAAAAAGTCCGAGATGCATCATGGTGTGTCGTGAAGAAATTAGTCCGCCTTGGATCGTTTTTGGCTAATGAGGCTTCTGGCTTAAGCTCAGTTGGTTTGTCGGACAAATTGTGGACCATTCGTTGACAGAAGAGCGAAGAGCAAGAAAACAACTGCTTGAAAGTGTCAAGGTTTATATAAAGGAGGAGTGGACCGTGTTTGCTCAGGCTTAATGAATATGCGAGCTTTACAGAGATCGACAAGCTCAAGATGAGTCATTCTGTTCAATTATATATTGCAAATGCTGAATATGTTGAAAGTTTTTCTTTGATGTGCTTGTGAAATTGCGCAAGATTCTAATTCGAAGCGTGAATTGAGCTCGCACTTGAGGTTGACTTTTGACAAGGAAAATGCATGGCCTCAGCGATCATTGAATCTTAAGCAGAAAAGGGAAAGGCAATCATCGAATTCAAAAAAGGAAAAGACAATCAATATAGAAGCCAGAATGGCAAATAGGTGCAACTTATGATGAATGTGATCACACTCTAGGAATCTTGACAAAGACATTAAATCTAGACGCACCATCGTCGCCACTGCCACACGGTGCCACCATCCCAAACCCATCCCTGGACGCAACCCAATGTGAGACCAAAGCAGGCTCGTTTCCTTTCCTGAACGCCACACCATTCAAGCCCAGACTCTCCAGAGTCACTTCACTTGCAGCCATCTCGCTCTTGACCTGAACAAAGCAGCTTCCATTATTATGCGTCCCAAGCTCGCTCTGAGAGAGAGAGAGAGAGGGAAAAAGGATAAAGCAGGAAAGGAGGGAGGAAGTTATGAAAGTAAGGAGGAAGGCAGGAGGGGTGGGGAAGGGAGGGAGGAACGGACGCAAAGAGAAAGAGAGAGAGATAGCTGCAACCAAAATGGAAAAAGAAGACCACGATCTATTAACCCCTCGTGGAACCTAACAGATCAGCGGGCAAGAAGATGGGATCGCAGTCCCTAGAGGCAAATCTCCATCGAGACAGCTCGACGAGCAGAATGAAGGGGGTCACAATCCCTAGAGGGAGATCTCCGCCAAGTTGAATCGCACCTCGTGCTTCCCCTGAGGGTCGCCATCGCGTTCCTTGATAGTCGGGGTCTGTTGCTGCTAATTCTGAGCGAGCTTCTCGCTTGGGTCATCGCCGATGGGGGAGGAAGACGAAGGAAGCAGAAAGAAAGAATGTGAGAAGAGAGAGAAGATAGCCCTTGAAAATTGAAAAGAGGAGACAGGTTTTTCTAAGAGAGAGTGCGTATTTATTGTTCTGTCTTTTCTCTGCGAGTCAGCCAGAGGAGAGAGAACAAAAGCTGCTTGTTCTTTCTTTTATTCCACTTCACACGCCATATGTTGCCTTCGAGTGGAGCCATTTTAGCTCACGTGTGCCACGTAGGCGGATGGCGTGATGATTTCAAACTACTGAATATTTTCTCCAAACAGTGACGCCCAGATGATGAAAGGAATGATGCTATCCTATTTAGATTCACCAATGTGAGTTGCCAACCACCAAATAAGACAACTCAAGTCTGTTTTGCTCTGTAAGTATTGAGGGCAGCATGAGTATCGCCGTTTGATTGGCTCAGGCAAGTCCCACATTTTATAGAAGGAAGCTTGGGAGAATTATCGTCTGACTCACAAGATGGCAGTTCCAGTTGCTTGACCAGACAATTGCAACTATGTTCTATAAAAAACACAATCGAATATCTCTCCAGGCTACTCCCTAAAGCTCTTTGCAACGTGAATCCTTTGACTGGTGTTGCACATTCTCAAACATGAGGGTTTGCATTCTTATCCTCATATATTTGTAGATCTAATTTCTTTTTCTATTGCCAATAGGCTAATTAAAACCATAATCGAATGAGCTCCTACTCCGTGGATTCCTTGTGAGGGATTGGACGCTTCTCCTTCATAGTGTAGTAGTGCGATGTGGTACTAGGCTTGCCGGCCTATCAAAAAGAAATCAATATCTAGATCAATTGCAAGCGCTATGATCCTTGCCACTGAGTTTACTACCTCTAATGCCTCCTTAGTGACACTTCTCCATAGTTTCTCTACATCTAGGTGGTATTTCAGAAACATGTCAAACATTTTAGAAAGACAGACAACAAGCTATATCAGGGAGTTAGATGAAATCTGATGATAGTTCAATACCATGAACAACAAACAAAATGTTACCAAAGAAGCCAAAGAGTTGGAATTTATAGGTTGATGTCCATGGATACGTAGAGTTGGCCGTTCATGTATAATCCTGGAAATCCATTTTCAATGGCTGCTCTGTTTCCATAATATGCAAAGCTCATATTTGCAATGCAGTGGAAGTGTCTCCCTAAACCTGGAAAAAACTCAAGCAATATTACAAGCACCCGCAGTCTATGAATTCTCAGATAACATTCCAATCTTCACAGCACCATGAGAAGGACTCCACGAGATGATTAAAACCAGTAGTTGAAGGTGAAAGAAGTGAAGTATGAGCTTGGAAATCAACCCAAGTGAAGCGAAGCAAATCAGCCGAATCTCTCCTTCTCTCTTGGAATTTCATTGAGTACCTCATTGGCACTTCTAGAATGGCTTCTAATGTTGAAGATGGAGGATACTAATGATGAATCATGTTGGGGGCTCTTAGACCTCTTTAATCCTAAAATTAGCTCAAAGGCTGATATTTTCCCTTACACTTATGAATTGACTACTAACCCCCTTCCACAATCAATGTGGTGATATTTTTCCTTATACTTATGAATCGAACACTAACCCCTTCCACAACCAATGTGGGATAAACTCAAACTATCTCCCTCTCACACATCAAGCCTTAAATTGAAATTGCAACAACCCTTATCTCTCGAGTGACTGTTGGATCCAAACTTATTGATAACTTGGAATCTGATATCAGTGTTAGCTAGCCTCTCACCCCAAAAGTTAGCTTAAATGATAAGATTTTCTCTTATACTTATAAATTAATCAACTGTTTTTTTTTTTCAGAACTGATGCTGGATAAACTCCAACAAGATAGAGGCTTCAAGATTTAACTAGAGACCAAAATTGAGCCGATAATTTTAAATAACAAGCTTTCATCAAACAGTCACGGCATCGTCTTTCAATCATTGTGCCATGCGGAGGAGGCAATGACGCTGAATCTGAACAGAGAGGAATCCAACTCACGTTCCTCGTGGAGTTGACTAGGCGACAGAGCAATCGAAAGGCAAAACGCGAAGCCTGGTACTGTTGAGCAGGAATCCGAGCAATTGAGGGGCTTGCGCATGAGGTGACAAAGGAAGTTGATGAAGCCGGGTTGAGGATGAAGGTGAAAACGGCGCAATAGATAGGAAGCGTGCTCGATGCTAGATCAGTGGGCGACAACGTGATGCAGGGGAGCCACGGGGACAATGGAACGATCTCACTGGTGCAACTGTCAGGTGGTGAAGGCGGAGGCAACTGTGTCGAAGCTGTGGCCGCTGCTTTATGGAGGAAGAGGAATAAGCGAGAGGTGAGGGTTTTAGGATCGGTCCAAATTTCACTTGGGAGCTGTCAAGGTCTATTTGAAAGCTAGCTAATTTCTATTTTTTTTTTCATTTTTTCGTTTTTCTTTTGTTTCATTTTTTATTTAAGCAAAATGAAACGAATGCAGCAGCAAAAATCAACATTTGTCGACAGCAACAATTTTTAAAAGATAAACATGTAAAATAAAATAAAGAATAAAAAGTTCTAAACATTTAGTTGCGATTCATCGGTTCAAGTTCTTGGTTCGGTTATTCAGCTCCTGATTCTCGGTTTGGTTTTATCGAAAACCGGAAATCAAGTTGTATGTTACCAAGTCATGTCTTTTATTTAGCAATATATCTATATATAGATGTGTCATCTCAAGTGTGAGAAAAGACATGACTTGAATGTTAAGAATATGTGTGATTTGCATATGTGTGAGCCAATTTCTATCCCCTGTGTCATTAACCCTAGAATGTGCATTCTTTCTTGATGGTGAGTTAAGAAACTCTTTATCCTCTGCTGGTGGTTCATCCTTTAAGCCATGTGGTAAGTTTCTCCAATCTTGAGGTTCTTTATTTTTGGGGGTGGTTTGTCGTTCAAGCTTTGGTGAACTTTGTTAATCCAAATTTTTATTTATAACTGGTGGTGTGTCATTTATGCTTTGTGGTGATCATATTTTATCTTGCATTTTTATTTATCCATCAACATCCATCTCCAGCCACTCTAACCTCTCTTTTATTCCTTCGACATCACTCAAAACATCGATCACTCCCTATGCAACTACATCACATAGAACCAAGAGTCTAATAAAATGAGGATGATGAACAAGAAAAGACAATTGACTTCTCCGGCGCAGTGCTTAAATTATGAGGAATTTGTCACTTCAGTTTTATTTACTTATATTTTTAAAATTATTTTCCCTCTCTTGTTTTCCACCCTCTCTTCCATTTTGCCTTTCAATGGATACAACTCCATATTTTGCGTTGCGGTGGTGGGTGAAGTACCGCACAGTAAAACTGTTTATTATTAACGGAATCCTAAGGTAATTCTGCAACCTTCGTGGGGAGGATTCCGCTCACAACCGATTCGGTATGCTAAGGGTTCGGTACATGGAGAACTGCCGTTGGTCCAACTATTGCGTCTAATTGCTAAAGGATATATATATATTTAGGTTAGGCAAAAAGTAGAGAATAAAATGTTGACTTGATTATTGTGTATAATAGAATGGGTCCATGTGTATGATCAAGCCTATATATCCTTGTCGGATCTATCCATGACCGGAAAATGACTATATTTTCCCTATACGAACTTAGCAAAACCAAGATGGGTCCACGAGAGTAGACCAAGCCGGAGATGGAAATGAAGTGCTTACATTATTAACCCATTTCACACTCATTGGAGTCGACCGGTCACGAACAAGCTTAGGCGAGTCTATCGGATCGCTAGTCATATAATCACATAGCAAGGATGACGAGTGTAGCTCATAACCCTACACAGTCTGGGATAAGACGACACCCCCGCATGGTGTTTGACCTCCAGTATATGCTAGTAAGTTATGTGGTCAAACAAGTTTGACATGTGAAAAGTCAAAGACCTAATAATCTCTCTGTATTTTAAGTAAATATATCATATACCACCACGTTCAACCTCAACGATGGAAAATATTTTAAATGATATCCGTGGTTAGTATTCAATAAAACTGTTTTTTTTTTTTTTTTTTTGTGTGGAATATAACGTGAAAGTACTATCAAAATAGTCATCTGATAAATCTCTTATAAATTTCATATTTACAATAAATTTTCTCCATTTTCTAACACTTTGAATTCATTTCGCAAAATTAATCAGCTACACTATTTTTTCATCATTGTCATTTTTTTTAAAATTTTTATGCGCATAAGTGCGTATCTTTTTTGCTAGTACAAAAGAAAAGGAAAGAGAATAGTTATTTGATTTATTTTATAGGCAATGAATTGAAGCAGTTTGAGTAAAAAAGCAAGAGAAAAATGTTGAACTTAAAAAAATGAATAAATAAGTACCAAAATTCAAGGAAATTGGCGGCCCCACCTCTGCCATTAATTCTTAACTTGAAAATCAAAAAGAAAAAAAAAAAGGAAAACTTTTAATTTTAGGGAGCGCTTGTTTTGCAAAAATAGAAGAATTTAAAAAACATTTCTCTTTAGACAAAAAAGAAATTTCTCTAAAAATGATTGATTGTATCATTTACAAAAATGAATAAATGAAAAATATTTTCATCATCTAAAAAATTGTTTTAAACATAAATTGTTGTCGATAATGAAAATAATTTTCATTAACTAATTATTTTAAGCAATTATTACTAGATTTTTTTAAAAATTACTCAATGTCCGTGAAACAAGCGAACATTTTCGCCTCACTGTTCTTTCAATAATCATCATTTGCTTCCTTCTAAACTCATGTTTATGTGGATAAAATTACTCTTTTAATGATATATATTCTCGTCATTAAGCTAGCTTCGAAATATCTTCCTCATCAATTTTGTGGTTACATTTGCTCTGAGAAACTTATCCTTGACATGTTCATTATTTTTTTTTTTATTATTTTTTTTGGTCAGTCATACTCTATTTCTACTCTACACTCACTTGCAAACTTGTGCCATGCCTCTTGCAGGGCGTGGGAGTCGCAACCCACTCTCGAAACTTACGCGTCCCTACCCCCATCCCCCCTGAGGAGGTGGGGATTTGAACCCCTCACCTCCCCCTTCCATATTGGAAGGGTGGTCACTGGGGCGAACCCCCAATGGTTGACATGTTCATTATTCAAGAGCGGGATTTTGCTTAAAACTACTGGGATCTTGATTAATTTTAAATCTTTTAATTAGGCTAATTGGGATGATAATTTAGGAGTAAGATTCTCAAATAAAGCATTTAAATCACGCTAAGTTGTTGAAACAATCAAATATATAATCTTGCAAAATCTAGTTGAAACTGCAACCAAGTAAGCCCAAGACACTTGGCAAATCAAAATAAACTTAGATGTCAGTTAGCAAAATTAAAATCTACTCATTATTTCATTATTCAGAAAAATAATGTTAGTAAGCATCATGTCGTACGGGCTGCAGAGCATAGTCAATCCTCCAATGACGATTGCGCTTAGGATTAGTTTTTGTCCTCTGAACCGTGGCTGGCACTAGTTGGCGACCCCCGATTCGAAAAATCCGGGTCCCCACAATGACTTAACCGAGTTTAGTGTCGGTAAAATGGTTTGCTGGATAAATTTGGTAAATCAAATGGTTTGACAGTACAAATTAAAAATTCAAAAACTCGATTCGAGAGAGAGAATTGGGCCTGTGATCTCAATGGATCTTATGGTTAGGGCTCATTAGATTTTGGGCCTAATGGTATATGTGCACCATAATTTGACTAGAGAATAAACGATATCGTCTCATTATTTTCCTAGTTTTTTTTAAAATTTTTTTGACAGCAAAAGAAATCTGTTTTATCCAAAAAATGTTAATATAACTAAAAACTCAAAATTGATACATCTGTGATAAATTTATTCCAAATTAATTTTTAGGTTTCGAAAAATTCTAAACTGGTATACTTGCAATATATTTACCTTCAATTAACTTATGTCAAATTTTATCGTGAAATAACTGAATTTAATGATATATAATAATAACTCAATTAACATGACAAGTATACATGAAAATTCATATATTTTTGGGATAAATTTGTCACAACTGTATTAGTTTTTGAGTTTTAAGTGACCCAAAAATTAGTTTGCGGTAAATTTGTTATAGGTATATTAATTTTGGATTTTTTTGGTAATGTAAAGATTAATTTGGGATACTTTACCCAAAAAAAAAAGATTAATTTGAGATAAATTTGTTATAGGAAGAAAACCAAAAAGATAGGTTACTGTTCCCACCATGCTCTCTAGCTGTGCGACTTGGTTCCTGTTCCTACGCCTCTTCTGTAGCTTATTTGGGTTGATTGGCTGGTTCTTGGGAGCTGTTTTTCGGTGGATTTCTTCCCTCATTCATCCACTCCTTCTCCATCGAAGGATTTTCGGTTTCTCTGACTCATCTGTGCTCGATGGTCCCTCGATCACAGCCCTAGTTTTTCCTCTGGAATCGCATTTTCGATTCTGCTGGATCCGAGATTCCGCTGGTGTGGTGGTGCTAAAATTTAGGGGTTCCCTCCTCCACCATTATAGTCCACCGAAGCTTCTTCGAAATCCCTCCTTCCAAGGGTATTTATGCTTCTCATTTATTAGGGTTTACTAGTTTTACTGTTTGTGTCTGAGCTCCGTTCGGATGGACTCCACCCGAGAGCTCGATACTTCAGGGAAAGCCCAGGAAGCTCGTGCTAGGGGCCGAAGCCGAGGGAGGAATTCTCGTCCTCCTTTGGACAGGGGTAAGGCTACTGCCTTGTCTACCCTCTCTTCTCCTGCTCGAGCCCGCTTGACAGATGGTTCGAATGTTGCCGGAACATCTGATAAGCTTATTTCTGAGCCTGTTAAGTTGCATAAGCCGCTTCGTGGTCGTGCTGTCCCACTAGACCCTGAAGTTGCTAAGGTGCAAGCCCTTTCGTGGGCGAAGGTTGCTAAGGTAGCTATTAAGGGGTATGACCTTACTTATGTGCTGCCGGATGTGGTTGATGGTGAACCCTTTGCCCGGATCCCAACTAAAATTCTTGAAGGATGTGATCCTAAATGGAAAGAATGATTGGTGGGCTATTATGTTGGCAAAAAATTGCCATTTAAGATGACAGAAATCGCCATGAAGCAAATTTGGGGGACTCAACTCTCGGAAGTGCGGGCAAACGAAGAGGGCTTCTATTTCTTTCATATACCTGATCCAGAATTTAGAAGGAAGGTCCTTGATGGTGGACCTCTCACAGTGGTGAAAATGCCCCTCATTCTTCAACAGTGGCATCCGCTCCTCGAGCTGAAAAGAAACAGCCACAAAACGGTACCGATTTAGGTTCGCCTAAAAAATGTTCCCTATGCTCTTTGGTCTGCAATGGGAATTAGCACTATTGCTAGCACTATTGGTCGCCCTTTATATGTTGATCAACACACTGAACAGGTTAGAACCCTATCCTATGTGCGGGTTTGTGTGGAAATCAATGCTGATTTTGCCTTTCCTAGTTCCATTCCTATCGGCTTAGAAGGAATTACCCGTCGTGTGGATGTTATATATGAATGGAGGCCTCCGGCTTGCCCCTCCTGCTGCACCTTTGGTCATGTGTGTGGTCCCCCGAAATCAACCCTCCCCCCTCATACCTCTTCTCCTCCAGCAGCCCCTGTAAAAGGTGGTACTCGTCCTGTTATTCCTCCACAGTGTCCTCAGCTTGATGACGGATGGAAGGTAGTGCAGGGAAAACAAAGCATTCGTTCAGATGCTCTTATTGATGACTCTGTTAATGCTGCTGATTCCAATAGGGTGATTCAAGCTCCTCATGCTGATATAGCCCCTCCTTAGATTTTGGTTGCTCCTACCAAGGGTGCTTTACCCTTTCAGCATGATGCTGGTCCTTCGTTGGTAAATCTAAATGTCCGTTGTATGCGAACAATCACTTCCTCTATTTTTTAGGACAATTCTGACATAGAGCCTTATGTTGTTGGATGTGAAATTGATGAAGACACACTGCTGGCTTCTTCCTCTATTCCCCCACATCCGATACCCCCCCCTTGTGCAGGCTCACCCCCCTCCCCTGGTGAAAACCCCCTTGGCAGCCCCAAACTGAAGACTACCTTGAAGAAGAAACGAGGTAAAAAGTGACTTCTCTCCACCTTGTATATATGTATATAGCTATCTGGAATATTAGAGGTCTGGTTGGGCCTGTCAGGCAGGCTGAGATCAGGAATCTTAGTAGAGTTAATAGCCTTTCTTGTATTGGCATTGTGGAAACGAAGGCTTCTCCCATCTGGTTTCCGTCTTTATCTAACAGTCTCATACCTGGTTGGACTTGGATTGCTAACTATGAGCACTCCGATAAAGGAAGAATATGGATTGGTTGGAACCCAAAGCTTGTTGAGCTCACCCTCTACTCTTCATCCCTCCAAGTCATCCATGGACATTTAAGATGTTTGTCTATAGGTGAAGCCTTCTATCTCTCGGTTGTATATGCTGAGCACACTTTTGTGCGTAGGCGTTCTCTTTGGCAAGAAATTGTACAGACTAGTGGTGCTCGTGCTGCTGTTCCTTGGTTGGTTGCTGGCGATTTCAATGCCATAAGGTTTCCCTTTGATAGAGTTGGTAGCCTCTCTACCTAGCTACCTTCTTATGATGAGTTTGGAACTTGCTTAACTCAAGCGGGATTAGAGGATCTCCGTTATACAGGTTGCAGATTTACCTGGTCTACCTCCTCTGGTGAAAGCCGCAAACATAGGAAAATTGATAGAGTTCTCATTAATCCATGCTGGAGTAGTGTATTCTCTTTCTTTGAGGCAACTTTTCTTCCGGCTGGCATCTCGGACCACTCTCCAGTGGTGGTTAGAATTTTCCCAACTCGGAAGACTAAGAAGCCATTCAAATTCTTCAATTATTGGATGCAACACCCCTCTTTCAATTAGTTAGTTCGCCAAGCTTGGGATTCTCCGGTTGAGGGCACTGCCATGTTTACCTTTTATGTAAAGTTGAAGTTGGTCAAGGCTAAGCTTAAGAGTCTTAACAAAGAATCCTTTTCGGACATCTCGGGTAGAACTACTGAGGCTCGTAATGCTTTGTCTACTATTCAGGAAGCTCTTCATCTGGATCCATTCAATCTTGACCTTGTGGCTCGTGAAAGAGAGTGCTTAAACATTTTCTCGAACCTTCGCCTGCAGGAAGAAAGCTTCTATAAACAGAAATCGCGAGTCAAGTGGCTTGAAGAGGGTGATCTCAATACCAAAATTTTCCACCATTCGATGAATATAAAGCATCTTCTCAATAGAATCCTATCTCTTAGAGATGATGCAGGGAACACGATCCGAGACCCTTCCCAAATCCAGCAACTTGTTGTTTCTCATTTTCAAGAGCTGTTGGCCTCTTCTCTATCCACTGTGCCGTATGTACAGGATATTCGCTTGGTTATTCCTCGCTTGCTCGATGACAACCAGGTTCTCCACCTGTCAAAACCGGTTTTAGATACTGAAGTCCGGGAATCTTTATTCTCCCTAGCTACTGGCAAAGCTTTGGGCCCTGATGGCTTTGGTGTGGATTTTTTTAAGCACTGTTGGGACATTGTTGGTCCTTCATTTACTTGTGCGGTAAAAGATTTCTTCTCTTCTGGGAAACTTTTGAAGGAATCCAACAACATTATCCTTACCCTTGTGCCCAAATGCCCTAATGCCATGACGGTAAATGACTTTAGACCGATTGCTTGCTGCAACACGGTGTATAAATGCATTACAAAGATCATTGCAAACCGGATGGCTATTGTTATGCCTTCGGTAATTAGCCATGCTCAAAATGCCTTCGTTAAGGGAAGACGGATTAGTGACAACATTCTTCTAGCTCAGGAGCTGTTTGCGGGATTCCACCTCAAGCCATGTAAGCCTAAATGCGCCATCAAAGTTGATTTTCGCAAGGCCTATGACTCGCTAAATTGGGATTTTCTGGAGGTA
Organism: Eucalyptus cladocalyx; assembly: GCA_017140615.1. NCBI lineage: Eukaryota > Viridiplantae > Streptophyta > Magnoliopsida > Myrtales > Myrtaceae > Eucalyptus > Eucalyptus cladocalyx. The sequence goes on along the minus strand of CM029524.1, from coordinate 12,096,318 downwards.
ACTCTACGAGCTTTCCAATTTCCCCTCCACCTCATTAATCTCATTATGAGCTGTGTCCGATCACCACACTTTTCTATCTCTCTAAATGGTGAATTGCATGGATTTTTTCCTAGTGGTAGAGGCATTTTAGACAAGGCAACCCCATGTCACCATATCTCTTTACGTTTGTGTTGCGACCAAATTTTTCGGTGAACCACCTAGGGTTTGGCTAATGGATTGTTAAGCCTAGACTTAACTCGGACTCTCCTAAGCCCATACCAATTTGCAACTTAGGTTTGAATTCTTAATATGCAAATGATTTTCAATCAGGAGTCGCCACTAATCAATTTATGGTAGGTCGATTAGACACCTAAGTAAAATAACGGGAGAATTATTTTACTTCTACGAACAAGAGATTTTGGATACGGGAACTTGATTACGCTAGATTTTTCTAACGCCCTTTCGGTACCATTTCTTTTATTTTGAAAAAAGAGGTTCTGCAGGCAGCTTGAATTGATTTTAAACTATCTCCCTAACATGTGAGGTGTTCATGCAGGTGCGCAAACCACCAATTTAACACCAAATAAAGCAATTAATAGAAAAATGCAGGACTTACCTCGTAGCAACGAAAGCATCTGTATTGTTAGTTCAGAATTCACATCAACAGTCCTAGATATGATTTCTAATTAACATGCATTTTTTGTTTTCATTTAGTTAATGAGAATCATGCTTTATGCAATGCATGCTACTAATTTAACATGACATGACATAACTCTAATGACATGCAATTTCTAATTAAATGGATCTAATAACAATAATCACTAAAATGACATGCATTTCATGAACCTAATTCTATATGACATGCAAATGACATTTTTTTATTTTAAAAATGCAATATATCCTAGAAATTGCAACTAATTTATCCTAAGACAAATTTTATGAAATTTGAAATGATCTAGCTAGATTAAGATTCTATCTAATTTAAACTAGGGATTAAGTCATATTAAATCCTAATTTAAACTAAGACATTATCTAAATCTAAAATGCAATTTATCTAAAAAAAGATGATCTAAATTTAAAATGAAACATGCAATTCTAATCTAATATGCATAATGATTTTTTTTTTTTGTGTTTTTCTTTAAAAAATTCGAAATTAAAACTAACACATAATTAAACATGCAATTCAAATAAAAAAACTAACAACCTAAATGATTGCACTTTCTTTTTTGGATTTTTTTATTTAAAAATTCGAAATAAGATTGCGATTTTAAACCTAAGACTAGGAATATTCTAAAGCAAATCTATTCCTAACTCAAGTATTTTTTGGATTTTTCTTTTACGAAAATAAGATTGACTCAACTAACTTGACGATGACAAATCAAATAAGATAAGATTGATATCCAAAAATTAGCGAACCATATCTCGCGCATGAGATCGGGTTGGCAAATTTTAAATTAAATCGCGAATCAAATCTCGGGCTTGAGATTGGATTGTCGATTTTTGTAAGGGATTGCGAGTTGGATTTCGGGCGCGAAAATTGGACTGTCAATCCCTAGCTTGAGGGACTATTTCATAGTGGGATATCAATAATATATTAAGGAACAATTCCACTAAAACAGAATATTAAAAAAAAATAAAAGAGAAACTACCTAATCTGATTTTTTCTTTTTCTCTTTTTCTGTTTTTTTCTTCCTTTCCACACACAGCCGTGAATCTCCAAGGGGAGAGAGTCGTCGATCCGGCAAGAGGAACTCCGGCAAGGGTGAACTGGCGGTGGCAAGCGGTGAAGGGGTGAATCGGCGGTGGGCGGGCGCGCGGAGGTGAATCGGCGGTGGCTTCGCGGACAGGGGCGTCGGATCGCTGGGAGGTCGAGCAAAGGCAGAGGCAGCAACGACGGGTTCGGGGCCTGCTGGCGTCGAGCGGACCACCGGGTCTACAGCAGCGACTGGTCACGGATCGGCAGAGCAGCGGGCTTTGGGTCACAGCGGCAACGAGACAGTCTCCGACGGCAACGAACAGCAGGATCTTGGGTCGGCGCAGCACGGGGAGACGTTGGGTGGCAACGGGTCACTGAGATCGTGGGTCGGTGCGGCACGAATAGGAGAGCTCGGGCGGACACCGGCCGGGCTTCGAGCGAGGTGGCCACGGCTGGCCTCGGCTTCTAGGCGGCGTTGGTGTGGAAAGACTGCAGTGTCCGACGGGCAACGTCAGTGGCCGATCGGGATGCTGGCGAAGCGGCGGTGGGCACAGGGGTCTTCGCGAATGGAAGTTGCAGGGGGGTGCGAGCAAAAGGGGGTCGGTGGTTCACCGAAGAAGAAGCACAGTGTTTTCTCTCTCCTCTGCTGGCCTCCTCACGTCACTTTCCTCTCTGCTTTTCATTGTTGCACTGTTTCAGCAGAAGGAAAAACTCTCGACTTTTGACCACCCCTTAAGCACGAAAACTCCTTTTCTTTTAAGTTAATTTTTTTCTTTTTCAACGAGGAGAAACCTCGAAAAGCCCCCCAAACCCTGCCGTACACTGTCTCCTTTTATAGACAAACATAACGTGATCTTCGTAGAATGTTTCGAAAATTGCCTATAACCTCCGAATCACAAAATCCTTTTATCTCGTGAATATTCTCCCCCGATTTCATCATCTATTGATAAAGATAAGATTACAATGCGATTTTTTTAATTTCCAAAAATTATCATAATATCGCATCAAATCTTAATTTTTCACAAGATAATTAATTAAACATAACGACGGGCTTGGGTTAATTTTCTCTTTTCGTGAGCCTAGCCCAGCCTGCTAATTTAAAACCCAAAACCACTAATTTGACCCATTCACCACCGGTCCAATAAATAAATGTAAAAAAAATGCAAATTAAAAACAAATGCACCTAAAAATTATATGCTATGCAATTATAATGTTTTTTAGGAGTTAAAATTAATCCTAATTTTTGTTAAATGACTAAATGGGTCGCCAAAATTTAGGTTTAACAGCTTGTCATGGAAGTTTTCATTGGCATCTTGAATATGCAAACTGACCACCCTTCATTTCAATATTTCTGGAGATGTAAACCGTCTAGACTTTCTCATCTATTTTTTGTCGATGATGTATTGCTGTTTTCGGAGGCATCTATGCCAGCCTTATCTCTCCTCAAAGTTGGCTTGGATAAGTTCTCCCTTTGGTCTGGGCTACAACCAAACCTCCTCAAAAGCAAGATCTACTTCTCAGGGGTTACCCCAGATTACCGCAATGCCTTCATCTCTCTATTTGGCTTTGAGGAGGGATCATTACCTTTTCGGTATCTTGGGATTCCGGTCATCTCATCCAGGCTTCGAAAATTTGATTGCATCGCTCTAGTAAACATCATCACATCAAGGGTACAATCGTGGACACAACGATTTCTCTCCTATGTAGGCCGATTACAACTCATCCGATTGGTGCTCCACTCTGTTCAAGTTTATTGGGCTAATGTATTCATCCTACCGAGATCGGTCTTGGATAATATTGAGCGTATTTTAAGACAATTCTTATGGAAGGGCCCAGACCTAGGCAAGGGTGGAGCCAAAGTTGCATGATCTGACGTTTGCCTCCCAAAGTCTGAAGGAGGCCTGGGTATCCAAAGACTAAGGGAAAGCAATACAGCTGCCATGCTAAAGCACATTTGGTTTTTATTCACAGACAAAGAATCCCTTTGTTGCAGATGGATCCATTCAGTCTTTTTGAAGAATGTAAATTTTTGGTTCGCCTCTAAACCTACAACTTGTTCTTGGTCCTGGAAAAAAATCCTAGACCTCCGTGGCGAATTCCGCAATTCCTTTTCTTGGCGTGTGGGGGATGGATGCTCGATTTCCTTTTGGTTTGACAACTGGCATCCCAAAGGGCCGCTTAATTTATTATTCTCCAATGTAGATATATATCGAACTAGGCTTCCCAAAGGAGCTACTGTTGCTGATTTCATGGCTTTTCCGGACCCTTCTTCGGGTGTTTTGGAAGTGATTAACTCTTGGGCTGACCCCATTCCTCATCTTACTGGTGATCCTGATCGCTTCTCCTGGTTCAGCAGCCATTCTGGCAACTTCTCTATAGCCTCAGCGTGGGACGCTATTCGACCGAGAGGCCAACTGAATCAGTGGGCTCCTTTCATACGGAACTCTTTACTAGTTCGGCGCTAGCAATTCTTGCTTTGGTTGATCACAAAAAATAGACTACCAACTCAAGTTCTACTACTCACATATGGACGTATCCCGGCTACGAATTGCGGTTTTTGCTCTTCTCAACCTGATTCGGTTGACAACTTATTTTTTGGATGCCCTATTCCTGCTGCCTTAATCATGTTTTGGGCTACTAGATTTAATTTCACTTGGCGGAATAAATCTTGGGTGGATAATATGCATTGGGCGATAAAGTACTTATCTGGTGCTTCTTTTCGCTCCTCTCTTGCTCGGTTCGGGTTTGCCGCTACTTGCAATATCATATGGATGGAGCGGAATAACATACTTTTCCGGGGTAGACCTCCTTCCCTCCCGGCCATGAAAGGATGTCTTGAAAGAGTCTTAAAGGACAAAGCCTTATCCTTCCATCATGTTCCTCCCACTGCTCCAAATAGAAGACTACTATAAAGCTGGGCGCTCAATCCTTCCATTTTAGCGAACTAATCTTCTACTTTGGACATTCGGCTTTTGAGTAGGGTGTTTCTCCTACAACCTTTATTGTTCGGAGTTTCTGTTGAATTCCTAGCTGTTGCTTTGGAAGCTTGGAATGAAGGACTTCGCTCCTGACTATGGCTACCATCGCTTTCTTACCTTCTTGTCCTAGAGCGGGCTTTTGGGTTTCTCTTTTGTTTTGCTGTTCCCTCTCTGGGTTTCAGGGAAGGATAGCTGGTTCTCTTTGGCTGCTGTTTGGCCCTCTCTTTTCGCCGCTTGATTTGTTTCCTTTTACCTTGGCCTCCTTCCACTCGCTCTGACTTCTGTCTTTGTGAGTGTAGGTTTTTGGGTCCAAGTTCTCGCTGTATAGCTCTATATAGCTTTCTGGTTTCTAGTCAATATATTTCTTACCTTTACCAAAAAAAATTGTTATAGGTATATTAATTTGAAGTTTTTTGTAGTATAAACCCCCTAAAAAAAAAAGGTCACTTTTTGGAAATTCTTTTAGGATTTACAAGTCCAGACTCTTAAATAGTCAAATGTCATTTTTTTCCACTGAAATTGATAATGTTATCTAAATTTTTTTAAATCATGAAAAATTAGATGCAAGACTACAAGTCAATATGAGACCATTTTAAAGGTTTCAAGTAGTCAAATGTATACGCCATAAGATTTGAGAAAAAAGAGAGTAAAAGTCACTCCAAACCGAGCTTAATCTCGTCAAAGACCTTAATCAGTTAAGTGTGCAAAAATTAGCCCCCACGTGAAATCTGATTGACTTTTCTATAGAGAAATCACTCTACTAAAATGAAATACTACTTTAATCACTAGAAAAATTGAAAAGGATTTCTCTAACATTTAGAGAATATGTCAAGAATTCATGGTAATCTTAAATTGTCAGAACGAAGATAAATAAATTTGACCATCTTGTGATTTTTTTAAAAGAAAACAAAGTTCAATATAGAAAAAGCAATCCTTCAATTAAAAATGAATACTTAAACATTTAGCAAAAAATGGAATGTAGATGTCATCGACTTGGGTCATGCCTCCTGGAATTATCAACGAGAATCCTTGCAAATCCTGGACGAAATTCACTAGGTCAGCCACGCTCTTCAAATCTGTGAGTTCTATTGAAAAGTTTCTCTACTTATCTATAGAAAAAAGTCAATAGCTAATTAGTTGCTGACAAAATGCACTAACCTTTGAATAGGAAAACAAAATTGAGGTGACAATTTTGGAGAATGGAACAAGATTTATCAAGCTGGGCAAGTTGCTTCATGGCATGACATAACATGACTATAAATATGAACAAGGATTGCTCAATTATTGAGTATGATTGACTTTTTCGTTGAAGGCCTCAATCAAATCACCATATTTAAGCATTCTCTTGAATTATATATGGAACGTAAATGTGTCGGCTTGGGTCATGCCTCCTGAAATTATTGATGAGATTCCTTGCAAATTATGGACAAAATGTATTAGGTCAGCCATTCTCTTTGAATCTGTTTTTTTTTTATTGAAAGATATCTCCACTTATATATAGAAAAAGTCAATGGCTAATTAGTTGCTGACAAATTGCACTAATCCTTTTCAAGGAAAACGAAATTGAGGTGACAATTTTCGGGAACGGAACAAGATTTATCAAGCTGGGCAAGTTGCTTCATGACATGATATAATTGTTGGATATAACCTCCAACAATAATGTGATTATAAATATGAACAAGGATTGCTCAACTAATGAGCATGATTGACTTCTTCATGAAAAAACCTTTGTCGAATCATCATATTTATGTATTTTCTTGAAGAAACTTCTCAATAGATGCGCGATCGATCCAATAATTACCTGAACCTCTATGAATATGGAAATTAAAATAAAGAGCCGGGTGGTCGAAAAGTCTGAAAATTTCATTGTGGACACGGAGAGAAAAGTATAAATAGAGAATTGGATATGGTGTAGGCCCAAAATCACGTGGACGTGGCTTGTTTACTGTGGCCCTTGCGTTGCCGGCCCTAGAGCTTTACGTGATGTTTCAAAGAACCAAAACTCTCGCTTTTGGCCCCTCTTTATATGCAAATGCGTGAAAGGCGGGTAGGACACGAAAACGAAAGAAAAATGCTCTGCCCATACAAGCTCGGAAATCAGATATATTTAACTTCTTCCACTCGAGCATTATCTATTCAAGTTGTCAAAAGTGTAGCTTGGTTAGATATGCTGCTTGCATGTGATGTTGCTTGATTAGTCTTTGGAGTTCGTAAAGTGCAGTCCAAGGTTTGGAACGGAGGTTCAAAGGGAAAATTATCAAAAAAGTTCTACACTTATTACAATTGTGTCAATTTAGTCCTAAAGTTTTTAATTTGACCAATTTAATCCTAAAACTTTTGACAATTTGTCAATTCAATCTATCCAACCAATTTTGGTTGGAGAATGCTGACATGGATATTAGTTGTCTTATGTAATGTTGTCAGAACTAATATAGACAATTATTATTATTATTATTATTATTATTATTATTATTATTTTAATTTATTTATGTTTTTCATTGTGGCTGGTGAGGTTATTGAGTAGGTGAGGCTTGACCTCACCGTGACCTGGCAAGGTCAACCTGCCCGTGGTTAGGTTGGTGAGCGTCGAGTCTCACCGGTTGTGGTCGAGGCTCAACCTTATTAGATCCAGCGAGATCATACCTCATGAGACCATTGGCGAGGCTTAAGCTCTCACCAAATTTAGCAAGGGGGCCTTTGTCGGATTTGGTGAGGGTTGGACCTTTGCGGCCTCTATTAAGGGCTCGAGCCCAACCAAGGGCTAGGAGAGGCACAACCACGTAGGATCTAGCGAGGTTGGGCTTCACCTATGGCTAGCAAAGTTGACCATCACCGGCTTAGCTACTAGCAAGGCTGACCTTGCCTAGCCATAGTGAGGGCTAGTGGCACAGTGAAATAAAACATCAAATAAAAACAAAAAAAGAGAGAAAAATAATAAAAGATTCATAAAATTTTAAAAAAATAATAAAAATTGTCCACATTAGCGCTGATAGCACCATGAAGGGCGATTATCATCCACATTAATGATTTCTAGTTAAAACTAGCTGAGTGAACTGGATTGACAAATTGTTAAAAGGTTTAGGTCTAAATTTAGCCAAATTAAAAAGTTTATGACTGAATTGATGCAAATATAATAATTTTATAATATTTTTGGTAATTTATTGAGGTTCAAGATATAAGGATTAGTCTTTGTGCAATTATTAGAATCAAAATCTTATTGTTCAATAGTGATGGGCTCGATGATATCTCTATGATTTATAGGTCAAGACGTTACACAGTTATGAAATAGGTCTAGGGCAGATATTAGGGAGAGGCATAAGCATTGTAAGTGCTAGAAGACGCAGAAGTTAAAATTTTGTGAGCTTGACCAGCAGCATAAGGTGTTGTTCAGTACAACAGTTCATAAAATTAAGGGTACAATGAACTACATACACTATTTTATGGATTTGGGAACTGACAATCGGTTGAAGTGTAATTCTAACAAGCTAAGCCAATTTTGCATAAAGTAGAGCACACGCGTTTAACAGAAGACATGAGGAGTTATCAAGAAATGGGACAATAAAAGATTCCCACTTCTATTTTGCAAATTGGTGACGAGCCTTCATCATTTTATTGGATCAATCTCAAAATTGGATCTTGATAGTAGCTGTCGACACAAAGGTGAAGCATCACATTTTATCAACACACCACAAAAGATGGGACTAGCAGAAGTAATGAGTAGAATCATATTAGGGAGAGCTTGCTCTTTACTCTCTAATGCTAGGTGAGGACTTCTCATTTGAAGCAATAAATACCACATAACTAGCAATTGACTGTAGAAATTCTGACGAAATGTGGTTAGGTAAACTTGCAAATTACACTATACTAAAGTGTTTGGTTGCTTGCCAATGCTATTGTGGGGAATGGCACGCTAGAGCCAAGGTTACGAGGTGAATACTCCCAAGCTATGTCCAAGGGATGAAAGGACAGATCCTAGGGTATACATAAAAGGGATTTGCCCAACTTTATGATTAGCCTCTGCCTTTGATAGTATGCATCGTTTTGTAATACCATGAGATATCATTTGTAGAGAAAGTGTTAAGATTCGGTGTACAATCATAAGAAAATGGAGAATAAATTTGAGAAAAGAGTTTGAGACATAAGATTTTTATCTTGGTTCACCCTTAAATTAGGACAACATCTAATAGAGTTTTCATTATGATTAGCGTCTCACACCTCTCTATTACATTCCTCAGTTACAAGAGACACCAATACCATCCTATTGATGAGAAGTATGAACCACACCCCAAAAGAGAGATTTAGATAATTTCAGAATTGGTAGAGCTTCGAAAAGAGCATAGAGGATGTATTCGAGGTGAAAATTGAGTATGAAGCTTTAAGGCAACCAATGGAAGTTGATGACTTGGAGCAACAATTGAATGTATTTGTGAAAATAGATGATCTAGAGGTAATAAAGGAAGTGTTGGCTATGGAGATGAAAGGAAAGATGACCATAGATGTTGTGAATGACTTGGAGGAGTTACATTAGGTAAGCATCGAAGTGCTTCAACTTTGAGTTGTTGAATGTACATATTTTGTTACATATTTAAATCATCTTGATTGTCATTGTATATCGAGCTAGAGGTCAAGCATTTGTCCCATACTTCCAACCGATATTATTGATTGTTGGTATAACACTAGGCTTGATCTTTCTTATGTTGGTGGGAGTATGCATATGGCTAATCTAACTATGCATTGTAATGCCATGGAATTGATCCTTTGATTTTGTTGGAGATGATGGTCATTAAGTAATGTTTTAGAGGATGAAGTTTAGAAAATTTGATAGTGACTAGTTGTGACGCCCTAAGATGTCACTTCTAACACAGTTAATGTATTCTTTCCACTTTTCATGCATGCCGAAGCGTGTACAATCAAAGGACAACCTAAAACATGTAAAATTTAAAGGAAACACATAAGGAAATTATAAATTACGTGATTACATTTTCATTTTTATTTACATACGTAGGTGACAAGGTCGGGGTACATTGGAGAACAACCAAAAAGTACTATCGCCCCTGACGACACCAAGAAGGACTATCAGTCTTACTACCCTAACCTAGATCCACACTATATACATCGTCACCTACTCGTCCTCCTTGTTATATCCATAATTTGCTACTCCATCATCCCATTCCTTGCTCACTACCACGCTGCTACCATCACTGGTCTGTTGTCACCTAGGAGTGGGAGAGGTCCCACTAATCGCCCACTAACCTGGGCGTACACAGCCACAAACCCAAGGACGGACTTGCAAGCGATTCTATGTCTACCATTAGGATTGAAATATATTTGACAAAAACGATCTCCAGAAAGTCTGGGTCAATGAAATCTGTAATATGCCCCTGTGAAATCGATGGGGGCACCATAACTAGTGCCGGGGGAGGCGAGTGGGGTCGGCATGACTAATGATCTAAAAGAAGATAGTCAACCACAAATGAGTATAAACTCAGTAAGTAAAATGTCTACTAGTTTATACTACATAATTCTATCACCACTCATTTGAGAAAAAACTCCAAGTATAACATATATGAAATTAAATTTAAATCAACTTGTCTGAGAACCTTCCTTTGGATCAAGATGATACGATGGTATGAGAATGAAAAACCCTGGGATGGATAAACCAACAATGCAACTAAAATATAAGAGTGTACATGATTGTGTATGTTTCAATAATCTAGTTGCACCATCCTCCAGGGAACCCTATTGCCCCTCAACATCTCGCACCCATCTCAGCATCGTGAGGACATCTAAGGAACCATGTCACACCCCCAAGCATATGGAGGAACCCAGTTATCCTTCCAAGCATCTCATACCCATCTTGGCATCACGAAGATATTTGAGGAAACATGTTATATTCTCGGGCATTCGGAGGAACCGGTTACCCCTCCATGCATCCTAACTCTGGGGCATCGTCATCATGGGACCAATGGAATAATCACACTCACTATGGTGTAGCAATTCGATAATTCAATTTGAAAACGTTATTTGCATGCTAATGCAAAGAAATATCTGAAATCCCAAACCAACCAACATTTGTCCACTCCTAAAGCATACAAATTGCACGAAAATGGTAGATCAGCAAATCAAACACAAGGTCAATGAGCTCTAAAAATTATGAAAAATTATATATTATAGTTTAAGATGACCTACAACTTTCATGAAGAACAATAATCCAAATTTTTTGTCAAAAATTCTGTAGAAATTCATAATCGTATGAATTGTTATAAACCCATGTGTTTATTAAAGCAATAATATAGAACATTTGAAGTCAAAAAAATTCTAGAATTAGAATATGTTATAAAACAACGTATAAGGTGCGACTTTTGTGAAGGAATCCCTAAGAAATTCGCACCACATAAATCTATATAAAATTGGTAAAACCATGGGTCAATCCGTGACCGAACTCACCTTCAGCAATGTCTACGGACTCCGCTCGACATTTGAGTCATTCAACCTTGAACATACACTAATTTCAACAACAAGCACTTCAACAACATATTCAAGGACCAAATAAACCATGAACTAAACAATTTACTTTGTGCCTATTTTCTGAAAACCACAAAGTAGCTCGAACTAGCATATAATTAGTTGTAATACGCGGAAATCTGAAGAAAACGAGTCTTGCTAAGCAATGACGGACCTACATAGCATAAATTAGTGGACATCTACTGCCTGGAACTCCCAAAAGTGGCTGGTATTATGCGGTGAAGTCGTGGAGGTCTTGGTTCTTTGCTGGTCATTTGATGTCTTACGATAAACCAAGATGTTGAGCTTTGACAATGCGAGACAATGAGGCGATGCAAGGCATTGGCTAGATGAAGGGCATCACTTGGCAGGTCGGACGGCATAGAACACCGCTATTGTGTGCAAACGAGAGAAAATAGAGAGAGTGTGAGGGTCAGACCATGAGGTAGAATAATGACGAAGAAGATGAAAGTACCGCTGCTGCTTTATAGTTCCTGGTCTTCCTACATTCCACCATTTGACAAGGATTTGGCAGATTTAATATGCTATTTTCCACCTTTTTCCAAAATGGATATTAGGAAGGAAATTATAGTGCCAAGTGGAAGACATTAGGCACGACTTGGGGGTGGGATGAGCCAAGTGACGTGTTGAGGCGCACTAAGGTGGCAATGATGTGTAAAGTTTGTTGAGGCTAACAATACAACCTAGAGGGGGGTGAATAGGTTGTTGTCAAACTTTGATGATCTTTTGTGGAAACTAGCTTAATGCTAAATAAAGATTAGCTTGAACTAATGTTTAAGCAAACACTCACCAATTGTATTACAATGTATCTAAGTAGATGAGAAACAATGGGACACACATAATTATAGTGGTTCGGCTTTATTCTCAAGCCTACGTCTACTCTTCAGACTAACAGTCTCAAGACGGGTTGGATTTCACTAACAATTTGTTTGGAAAGTTACAACTAGATAGCATTGATCTTTTACGTGATAGTTCACATTATCGGGACTTAGTTGTTGCTCTTATACTTGTATACCTACTCTGTAGCCCAATTGCTAAACAACACGACAAACAAAACAGTAAGATAGAAAGCTTTTAGCAAGGAACAATAGTATGTAAGCTATTTAATCTTTTATATGACACACACTCTTTTGGTTCTTCAAAGCCTTCTTTTTTATATTATTCCTTGATCTATCCATTGCGATTGATTTGGAGAGGTGGATAACCGTTGGAGAATTTTTCGTTGAGCTACTATCTGGGAAAGTACTGCCCATATAACTTCTTTCTTAGGACTTCTGCAGACTAAACAAAAATAGCACCTGATACTATCTTCTCATTGCAATTTTTGATTGACCTGTCAGATACTCTAGCTATTTTGCTACGTGCTTTATTTTGATTTTGCTGCTATGTGAATCCAGATCTTTCAATGACTCTTTAGCTGATCTAATGAAACCAATTGATGTGCTTAGTTATTATATCACCATTAACCTAGTCTTTACTGCTTTGACATAAACATCATCAATACTTAATCTTTTTTGTTGACTGGTGTTGTTTATAATAACAAAACATTTGCAAACTTTTTTTTTCCAATGGATCACATCATAGATATTGCGCAGTCCTTTGGTCTAAACATATGCATATAACATAGTACATAATATATTAAGATAGTTTAGGCATCATCAAAATCTCTTAAAGATGTTTTTCTCCAACAATCCTCCATTTTTTGATAATGACAAAACTATCCCGCAAATGTGAACAATTTGTAAAACTTGTTTGAAATAATTTGCATAAATTAAAAGTAGTCTCCTCAAGATGTTTTTCTATAATACTTTGGAGATATATACTTAGGTGATCTTTAGTGATATAACATCTTCTTCCCAGAGTGTGTCACCATCTACTTTGGGGATTAGAGTGAAACATTTGGTTGCTCCCTCTAGCTTGATGACGCACTTGTATGCTCCCCTTGCCTTAGTGAGCATTTTAATTTCAATTTCAGTAAGTTCCAGGCAAAACATTATGAGAGAGATTGTGATATCCTGAATCTTTTAACCTATTTTCTACTAAATAAATCGGGCATTTTATTGACGTGCCTATAGGGCTGTTCTCAGAGCTGATCACTCTCGAGATAATTAGATTATCTGGGTAAGCCATTAGGGAATTTTAAGGCAATAGACTTGAGAATTCGACCATGAATCGACTTCTCGACCATGCTCATCATTAGAGGCCATTACGACACAATTAAAAAAAATGATTTGAGATCAGAGATAGGTTGGTTCGATTGAGATGTGTGGCCGATCGTGGGTGACTCCATAAAATTGGGAAATTCTCATCGACCAACACTAATTTGATTTTATTGTCGTTTTGGTACCCTGTGTCTGTATTTAAATTCTCGAGATTTTCACGACAATCGAGAGTTACCAATGTGTCGAGTGGGTTCATTGTGGCTCAAAGAAAATCGACCACGGGTCATTTGCCCTAAAAAGTTTCGAAAATTACCCGGTAGCCAAGGTCACGCTAATAACACGCCGAATGGAAATTAACTGCCAATTTGAGTCCAATTTTAGAAATTGAAGATTTTATTATGTCACAATAAATTCTATGACCCACGACTTAGTCTCAGAAGATTTTTTTGCAACCTGACACTTTTTGGGAAAAAGTAGGTTTAAAATCGTCTTTGTTCAAGCAAGGCCGATGATTGTTTTTTATTGCAAAATTGGGAAGCATGATGGATGTATGGGTGAGGAAAAATGCTGAGATGATTGAGGGATGGCCAATTGAATTTTTGATGGTCAATTGAGATTGAATCAAGAGAGTATAAGAGTCCAATTGAAGGAATTGACTTGCAAATTCGTGTGGCCCCTCTTTCCTAGCACTTTGGACCATTTCACACGTTCAAGAAGGAGGCATGGGTGGCCCATTGTGAGCCAAGGGATAATACTTGGCCTAGGTTGATTCTCGAGGATATTTTTGTGGAAAATAAGGCCATATGGACTCCATACTCTCACTCATCTCTATCCTCTCCCTCACTCTCTCTCACTCCACCGTCCATCTCTCTCTCTCCTCTCCCTCTTAGCTTGTGCGACGCCATCAGCCAAGGGGAAGAAGACCGATGTAGCTCGTCGCCGCAGCCATGTCGGATCGTCGTCCGCTCCACCTCACGTCGCGCGCGCGCGCTGCCAACTCCGCATGCCATCCGTCCCCTGGCTGCCTCCCTCAGGCCCAGCAGCTGTTGTTTCCGGTCTGTGGAATCTCAACTGGAGCTGCCTTTCACCGTTTCTTCGCCGATAAAGCTTCGCCAAGGTCTAGTTTGGTCTATTCTTTCATTCCCGAGCAAGTCCCGCCTAAACAGAGTGGTTTTTCTTCAATTTCCAGCCAAGGTCAATAGCTTTGATTGTGGATTTCCAGCAGGCTTGTGAGATTGTTTTGAGGGTGTTCTGGGCCTCGGTTCCTAGGCCCGCTTTGGAGAAAAGCATTCCCCACGCCATTCCTGTTAGGGGTGAGCAAGGTTCCCGGATAGAACCGGGAAACGGAGAACCGAACTGCAGGTTCCGGCGCGGTTCCCGGTTCTAGAGGGGCCGGTTAGGGTTCTTTAAAATTTAAAGCCCCCAAATCAACAGTTCAGTTCTCCTCTCTCGTTCTCTGCCTTTGCCCCTTCCCCGACGCCGCTCGCCCTTGACGCCGCCGCCAGACGCCGCTCGCCCTCGATGCCGCCGCCGAACGCCACTCGTCCCGTCGCTGGACGCCAGTCGCCCCCCGCTCGCCCCTGCCCTTTCCTCCCTTGACATTGTCAGCCCCCTCTCGCCCCGCAGCTCAGCCGTTGGACATCGCTTGCCCTTGACACCGTTGCTAGACGCAGCTTGTTCCCCCGGTGGACGCCGCTCGCCGCTCGCCCAGTCGCCCCTGACGCCGCTCGCCTTTCATGCCGGTAATCTCTGCCGCCCCCTCTCTTCGTCGTTTTGCGAAGTGTCGCCAAACTGAGCAAAGCCCTTTGTTGTCCTGCAGAATTTAGTTCTCCTTTAGTGTCGTTTTTTTGCGCTGCCTATGCATTTCGTTCAGAAGAGAGGAGTGTGAAGGTGGGTATGTTCAAGGGAGCATTTACGGCATTCAATCAGGTCAAAAAGTTTGGACAACGTAGAAATTGAAGGTGGGTATGAGACTCCCGATGTCTACGTGCATTGCTAGTATGTCAAGAAGCGTATATCTGAACAAGCTGAAATTATCCCCCCCTCCTCTGTATCTTTCTCAGTCGTGTTGATTCAAAGCTAATTATTATGATGATTTCTAGGTACACTGAGTTTGGGGGAGCGGTGCCTTATAGGCCAGCAGAGGATTTGGCATTCTCAGTCGCGAGGTTCATTAAGAACAGCGGTTTATTCATCAATTACTATATGGTAATCTTGACTTCCGTAGCATCTGTAGCTCTGTATCAATCACTTAATTTTGCCTTTCCATTATGCTGTGAATTAAAATCATTAATTAACCTCCTTTTTTGTCTCCTTTTAAATGATCGCATACTTGCTTGTTCTTTATATGGGTCTTGTTCGTTGTCTTTAGTATTGCGGGGGAACCAACTTTGGCAAGATAGCTGGTGGTCCCTTCATTGCCACCAGATATGACTACGATGCTCCTCTTGATGAATATGGGATGTGACTTGGAATAGATTGTTAGTATCCTGGCGTGGGCAAGGCTAACTTTGCTCATGTGCCTCAATTTGTTTCACTTTGAGCATTCGATGGATCTAACAACTTTAAGACTGGAGTAATTGGTAACACCGTCAGAAGTTTAACCGAGTGAAGGCAAATTTACATCTTGTTGCTTAAACATTAAACCTTTTAAAACTAAGTCTAGAAGTAATTCATGACATCCTATCATGGCGATTACTAAGTCATCTTCCTTACATTAGAATTTGCGTAAATGTTGCAGGTTTACTGAGGGAACCAAAGTTGAGTCACTTGAGAGATTTGCACAAAGCCATTAAGCAAAGTGAATGGGCTCTAGTTTCTGCTGATCCCGTAGTGCAGTCACTTGGAAGTAATCAAGAGGTTTGGTTTCTCAAGCCCCCTTAAAATGAATATGCATGAAAACACTCTCACAGCCTTGTGGGTTGTTAATTAAACTTTTACCTGTCAAATTCTATTTTTCTTAGGCTCACGTGTTCAAAGCTGGAAGCGGATGCACGGCCTCCTGGCAAACTACGGCACGAAGTATTCTGTCAGAGTCAATTTTGGAAACGGGCAATATGACTTGCCACCTTGGTCCATCAGCATTCTTCCAGACTGCAAAACTGCTGTTTACAACACTGCAAGGGTAAGGCACAGATCATTTGGTGTCTCTTTGTGGAAGCTTTTTAATAAGTTTTGTCACAAATTTCCAAGGTAGGCAGATGATGAATTGGCTCATTTTAGAGGATGCCTTGATATTATTCCACATAAATGCTCTGAATTGAGATTAGTGTTTTTGAATGTCAAATTTTTGTTAGTGCTTTTTCTGGACCTGTTGTTTTGCCATTGCTGTTTTGCCATCAACGATGCTGCTGCTGTTTGGACTTCGATGACGAGCAGCCCGCATGTCGACAAGTTGCCATGGAAAAAAGTTGCACGTGTCGCTGTTCAATTTTATTTGTTTTATATTTTCTCTCATAAATGACAAACTTGTTTATTATTGTTGCGTTCATTTTCGTTTTGTTGGACCCTGGAACCGACCCTGGAACCTGTGACAGGGTAGGTTCCAGGTTCCAGATTCCGACAGGTAGGTTCCAGGTTCCACAAAATGAGGAACCTGTACCCGAGGGTAGGTTCCAGGTTCCAGGCAGAACCTGTAAGGAACCTGGAACCGCTCACCCCTAGTTCCTGTTGGTTTGATCCGACTCGCGTGTTATTCCGGTGAGTTTACTCACTAATCCTTGCTTAGTTTACTAATGATGCTTAATGGTTGATTAGTGTTAATTAAGTAAGATTATGTGGTTAGATTAGAATATATTAGTGATTATTAGTTAATTGCAATGCATGATAGGTGGTTAGACATAGACATTAGGGAGTAGAAATGCTCTATTATTTATTGAATGCATTTCGGGAATTTTCCCGACCCGTTTTGGGCTTCAATTAGGCATTACGGGCCTAAATTGGATTTATTGTATTTATTTATTAATTTTCGAAATTGTTTAATTAATTAATTATTTTTCAGAAATTAGGTTGGGATAGCCGATGATCGAAATTTCGTGCTGATTGTCGTGGTGCAGTCTATTTATTTATTTCAGCTCTATGTTGTGTTGAATTGAAGTGATAGTGCAATTTGAGGAATTTATCCTATATTGAATTGAATTCGAATAATTGATTGATAGTTAGCTGAGTATAATTATTTAGCGTCAATAATGCTTTGATGGGCTAAAGTAAAGAGAATAGTGAGAGTGAAATGGAAATACTCTTGGCTAAGACCAATCAGGTACGATGTTATAGACGTACGTGGTTTGGTGATTAAGGATATCACTAGAGAAAACGATGCCTTAAAGAACGCACGTAATTGTCTATTAAATACATCATTATAGACATACGTGGTTCAGTGATTAAGGATATTAATGGCAAAAATGGCGCCTTAAAGAACGCACGAAATTGTCTATTATATGCATCACATTGGTGAAAACGGCGGCAGAGAGAAAGAATGGTTTGGTGATTAGGGATATCACTGTCTTCTACATATGTCACCTTGGCGAAAACGATACCCGAGAGCATTAATGTAGCTCTGTGACTAAGTATATTATTGGAGGTTATATGGTGTGGAGTGAAATGACCTAGAAATGGTTCGACTGACATGTAATCGACTAAGGGTCCGTTTGGTTTGGCTTTGAGGAAATGCTCTTGGGAGAATGCAAATATCTTTGAGGTAAATGGGTTTTATGAAATGTTAGACTGTTTGGTAAACTATAACTGAAAAGTGCTTTAAGGAAATGCAGGACTGTTTGGTAAACATATATCTGAAAAGCCATTTGTGTGACAAAATTAAGTTTTTTAGTTTTAGTATTTTTAAAATTGCAAAAAAGAAACAATAACTATATAACATTTTACATTTTCATGTTGAGAGTAAGGTAAAAGATATATATTAGTAAATTTATTTTAAAATTATATTAAAATAATTTGATTATAGATTAGATGCAAAGCTCAACTTTTGGCTTAGGGTTCTTTTAGGTTTGTTTTCAACTTTAAATATATATTTTAATTATTGTAGTATTAATCATCTTCATTAATTAATGATCATTCTAGTGTATTAATAAAAAGTTGGGCTATTGATTGTCAAAAGATAAAAATGACAAAAAAAGAGGTGAACCCAACATTTGCAAAGGGTTTTTATTATTTTTCAAAAAAATAAAAATAAAATCCAATGAAACTCCATTGCCGATCAACGGCGATTGGGGTGTGGGAAAGATGATCAGTTTAAAAAAGAAGAAGAAGAAGTCAATGGATGAATAGTAGAGGTGGACTTGCATTTCCGAAATGCTGAAAGCCCAAAGCAAGTGGGGACCTGCTTTGGGCTTTCAGCATTTCGAAGACCAGCATTTGGCCAAAGACACCTCCAAATGCTGAACCAAACATCTAAATTTTTTCCCAAGAGGCTTTCCGGGCTGAAAGCCTCTTGGGAATGCTGAACCAAACGGGGCCTAAGTCGATTGATCAATGATTTGATTTGATGTCGTGAATTGATTGATTGTTTGATGTAATATATGAGGCATCTGTGTATAACCTTGAACTGCAAGTTGAGACTGAGGCCAAGGTAAGTCCTCTGACCGGTGTGTGCATAGGCAGCCCGATTAGCGTATTGGTTTACTAATTGAGTCTTAGGAGGTAGAACTCGCTGAGACATGATCTCAATGGTTATTGTATAAACATTTTAGGTCCCTAGATGGTAGCACCTCCACCTTCTTGTCCTCCCAGGCATTTTGGTGTTCCAGTGGAAGTCACAGAGATGAAGACTCACTTCCCGATTTATCCCCACCTTGAAGGACTGGAGTACGTCTTGGTTCAGTCGATCGTCTGGATTGACGTAGGAAAAGATGCCTTGAGACCCCACAAGTACCGGTCATGGCATCATGAGTACTATGACGGGCGAATGGAGGGTCCCATGCCTAAAGAAGAGGTGCTTATGTTCGTCCTGGAGGAAGCATTCGAGGAGGGTACCGCTGATCATACGGATGGGTCGGTAGTGGATGCAAAAGACCCTAAACTCGAGACTAATCACGACTCCCCCCAGCCATCAGCAGCAGACTCCAACTAGAGTATGCCAGAAGAAAGGGAGATAGTTGAGCAAGAGGAGGGATAGGAGGAGAATCAGGAATGGGAATGGCCAGCGGTAGAAGAGCCTAAGGAGGAGGAGCCGGAGGAGGATTACCTGTTAGATGCCCCCAATGAGGAGCCAGAAGAAGATGAAGAGCTGGAAGAGAATGAGATTGATTCTGAAGAATCAGAGGAGGATCAGGATGATGATCCTGACTACGATTCGAATGAGAACTGAGATCCCATCCCGTTCTGTGTGAACCTTGTGTTCTTGTGGATATGTGTTAGTGAGACCTATGTTGATAGCATTGTAAAATACTATAGGTTGTGCTATGTATAAAAGTAAGGTTGTGAATTTCAATATGAAAAATATGGCCATGCTTTTCTATCACATTGCTTTATTGTCTAGGGATTTATAATTGCTCCCGCGTGTGCATATTAAATTGAAAAAGTTGGCGATAAGTCCTGGGATATTGCATTTAAAATCGACCAAGGTAAAGGATGTGCGTGTGCCCGAGGATTGGGGCATGACAGAGATACTAGCAAATTAATAGTATTAGACATTATGAGCTTGTCCAAAATTTTTAGAGGAATAGCCAATATCTTTAATAGTGAATATTAGGACCGCATGTTTAGGTGCACGTTTGGCTATAAACTTAATCTTTCCCATGTAACTTAGTCTTCACATCAAGCAACTCTCTCCCTTTTTGTCATCATTCAAAGAGAATGCAAGCCGATTGCATGAAAATATTAGCTTCATTGAAGGCATGAGATAGAACGATACAAAATGTTAGATTTAACAATGAACTGAAATAGAGAAAACAATGGGAGCAAAATAGGGGCACATTGAAGTTTGAAAGTTTTAGGTGCAAGGGCATTTGTGGTACTGACAGGAAGTGAGTTTTTCAAGTTTGGTGGTCTCAAATTCAAAGCGGATAGGGTTGTAGCAATTGAGGTTAAGAATAGTGCACTTAATATTCGCCATGTAGCAATTGAGGTTAGAGAAAGGAGTGTGTTCTTGATCTCCTTAACATATGCTTGTAGTTGATTAAGGTTGGCAGAAGAAGCAAGTGTGTCCACGGTTGGTGAAGGTGATTTTTCTATATGAGGTGGCATGTGGCCTTGGTTGGTACTAGAGCCTTAGCATTTTGCGTCTTTCTGGTTCAGAGAGCTCCGCAATCCTTTCTTTGAGCTTTGCTACTGTTCTTTCATTGTTGCCATGTATAATGGGAGTGATCTCCCCTTTATGGTTGACCCATCCTTCGAGCGTCATCTGGAGCATCATTTTTTCCAGCATTTTCTTTCCAGTCTTCATATTTGGCATGACAATAGGTGAAACTTTAGAGTAATTGATCTTAAGGTACTTAAAGATTTGTGTAATCAAAGCACCGTAGGGTAGCTAACCCGTCTTTCTTTTGCCCATGCGGTACATGTGAATAAAGATCATGTGGGGGAAGGAAATCTCTCTAAATTTGCTTAGGATGGCTGTTGTGACCAGACCTCGGGGAAGGTCGGGTTTAAGGGTACTTGACCATATCCCACCTTTTGGATTGAATCTCTTGTGAGTTCCCTCGTATACGGTCGCAAGTTCTTCCAAAATCATATCCCACGTGACAACATAGTGTTGCGATCCATATCCACATGGGTGACACACCTTGAGAAAGGAAGTCGAGTGTGGATATTGGATTTAGAGGTACATTTACCATGATAACCCTCTCGATAGTATGCTTTCACCCATGAGGATGGCATCACTTCATCCTTTGGGGGTACTTCCACATTGAATATACTAAATTGTAGTGAGTTTTATCAAGACCCATATCCTTCACGACAAGTTTATTTATACGATCTAGTTGTTTAAAACAACCTAAAACTAAGACGGAAATCGCCATTAGCCTCATTTTTGGGAGGTCAGCTAGAAAATCCAATTGAGGGTTGAGAGTCATTTCTTGATTTCTACACAACCAGATATCTTGGTTCGAAGACTTAGGTTACGCTAATATTTCTATTAGCGCATTTTCGGTACCAAACAGCATGTCGTGTTACCTAAGGTGATCATGCATTTCTTTTTACTTTTTCGAGGTCGTTTAACCTAAACTAAGTAATCACACGTGGTTGGTCATTTTTGTGCCATTCTATCTCTAAGAACGATAAAAAAGAAGACAATCAATTGTATTGAAAGTGCGAAATAGTAAGTAAACAACTTAGAAAAACACTAAATCTATCATGCAATCCTAAGAAAGATAAAAAGAGAAATGAAATAAAAGGATAGGAAAGAAAGGAAGCCACAACTTGTCGGGTCTATATGCAGACAAAGGAAACCGGAGATATATGTCGGGAATGAACGATACAACATCATGGTCGGAAAAAACATTGACCTTCCACTATCTTTGAATACTCTCCATTTTCAGGATCCTAATCAAATACATAATCTAAGAACTATCGCTAGGTACATACAATAGAAAGAAACAATAGTACATATCAAAACAATAAAAAACATGGCACAAGGCAATAACAATTGATCAATTGAAATGGAATTCAAAATTAATCAAATTTTGGTCTCGGGGTTAGCCTTTGCAATTCATGCATAGGTCTTTCTAGATACCTACTCGATTCATTTTATAACTTATAGCCATTATTAACCATTTGTGCTCTCGCATGGCCAATAACGCTCGTAATTCATTTTATGACTTCCAAGTTCTCGACTTGTAAACCCGATGAAAATAGCGACAAATGTTCCTTTATTGGCCTCAAAGTAACAATCCCTTTGTGTAAGCCTATGACCAATCTATATTGCAGTCCTGTCAAAAGACCTTTTTGATCAATCAAATTGTGCTTATCGTGAATGTTTATGAAAACCTTTGACATGTGTTATGTGAGATACCCTTAGCAATCGGTTACTTCCCACGCGAATGGATAGGATCAAGCAGCCATCTTATTGAGAGTGTAAGAGAAATCATTTCTGACTAAGAAGCTCTAATTTGGCATGCTTAATGAGCCTTTTTCATGAGTCATAACCATTCTAATAAGAATTTGACTCCTAAAGAATTTGATGATTAATGACAAACCCCAAGCAAGATGACAGTTTTGCGCCACATGATACTGATTAACATCGAATGCTTTTTTAAAGCAGTTGGACTTAGCTTGATTAGCTTGTTCAATTAATGCTACAATATTACCAATATGTCTCTTGATGACGTCTCTAATGACATTTGCTCAAGTTGAGTTTGACAGGATTCCTTAGTGAAGCCATGCAATTTTCAAGGGATTAGTGGATGCTTCCCTAAAGACCACAAAGGTTCATGGTCAACCTTAAATCATGTCATCTCTAAAGGTTCATGGTCAACCTTAAACCATGTCATCTACAAAGGTTCATGGGTTTTTCTCAAACCATGTTATTTTCAGTCCGATCAAAATCTGTTGTTACACGGTGAGACTTTTTCTCTCTTTCTTCTTATGACACGGCGTGCTTTTGTAGCCAAGAATCCTTCTCTTTCTTCATATGACACAGTGTGCTTTTATAGCCCGGAGTCTTTCTTTCTTCCCATGAAAAGGTATGCTTCTGTAGCTCAGAGTCTTTTTTTCTTCTTATGACACATCGTGCTTCTGTAGCTTGGAGTCCCTCTCCTTCTTCTTATGACACGGCATGCTTTTGTAGCCCGGAGTCCTTCTCTTTCTTCCTATGACACAGCGTGCTTCTATAGCCCGGAGTCTTTCTCTTTCTTCCTATGATACGGCATGTTTCTATAACCCTGGGTCCTTCTCTTTCGTCTTATGACATGGCGTGCTTTTGTAGCCCGGGATCTCTTCTCTCTTTCTTCTTATGACACAGTATACTTCTGTAGCTCGGAGTCTTTCTTTCTTCCTATGACACAATGTACTTCTGTAGCTCGAGGCATTTTCTTCTTCTTATGAAATGGCGTGCTTCTGTAACCCGGAGTATTTCTTTCTTCCTATGACACAGCGTGCTTCTGTAGCCCGGTGCCTTTTATTCTTCTTATGACAAGACGTGCTTCTGTAGCCCGAAGTCTCTCCTTCTTCTTATGACACGGTGTGCTTCTGTAGCCCTGGGTCTCTCTTTCTTCCAATGACACGACATGTTTCTGTAGATCGGGGTCTTTCCTTCTTTTTTATGACACGGCATGCTTCCATAGCCTGGAGTCTGTCTTTCTTCTTATGACACGGTGTGCTTCTGTAGCCTGGAGTCTTTCCTTCTTCTTATGACATGGCGTACTTTTGTAGCTCAGAGTTTCTCTTTCTTCCTATAACACAGCATGCTCTATAGCCCGGGTCTCTTGTTCTTCTTATGCCACGGCGTGCTTTTATAGTTCGAGTCTCTTGTTCTTTTTATGATATGGCATGATTCTGTAACCTAGGGTCTTTCTTCCTCTTATTGACATGACGCGCTTCCATAACTCAACCTAGTGCGAACCTATGCACCCAAGATCTCTCTCCCATCGAAATAATTTAGGTGTATTTTGTCTTTGAATGCAACCTCTTCGAGGCTACATTCAAATAGGAGTAGCTGTTGACACTTATTTTTTAAACATAAAAAAAAACAAAAGAAAAACAACAAAACAACAACAAAAAAAGAAAAAAGAAAAAATGTTTAGGGGGTCGGGTCGGGTCGGATCCGGCCTTGGCCTAGCTAGCCGCCTGCCTCTCTTTCTCCCTACATGGGCTCAGTCTTTTTCCCTTCGGCCCGGCCCATGCCAGCTTGTCTCCTTCCTGGCCATCCTCACACGTGTGGGACCTGGGGAAAGGAAAAAGCAGCAATGGAGCATCGGGCAGAAGGGAGCAGCAGGGGCAAAGAGAAAGGAAACGTAGGTGCAGAAGAAGGATGGAAAAAAGGGAATAGAGAGAAGGAGACCAAGGGAGAGAGGACTGAGGACAGTGGAAAGAAGGGGGAGAATGGAGGGCGACGACAACAGGAGTTTTTCTAGCCAAGCCTTGGTCGGGACCCACGTCGTCGCCTTTGCCATAGTGCTCTCACTAGCCGTGATGCCTCATCGACGTGCTACCCTCCATCCTGACGCGTTGCTTGATGATCCTCGCTTAGCCTCCGTCTTCACTTGGCCTAAGCTACACGTTATTGCTCCCTCCTTACAACTGCACTGGTGACGACGAGCAGTGCCAAGCACCCCTAGCCGCGATCCCCGCTGTCCTAAGCTTGCTGACTTGACACCGACTGGTTGATGTTCCTATTGCCAGAGCCCGACGCTTGGAACTTCACCACTGTAGTAGCTATTTCGTGGTCGCCAGAGCTTCGAACGCCGTCGCCATTACAGCCCTCAACCAAGCCGATGCCCTGCCCATCCCCGTGCCTCTGCCTGACGCCTGCAACCGCGCGTCGCCGCACTTTTGCCGCTGCTCATCGAGCCACCGCTCTTTGATCCCGACTGCTACAACACCTAAGCTCGACGCCATCACTGTCTATCTTCGCCGTCGCCTACTGCTGCCATTCCGCCACCCCTCGATGACTATCGCCGTGTTTGGGTCCTCGTCGTGCCGAGTCAGCCTTGTTGCAGCACCAGCCTCGAGCCACCGCGTGTTCCTAACATCATTACTGCATCAAGCCGCCGTTGCCATCGTGTCGTCACCCGTTGCGTCCCCACCGTCACTGAGTTGCTACTCGACGGCGTCCCAACCATCCTCCTTCGGCACCGCGAAAGAGCAAGGGGGAGAGGAGGCACGAATCAGGTCAAAAGAGTCGGGCTTGGTGCAATCAACCGATTAGGGTTTTGGGTGAATTGGGTTGTGCATACCTAAGTTGGGTTTGGGCTAGTTTAGGTTGCAGGCCTGCGTGGGGCTGTTTTTCTACAAGGAAGATTGGGCCCATCGGTTAGGCCCAATCTGAGCAAAGCAAAGGCCTGACCAATTATGGTCGGGCTTGGTCCTTTAGGCGGGTTGATCGACGGGCCTAATGCGGGCTAAGCGAAGGCCCGACCAAGGTTGGTCGGGACTCGGCCTGGTTCGCCCAAAAAAAAAATTTCCGATTTAAAAAATTAGAAAAAAAATAAATAAAAAAAAAAAATTGAAGATCTAAAAATGCAAGGTTTGGTTGGGAATTTTCATGTCTTGTATTCTTAGTATAACTAGGCCTTTATTTGCTCGTATTTTGATTATATCGCATGTTTAGTTTGCACATTTTATTATATTTAATTGCACGTGCTTAATTTTATTACAATTAGGATCTTGGTAGCTATAATTATTATTTTAATGATTGGCTACTTGCATGATCACCTCACATGTTAGTGGATAGGTATAAAATCAATCTAAACCGCCTGACAAAAATATTTTCTTTTAAAATGAACAAATTAGGTACCGAAAGGTCACTAATTAGTCAATTAGAGTAATCAAGTCCCCGAGCCTTAATTCTCTGGTTTTGTAGGAAATGAGACATACTCCCATGCCCAGCTTGGTTTCTAGCCGACCCCAATAGGTTAGTGGTGACTCCTTATTACAAAATTGTTAAAAAAATACCCCAATGTTATGCGAGGTATGGGCTTGGGAGAGCCCGTGCCTAATCATGGGCCTTAGGTCCGTCCTTTAAGCAATATCCCTAAACCTATTCCCTCCCTTTGAGGGGTAGGTCATGACAAGTCTTTTTCGAGTCTTTGGTAGTGCATGTTTTGTACATCTTCCACATGAATACACAAAGTTAGAACCTTGTACCCATTTGTGTAGCTTTCCTGGGTATGGCATTAAGCACAAAAGGTATATATGCATGGATCCTATTTCTAACTATCTTTATATGTCTCGTCATGTTGCTAAGAATACAAGATGTTCTCATATCTTCATCATTTCAATTCATCAACTCATGTTTCCTTCTTCACCAACACTTCAGTAAATTTATTTCCAAAAGATCCCACAACTTCGCCGACTTGCGAATCTTCCTCTCCATCTTCTTCTCTCAATCTTGATGCAGGTCCTTCTAGCAATACCACCTTGGTAGCTTTTGTTGTGTTTGCTCCATCATTCGATTCTCCAGTGGCAAACATTCCACCATACTCTATCCATTGTTCCACAAAAGTATGTCAACCTTTTGTTCCACTTTATGATTACCATTGTTTCTCTTTTTGAACCTCACACATAAAGAAGCTAGTACTAATCATCTATAATAGCAAGCAATGGCAGATGAGTTGCAAGCCTTAGACAAATCTCATACATGGGACTTGGTTGATTTACCTCTTAATAAATCTGATGTCAGCTATAGATGGGTATATAAGATTAAAACAAAGGTAGATGGTACTATGGATTGTTACAAAACTTGGTTAATCGTGAAAGGATTTACTCAGGAATGTGGAATTCACTATGAAGAGGCTTTTTCCCATGTTGTGTGCCTTACTTCTGTGTAATATTATTGCTATCGCCATGGTTAAGTGTTGCTTTTTGTTCTATATGGATGTTAAAAATGCATTCTTGAATAGAGATTTAATTGAGGAAGTTTAAATGGTAGAAATTCTCATCCTTCAAAGAAAGTGTTTCAATTACATCAAGCATTATATAGCTTGAAATAGGCTTCTCGTGCATGGTATTCTAAGTTTAGTTCAACCATTGAATTTCTCAACTGCAAATCCAGCCCCTATGACCGTGCTCTCTTTGTTTGACACATTTTTCATGGTTATATTATGTTGCTTTCGTGTCCACGACATGGTTATTACTGGTGATGATCATATTGACATTTCATAACTCAAGCAATATCTCAATCAATAGTTTGAAATTAAAGATCTAGGGCAACTCAACTACTTTTCATGCTTGAACGTTACTTTAGACTCTTTTGGTTATTTTCTTTCTCAAGCCAAATATGCCACTGATCTTCTTTCTCGACTAGGACATATTAACAACAAGGTCACTCTTGCATTATTGAGACTAATGCTAATGTCAATGCAGCCCCTAAAGGCCATTAATTCAGCAACTTTGGAAATGATCAAAACATGGAGACCTACAGCAACTAAATTTCTCATATTTTCAATGTCTCATATATATATCATTATTGCATTTCTTGATCCCTAGGTCTTTATATTTTTAATTATGAGAAAGGTTCCAAGAGTCAAAGTTCTAGTTCCTAGAATTTGATTATATTATATCTTTCTAATGAGTCCAGGAAATTACTTATGGTTGGAGAATTGTTCCATGCTCAATTATGTAAGCATGCTATGATGAATGAGAGAAGCCAAGATTTGGTTTATTTGTAAATTATTTGAATGTTTGGCTTGAAAAAAAAAATTGTTGTTTGCTCTTATCTTTTAGGTGGATTCCTACGGGTGGCGAGTATTGCTCTCTTCACAAAGGTTATTACCTATGGGTGATAAGTAACCTATCAATTTAAGTTCTCACTTGTGTTGACTCCTACTTCTCTACACTCTCTCTAGTGTCAAATGTGAAGTTTGATGCCAAAGATGGGACTTCTTTGAATCCCATACTCCATCGACAATGGGTGGGCAATCTTATGTATCTCACTATTACTTGTCCTGACATGGCTCATATTGTTCACGTTGTCAATCAGTTCATGAAAAAGCCATGAATGACTCATTGTGCTTTTGTCCTTTGGATTCTTCACTATGTCAAGGGCATCCTAGTTCATGGTCTTTAGTTTTATGCTCATTCTACCTTAAAGTTGACAACATATTCTAATG
Organism: Eucalyptus cladocalyx; assembly: GCA_017140615.1. Taxonomy (NCBI): domain Eukaryota; kingdom Viridiplantae; phylum Streptophyta; class Magnoliopsida; order Myrtales; family Myrtaceae; genus Eucalyptus; species Eucalyptus cladocalyx. Next base: position 12,068,261 of record CM029524.1, on the reverse strand, counting down.
CTAATTGGGCTTGTGATCCTCACTATCGTCACTCTAGTATAGTATATTGCTTTTTTTTCTTGGTAATTCTCTTACTTCATGTTATAACAAGAAACAAACCACTATTGCTTGATCTAGTATAGAAGTAGAATATTGCGCTATTGCTGATACAGCATCAAAACTATTATGGTTGTGATGATTATTGGAAGACACAGGAGTTCATCATAATGGAGGAACATTCGTTTACTACGACAACCGAAGTGCTATCCAAATGGCACAGAATGATAATTTCCACAAGCACACTAATATGTTGAAATTGACTTTCATTTCAATCAGAATCATGTGTGTAATGGCACCATATGACTCATCTCAACTTCATATGCTGATCAGACTATTTTTCACTATGGCACACCCACCAAAGCATTATTTGGATCTCTTCTCCAAACTCTAATTGAATTTTCTTAGGTCACCTTGATTTTGAGGGGAAGTTAGAGATCATTGACAGATATTAGGAGATTTCCTTAATTAATCCTAATTGACTATATCCAATATTCTAATATCTTAATACCTTTCTTACTATTCTAAATAGTTGTTCTGTAAAGTTTATAAGTAGACTTTGTATTCCTTGTTTAGTAATGAGCATTATATTATTTTTTTTCTTCATTCACAAATCTCAACTTATGAATGGATTACTTGCTCGTGAATATCATTTAAATTTATTTTTTTCCCATCATTCGTTAACTGTTAGTAATTATTGATTTGCAGGTTATCCCTTGGCCAGGGACACTAAAAAGCTAAGCATGGCTGTCGGAGTCTCGCAGAAGTCCTTGGATTTGTGTTTTTCAAAACGTCATTAGTCTAATTTGTTGAAATGTATTTGAATTGATTTTTTTTTCATTTTTTTTAAATATAGTGACTAAGGCATATTACCCTTTTTAGCCAAAATAGCCAAAATATGCCATTTTTATTCTATAAGTATTACCACGCATAGTCACACAAAATTTCTCGTAATTTTTTAAAATTAAAGTGATGTTTGATATTTCGATGAAAATTTAAAAAAATAACATTTTACTTAAAAGCAGAAGGAAAATGCCAGCAGATTTAGAGGAGCCTTAAAATTTCTGACCCATTTGTCTTGAATTATTAAAGAGACGGATTGCGTGGAAAGTAAAGTTGTACAAAGGATCTATCTTTTGAAAGACGCGTTTTATCCGGATGGGGATTCTTATTTTCCACAAAGGTACTTTGGAAACATGATGTGGCGGGCCTGTGAACTTTAGTATTAAATCAGCAAGATATCACGGGTGTTGTGGGTAAACATTAGACAAGATTGGGGGACTAAAGTTAAAGAGAGTAGGAAAGGTACATTCATATTTTGGAAATGGTGGTTGGGGGGTTCTTTTCTTTGTAACATATCTTTTCCGGTCCTTGCTTTGGAAATGATTGAAGACTGGAATAATAGTCGTGGGTTGACCATCTTTAGGATCCACAAGCTTCTTGGCTTGAATATCAGAAATGTTGATCAAATATTTCCTATGCCTCAAGGAAATTATTCAATACCTTTTCCGTACTTCCTATGGCTACTTTTTTTCTTTTGACATATGTTAGTATTCAAGTAACTTTATTTTCTGTTGAACAAAAACAAGAGATGTCTACTTAGAATTGTCCATTTAGCATCGCCTTAGACTGATCTCTATCGTTTTTTCTTTGGAAATAAAAGCACCCTCTCAAACTATAGTAGAGCCTTGCTAGCATTCACTTATTTGAGACCCGTGAACAAAAGGATTTGGGTGCATTTATAGGGATTAGATACGAAGGAATACTAACAGTGACGTTGGATGCGCAACCTGTCTTGATTTAAGTTGCTAGAAGTTGATAGAATCACATTTCATAATTTAATATTCTCCTCACATAAAAGTCGATTAGAGATGGACGCCCCGAGCGTGCGAAGCTTACTACATGTGTGTTAAAGAATATTTGAAGCACGTCTCAAAAATGAATAGGGGCAATCGTTGACGGTTAACAGGAGAATAAGAAGGATGGAACTCGAAACCTTTGAATTTGAAATCATCTTGTACTTGTGCGAACAGTCTTTTTCATCGCTATGTTTGTTAGGAGGAACTATAGTGGAAGACAAAAGATTTGAAAAAAGAAGAAGAAGCTATTGTTTGATGGGAGGGATTGAGATCAGGAGATTTGAAATCCCCTCAAATCCCTTTCAACTCTGAAGTGATTTGGAGAGATTTGGGAGATGCACAAAATTTTTTGCATTATTTTTTTCTTATGCATTTCATTCCTTAAAATTCTTTTAGATTGTCCGAAGATCAGCTCCAAACAGAAAAAATTTGAAAATTGATGTGGCGTCCTTCTATTTTTCGTTTTGGGAACTAAAACTTCCTTTTTCTGGATTTCAAGTTATCCAAAACCTTTTAACTAGTTTACTTGTATTTGTTATTATATGAGATAGATGCGTTTTTAATTGTTCATCACTAGCATGAGAAAAATATTAACATATGTAAGAAATTCGAGCTTCTATTTTAGTTTAATACCAAAATATTGTTTAGTTTTAGGTTCATCATCATTAAAACAACGAAAACTTAAAATGAATGCAAAAAAGTACCGACTAAATTTAGACTTTTAGTTATACTCTCTTAATTCTTTGGGCCTCACTTAATAAAAAAAATTGATTTTGTTCTTTACTTATTACAAATAGAATGAGGCGCCTGTGTTAGGACATTTAATTTTTTTACATTTCATTCCCACACGGGTGCTCAATGTATTATTTTCACAATTCGATTGAATATTACCTTTTTTAAAAATATTTTTAGAGTTGGGATTGCTTATTTGATTATGTTATGGTTGGTTGATTTAATTATTACTAAAAATAAACTGGGATTAAACGTTGAAACCATTTCCTAGCCAAATTCAGATTCTACTACGTGCATGTAGGTACATATCTCACTACCTATACAACTAACTAAATTATTTAATATCCCTTTTATTCCTAGATACCTCTTTCCTTTCCTTAATTCTACTCCACACTCTTTGCATCTATCTCCCCTTTATTAAGCCAAAACATAAGTTTGTCCCAGTTTTAGGTCTTTCCAATTCTACTCTTAAATAAAATTTCCTCTACCCAAACAATACATGGCAAAAAAAGAAAAGTACCATTATGTAGAGCTCATTTTGTAAGATTTTTCCTAATATGAGCTACATTAATCGATACCATAATTTACCATTTTATTGATTGGTCTAAGGTGAGATAGAAGATTTCTTAATTAGTCTAATATGTGGCTGGTTAGTATGGGCCAAGTTGAGCCTAACCCATAATGAAAGAGCCTAACCAGAAACTCTATAAATAGTACTTAAGTCTCTCTCTTACTCTAACACACGCAATTATCCTCACAAGGGAGCATTTATTGAGCACTAAGGGTGAGGGGCTGTCTCATTGAGTTAGTAATACAAAGAGCAATAAAGCAAAAGTTCTTGAATTTGGATCGTCACTATTCTGCATCAAGAATGATGATCCAAATTAGGTATGTAAATCTCTTTATTGTTTATATAAGTTCTTGATTCTAGCTATAAAAATCATGGAGTTGCGCTTTCACGTCTTACATTATTAGGCCTCCATAGATTAGAATGCGAATGTATAATTTTTACACTTTTTCTTGATATTTGTATAGCAAAAATCAATTTTAATTATATAAATAGAAATAACTTGTCAAAACGAGCAAAACTAAGGGCGGCACATCGCCAGCGAAGGCCACACATGCCCCCACATGCGGCCACGCACTTTCACGTGCTCTCACACATGGGGCGCTACTTGCACTTGCATCGCACGCGCCAAGGATGATGTCAGTGAACCGCATAAGGGTTCCAACCCAACCCTTTGACCACGATCTAATTCGTTGACTTGACCCAACCCAATTGACCCGCCTGACCCAATTTCCAGTTAACCGAACCAATCAACCGATAGGATTGGTCATTGACAGTTGACTGGTCGGGTTGGTTTGGCCGATCGAACTTGAGGTCAGATCGGTCTAGGCATGCGGCACATGCACCATGCACACCGCGCACTCTGGACACATGTACGGGCATGTCTAGACTCCGATTGGGCATTCTTGGAGTCTGTGTGCTTATATGAAGATATTTTATACTGTAGTATATTTGCTTTTACAGAATCCTATATACACGTATTTTTTTGGGTGGCTTTAGATGTTTTTGTGTTTTGTTTTTCATGATTTTTGAGATATGTGTGTAAGCTCATATACACATAAAGAATGTGCAAAGCATTAATTCATTGGTAACACATATAAGGTTAAGCATGTATCAATGAATGGAGCAATATAATTAGTATAATATGTAATTTTAATGACAAATTGCCCTTGTCATCGAGTCTAAAATCACATGTATAAGGTAAATATGAGACATAAAGTTTATATACCTAGTATGAGAGTTTTAAGGATTCAATCAAGTTGTAACTGCCAAAGTGACACACTTGATTAAGTTTGAGAAATATCGGTCTCGTATAATAGCGGGATGTCTCCCTTACTAATGAGTGGTCATATTCCCAAATGATGTGATTGTGTATTAGTTCATAGAGTGATACATTGAAGAGTGACTTATCCTAGTGGTTTATATATCCAAAGGTGATAATGATTCACGAAGGCTGAAATTTATTCTCATGACTACTACCATGTGGGGAGTATACAACTGCATGTCATGTATTATACCAAAAGATGATTATGTAATGATGCATGTAACTCTCTAGATGTATGCTTGTGCATCTTTATGATTCAAGTTACATAGTACTCACATGATGTCATTTACATGCATTACTTGTTATTTTAGTCATATTATATGTAATTAATAACTCCATAACTATTGATATTCTTACTAGTTCAAACTTTAAGTAATGGAAAGACGATTTTCTTTTTGGAAAAAGAGCAATCGGATTTGTCTATTATCCATGAAGCGTTCCATTCAAGAATACTTGAAAAATGGTTTACCAATTGACTGCATTCTTAAAAGGATGATGGAAGCCTTGGTGGCTTGAAATTATGTTTTGTCTAATGTCGAGATTAGGACACATCTGCAAGGATTCTTCAACATAAAGTATAATGGCTTTGATGAGGTTAGAGATTACATTATAAGGATGGTAAATTTGAAGTTTAAAAATTATACTCATAAAGGAGCTCATGAAACCATTAGTCATTTTGACAATCTATGTCCTAAGATAGAATTTTTCAAGAATGATTAATGATTGTTACTTCTTTTTAAAAAAAGGGATGTCACATAAAGATAGACTGCAATAAGTATAGAAAACTTGGTTGTTCGAGTGTGAGCATGTAATTAATTATCCTTTGGCATTGTTTATGAATTTAATACATATCATAAGCCTATTTAGTTCATGGTGGGTTGATAGTGGCGCAATAAATCTGTTATATTCACCATAGGGGATTCATAAATCTAAGAAAGCCAAATCATGATGAATGATTCATAAATCATAGCTCACCGTAGGAATCTAGATTATGTTTTTAATTTGATATTAAGAAACACATTTAATGTATTTTTCTTGACATGGAACTTAATTTTCATATCATGTTTGAACATATGTAGCCTTTTTTTTAAATAAAGAAAATATTATTTTTATGTTCATTAATTCAAATAAGGTTGAGTACTAATTATGTTAAATGGATTGTGTTGATTGTGTTTATTGTGTTTAATTCTCAATGATGTATATGTTATGTATACGGTTGAAAATGTTGTTTCCAAAAGACTTTTACTTAAGGGATAGTTTTATGCATTAACATTTTGATCACATGTCTAGAGAAAGAGTAAAGAATATGAATTACCTAAGGATTTGCATAGACTATTATAGAACTAATATGACTGAGATCAAGAATAAAATTGCAATATGAAGTTTTGACTTATTAGAGGTCATTGACATTTATCTTAGTGGAACCCTATCTGGTAACATTGTATAGAAATTTTTTATTTCAACATAGTAATTAACAACTATTTCTTTTATACTTAATTAAGGAAAAGTTTGAATCTCTAGATAAATTTTAAATTTTTTCAAACTAAAATTGAAAAAAATAACAGTTGGGATAAATTTTAAAGGTAGTCAAACCTAGCGGTGATAGTGAGTATTTTAACAAGTATGGCAATATTTGATAGCTTAAATGGTCATTCGTCAAATACTTAAAAGATTTTGAGATGGTAACTTAATTTACTATGCTAGAAATATTCTAAATATAATGGTGTGGCTGAAAGGCACAATATCACCATTATAGAGATTATGAGGAGTATGATTAGTAAGACTAATTTACCTAGTTTTCTATGGGGTGATGCTTTGAAAGCGATTTTTTCACATGCAAAATCATGTTTCTACCAAAGTTGTTCTATTGACTCTTTTTGAGTTATGGATAGGACAAAAATCTAACTTGAATCACCTTAAAATTTAGGGGTGTCCTACAAAAGTGAGATTATATAATCCAATATTAAGTATGTTGAATTCAAAATCACTCGGTATTATTTCGTATCTTACCTAGATCATTAGAAGATGTATCGATTTTATAATCCTAATGAATTGTGGAATCACAGATAGTAAAGTTTCTTGAGTTCAATATAGCCATAGAGCATATCTATTCTTAGACTATTAAGAATAACGATATGGTAGAAACTGCTACATTTTTGTATTTGCCTATATAGACAATTATGGAGTCTCCCACATCACAGATTAAACTTGTTGATGTTTAGGATATTGTTATTGAGATAGCTCCTAATAAAGTTTCTCAAGCCTCTCAAGTGCAGAATGAAGTAATTATTGTTTCACTCAAGAGATCTATTAGAGAGAGACAATTAGTTATACCACCAAACTATATTCTCTATTTGTAAAAACATGACTATGATATGTGCTGCATAATTGATCTAGTGACTTATATAAATGCCATTTTTTATCCTCAATTAGGTTATGGCTAGATGCGATGAAAGACGAGATGCAATCTATGAAATATAATAGAAATCACGGACACCTAGAGTGTCAAAACTTGGCATGAAGGGACACTTAAGTGCCAAAAGTTAGGAAAGTGACAATTAAGTGCCAAAATCGGAGTAAAATAGATCACTTAAGTGCCAATCCGGCCAAAATTTGGCCAAAATGCTGACGTGGCGATTTTTCGGCAAGGTAAGTGCAATACGATGTCGTTTTGCCTTTGACGTGGTAAAAATTTAATATAAAAATTAATTAAATTAAATTTTAAACATTTAAAAATATTCAAAACATTTAAAAAATAATAAAATAATTCAAATAATTTAATAATAATAATAATAATAATAATAATAATAATAATAATAATAATAATTTTAATTTTAATTTTAAAAAAAAAAAAAAAGGGAGGGAGATGGCCGAGCCCTTGCTGCCGCCGCCGCCGAAGGGCAGGTGACGAGAGGGGGAGGAGGGTAGGCCGGGGTCGCCAGCCCTCGGCCGACCGGCGGCAAGGGCCCGTGAGCCTTGTCGGATCCTTGCCCCAAATCTTGGCGAGGGCTCGTGGCCCTCGCCCGGATCCGACGAGGGCTCACGGCCCTCGTCGTCGGTTGGCCGGGGACCGGCGACGTTGGCCAACCCTCCCCCCTCTGTTGCCGGCCTTTCCCAACAGCGGCAAGGAGGCGGCAAGGGCTCACGAGCCCTCGCCACCGATCGGTCGGGGGCCGGCGACCCCGACCGACCCTCCCCCTCCGTCGTCGGCCCTTCCGGCAACGGTCGGGAGGCAACATGGGCCCATGAGCCTTCGCCGGATTTGGGTGAGGGCTCGCGGGAGACCCCGGCCAACCCTCCCCCACCATCGCCGACCCTTCCCGGCGACGGCGGGATGGCTCAACCCCCGGCCGTTGCCTCCTCTCCCCACCTTTTTTTATTATTAAAATAATAATAATAATTTATTTTAATAATTCAATTAAATTATTTTTTATATTAACATTTGAATCCGCTTAAAAATGATGTCGTTTTTGGCTTTGTTTGTTGAGTTAGCATTCCGGTGGGACACATAAACGAAAAAAAAAAAAAAATAAAATTGCCACGTAGGATTTTCGGTGGGGTTCGCCGAAGATGGCACTTAAGTGTCCCACTTTTTTTTGAAAAGTGGTACTTAAGTGTCACTTTCCTAATTTTTGACACTTAAGTGTCATTTTGTGCCAAGTTTTGGCACTTGGGCTGTACTTGTTGAGTTGTCTGAAGGTCATGGTCTCATTAGCTACAAATGAGTGTACAAAACTGAAAGGGATTCTAAAGAAAAATTGAGGAGCTTAAAGCCAAACTAGTAGCTAAGAGTTTCATTTAGAAAGAATGGGTGGATAGTGAAGAAATATGTATAGTCTATTCTAAGGATTTTTTCAAATTGAATATAGCATTAATAGCTCATTTTGATATGGAGTTACGACAAATGGATGTCAAAACTATCTTTACAAATGGATATCTTCATAACAAAATCTATATGGTACAACCCAAATGTTTTGCGGCAAATGATTAAGATAAACTTATGTGTAGACTAAAAATTTTTTATTTATGGCCTCAAGTAAGTTTCCAGATAATGTTATTTAAGTTTCATAATGTTGTCACTTCATTCAATTGAGAATAAAGTAAATTAGTGTATATACTGTAACGTTAGTGGGAGGAAATTTATTATTCTCACACTCTATGTACATAATTTCTTGCTTGCAAGCAATAGTCTTGAATTACTGCATAAGAAAAGTAGATATTATCCAAAAAATTTGACATAGGAGACCTTGATGAGGCATCTATTGTCCTTGGCACTAAGATATGTAGGAATCATTCTCGCCGTATATTAGGTTTATTTTAAAGGACATTTGTTGATCATATTTTGAAAAGATTTAGTATACATCATTGCAACCTAGGAATTGCTCATGTTATTAAAGATGACGAACTGAATCTGTCATATTGTCCTTATTCAGACATAAACAAAACCCAATTGAAGGATGAATTTTGTATTAGAGCACTTGAAAATATCAAGTATGCTCAAATTTGCACTAAATCATACATCATTTTTGTGATAGGACTTCTAGGTAAATATTAGTTAAATCCAATACATGATTACAAGATTACCAACAAGAAGTTTTTTAAGGTACTTAAAAAAGATAAAAAAAAACTATATTGCTGATTTATTGACATGTTTAAGTCCTATAACTAGTAGAGTATTTGGATGCAAACTTTGTTAACTATTAGGATGACATGAAATCGACAATGGAATACATTTTTATGTTAGTAGGAGATGCAGTAAATAGAAATTTAATGTCATCCTCTACCATGTAAGCAAAGTTTGTAGCATTTTTTAAAGCTGTTACTCACGTTATTAGGCTACGAAACCTTATTAGGGAGTTGACCGTATTTGACTTTATGGATAGACCTATACAATAGTATTGAGATAAAAACTCTGCAATGTTGTTTATTAATAACAACAGAGGTCTCAAAGAGTCTAAACATATGGTGGTCAAGTTTTTTACTATAAAGAAACAGTATAGAACCACCCGTGGTGGTGGCGTACGTGGTTGGGTAAGGGAACTTTTCACGAGAGGTCCTGCGTTCGATCCACGGCGTTGTCAAGCGATTAACCTAAAACTCTAAACAAGTTACCAAAGAAACAGTAGAGAATGGCGACGTTACAGTAAAGCATATTTTCATAGATGATATAATTGCAAATCCACTAATAAAAGGCATTCACCCTTGTGTTCTTGAATGATATGTCATTACTATAGTTTAAGAGCATCGTGAGATGCCGTTATTTAGTGGGAACCATTTTAGTTTGCTCTAATAAAGGTTACATCTGTGTTTATTATATTTAGTAATGTTTTGATATGTATCAACTTTTGCATTCAATTAAATATTTATGAATGTGTTGTTATTATATTGAATACATATTGATAAAAATCTCAAGATATTGTATAAATCTTGAGTGAAGACTAGGGGCATTTGGTTATTAGCCTTGAGCATATGTCTTAGTAGACATAAAAAAAAAAAATGTTAACCAAATGATAAGACATATGTGAGTTCATTGGAATCATAAAAACATTCTTTAGTAACATAGGTTTTTGTGATATTTAAGGTAAAAGAATAGTGATTGACAAAGGGGATGACTCATAAGGTATTAGTCTCTATGAAATGTGTTATTCATTTGCCATACTACTATATTAAATTCATATTGATAAAGTTAAAAGCACCCGTGACTATGGAAAGCTCTTTGTATATATATTCAATTATCATCATAATTCGGTATTTGAGATTTTATGAGATAGGATTGACTATTAAGAATTATCTTTAGATCAATGTACGCACATATAGTACAATTTCAATTAATATAGTTCAAGTAGGAGAATATAAGAGTTTTCCTCATGTGGGTTACATTAATTGATATTTTAATTCACCATTTGATGGGATTCGTCTAAGGTGAGATAAAATGATTTTTAATTAATCTAATATGGGGCTGATTAGTGTGAGCCAAATTAAGCTCGACCCGTAATGAGAGGGCTTAGCTAAAAAATTTGTAAATAGTGCTTAAATCTCTCATCTAATCAAGGTGCTAAAGGTGAATAGTTTTCTCCTTGAGCTAATGGTATAGAGAGCAATAGAGGAAAAATTATTGAGTTTGGATTGTCACTATTTCGTATCAAGAACGATAGTCCGAATCAAGTACGTAAATATTATATGTGTTCTTGATTATAACTATGGAGATCTTGGGGTTGTGCTTTCGCATCTTACACATTCTCCCTAACCAACTCACTACACACCTTTACATAAAATCCTCCTCATCAACTTTTCATATCATCTTTGCTTCCAGGGATGGATCTAGAATTTCTTCTAAGAATGCACAAAAATAATCGAAAATTACAAAAAGTCAAAGGTACTTATAGTAGATATTAAAGCAATATTCAATTCTTAGAAAAAGCCCGGTAAATTTCTACTGTCTAAATTTTGTTTACTAATAGTTGCTGAAGATTATTTGCTAAACTTTATCAATTGGTGGGGCAAATGCTAACAATCACGACTTATAATGTTAATTATTTTTTTTTTATTATCTTTTTGTGGAAATTTTGACGGGGGAATTCCAAAACCTTGAAGTATTTTATTCAAAATTTAAAGACATGAGTAGGAGCAAGTAGGGGTGAGCATGGTTCCAAATTCTAGGAAGAGATGATTCGGTTCCCAGTTCCACTTTTTTAGGAATTGCTAAATCCTAGTTCCTATGAGAACCAAACTGGGAACCAAAACTAGACCGAGAACCCTAAAAACCCTAATCATCTTCCTCTACTCACTTTTTTTTTTTTTTTGTGTTGTATTTCCTTTTCACTTCTTATCTTTGTCTTTCTATATTATAATTATTTATTATATATCTGAGTGAATATTCTATTTAATTTCTTTTTTTTATATATGAATTGTCTTAATGAGGAGATTATCATTCGTAAATAGTGTTTATCAATTGAAGTGGAATAAATATATATGGTGAGGCTTTCTAATAATTATTTTAGTTTAGTTAATAATAATTTTAAATTTAAAACTACTATTAAGTGATTAACTATGACTGTTGTTCCTTTTTATTTTAAGTAGTTAGAATTTGGAACAATTTTTTATGGATGATTGATGATTGAAGTTCTGTAATTAGGTTTTATGTTATGTTTGTTTTGAACTTTTTATTATTTATTATATTTTACCTGTTTATTTTTTATGAATTATCACTACAAACTTTCATTTTTGTTGTTGCATTCATTTTCGTTTTACTTTACTATAAATGAAAAAAAAAAAAAAAAAGGAACATGTTAGACTATAAAATTGATCTTGGAACCTGTGATAAGATAATTCTAGTTTAATGAGGAATTGTGCTGGCAAGTAGATTTCATGCTCTACATAGAACCGGTGAAAAACCTGGAATTATTCTCCCCTAGGGGAAAGTACTCCCACAAAATCAATAGATAAGTCTGTTTATGTCCTCTACCAATCATTATTCTTGTATTATTGTTTTTGAATATAAGAATTAAATAGATAATTATGACTAAAAAGTTATGTCAAGTTACAAAGTTCACATAGGAGTAAGTATAATAATAATAATAATAATAATAATAATAATAATAATAATAAAAATAATAATAATAATAATAATAAATATACTATATATATATGCATTTATTTATATCTATATATATTAATAAAAGCACCTTTCATCTCACTTTTAGATTTCTTAAACCATCATCTACAATTTTCTCTCGGTCCTCACTTTTAGACTTCCTAAATATCCTCACCTTTTTGCTTAACTTCACACTCATTTATTTTATACATAATTACTCATTTTTTTTCTATACATAATGATCAACACGCGCATGTAAGACATGTCTTAACTTTTGTAATGAGATATCCAACACTATCCTAACAAGAATAGAAAAAAGTAGGGACAAAAAATTGTTCAAGCGACCTTTGCGTCCAGCACCATGAGATTAGGATGTATACGCCAACATGGGGCCATACTCCGGGCAGGTACTTTCATTTCACAAGTGACGGGTGCATTGGGATCGAGAGGATATGAAGTTGAAGTTGTCTAAATACAAATGTCGATCCGGGGCCGGCGTGGACACCGCACCGTCCACGAGGCGTGGAGGTGCGTGCACATTGATACGCACGTTCCAACTTCGTCAAACATGCCATATGGAGACCCCGGAATCAGGGCCCAAATTGACTCTTCTCCTTCATTGGCTCAACCGTTGGGGACCCAATTGCCCTAACTTTCTTCCACAGATTTAGCCGACAACCACTTCACTGTTTCCTATCTCCCCTCCATCCCAACTAAGGATAACTACCCACCAGTCATCCCCCTTGCCCAACTCTCTCTCTCTCTCTCTCTTTCTCTCTCTCTCTCGTGGTGACATGTGGACACCTCTCGAAGTGATGACTCACCCGTCTAGGGAGTCTACGGAGTGTTTAGGCCAGCACGTCAATTTCGAGAGCTCGTTCGGTTCTTGCCACTTGGAACTGCGAAAGCGGGGATGTCGACCGTTCCGACATGTCACGTGTTTCCGACCTGAGACATTTTTAATAAGAAAAATTCGGATAAAGGTTACTTTCCTTCTAATGAATAAGTACGAAAGAGCATATACCCTGCATAACCGTGTGAAGAAAAATAGTTAAATAACTCTTTTATAAGGAAAAAAATATATCTTTTGAAGATTTGGCTTATTTGGAAAAAGATAAATTCAAATTGGTTTTTGCTACCCAATAAATTTATATTATTGTAAAATTGGAAATGACAAAATTAAATTTTGAAAAATTAGGGAGCTTTGAGGAAATATCTTATTATTATGTCAACAAAACCATGTTAGGAAATTGTTTAGAAAAATTCTTATTATTATGTCAACAAAACCATGTTTTATTCATTACTTTGTAGTAAGTAATAAAAAGCATTTTTACAACTGTAGAGCTTGGATAGGATTTTTCCATATAAGTAAATTTAAGGATCAACTCCTATTTCATATTTACTTATATATAGTATGGATTAACCAGAAATACTTGGGTTGCCTCAATATAAAATTACAACTGTTCTTTTCACCTTAAAAGTATCACTATCCATGCCCTTCCTTTCTTCCACGGATTTAGCCGTCCACCAGTCCAATGTTCCCTCTCTCCCCCTCCATCCCAACTTACGAGAACCACCCACTAGTCATCACATTTGCCCATCTCTCTCTCTCCCTCTCCCCCTCTCGGGGTGACATGTGGACACCTCTTGAAGTGATGACTCACTTGTTTAAATAGACATATTAGAGAAGTCAGGGAGCTTACCGAGGGTTTGAGCCAGAATGTAAGTTTAGAGAGTCTGTTCAATGCTTAGATTCTAAGCGGGCGGTAGGCCACTCCAACATTCCATGTACTTCCGACGTGGGACATTTTTTAATAGGGAAAACTCCGAGAAATCCAACTTTGATTTTGATATATAAATCTAGAAAAGGACCCACACCTTATGGGAAGAAAATAGTGAAAGCAACTTTTACATAAGAAAGAAAGAAGTAACATTTTCTGAAGATTTAGTCTATATGGAACAGATAAATTCAAATTGGTTTTTGCTAGCCAATAAGTTTAAAGTATTGTAAATTTGAAAAGAATCAAATTAAGTCTAGAAATAGAGAGATTTGAGGAATAAGTATTAGAAAGCATTTTAACAACTTGTAAAAGCTTGAATAGGCTTTCTCCGTATAATTAAGTTTACGGTTGAACTCCTATTCCAGATTTACTTTATACAAAGTATAGATCAAACATAAATACTTGGGTTGGCTCAATGTCCCGATGAAGCGCCAATAGGAAAAGAAGAAAATGCATGGATCATGGATGCAGATTGTCTTCCGGATGAGGAAAATGTTCCATATGATGCAACTTGATACACAAATTATCTTGTATGAGCACAGAATGCTCTATGAAATATGTGGGGATGATTGGTTTCCTCTAGAATCGGATCAAGTAGAATTGGTTCCAACTCAGTTTGATTTCTTTTTTTTCTTTTTTGAATTTTTCAAACATTAAAAGGGTTCATTCATCATCAAGGTGGCCACGGTCACAAGAGGATGAGCTTGGTCGTTGAAACAGTGAGAGAGAGAGAGAGAGAGAGAGAGAGAGAGACTTGAAACATAGTTTATGGTTTGCATCATAATAAATAAATGAAAAAATTAAGTAATTTGGGCCGGTTTGTCAATCCAGTTCCTTATGTGGAATCAAGAATTGGATTGGCTCCCACGAAAGCCGTCCAAAATTAGCCGATTCGATCTGTTAGACATATAAATTTTGACAAGCTTTTTAGTCTTTTATTGCATTTAAAATTAGATATTGACCATGACCCCTAAACAAAAAATATTGTTAAATTACATCTTTATATTAATATCAGTGTCATTTGATAGTAATAAACCTACATAAATTGCATTATAATTTGGACTGAGTTAAGCAAGGATGCTTTGAGCTAGATTATCTAAACTAAGCCCAAGAGAATACAAAATTCATACAAAATTCATACAAAATTCAACCAAGCTCATAGTAGCCGAAATTTTACATATGGGATGCACATGAGAAAAGTAAAATTAGGAAATATTGCATTCTTTAATTGAAAAATAATATAACATTTGAGTCAAATTTTTTATTATTGGGTAGAGAATGAAAGATATATCTTATTTTTCTATATTGAATATATCACATGATTTCGTTATTTCAATTTAGGAAAGGGATATATAAGAAAAGTCTTAATCTTTGTTTATATAAGCACAGTGTTCTATTGAAGTTAAGGGGGTTGTTCACAATAGATAATTTGGATACAATTAAAAAGGGAGGTAGAATAGAAAAAGACCCACGGAGAGAACACGCGTGATTACTCAAACTTTTTCTCTCTGCGGACTGTCCCTAATGCCGTGCCTACCCGCCCGCGCCTCCTGCCTCGCCATGTCGCTGCTTATTGACTCACACCCTACGGCTTATGATTACGTGCCCGCATGATCATTCATCGTCTGTCGGTGGCACAAGATACAATCAACCGAAATTGTTTGTAAAAATTAGTTTTGAAAGAAAGAAAAAACGTATTAAAAGGACATTGGATTTATCTATGTTATCAAAGCATTATAAATCTTTGGTTCATAGAAGTAAAATATTCCCCACATTTTACTTGGGTTTCCACTTGACCTAAAGTAGATTGGTGGAAACTCTTGAATGAATTAAATTGCACGTTTAATTGATTAATTTGACACTTCAAAGTTGTGATTAATATGGGTTTGGGAGAGTCTGTGCTAAATCTTTAATTTAGTAATTCATTCACTTTCCCTTGGAGGTTCACCTTGTTGAAGCTCGCGACACAATTCGGTTCCCAAATCAACTTGGGACTAGTGCACACCCGAAGAAATATAATCAATATAGTTGTTTGTCAAGCAAAGAATACCCCAAGTACCACAACTTGGCATGGGAAATATGGAATATATAAGGGCCAAAATTTTCAAAAGCTACATTTAAGTGCTACTTTTTTTATTAAAAAAAAAGACATTTAGGTGCTAACTCTAGCGGGCTTGTTAGAAATCTGATGTAACATTATTTTATTAATAAAACAGTCCACGTGGCTCACCAAAATTTCCACTCAGCAATCCTTGTCTAAAATGATATCGTCCTCCATGTTCACTTAAGTGCCGGTCGTGGCTAAAAAATGATTACTTGAGTGTCAAGTTATAGTGTAAGTGATCATTTAAGTATCATTCGTGGTTAAAAGTGAACACTTACTCAAGTGCCAAAATGACATCATTTAGCATCATCTCGCGTAGTCTATGCAGACAACGCGATGTTGTTCACCTTGTTTACATGAATAATTTTTTTTAAAAAGAAATCCCACATCATTTAAAATTCTTGCAGGAAAAAGTCACATTAATTATTTGGCTAGAAATTCTCGCTGTTAGCACTTAAGTGCCCTTTTTTCTCCAATTTTGGTATTTAAATATATATTTTGGAAGTTTTGATACTTATGTGTCTCCCTTGTCAAGCCGTGGCACTTGGAATGTTCTTTTGCCGTAGTTTGTCCCAAAACAACCAAGATGTGATTAGCTGGAGGTATCCATAGCAATTGAGAAAGAAAGTGTGATTTGTTAGAATTTCTTTTTTCTTTCGGTAGATTTGTGCATTTTTCAAAAGTTGAATCTAGAGTTTGCTTGAAATTGTTAGATTGGCACATAATATGTTCCCAAGAACTATACCTGTTTTTTTTTTTTTTTTTTTTTTTTTTTTTTTTTTTTTTTTTTTTTTTTTTTTTTTTTTAAATTTTCAAAAAATAATCTAGACACACATGCGTAGAAACCCGGCCTCTTGAAGTTCCATGGAACACTCTACAAGTTCCATAAAGGGCTAAATTAAAGTCTTTGGTCTATGTAGGTGGCCTCGACCTATATTTATTTGTACGCGATTGGTGAGAACATGGCATCTCTTTTTTTTGAGTTGGAAATGGGATAATTACCAAAAATGTCATAACCCCATTGTACATATGTCAATCAATCATAAACTTTGCAATTTAGCTAATTTAATTTTTAATCTTTTGACAATTTTCTAAAGTAGTCTTTCTAATCAATTTTGGCTAGAAATCGCCAACGTGGATGTCGATTGTCCTATGTGGCATGGTCGGTAGTGACATGGACAATTGTTGTATAGTTATGGTTTTTTTTTTCTTTTTTTCCATTTAAAAAAAAGAAAATTTTAAAAGAATACAAAAATTGTCCATACTAGCGCCGAGTGTGTCACATATGATGGTTAACATTTATGTTAACAATTTTCAATTAAAATTAGTCAAAATAACTATATTGAAAGTTTGTTAAAAGATTTAGGATTAAATTTGGTCACCTTGAAAAGTTTAGACTGAATTGACATCCATACATTTTCTTGATAATTTTCCCTCTGAAAATTGCATTTTGGTTCAAACAACTGCGCTAGCCCTAAGGGGGTGTGTCTATCCACACAACCGACTGACTAAGAACAAGCAATCTCATATTTGGTTCCCGCCTAAATTTTAGTAAGCTCAAGTGCCCCATGTTCCTTGACATTGTTGAGGTGTTTCCCGGGGCGTGTATTTACAAACCTTAAATATATCCACTTTTAAGTTATTTACAATAAATACATTGTTTATGCTTTTTTAATAGTTTTAAGCTTTGCGGATGAACGACTCGTGAAAGCATTTCCCGGGTACATACCTTGAACGTATGCATTGTTGGGTAATGTCCAATAAATATATTTTGACACTTTTTCTAATAGTTTGAACTTTGGAGCTAATTCTTTGTTTACCATGATATCAGAGCATACATCAAAGGTTCAAATCTTGGCAGTCCTCTCCATTTTCTCTTATTCGTGATTCATGTTATTCTGTCTGTTTACCCATTCCTGTTTTGTCGATTATCTGGTTAATGTGGTTCCGTCTTCATCCTGTCTTGCACACGCAAGGAATAATTTATTATTGACATGTATTTTAACAATTTAAATTTTTGAAATAAATGTTGTGTATAGTAATCCACGAATATATTATCAAAGCAGCGCTTGGAACGCAATCTGTTTATATAAGTCGCACTCGAATAAATTTGGAATGACTCTGCTCTAATCCACGTCGAAAGGCGTGTGATTGTCGGACTTATTGTAGCTGGAGATGGATAAAATTATGAAAGGCGTCGACTATTTGTACTACTTTCTGCTTTTTCCTTGAACTGCGGTGGAGGACGTGTCTTTCCAATCATAGTATGCAATTAATTACTATACTCAATTATACAATTACTTATTTGTGGAAGTTTAGAAGTACCTCTTCTCAAATGAAAGTTTTGCCTAAAATTATTGATGAACTGTGCCTATGTTCCCAAAATAGGCGCTTGATGATGCGATTGTTTAGGACTACGCCAATGACACAATAACCACCTATACATGAAATCGCATAATTTTTTTTCCTGATAATTTAGAACATGAACTCAATGGTCTAATTATCTAGAGATCCATATAGTTCTTTAAAAACTACATAAATCGGTTAAGTCCAAACTTTTGTTTATATACACCGGCCCTCACCCAGAATAGTTTTCATGCAATTTGTGGAATTTGAACCCTGTGACCTATCAATCCTAATTGGCAGTCCTTGAACACCTCAATCAATTGTCCCTCTCTCTATAATGACCAAGCTCGTTCTATGTGGGTTAAAAACGCCCTAAAGAAGTATTGTTAGTCATAATCAAGGTTAAGACCATTTGAAGGTATGTATTAACTTATGAATCACTCAATAAATATCCTCAATAGTATTAGTTTGAAACACCCAATGATATACCTCTATTTGATGTGTAGCCCTCTTCATTCCTATCACATCCACCATCCTCGAAGCCTTTTAGGAAAGTCGCACTTCAATCAAGCCCTTTCGCCTCTATAATCTTTCTCCGTCTTTGTCTGATCAAGCATGGGTCTAGTCCCTTCACGAGTCATACATCTATTAAAGGAAGCTCTACTTTAATATCATCAGTAAAAATTCGGCCTATATCTCGTGAGCCAAGCTCCAAAAGGATTACTTTAAGTATCTACATAGTAAGATAATTGACCAGTTAAGGGATTGATGTTAAAGTTATAAATCATTCAACAAAAAACTCTGTAGACTCTCTCTTTCTGAATGGCATGGTGGGGGCCGAGACGGGTCAGCCAACACTATCACCACCTTTAAACGCAAGCATGATTCATCCATGTAAAAAGGGCTTCACACAGCAAGTCCCCATGAAAGAGAATTCAAGTGGGACAAGCTAAGTTTTCAAAAGTTATTATAGCCTTTTATTGAAAGTCGGTGCGTCTGTGATGATCCCTTTACTGAAATCAAACCCCCAAGAAAAAGAAAACAATTTCATCTGACTAGACTCCTGTTGTCCCTTTGTGCCTTGTGATTTAAACCTGTCTCTCTCAATTCTCTCTCTCTCTCTCTCTCTCTCCCCGAGTTATTCATCAACTAGAGTGCAACTTGCTCCTGCACTTTCGTTTTTTGGGTATAATGATAGTAACTATTCCTTTAGACTTTTTGTTCGCTTTTTATTTTCCTTTTGTTTTTCCAATTATATGATTGAGGGTTAGGCATGCCTCCCTGAGACAAGGACTGCGATATTGTCCCTTCCAGAACACTTTATCAATTTTTTTGGGAGCTTTTCCAGGTTCCTTACCAGGCTCATGGACGGATAACAAAGAGAAGATGCCCTCACGTGCATGAGGTTAATTAAATCCTAATTTTCGTTTCCAGATCTTTAAGAGCAAAGATGATTAACAGGAAATACTTGCGGTTTTAATATTGTAGTCATGCATTTGTATACAGATGAGAAGTTTGAGCTGAGTTTCTTTTTATATATTGTTGAACAGAGTTTTTTTTTTTTCAATCCGGGAATATGAACGTAGAGATCTAGCTACCTAAAAATCCATATACTTTGTTTAAGTTTCATGAACTGATTAAATTCAAATTTTTTACTGTGACCTTAACACAGAGCAAGTTACCCATGTTTAGTAAAAATTTGAATGGATGATCTTATTGAGTTATAGAACCCCTGCAGGATCTTAATTCAATTTATTTATGAAAGAAAAGCAAACAGCTATCCAGCAATTTTTTTTTCTCTTATAAACTTGAATAAGAGTATTCTTGATAGCTGACGATAATAACTTGTTGAAAGAGATCAGAGTTGTTGGTAAAATTTAAAGTAAAATTATGCAAATTAAAGTTGAATTTTAATTGTTCATAAATTAAGTTATGGAAATAGAATTAAAAAGCTATTTGGCGATAATTAAAAATTAACAACTTAATATCTTTGATCTCTAACCAAATACAAAAAAAAAAAAAAATCATTTTTGCCAAATCTTATCAGAATATTTAACAAGATTCTAATTACTATCAATTATATTTTTTCTATTGCAAGAATTAAGTAAGCCCACCTTACTTATAAGATTAAATAGATTCTTGACTTAATTGAATAATTTAAAACAAATTCTATTTTAAGTTTTAAAGAGACACTTGATCTTATTAAGTGCCGAATTTTTTTATTTTCAGCACTTGATTGGATTATCAAAAAGGCCCAAAGTAATTAACAAAAAGTAGTGAAAATACGTATTATGCCTAGCCAAAGAAAAAACATATGGTATTATTCTTTCCTCTCGAAGGGGGAGAAGATATCCGATTCCCTCTTATGCAATCAAGAACTGCTCCACTACTCAACAGTAGAAAATAATTGGAATCATCAAAGCCAGCAATTTTGATTATTCGGGGGAATAAAGAATTTCGGATTTTGCATATATTATCTCCCCTTTTACTTTTTTCCTTTTTCCTAAATCTTTCTTTTCCACTTTTTGTCTCAAAGGAACACTTTGATATCTTCAATGTACACTTTAAGGAATTTTTCTCTCTTTTTGCGTCTATGTGTATGTCATAGGAAGGAATCAATAATTGAAAAATGAGGATGGATGAGGAGCATAAGGAGGATGGAATTAATTCTTTAGGCAGTTGACTTAAGTTAGGGAAAATTGGTCTCGACTTTGGTTCTTCTAAAGGCCATCACCAAATGAGAAGAGAATCAAACTGTACATGTTGCCAAAAGATGATTGAATGCACAAGTTAAAAGTCACTCCATTATTGGAGCTTGAGAGAGACCATGTACGCTTTAGACTTATTAGTCATCATGGGCAGTGTGGACAGAGCATTATTCTTTGCTTCCTTGATTGCGACGGTTGGTTCCAAGATAGATTAATGCGATAAAAATTCTAAGCAATTAGTTTTAGTGTCATGTCATCATCTATTAATAAAAACTTTCACAGTATATTTTCAGTAAGATAAAAAAAACTTGTCAAGTAACTATATGAGGAATATGGTTGATTTTCAAGATACTAGTAATGTAGACTCATTTTTACGAAGTATCTGTTAGAAAATACTAAATGAGAAAAGATGTTAATGTTTATATTTATAAGGAAAATTCGTGAATAAATACTTTTAAAATCGGACTTTTCCTTAACCAATTATCTTTAGACACTTGTTAATATGGAAAAAAGTTATTAAATCTATTCATATAAAGGGTCAGGACTCAGAATTTTTTTGAGTTGAAGGGGAAGAAAAAGAGCCTAAAAAGGAGAGAAAAGACGAGATGGTAATAATTGCGTGTGAAGATTGAGCAAGATGGTCGGCTGGCCATAAAGGCGAGGAGGCTGAGGAAGGTGAAATGAATGCATTGAAGGAAACCTTATCTCATATTCTCTCCTCCCTCCATCATTGCCAACTTCTACGCTCCATAATCATCAAACCCCCACGGAATCAAATGCCCATCATACAAAATCATTGGTGGGCTCCACCTCTCTCTCTCTCTCTCTCTCTCTCTCTCTCTACCCTTGTCGACAAGCTCAGAAGCTTGACATGCGCTCGTCCCTCCAATTCTTTTTCTTTTTGCCAATATTAAGATATTGTGCTTATGTATCGTATTTCTTCTTTTTCTTCTGAGAACAAGAATAAAAAAGACACCATCGCCTTTCTCTTTTTCTCTTTCTTTGGGTCAACAGCATTTTTTTTCTCCTTATTTCTTTTAGCGGAAGCCTATTTTTCTTGTTATTTTTCGAGAAAAATCATTTACTATTGAATTAAAATTACGATCTTAAGAAATAAATGGGAAATTTTGAAGAAATTACCTCTTCCCGCACGGGACCTGAATATCTGAAGATCTCATGTCTTTTAGACATAGGGTTATAGTATTTTACCATCTTAATTATTATGAAATATATGCATTCTTTTTTTTATATAATTTAAAGTTTAAATGAGACATCTTATAATTTTGGCCAAATTTGTGAGGTTATAGGAGGCTTATGATTGGTGGGTTGATTTTTTTATATTTATGGATGGAAGATTTGAGTTCATATATGAGAAAATGATGAATTAAAATTCTAAACATCCTATGTCATTTGTATCAGAAAAGAAACCTTATATGTTGTTAGATGGGGAAAGGTTAGTATACAAAATACTTCAAACGAATTCCGCACAAGATCACTGTCTAATAATATAAACATCTATTATCGCATGCAAAGCCTATGTCGAATACTATAGTAATATTGAGACCGCTATTTATTATATTATTTATAAGATCAGCTACTACTGGAAAGAAATGGAGACAACTATTTATAATATTATTGAAAATTAGATAATCTTTAATTAACCTTAGATTGACTCAATCATGATAGACGTTTCGTGATTGGATAGTCGGACGACTTGTGGATTAGTCTCGTTGCTCCCGCCACATACCCATGAACGTACTTAATTAATGCTTGAAAACCACTCGGTACCCACATTGGCTCTCAGAAAAATGTGTGAAATATAAGATAAGGTTAGTGTTAGCCTCATAATTAACCACTATAACACCTTAGCATTGATTGGGTTTTGTCTGCTTGTTCTGAGGGCGAGATCAGAATTAATATTACTATTTTTTTTGGTCGGTAAATATTACTAATTAAATAGAAGATTATTGTAATGGCATTAGCAATTATACCAGGATCATGTCATAAAGTGAAAGTTGGGGAAGATGCCACATGTATCATCATGTCTTTACAGATTATTATTTCCCCAACTGTGTCGAGGTCAATGCCTATCGACTTCTGTCCAGAAAAGGATACATTATATTATATAATGTATCTTCTTGGCTGTGGTTATCCGTCGATTCGAGGCCAAAAATATTCGGATAATGCTGTTGTTAGATCCATTACATATATTTATAAAAAGTACAAAAAAGAGGTGTACGAAATTAATATGAAATGTTCACTAAAATCAAGTACAGAAGCACCACTCGACACGTATCCCACATTTTCGTCTCGCTCTGGCCTGAAAAAGATAAATCAGTATCATAGATGACCTAGGAAATAGGCGAGCTCATTAATGAGCTTGCAGAGGAAGTTTACGACTCCAAATTGCCTTTTCCTTTTCTTTTGTCTGCTTAGGGAGGGAGTAGTGCCCGAGGATTGTCTTGATGTTCCTTGTCGTTTCTCGTGTACAAATTATATGGGCCATTTTAATAGTAAAAACTGATAGCCGGGCTAGTCGGAGACAAACTTCCAAACTCGACCGGAACCTGAGATGGTGAATAAACTTAAAACCACCTAGGACCAGGCTAGCCATGACGATTTGTTGACACCCAAAAATGATTAACTTTTGATTATAATCGATAAGTGATGGGCTTAATTAATAATAGTAGAGTTTGATGAACAACAAAAGTGATTGATAAAAAGAACAGCCGACAACTTGAAGAGCTTGAAGAGCATCTATAATTGACTACATAAGTTATCAATGGCAAATAATAATTATCAATGAATACCTTTGCTAGATTAAAGTCATTAACATTGACATAATACTTCCGAATAGCAATTTGCTTGGAAATAACCATTCATATCATTTGTCGATTTATATCAATCCATTCATATTCTTAAAGGTATATAATTGACACTTTTTGATGAAACATCTTTTTGTCATTTCTGATGGGATGCTATTTGTTGATTTAAGGAGACTAAGATGGAAAAAACTAGAAATTAACAAGAGTTTGATTATATTGCCAATGATAATAATAGTGTCAAAAGTGGAGATGAAGTTGCTAAGCACTTGGAATCTTCAGTCATCAGCTGAGTGGTTGAAGGATGCCAACGCCAGGGGCGGAACTTCCACGACATCTCATTGAAGAATAGCGAGAGAAGTTACACCAAATCCTCATATGTTGGCTACCATGAAGAGGTTATTCAACTTGTAGCGAAACAATATGACCAATTATATCGTGAGTCACATGACTTGATCAAGTCAATCATTATTAATGCTGTGAATGATGCTCTTTCAGAGGCTAGGATCATCCAATCAATCACCACCACTCAATTTGGTGGTAACATGGCACATTCCTCATCCTTCTTCATTTATTGATGCTAGTAATGTTGGTCAAAACAACCAAATCTCTAACAATAATTTCGCAAACCAATGTTGAAAATGTAAGGCTAGTGGTTCCATTGGTACCATCCAATGTGAATATTTCCATTAGGCCTAACATGCTTACCATTGATAATCTAACAAGATTAGCAGCACCACCTAGGGGCCAAAATGGTCAATTAAATCTGCAATTGAACCCAACAAAGATTGTCAAAGATGTCCAACAACAATTGGGGTTAGACAAGGGTGTTATTATACCTATTTATAGGAAATTACATCCTGAATAGGTCAATAATCAATATTTACTTAGAGGCTTCAAAACCCATGACTTTTGCAGTTTTACTGGCGAAGATGAATAATCGACCATCGAACAAATTAGTCATCTTATAGCTCAATGTAGGGACAAACAAGTTTAAACACTTATGTTATTTCCTTTGACTTTGATGCTAACTTACCACCTAATTCTGGTGAAAACCGGGCTGAAATGGAAAGATAATTCCACTCACAATTTTATAGAGTGATACTTGAGGCATCAATTACTAATTTGATCAGATATTGTCAATATAGTAATGAGTCAGTCAATTAACTTGTTGTTCAATTTAAGAAGGCTACAAATGGATGCCTTACCTTTTTTTTTTTGGGTTGAAGGATGCATTACTTTACTCTTAGAAAAAGATTTCATGAATTTGGCTTTCAATGGGTTGAAATATAATCTTAGAAAAAAAATTCGAAAGCCAAGATTTATCTGATTGTTTTTTCAATTGACAACTAGAGTGTCTAAGTGTGAACAACTACTTAAAGACAAAAGATAGAGAGCCACATTAAAAAATTTCCACAAAACGTGGCTTTAATGGAAAAATATGAGTTAGATGATAAGTCTGATCAAGATAAAATTTAGCAAGGAAAAATCAGATTTGCCAATGACAAAGGGAGCATAACTCTTGATTATCTAATTTAAAACAATCGAATGATCGATGAGTTATTCAATTCTTCTAAAAGGGCATATGTTAACATAAAAAAATGACTAACTTTTGGTTATAAAAATAGAGTTTGGTGAACAACATATGTCATCGATGAAAATAATAGTTGACAACTTGAAGAGTGTCTACAACTTGTCAAAGAAGTTATTGATAGCAAACATCAGTTATTGATGAGAAACTTCACTGAGGATGAAGTCATTTACATCAACATGTAATTGTTGAGTAGCAATATATTTGCATATGTTGCTTCTTTTAGATAAGTGTTAGCAAATAATAGAAAATTCGTAACTAGTGGGTGATAATGTTTATTTTCGCTATTTTAGGATTTTATAACTTATTGTGGATTAGTGTTGTTGTAACATCTTGTAATCGCATAGAATTAGGGGTTATTTTCTTGAAGATAGGTTTAAGAATCCATCTTTTTAAATTTAATAACCATTTGCAATTGTCGATCATGGGTTATAAATAGCCACATTGTACTATTTGTGAGACTTCTCCAATCAAACTTACATTACATCTTCAATTACATCCTTTCCTTTCTTGTTTTATTATCTTGTATGTCACATCTTATTTAGCCATTCAATCTTTTGCATTTCGTTTAACTTTACCTGGTTTCTATGTGTAGACTCCTAATTTTTTACCTAAGGAATGGCCAAGATCAACCACAAATATTACTTCTATTAGAAGTATGTTCAAAAGGTAAAATTGGTTCGTACTCAGGAAGAGCTTTCCAATGATACACGATTTTTCTAAATCGGATGATCGAATCTTAAGATATTATATTTTTTGCTCGCAACCGTCTGATCTTGAGTTATCGTGGATTTAATGATTTGGCCCGACCGATGGATTCCACCTCAACTTCCACAGTGCTAGCCTAGAGATGTGCCAAGTTGGCAATTTTCCATGTTAGGTCTGGCCAAGCGCCGTTATGGTTGGCCTAGCCTTTTGGAAGGCAATTTTTTGCCGTTTTAAGGGCCATTTCAGCCTTCTGAAGGGCTAAATTAGCTCTTAAAAGGCTATTTTTTTTATTTATTTATTTGGGGTGATTGCTACATGGATATGTGACACGACATGATGCGACGCTGACAAATCATCTTTAAAAAAATAGAGAATTTCGATACGTTCCAACACGTTATATATTAAATATATATTTTTATATAATGTAAAAATAAATAAATAATAATAAAAAGAACATAGAATTAATTTCTACTAAAAAAATTAATCCAACATTTGTTAAAATCATTTATTATTTTAATTTGATAGATATTGAGCAAGAAATTAAAAAATTGCAAACACAAAAGAGTAGACTTGAAGGAACATGTCATGTTTTCTTACATTTGTTAGAGATTAGTGAGACTTCTTATAATTCCAAATAGAATTCGGAGTTCTTGATAAAGACTGGCTTGGAGCTCCTTTACAAAACAAGGTTTGAGAAAAATGAAAATCCAAGATAAGAACACTAAATTCGCCATGGAAAATGTAAGAGATAACTCACAAGCCAATGACATAGACCAAAAGAAATAACTTGTGTACGACGCTTGCAGGAGGCAAAAAGCAAAAAAAATCACAACTTTAAGTCTACTTTCACGAATCTATGAATCACACAAATACTAGGTCTCTTCTGCTTCATCCTTATAAATCTTTCTGACCATGAGCCAACTACCCACAATTGGGTCACGAAATCACTAATCATAAACTAGCAAAAAGAGAGAATTTTCTAACCAAATTATGAAAGTAACAAAACTACTCAATTCCAAATTCTAATTGAATCTGACTCCTCATGGGAAACGTCAACCTTGTCCGCCATTTTTCCCAGATGCAACCACACAACAACATGGGATCTCCTAGAAAGGGCTGCCAGACAACATAGTTGGATATGTTTGCACATGACAAGCCACCCTTCGGGAAAATTTTAAACCCCAATTAGCCTAATCAAGTTGTGAAAAGGGTACGGAAACGCACCTAGTGGAGGTGAGGTTGGGGTGAGTTGGTTTAGGGTGGAGGTGGTTGCGGCGGTTGGTTGGGGGGTTGTGGGGGCGGTGGAGTGATGTCGGCAAGAGGAGTGACGCTAGCGAGAAGAGGGGCATTCCATTGTTACTCATGGGAAGGTTAGAACTCACAAGTGAGAAACTTGAGAGTGAGAATTTTCTTCTTTTCTCTTTATTGTTGTTATTTTCATTATTTTATCATATATTTACATTTTGACCCCTCAAGTATTGAAATTTTTTAAAATTGACCCATACGTGTCAGAATCGCATGTCAGAATTTTGGACTCGCGTGTTGGAGTGTGTCAATAAGAGTTGACCATGTGACAGATTTTCCAACACTCATTGACCGCGTGCCGGAACTTGTCGTAACATGTCAAACACAACACGAAGGCTCCTAAAGAATGTTGGTACTTCATGTCATGTCCCTTCCAAGAGTTGATCCGATCCGGTCCTTTCCACGGATTGAGAAATGGACTAGTTCCTAGTTTCTAGGATTGGAGGCTTGATCGGACAATCTTGGGACCAGGAACTGGATTGGACCAAACGGTCGGGTCGGGTCTAGTCCAATGGATTGGTCACTTGGCAATTCCACATTCAAATTTCAGCATTCTGAAGATAAATCTCTCCCTTAAAAAAAAAAAATACTAGACTTGTTGCTATTATAGTGTTTGTTGTTATTTTAAAGAAAAAAAAGTAGAAAAATATATTCAGTCCACTTCGTCAATCTAGTTTGGCCCAATTCTCCTCATAATTGAGAATCGGATCGAAAATCATTGATTTCATAAATGGAACTACAAACCAGACCGATGCCCTCAGGATTTGCCCAGAACCGGTTAGTCCGGCTTGATCCAGGCAATTCCCGGTTTAGTTGGTGCAATATGCTTAATCCTAGATTTTATGATCCTTCAAACGAATGGACTAGCCTTTTGAGTGGGGGTTTTTTTACATCCTTTTGGAGGGCCGATTTAACATTTCCAAAGAATCTCGTGGCTTACGAAATTCCCCTATAAGAGTGCCCTTGTCTCCAATTCTTGGTGTTAATCATCTTGAGGAAATTCCGATGAAGTTCAAGGTTGAAGATTCCGGCGATCACATGAGGGTATGAAGTAAACAAATTTCCCACGGAGATAAGTAACAGTTCTGAACCTCCTAAATAAAATTAATATTACAACGATGAAAAAGCTACGCTAGAATTATTAAACAAATAAATTGGTACTATGCTTGTTTTAAGTTGAATTTTTCATAAAAATGGGCTGTCGTAATGTCTATATTACCCTTTGAAAAAAAAAACTACAAAAATGTGCTTTTACCTCTATTATTCTCAGGAATTAACCTAAGAATAATCATAGTTTCCCTAGACCGTTATTTTACCTATTTAAATATTTGCATTAGTGAAGTCATTGCGTGAAGCCTAGCTAGAAGTCACTACATAAATAATGTTCAAGTCTCTCTAAAACATAAATAACCTCACATAAGGAATAGTTATTGAACGCAATTCATGAGAGACAATCTTATTGAGTCAGTGACACGGAAAGCAATAGAGGATGAGCAGTTGAGTTTTGGATTATCACTTTTCCATGTCAAGAACATCGGATTCCAAATTAGGTGCACATATCCTTTTTTCTCCATTACTGTGTTCTAAATTATAGTTATGAGATTTTGGGATGCCATTTTCATAGCTAACATGTCTTGACTATCCAAGAATTGGTGAGGATGATGAGTTTGGGACTATCATCCGCTTAGGTTAAAAATCAACCAAGATTACATCGCCTCATCAAGCTCGCCAAGTCGGCTTGAGCACTACTCTTACTTAGACATTGCCCCCATTGTGAATGTTATAGAGATCTTCATCTAGGCAAAACTCTATTTTTGACTTGTGAATTATTCTCTTACAAAAAAATTATAATCCCTAGCTCCCGATAATCACCCTGTATTCCGAAGTCCGTTCCAAACTAGACCTGAGATAAGAATGTCACAAGTAAAAATGGCTTATTAATTTTAAAACATGCATCATGAATCATCAGATAAAAGATCTGGACATATAGTTAACTGCACATACATAGATATCCCACTGGGATCCATGCATTCCACCAACACATGACAAGTTGTGACATGACAAAGTCATCACACAACATGCCGTAACATGACATGTCGTTTATACATCATTTTTGTGTCCTAATCATGCAGACATCTATTAATGTTCCCAAAATACTCAAGCACACATGACGGATTGAGTAATTTCCGAGGGAATAACACAGTGGGAACCTTGTTACTCGATTATCTCTCTAGAGAAAGAAAAATCATGTAAAAGTTTAGGAAATGAAATGGTAACGGAATTTAAAGGACTTAATCGAAAATGAAGTGTCGTACGGGCGTTGTAAGGGTGTTAATACTTCCAAACACATTATCAAACCACCGAACCATAGATCTTTGATTTCACAACAGACCAGTCACATCCACATGTATAATTAGATAGTTTACTTCCCTAAAACTATTTAAGATCCTAAGGTCCACTTGGCCAAGTTTAAAAAACCGATTGGTGGCAACTCTGTTTATTTAAAAAACCTAAAGAAACACCTTAATTTCACTCATTGAAGACAATCCTGAACCTAAGGACTGCAGGGGATGGTCCTGTCGAGCTCCTCACGGGGCAACGCCGCTGAACGCAAGCAGTCTTCCCGGGCTCTCTAGTCCGGCTGGACGATTGCAAGCCATCTAGAAGTGTACTTGAGGAGATGTTAGAAGAAAATGACAACGTCCAAAGAAATTAAGGACAACAATTTCAAGCCCTTCCCCAAAATGTTGGATATTCAGATATGTTTCTAATTCCACATCAACTTTAAACTGCAAAATGTATTCTAAAGCCATATGGGTCCAGAAAAGCTACAACCAACAATATTATGCTCGCAGTGGACTCTTATACCAGCAGTGGTATCGGAGACACGATCAATATGTCGGATTTTAGATATATCTCTTATCCCACATAAACTAGATATGAGTTTACATGAAAAGATAAGTCTCATACAATCTTAAGTTTTAAGTGCTCTTTAGATCTATCCGGAAATGAGTGAGCCACATCTAGGGTGGCTGGGGGACCAACTGAGACTACCTAGAAACAACAAAAAATAAAGATCAAAGGGTAGGGGATATCAGCACAGAAAAAAAGGTATTAAAAATTAAAATCAAATCTTCACAGCCAAATTAGCATTAATGTCACATGTTATGGCGCATCGCCTTGTAGACTGAGGTGGTGATCGCAACATACATGGGTTTGACATTGAAATTACCTACATTCCCCAACATAGACCCACAAGATCTCCACTGATTTGAATGTGCAAGGCGTGTGATTACCTTAAATCCTTTTGCTTCAAAAATAATAAGATCTTGAACATACCATGATCTAGTATCATGAATGATTTGACCGTTGTCTCCCCTGGAAAATGATGCACCACTTCCACACCATTAATGGGGTGGTCCATGAGGACCCATCAGGCTCTTCATCAGTTTGAGATCTAATTCCAATCATTCCACAGTTTTTTCCTGCATATGGATCATTGCCTACAAGTGAAACCAACCAGTAATAGAAGCTCCCTCCTGTTGTTGTCCAGAGTCTCCTTTTCTTTTCTTTCTTTTGCCCCCACTTTGAATTATTTACATTGGAATTATTATTATTTTTTTGAGCTTCTATCATGCTTTTTGGGTGACCTAACTCCTCATCAGCATAGCCGACAAAGCATTATTGAATGCGCTTATACATGTACAGATTAGTAGGCCCCAATGCACACCCCATCAACTTTCTAGTTAAGCAAAGATCCGGATTCTTGTTGATGAATCATATTCGGCACCATTATAACTCTTTGAAAACTTCAATGGTGTCTTGTACCTACTTTGCTTGTTTCCCTCTCTCTCTCTCTCTCTCTCTCTCTCTTTTTTTTTTTTTTTTTTTTTTTTGCTTTTTTCACACAACAAACAAAGAACAAAGAAGCTGTTTTCGATGATAGATTTAGATAATGCGCATCACTTTCTAATCTCCACATTCATGATCAAGGGAAAAAAACAAGGCAACCATCCCTTACTAATAAAATAAATTGATATTGGTAAGCAAGGTGACATGAACCCATCTCTACCCAGTTTAACCAGGCATGGGAGTGGGGGACAGTTCATGTGGTCTGTCATTAATAGAACCAAAAGCAACATCCAATCACTTAAGCTTCTGATGGAACTTTTCATATCAATTATAGTTTATAAACTTGATGAAGTTGTGATTTTTGCTTTGTCTACTCAGGCTTAGCAGAAAATCACCAGCTAATGATAATCAATGGAAAGCACTAACCATTTATTTATTTTGTCATCATGATCTGCACATATGATTGCTTATGTTATGAAAAGAGCAAAATGAGACATGTACTTCAAATCTAAAGTGTGTTACATGCTAAGATATGTATTTTGTTTTTGTCCCTTCTTTTTCATATTTTCTGATGGGAAACTGGGGCACAAGCTGAAAACATAGGTGGCCAATAATTGATACTCGGAAAAAGGCAGGATAATATATAATTGCGTGGGAAGAGAGAGATAGAGAGAGAGATATCAACAATAGTTAAATCTGTACGTTAATGGGTGGCAAAGGATGGACGAATCACTCCGTTGATGTTGTGTTTCCCACTCCCCCATGTGAACCCACGTCCCATATTTTATCCGCCCCGCACAAAACCCCATTTTCCCTGTTGCTGTGTGTATTCTAGCATCCTTTCAAAAAAAGTTAGAGTCAGACCAAAAAAAAGAAAAAGCTAGAGAGAGAGAGAGAGAGAGAGAGAGAGTAGGTTCCTAGTTCGTCTGTTATTTATAATGCGGATGACTGTGGTGGGGTTCAAATGGTCAACCTATGTAGAGAGAGAGAGAGAGAGAGAGAAAGAGAGAGAGAGGACTTTTCATAATTTCCAATGAGATTCGTTTTTATACTCATTCCTTCGTTTGATTAATAATCATAGCCACCCACCCACCATGACCCAACGCCCTCACACCCCCCCTCCCCTCACGAAAAAGAAAAAGAAAAAGAAAAGTCTAATCATTCTTTCTTCTTATTTAGACCCCCACCCTCTTTCTCTGCCATTCCAATCAACACCTCCCTCCTTTCTCTCTCTTTTCTCTCAAGCTCTCTCCTTCATCTTCAAGAACACAAGACCAAACCAATCTCCAACCATCTCCTCAAATGGGCATAGATGATCTGTGCAACACAGGCCTTGTTCTCAGTCTTGGCCTCGAGACGCCCTTCAAGATCGAAGCCCAGAGGCAAGCCAAACAGCGCCTTAACTTCGAGCCCTCTCTCACGCTGTGCCTCTCCGGCACGACCAAAGCTACCCGCGACGAGCAGCCCCGGCGGACCACTTGTATCGCCAGGCTTCGCCGCACAGCCACAACAGCCTCAGCGCGGTGTCGTCGTTCTCGAGCCCGCGGGTGAAGAGGGAGAGGGACCTCAGCAGCGAGGAGGCCGAGGTCGAGACGCGGGTGTCATCGAAGGCGAGCGACGAGGACGACGACGGCGCGAATGCGAGGAAGAAGCTCCGGCTCACTAAGGAACAGTCTGCTCTTCTGGAAGAGAGCTTCAAACAGCATAGCACTCTCAACCCTGTAATCACTCTCTCTCTCTCTCTCTCTCTCTCTCTCTCTCAAAGGCCCACGGTTGACTGAATGATCTTTACCTTCGCAACGACTGACGATTCATACACCCGACGGCTGAGATCATTCAGTTAATCGGAATATGACTGCATGGAAGATTTTTCATTTCTTTCTGTCCGTCTGTTACCACCCACTCGATTTCTTCTTCGTTTTCTCGAAATTAGTTTGGTGTTGATTTTTGGCTTTTTTTCTGTACTTTTTCCGAATGGAAACAGAAGCAAAAGCAAGCTCTAGCGAGGCAGTTGAATCTACGGCCCCGCCAAGTCGAAGTGTGGTTCCAAAACAGGAGAGCCAGGTAACAGATCATTCATAGCACCCGCAAACGAAATACAAATTTTAATATAGGCCATAATAAAATAGATTCCTCATGCATTTTCCAATATATTCAAGTAAATATAGGCCATAACATATACTTTCCTCCGAGATACTACTTTTGCTCCGAGCGCAAGTTACGAGTACGGCACGGCAAATTGCGTTCACGTAAATTCATCCCCAAAAAGATTCAAAATTTCCTTTACACTCTTTATCCATTTTTTGCGGTGGTGATTTTATTTAATATTTAAAAACCATAAAATACTTTTCTTTTACATAAAAATCAGTGGTTTAACCTTTTGATAACAGCACAAGGTACAAATAATACACGGTTTCTTCATAACTTTAACGTACACAAACCTACAAAATCTGGAACACTTCTTCGATCGTGAAATATGTAATCTTCATTTGCTCAGTAATAGAGTGATTCTTTTTTATTGGGGTGTTCGTTTTGATGTGATAGAGATGTTCATCAATGTATTCTTGGTATCTTCCTCAGGACGAAGCTCAAGCAGACCGAAGTGGACTGTGAGTTCCTCAAGAAGTGCTGTGAGACGCTGACCGACGAGAACCGGCGATTGCAGAAGGAGCTCCAAGAGCTTAAGGCCCTGAAACTGGCCCAACCCTTTTACATGCACATGCCCGCGGCGACCCTCACCATGTGCCCCTCGTGCGAGCGGATTGGTGCGGGCCCGAGCGTCGACGGCGCGGCGCCGACGAAGGGCCCTTTTTCGATGACGACAAAATCACACTTATACAGTCATCACTTCACCAATCCATCTGCTGCTTGCTGATTAGAAGTTATTAGGGTTTTAGA
Source organism: Eucalyptus cladocalyx (assembly GCA_017140615.1). Lineage (NCBI taxonomy): Eukaryota > Viridiplantae > Streptophyta > Magnoliopsida > Myrtales > Myrtaceae > Eucalyptus > Eucalyptus cladocalyx. Next base: position 12,034,033 of record CM029524.1, on the reverse strand, counting down.
GATATTACAGAGAGAGAGAGAGAGAGAGAGAGAGAGACATATATAGACTCCAAATCACAACCCCTATAATTTTTGTTTGAGGGCTTGTAGCTAGTTAAAGATCCAATGTAATTATTTGTTAGGGACATATAGTAAACTCCTGATGGATCATCATCTCCTTTTTTTTTCTTCTTTTTTGGGCTTAATCTGTAAATGTTTTAACAATATATCTGAGATTATCAATGGAGGAATTACTTTAATTTATTATTTTCATTTCCATGTTTTCTTTCCATAAAGATTGTTGATGTTTAGATGCCTTTGGCAACGGACTTTCATTGAGGAGAGGGAGAGGCAGAGGGAGAGCCTTTTTGTGACCCGCAGAAAAGTTCCTCTGTTCGTATTTGATGACGTCATTATTACCTACTCACACGTACTAGAACTCATCACTATATAATATTAAAAATTAAGGCCACGGGACTTGATTCGTAACGCCAAAATGGCACAAGGAGAGAATAATCGCATTCGTAACACGGTCTAGAGATTTCCACGGGTTTTTCAACGTTAGACCACGGGGTACTCGTCTAATCATGCTTCTGACTTTAATACTATACTCATTAATCAATTAAATAATTTTGCTTTCTCTCTTGAAATTAAAAGAGTCGAACATGAGACAAAATCATGTCATCCAAGCGCACAAAATCTCCCTATTCTTTTCACCCCCCCCCCCCCAAAAAAAAGAAAAAAAACCGATGGAAGGCTCTTTATTCCTCTTATTATTGTGTTAATCTAATTTTCAAGATGGGATGAACCTTTACTATTTATAGTCATGCTTCAAATCCGAAATCTCAATAATCATGATAATGATTTAAAGAATAAGCAAAGGGGAAGAGAATGCGAGAGAACATATGATTCGGGGGGGGGGGGGGGGGGGGGTCATTATTAAGTAGGTAAAACGGGAGATGGAGGTTAGCTCACGTGTGTAGACCTTTTTAAGTTTCAGTTGATTTCGGTTGATTAGAGAGAGAGAGAGAGAGAGAGAGAGAGAGAGAGAGAGGCGTGTCGATAAAGAAAGGAATAGAGAAATAGGGATGGAGAGGAGAGGTGGTGATGGGATGATGATGAATCGCTTGTTGGAGAGAGTTGAAAATGAAGAGAGAGAGAGAGAGTCATTGGTCTCGTGAGATGCTTCGGCTTTAAGGAGACCGGTGGGTCATGCACCACGTGATGTCCCAATGGGCCTCCACCCTTCCTTCCTTTATTTTATTTTATTTTATTTATCTTTCTCTTTCTTATCTTTTCCCACAAATCTCATCATGGGGATTTCCCATGAAGAGGGTCAAGACCTTCCTCCCTCAACCTCTTCTAGTTCCTATTATGAGCGGGTCCCCCACCTCCCTCCCTCCTCCAACTATCCTCGTCCCTTTCATACTTGAAGTTTCCCAACTCTCTTGCGCGTAAGAGTCCAAGGAAAGACCAAATTGAGCATGTTGATGTACATAGTGGTTCATGGAAGTCTGTGTTTGGGTCGTGTTGATTACGTGCAACATGAATGTATTGGTTACCTGTACTCGATTAGGAACTTTTCAATCTCCACCGCGCTTGTGACGCACAGTATGAAGAAAAGTAATACCTCGAAAATCACGGAATTTTTCTTATTCAATTGATTGATAGGTATCGTTGAGACACTTGTTATTGGGATCTTATATATTCATTAATAATTCAGTGTCCCGCTATTTTATAAAGTCAATATTTATCCTCTTGCGCTGCTTTTTGAGTATATTAGTAGATTCATACTTTCAGACTTGATATTTTTAAATCAGTTCATCAAGATGGGCCAAGATAAGAAAATTAGTGGAGTGGACTATAACAATCTAGTTTTATACTTAATGGTTTTAATCATTTCTTGTTTTCCATTTTATTATGCTTCATATGATAAATTACAAATGGATATTTAAGTGAATGAGTTACTTTTAAGGTACCTAACAAGAATACGGAATCCCTTCGTATATCAATCTCGTAAATCAATCTTAATTTGCATTTTAGTACCATACAAAGGCTAAGAAAACTAAGGTTTACAAAGTAGTAATCTTGAACTTATTGCTTCTCAAATCAAATATATACATCTACTCTGGAAAACCCTAGTATAATTTTCCGCCGCGACAATGGGAATCCCCTTAAATTGCGAGGCGGTCAAGTTGACGGTCAAGATTGACGGGTTCTGTGAGACCCAAAAGGCACCAACGTTGGATGCACGCTACCATGATTGGTGTGGATGACTAATTGGACAAATAATGGGGGGGGGATGTGAGAAGTTTCTTCCTCCAATGACAGTCTACGCTCCATTCAATCGTTGCCTGAAATTGTGGGGCGAGTGTTGTGTGTGCGTAGACCTATTAAATATATTACGATGGAAGGGACCTTCGAGGAAAGTCTTATTTGATCAATCACCGGCTACAATCACTATCATTGCTTTTCTCGACGCTTCAACTCGCCCCTTCATTTTGTATTTAGCCCTCCTATTTTTACCAAGACAAGATGATAAGGGCATTGAAAGGGACTGGTGGAGGTTGAGAAAGGGTCAACATATATCTAGATGAGCGTGCTTTATGGGAAATTCCTTTCCACCCATCATTTAATGTGGCGTGGGTATTACTATAGTTATCATTGAAAATGTCCAATTGAATTATTCTAAGATGGGCATGTACACCCATTTTGTGGTTGGAATGAGTACTGGTATTAGTTATGACATCCGAGAGTTTAATGGTCTCAATTCGATGTAAGTCAAAGAACTCTTTATTTTGGTGGCGGGAATTCTTTCTTCCCGACAAATTGCACGAAAAAAAGTTTGAGTTATTAAAGAATAAATATATTTGTATTTAATGCTAAGAATTAGCCGAGCATACAAATGCAATAAAAGTTAAATTAAGTGCAAATTCATATATGTTACATAAATACAATTAATGTGAATCCAAATATGCTTATTTCCTATTAAGATCAACGGGTGTACTGTAATGCACCGTATTTTTGGTATGTCAATTGTTGTCAAGTTTAAAGTAATTAATACAATAATGACGAAAATTTACAGAAAAAAAAAGGTGCAAATAGTTTGAAAGAGGGAGTATAAAGTAGAAGTAGGTAAAGTTGAGAGTAGCATTGAAAGCTACTCTCGCGGGTTCGATATCTATTAAGATATCATACCGGGCCGATAGAGATGATTAGTTGAAGACTTAGGCAAATCACAATGATAAATGGGGAACAGCGAGGTCAAATTGTGGGAAGTGACGACAAGTTGCTTTTAAAAAAGTGCCACATTAATATTAAACGCGACTCTTTTGGTCGTTGTAGATTTGCAATACGTGTGCACCCACGTATCAAATTAAGGAAATCCCCGAAAGGACACATGTCTCGTGCTGGTTACAATGTCGGCTTGTCGAGCCTCATGCGATGTATGGATAATGCAGGTAAGAGCGCCGAATCAACGATTTTATTTATTGTTTTGTGTTGTATCCATCAGTGATAGACGAAAGCAATCGACCTTGTTGGGAAAAAAATAATGTAGACAGCTACTATATAATAATGTAGTCTTAGGAGGCACAGAACAACATGTGTACCCTCAAAAGAGCACTGATTATATATCGGTGGCTTGCTCAACCCTACCTCCTTACGTTAGCTACTTTGTCGTTGCCCACAAGTGGTAAACGATTAGGGCCTATTGCATAAGGTTGAGCTAGGATTAAAATTATATCCTTTCAATGTATATTCCCAGTAAAATAATTAGGTATTAGATGGGCATGCTATAACGCTTGACATATTTGATGTGGTAGAGGGTGTCGTTGAGGGAGCAAGCCATAGCGGCAGCAACCATGGCGGCGGCGGCGGCAGCGGCGGAGAGGTGGTTGTCCGCCCTATAACTAGAAAGAAGAAAGGAATTATGGGTTTGAGTTGGGCTTTTGCATGTTCTTTACTTATCTATTGTGTTACAGTGAGGTGATATTTGAATTAGGGTTTTGCATTCTCTATAATAACCGCTACTTTGAAAATTAGCACTCCTTCTGTAAGATGATTTGCTGACAAGACAACTAGCACCTCGCAAACACCTAGGAGCTCCTCTATCTGGTTTCAAGCAATGTAATTTTGAAATATGTATTGCCTGACGCACTTGCTAAAACCGATAACAATATGATTATATTTGATATATCACCCTCCTTTGCCGGGGCCGGGGGATCGACGGTCCGTCGACAACTCCTACGAGAGATGTGGTGGGTTGCACCGGCTCTTCATGTCTAATTTTCTTTTCGAATAAAGCCAAAAGATTCACGCTCTCTCTAGCCGTGCTCTAGCTAGGGAATGGGGCAACCACCCTATAATAATTTCAAACCACATATAATTGAGCGATAACATTAAAAAAGAAAAACAGGAAAAAGGAAACCAAAGCACAACGCTGTGATCTCTGTTCACATTTCAACCGTTTCCCAACGAAGTCAGTGCACTAATGATTGACTTTGGACGATCCATGTTGTCCAAGAATGACAAGCCCCACGTAGAAAAGTTTTGCTTAACAATAATATTAGTTAATTCTATATATATTACATAAGAACCCATGTGATTATTTGTCCTTTTGGTCAAAATGGCATAAGATAGTCTTCAGGACCCGCAATCGCCACGGATTCGTCGGCAGATATACTGACACCGATTTATACTGCATTCAGACAACGCGACAACGACAACGTGTGGTGATGTGATCTTGATGATACGTAGCTTCCGTTGTTAGTTTTCGCTTCAACCGGAGCGTGAATTATTGACGCGTGCTATTCATCGGGAACAACGAGAATGAGAAGCGAGGCACGATGGCCTTATGCAAACCCCAAAGGGGATCGTAAAGGCTCGAGGGTTTTCGTCAGATTAGACGTGTGGACTCAAATCATCATGATTTGTAGGCTTTCTTTAGGGTTAGTGGTTATAGATCAAATCGACAATTGAGATTAGGTCAATGGGTACGAGAATAATGCCCTTCTGAGACATAATTAAAGAGTCAAATAGGATAAAATGAAATTGTGTAAAAGCCTCCCGAATTTTTCATATCATACTCATGACTGGGTAAGTACCGTGTATACCAATAATGGACATGTCCATAATCAATTATAGAGAGTGTTTAGAGAACTATCCCTCAAATTTGATAAATAAAAAATAAAAAATAAATTCGTAAAAGAACAAAAAGGAAAGCCCCCTTCCCCCACCCATCACAGACCTGCGGGCGCGCAAATACGCGACCATCGAACAGTGGTGGTTGTCACTCGACCAAATTACCATCACATGGTGGTGGGCGGCGACTGCTGTTGCCGACATGTAATGATTCGGATCTTTTGAAGAGAGAGAGAAGAAATTTTGGATGAGATGATGGTAGCTTGCAATCGACGACACCATCGCGATCGTAGGCGAGCAGGGCCTATGGTGGCGCTATTGATCCTTTCCATTTCTATTGCTTTTGTTTCTGTTCTCTTTTCTATCTTTTCTAATTTCTTAGTCAACTCGACGCTAGTAATACGAGGAAGTAAGCTAGCAAAATAAACAGCAGCTGAAGGCTTGGAAACTGATCATTCAAACGTCATCTACAAGTTGGAGGGCAAAGCATGCCGTAGGGGTAACGAGAAAGGAAGGTTACACAAGTTCATGTCTTGGTTGAGCTAAAATCAAGAAAAATAGAAACTATGGTTAATTTCCTTTGAGTAATAATACGCAATTCGCCAAAGAGCAGCCGCTCGATTAGGCTCGCGGGCCGCTCCAGTTAAGTATGTTCTTGGTCAAGCTTGACTTGGATCTGCTGAACATGAATGACGAGCGGTAACCCGTACGCAACATGACTTGTTAATGCCCATGGTTGAGCGTACGTATCTCAGTACATGTAGGCCCAAAAGAAACCTAGGGTCGGTCCTTCTCTGGGGCCAGAGAAACCTAGATTTGATGATTTAGGCTTATAAGTTTGGACCCATGTTTGCCAGCACAGCTCATGGCTTTGGCCCAATCTTTCGTGGGCCTAGACCCATTGATTACTTCACTATCCTTTCACCTGCGTAATGCACATATAGGCCATATTTGGTCGTCTCGATTTTTTTTTTTTTTTTTTGTCAGATAGGATATAAGTCAGATAAGATATAGGTTAAATAGAATAACAATGAGATTTGTAATATCTTATACCATGTTTGATAAATGCCCTAATATAAAATAGATATGGACATTCAGACCAAGTGTCCATTTTTTCATGTCATATGATTGGGGACGTGTTGGCTGCCCGATGCTTGTTATTATCTAACCTCACAGTCGTCGCCTCACCACCATCATCGCTCTCATCCTGAGTCACGAGTTCTCTCCATTTGGCTTCTATCTGCCTCTTGTACCGGGCATTATTTTTCTTCATTTCCAACAGCCTCCTAAGTGGAATTTGCTTGAAAACCTTCAGTCTCTATTGATTGTTAACACATGCCTCAAGCAACTCTGTTCATGATTCTCTCTCAAAGACTCTTCACCTGCAAACACAACACACACATAAGAGCTTCTCTTCCCTGTCTCTGTCCCTTTCTCACATAATATCTCAACAGCAACACCAAATTCATCGATGAATTTCATCAAAAAATTCGTCCACGCGCAACAGTTGAAAGTGCTGATGGGTTCTTTGACCCCTCTACACTGCTCAATCACTACGTCGAAGCCCTATCGAAAAAAGGTCAAAGAAGGTTTAAATTGGATCATTGCGAGAAAGGGTACTCTCTCTTTCTAGGCGGTAGATCTAGGTGCACATTCTCGACGGCAAGTGGAGGATCTGCTGCGGATAGGCAGGCAATGGTCTGAGGGATCCAATGGGCAACATTGCGAAGGATAGTGGAGCTGCCGCCCTCGTTTTCTGCCCGTTGATCTACCTTTGGCTGTTTATTTTTCTTTTAATCCATATCCTATCCGGATCTATCCCACCTCTTAGGTAAGATTTATTTATCCGGTTTATATTTAGGTTATATCTGCACAATTACATATTTTGCATCACTCCAAACGCCAAATAGGATATCTTATCTGGAGTTTCATTTGGCCCACCGGAGAGACTTGTTCATGGCCAGGGTTAGGCATATGTATCTTAGTGCATGTAGGCCCAAAAGAAACCTTGGTTTGGTCTTTCTTTAGAGCCAGAGAAACCTAGATCTGATGATTTGGGCTTATAAGTTTTGGTTTGCCAGCAGAGTCATGGGTTCAGCCCAATCTTTCGTGGGCCAGACCCATTGATCACTTTATTATCGTTTCCCCTGCAAAATGCGCATATAAGGATTGAACCGTTTTAGATTTAATTATTAAAAGGTCATATCCTAAAACTCTCGTAGGCTTTTAGGTTGTGTAAAACTAGTTTTCATGCGCGCTATGTACTTGCGAGATTTTTTTAAAGTACTTCCTCCTTTTTAAAACTGTTTGTTTCGATAACAGACGCATCCTCATTTTTTACATATTCAATGCAAATCATTTTCCTCAAATTTCGATTTTTCCCCTTAATTTCAATGTCCAAAAGTTACATGTAGAAATTCACCATCACACCCCAACTATTTGCTAATTTGATTAGTTTTGGATGTGAGAGCTAATAGTAATCTGGACGTGGACACAAAATTTGAAAATTGGCTTGATATATATATATATATTGACCTACTCTAGCAGGCCACGAAATCCCAAGGACCCATCTTCATTAATGCTGAAATTAGTTTTGCCCACCAGATTTATCGTGACGTATCTCCTATGGCGTAATATCTTTCATGGCAAAGTAAGTTGAAGCAAAGCAAAGGTTAAAATATTACAAAATAAAGCCAAGATCGCGACCCTTTGTCCCGGCCATTGTAGCACGTGCGGGACAACTCTCTCGGCACACATCAATCCAAATCTAAAAAATAAGGAAGATCAACAAAGTACCGACAGGGTTAAGCACATGCTCATACCATAAAATCGAATTTGTCAAGCAAAATAATTGACGGCTGATCATTGGATCTTGAATTATTTGTCAATAATGAGCACACACCAAAAATTCTTTCTTTAATATATATAGCATTGCTAGTTGGCAATGCGTGCGCCTTGGTTTGACTTTCTCTACACATGGGACATAGCCAAATTAGGTTGAATAAAAGACCAAATTCAGCAAGATGGTAGAGCTCCCATGATTGTCATTAAAACTAGATGCAGATGACTTGGACAGAGCATTGGAGTATCGAATCCCGAAAACATTATTAAACTCCTAAATCTAAATTGGAAGAGAAAAACTTCAATGTCTAGAACTAGATTAAGAGAGTTCAAACTCTTACATCTATAACTAGACTGAGAAAAGAGAGCTCCCAAATTTAGATAAGGAGAAAAGTAAAGAACAAGAAATCTCAAATAAAATTAACAACAAATGGGGGAAGGGTGAGACTATCCCCATGACTAAAGATTGAAGAAGACGATGGAAAGAGAAGAGAGAGGGAGAGAAAAAGACCTTTCGGCTACTTCCATCAGATTTCGAAATAGATGCATGCAACAATGCTAATTAAAAATGCGTGTTAAACCTAAATATGATTTCTAATTATCTTATAATTTCAAGTCTAATTCTAACACAGTGTTCAATTATATATTAATTAATCCTAAGGATGCAATCACTAAATGATGATATGGAATTTATGTAACTATTTCTATATGACATGTACATGATTTTTTTTTTTTTTGGTATTTTATATCAAAATTCGTGATTAAAAATTAATGGAAATTAATTATCTAGAAGGAGTTAATATCCAAATCAATTTAGGAATTAGTCTATTAAATCCTAATTTAAGCTGGAATTTTATACTAATTTTCTACGATCAATCTAAAATGCAAATTATCTAGGAACGCCTGGCTCAATTAGGATAAGGCCCTAATCTTTAAACCTAGAGGTGAAGGGTTAAAACTAGAATCTTTCCTAGGTGTATTAAGTGTGACTCGGGGGTGGTGGGTCCTCCTGCTTAGGTGTCACGATTGGAGGTTTTTCAAAAAGTACAATTAAGTCCTAAAACTTGGCTTCAATCAAGTCCTAAAACTTTCAAAATGTTCCTCCAAAACACCAAAAAAAAAAAAATCTAAAATGCAAATTATCTAGGAACTATCCTAATCAATTAGGAAAAATTATCTAGGAACTATCCTAATCAATTAGGAAAAATAATCGAAAACCTATCCTCAACCTTATCTAGAATCTTTCCTATTCCTGTCCCATATCTAATTTAATATCTATTCTAATCTAACATTTTTTTTTTTGGTATTTTTTTTAAAATAGAAAATAAATCAAACAAATATTAGATTTAATACGAAAAGATAAACATAGAATTGGAAAGATATGCATCGATTATTCAAGTGGACTTAAATTCGACCAATAAGATGATCAATCATATCCTATGGATTGAGGATTGGATTAGCTGATATTTCGTGTGATCGAGAGTCATATCTTGAGCTAGAGATCGGATTGTCGGCGATATGTATAGGGTGATGCTAAAAATCATGCAAGTTAAATCACCTTCATTCAAATTAAGTAATAAAATCTATAATTCAAATTCAGATAAATTCTTGTCTAATTTTGAATATTCATCTCCAAGTTTGAATCAACAATGGATGGCAATTGACCACGAGGACGATAGCCGGCGGTGTGCCTCGCAAAAATGGGGTGTGGTTTGTGGCCAAGGTGCTCACGGCCAAGGGGTCCAGCAGTGAGACTCGGTTACGGTCGGTTCATGGATAGGGAATGCAGGAAGGCTCACGGCCAAGGGAGATCTCACGGTGGTTCTCAATGAAGGTCAGAAAGCAGTGACGTTGCGGTGGTGAAGAGGCGGCTTGGATCGGCAAGGGTAGCCATGGTCGTGTCTTCCGCGGTAGTTGCTCGGTGGGGTGGGCTTCCGGTCGGGGACCAACACTTGATGGGAACCTGCAAAACAGAAGCAGAACACCACAGCTCGTTGATGGTCGACTACACAGCTTCGTCACGGGTCAAGGGGCGAGCTCGGATCGGTGCAAATCGGCAAGGCAACAATGACAGCGGCTGGCCTTTTTGTACAGAGCTCGGAGCAAGGGCAGCGACAGCTATGGAGGCGTGGTGGCTCAGGAAAGTAGCAAGGGCGCCGCGGGCAGGCTTCTCATTGTCACGGCTGCAGGTAGCAGGGGGTCAAGCTTGTCGGGGCTGCTGCGGCGTCATCAAGGCGGGCAGCCATTTGTCTAGGAACTCGGCCAAAAAGGGGGCTCAGCCGAGGCTTCTTCCTTTTCGCTCTGTGTGTGTGTGTGTTTTCAACTATGAATTACCTCCCTCGAATTATGAGACCTCAATGTATTTATATAGTGTTAACCAAGGTCTAATTTTGATTACACGGGCTTAATCTATGCCTCATCAAAGTAATAGGCTCAAATATCTTAAGGCCTAACTCTAATAAAACTCTAATGGGCTAAATTTGACTAATTAAAGCTCTATAAACGCCCCCCGCCCACCCTCCTAAAAGCTCCCCGGGGCATCCACTTATGGATTTGGGCGACCATTATTCCCATCATGGACTCGGTCGAATTTAGTTATTTTTAGGGACTCAATCCATATATTCAGAACCATTCACTGTTGGTCTAATTAAAATGCTGTTAATGAACTAACCTGGATGCAAGATTCTCCTAATTCCAAATGCAATTTGATTTATTCATTTTTGTTTAGGAGGCAGGGTTTATTCATAATTTTCTATTCAATGAATTCCTGAGTGATTAACCAAAATTTAGGTATCAATAGTTGGGGGGACTATATTGGAATTTCTTAAAAAGATTTAGAATTAAATTGACAGAATTAAAAATTTTAAAATTAAATTGGTATTTATACAATACAATAAGAACTGAATGGAAAATTTCCCCATCACTTGCGAGACGTGTCATGCAGCATCACTCTTCATGTTATTCAAAGAGAAGCTTTCTTTAAGGTCTCTAAATTTGACCTACTCTTGCAGGCCATGAAATCCCAAGGACCCATCTTCATTAATGCTGAAATTAGTTTTGCCCACCAGATTTATCGTGACGTATCTCCTATGGCGTAATATCTTCCAATTGGGACAGGACAAGTGCATTGATAACACTTATCATCCTAAATTTATGGAATAAGACTAAGATAGATAACCTCAAGTTGACAACGCAGCATTCCCTACTCGTACATATTTCCAAAGGAAGAAAATCAACGGTCCGCCTAATAGTGAAAGGATCCCTAGCTCCTAGCTAAGGGACTTATTGCAAACAAATGTTTTGCACAAGTACGATATTAACACTTTATTTCGGAAGTTTCTTGCACGAAATACACAACAAATTACAAGATACGGAAATTGACATTGGCCAGCTTTCCTGGCTCGAATACGTAAAAGCACAACGCCTCTTTATACATGCATCGTATTGGATTTTCCAGTTTGTCAAGAGTAGGACCAAGCGTATGTCTTGACCGCATAATTTTCTCGTATATTCGGCTTGGATATTCTTTTTCTTTATCGTTATCTGGAGCAACGATTTCTCTTTATATTCCCGCTTCGCACTCAGGCGGGACCATCGGGTACCTAGATCGATCGGCGCAGTAATCGTAAATCATGTGGTTCATTCGGACCCATCTGTATCGCCTCGCCTCCATCGCGCTCAGCCGCTGGTACGAAGCGCCCTCCCACCAGTTCCTAGGGTTCGATGCGCAACTCGCAGGCCCAGGGACTGTGCAGCCCTCGATGTCGAAGTCCTTGTAGTACGAGTAGAAGGGGGCCTTGGACCAGTCGATCTTCTCAAGCCCTCCTCTTGTGGCCCAGTCATCTGCTTCCCACAAGGTGGAGTAGACTCCCATGGGCTGGGATGTTGGATATGGCACTCTCTTGGCCTCATTGTTCTTGTACACTCTTATGGGCACATCATCTACATAGAATCTGCAATAAAATCCCAAGAAAGAGTTTAACCCTTTATACTCCAATAGATCCTTTTTCGGTAATGGACATGAAGACCAGAAACAGCCTCAACAAGTCCACAAAAGCAGCCACGAAAGTCCATACTGACTCCTGAGCATGCAGTTGTTTCCGGAATATTATTAGATAGGGCTCACAACTGACACTCCACAGTAGACTTTAGGTCACTCCATTGAAAACTTGTCAGAAAGCATTTGGACGTCTTACACGACATGGTGGTGGTTCCAGAGGATGGAATAGGTGTGGAAGTCCGCGGCCGGGTCGAACCAGAGGTTGACCCTCTGCTCTCGGTCGCCCTTCCCGTGAGCGTACACGTTGGTCTGGACCGTGTAGGGTTGGCCGGTTCGATTCCCCAAGAACTCGAAGTCCAGCTCGTCCCGTACGTTGTCCGTGTTCGAGTTCATCTGTCGGCAGAGCCAAACACACCCCGTTCACGCAACAAGTCAGTCTGGGAATCACAGCTCACACGCTAAGAGAGAGAGAGAGAGAGAGAGAGAGAGAGTTTGGTTTATGTCTAGAGGCAAAACACATACGTAAAAGGCGGTGACGGTTCCGGCAGAGTCTCCAGGGACGAGCTTGATCTTCATGCTCACACGTCCAAACAAGTACTGGCGTTTCGAAGCAAATCCACATCCTGCAACATGTATTGTTGAAGTTCAGCGCCTTCAGTCAACCAAGATAAGCAGATTATTAAAACATTTTTGCTCCTCTCTCTGTTTCGATCACGTTCTTTGAACTTACATAAGCTTCTTTAAATATATATGGCGGTACTTTTTCTATGGTATCATACAATATTCGAACTATTCGTTTTGATTATTTCTAATTAATGAACACAACCCGTACGTAATTTGGCACAACGAAAATTACATTCCCTTGATGTACCGACATCATTGTTTCAACTGAATTTCACGCTACATTAATGGAATGTAACAACCATGGATGTTCCATCAATATGCCTCGCCCATTCTTGGCTTTATTTGTATGGTAACGTACTCATTGGTGAAAACATGTGCTTGACGGGCCACTTGATAGGAAAACGACGACGATTTCGCTTGTTCTCCTCGTTTCAAATAAGCAGCGAGGATAATAGTAGACTTTCATGCACGGGACTTGGTCAAGTCGAGCATAGCGTGTATATACATAGATATGCTACCTGAATTTTGGTCGAGAATGAGTTGAATGGCCTCTCCTCCATTGATTTGCCTGATGTGAGAATCCGCCCAAGTAACACGGAAGTCTTGGAGAAAAGTCGCCGGTCGACCCGAGACCAAAACCAGAGAAGAGCACGCCAGAACGCAGAAGGCAGCTAGCATCACGAGATCGAGAGGTCGCTGAGGATACATGACTGAAGCCAGGGAGGAAGATAATGACAGGAGAGGGAGTAACTCAAGTTGATCGAGTGTGACATAAAAGAGAGGAGCTGGATTGCCTTATAAATAGAGCGTTAGCAATGGGGAAGAGAAGGGAGAGGGCTGTGGGGGAGTGAAAAGGATTGATTAGGGCATTCAAATGGAAAACGCCACTACCACCCTTTGTTTTCGATCCAGCTAATGGCAAGCCGTCATTTGGACCCACAATCTCTCCCTTTCGCACGTGCACACATAAATTGCATTCCAATTTAATTTCTTGGACCCTGGCTTTTGAAGATATAAATAAATCAACTGGAGTCCCAACCGTTCTCCTTAATTATAAAGTTCACTTTATTTAAATAGATAAGTGCGCCAAAAGTTCTAAACATGTGATCAAGTGTTAAATCTGATCAAATTGGTGTAATTAGGTTCCTCTGTTAATTCCGTGAAATTTTTTCAACTGAAAATGCCAACTTATCTTTTTATATTACTTTGTTAAGACATGTGATTTTGATGTGACATTGCTTATTAATTTTTTTAACAGGGATGCGCTGATGTGGCGTCTTCTTCTTCCTCAGAGCTCAAGGGACCATGGTTGCCAGGAGCTTCGAGATAAAATGGCCATGAAAGTGAGCTTTGACCTCGATCTCATGGGCCACTTGAGCTCGGGCGGCCATGGCCCGTTCTAGCCCTTGGCCTCTCGAGCTCAAAGCTCGTGGCCGTGGCCAGATCTTTTTAAGGGTTGCATGCTTTCAAGGAGGCAATGAAACTGAAGGAAACGGTGACTGATTGGGAAAGTTAACCTAAATATCATATTTTTGCTGATTCGAATCGATCAAAACTCCAGCAATGAACTGTGACTGAGACAAACATTTTAGAACAGAGGGAGCTGCAAGCCTCTCTAATCGAGGAATAATTAAGACTGGCATGTGACTCCTAGAGGGAGGACAGACATGTGAAATTTTTTCTAAGTCTCAACTTTGTACAGGCCTGAAAAAATCAGATTCGATATCTGGAAACCTATGAAGGCCAACAAATTCTCAATAGACTTGCATGCTCCATAGGCTTCTCATCCTCCAAATTCTCACTCGAGAGAGATAGAGAGAGATTACGCGACTGCCTTGGTCTCCTGCATTTAATTAATGAAACGGCATGACGTGCCCTGCACTAATTGTTCGCTCGTGTGTGCGTTGGCATAGGACTATTACCAGATGCCCTACGGGCGGATGTTACAACATTATCATGAAGCTTTAATTGCGTGGTCCAAATTTTTTAAGTGATATTTTGAGGGACTTAAAACAAAATGCTTGTTCTTTTCAGTGCTCTTTTCCTTCCTTCGCATAAAACAAACATTATGACTCCGGAGCCAGAATTCTAACTGTGTGAGGCGAAAGAGAAAAGGGATAATGATATAAATAATTTTAAAATCTTAATTCAATACGTAATGTATTTATTGAACTTTTTAATTTGTTTAATGCGGTCTTTGAACTTTAGTCTAATGTTCAATAAGGTCTCTGAATTTATAATTTGTTCAACGTAATCTTTAAACTTTTTATACATATTTAATGTAATCCCTTCATTAATTCAAGATCATGGACAACTTTTCATATAGTTTAAAGATTAAATTGAACATGTGCCAAAAGTTTAGTGACTACATTAATAAATTAAAAGTTCAACGACCACATTGAATTTTGAGCTAAAATTTAACGATCACATTAAACATATTAAAGTTCAAGGATCAATTGCACATTAGACCAAAGTTCAAGGACCATTTGTATCAATTTTCTAAGAGAAAATTATCAAAAAAATCTTAAACTTATTACACTTGTACCACTTTAGTTCTAAATCGTTTAACTTAACAAATTTAATTTAAATTTTTTTGAGAATTTGCTAATATAATCCATCTAACTAATTTTAGTAGGAAATCACTAACATTAGTGCCAACCATCTTATGTGGCACCATCGACCCTAATATAGACAATTTTTGCAATTTTTTTTAAATATATATATATATATATTTATCTTTTTTATTCCTTTATTTTCTTTATTGCGATTAGCTAGGGTTGCTTGCCAACCATTGGGTGAGGGCTTGCAAGCCCTTGCCACCCACTAGCGAGGATCGTGGTCCTCACTTAGGTCTTCATCATTTTCTGGTGAGGGCTACACCCTAGTCAGATTTGGGTGAGGATGGCCCTCGCCCAGCCCTTTTTTACCGTCACCTATGGTTGGTCTTTAGCCATTTATGAAAAGTATATATATAATTTTTTTTTTAAATTATTCATGTCAACGCAACCTGCATCGAGTAGAACAATCAGTGCTAACTAGACCGACATGTCAGGTTTTTTCTATCAAAAATTGCCTAAACGACTATATTAATAAATTGTTAAAATGTTTAGGGATGAATTAATACAATTGAAATGTTTAAGACTAAATTGATACAAATGCAATTTGTGGTAATTTTTCGAGGGATAAATGTTTATGTACGTGACTTAAAAGGTCCAATTAAATATGTAATATTATAACATATGGGAAAGAATGCTCTACAATAAATCAGTATACATAAAAGGTAAAACAATGAGAGGTGGTTTTTTTTTTAGCTGAGATAAAATTTTTGAAGAGTACTGTTGATATAATTTTAGTTAATGGTATGTTTTAAGTTTCTTTATGAAGTTTCAGCAAAGAAAGCCAAAGCTAATAATTATATTACTATTTCATTTAAAATAAGAATCTAGTTTATGAAAGGTCATCTTCTTCTTAGTATAAATTATAAATGGTCATATTAACAAAAAAAAAAAAAATTGTTGTCTATCTAATAATCAATACAATAAAGTAGTTGAGAGAATTTGTTTTTATAGCCGGGTAAAATGTAAAGAAAAATAGTAATAAACGAATTAAAGAAAAAAAAAAAAAAAACGATATTCAACATAAAATTCTAAATGTTAGACTCAACCACCCCCTTGAACTTTAAGAGGGAAAGTGTATTGCCAGACCCTAAACAAGTAATATTTCATCTTTCGGGCTTACTATAATTAGTTACACGGAACATAAGGGTGGCGGCGGCGGCCCCTACTTCCCCTTTTAGATCCGTGCCATCTCAAAATTTAAGTAAATATAAATGTAGGAGATGTTCGTGATTATAATTCATTGATTTTCGCTCATAAAGCATCCTGTCTTTAATCCTTTTGTTTTATGTTCCCTAATTTTGAAGAGATTAGTTGGATTTAATGAAGTTTAGTAATTTCCCACTGGATGGAAAAAGCCAAAATACTCTATCACGCAATTTTCAAATCGAATGGGTTATCGATAGTGACAATTCTAAAAAATGTCAACCATAATAGGAAAATTGCCATCACTTCAAAGAGGGAAAAAGGGGTTTAATCACGAAGATGATATTCGAATCCGAAAGCAGCCCAGTACTTCAAGCATGAACATATATCATCATCTAGTCTCCTATTTTGGGGGACAGCGTAATGCAAAACTTTTAGGATAATACTGTAGATCTTGAAATATATATTACGTAGTGTCATATCATGAATCTCCCTTGCGCCTACCCTATCCTTGGTTATCACACACCCAGTAGGACATCCTACTCTCTCTCTCTCTCTCTCTCTCTCTCTCTCTATCTGGTGCTCAGCTAACCCTGGAGTTAAGGCTCTTCAATTATGAGTGCCCACTGCTCAATTATATCTGTGAACAGCCAGGAGAAATTGATTGATATTGAGGGCGAAATTGGCTGACACTCCCAACATGGGACCATTTTATAATCCGGTCACTGGTGATTAAGGGTGGTCTTGTAAATCCAGCTTCTCATTGATGGAACCTGTAGACTTCAATGTCTTCTTTAGACATTGCAAAAATGGGAAAGTCACTTTGAGGATTATCTCATGTTTGTAGGAGATAATGCTTGAGTTTTTTAAATTCCATTCAAAATTCTAGATGGTTTGAAGTTCATCTCAAAAGCCTAAATCAATAAATAGAGGGAAACCACATGTACATGGAGTGCTTTGTAATTATATATCTAAGTTGGTGTGGGGTTGTAATGAACACTCTCTCTTGAATATAAGTTGGTCCTTTACACAAGCATGATTTTTTTTTTTTTGGTAAAAGGCTCTCGGCTACTATTTCATGTGAGCAAATTGTAAACCATGAAGAGAGCAATGAGCATGAGAGAGAATCCTAAGACTTGAACCTTTTAGTTGTAAAGTGGGTGCATGAGTAGTTTTGTATATTCCAAAATGAATAGTACAAGATGCGTTACAGATAGTACAAGGCGACTATCTAAGATAACAAGATACGTAGACTCTTCTATCTTGATTTGCAGTATCAAGTTTAATTTGTTTTCTCTGAATATTTTTCTAACACAATCAATCAAGGATATCCATTAAGGAAAATATACACGATCAAGGGAAATGTTCTTAGTGCATTTTGTTACAATATGAGCAACATAATACCTCAAGCAATTTCTTGAGGAGGTTCACTCCCTTGTTCCTGAACCTTGAGAAAGGATTAGCATTGCACAGCAATAACCCCATAAGCGAGATGAAGTAGAGAGCGCGTGAGAGGAGGATTTGAAAAGTCCTAATGGACATAGATGCCAAGTGGACTTCATGTCGCCTATTCTAATTTATCCTTGCTCGCAGCAATGCTAAAGAGAGGTAAACCGACAAGCATTCCATGGTAAATGCCATTTATTAGTAACTTCAGGAAATCTTCCCCTGCTTCCTTTAGCAGCGGAAAAGCAAACATCATTTATGCATCAACACAATTCTTTCTAAAAATGGGTGACATCGTACAAGAGCAATTGGTTGAAGGTGAAAATTTCACTTTCGTTATACAAAAGATGCATAGATATAAATTGAAGAAATATCTTCTCTATGTGGACGATAGGAGAGATCGATTTCCAATTAGACTCGAACTTCCTTTCCTGACCTTAACCTTGGCCAAAATGCCTGCGAAGGGAATATTTAATGTAGGACCAACAAGATGAGGTCTCAATTGACGAAGAAACGAACGTCTATCTGGTCATACGAGCCGAAAGCAAAAGGACAAACGGATCACTTTTGGGTTGAATGATTGAGAAAGAAGAATCTTTCTATTAACCAACCGTCGTCAGCCACGTGGCGCTGCTGAGATCAGCCAGGAAACTTCCCACGTTCTTATTGGTCTTTCGTACCCTAACAGCAGAACCAAGCCTAATTTCAGTCCACGTGGAGAAAAACAGTTGGCTGGAGAGGAAAGTGACAACTACTATACAGTCAATAATCATAGGACCCATTTTGAGATATCGAGAAAGAGTTCTCAAAAACATTTGTGGATCAAGTCCGTGGGGGTACTTCTGCAATCCGGAAAGACCATTTGTTTGGGATGTAGCCATCATAAAAGATGAATTTTGATCATTTGTTAAGTTGTTTAACTGGCTGCCATCATTCCAAGATGTGCGCCCACCCAATGGTGGGGAAGTAGAGCTTGGTCAGGCCCCGGAGATGGTGAGTTAACGGTTTCCTCGAAGGTTTATCATTACCCCATTTTACGCTTGGGGTTGACTTTAGTAAGCGAAGCAGTTTAAGGACCTATTCAGGTCTATACGTTCATGTATTTGTACATCACAAGACTTTGTGTTAGCATAACATCAAAGTTTGTGTCAACATAACAACAAAATATGTGTCAATACTATCATCTGACAATTGAAGATTGGTTCATGGACATGAATTGGGTGCATAAATACCATTCTTTTCGAATAAATTAAAATTTTATGTATTGTGTTTAATAAATTAAAAATTTAAGGATTATTTACACATTAGATCAAAGTTTATAAATGAGGTGAGCAATTCCATGTTCTTTACATATTCCACCTGAAACATGAAACTTACTCATTAGTATAAACATTATTTTTTAAAGCTTTAAACTTACCCTATTACAAGTTTCAAGATTCAGAAGTTTTTTTTTTCATTATTACTTAAGCAAAACAAAAGTAAATACAACAACAGAAATTAAAGCTTCTAATTTGTCAATGGCAATAATCCATAAAAGATGAACATGTAAAATAAAATAATAATAAAATATTCGAAACACATAATATAAAACCTAAATTATAGAATTTCAATCCTCATTCACCTAAAAAAATATAGTTCTAAATTCTAACCACTTGAAGTCACGCCTCGTCCAACATCCTTTTGACATGAGTTTTGCTGCCTTGGGATGCTCATTATTCCTAATTTTAGGATGTGCAATCGAAATTCAAAGATTCCAAACTTTCGAGTATTGCAAAAACCGAATGACTAATTGTGATATGAGTGTCAAAAGACCCGTTTCGATGAATGGAACCCAATTATTATTTTTGTCTAGGTATAATGAGTGATTAAGATTAGCTCACCACCAGCAATAATGCAACTCCATCATTACTTCCGTGCAACCATCATCTTAGACTTCATCGCGAATCATCGCGATACTGAAAGTCAAACTTGTCCTATGTACGGCAAATAGAACCACTAGACTATATGACATCGCTGAAACATTTTCTTAAGATTAGAAACGCATTTTTAATCCTAGTATCAGTCGCATGTTGGCATCCAAAAGTGTATAAATATAATTATTCGAAAGGGATAAGATAACATATTGTTGCTAGAATTTTTCATAAAATTGTTGAAAACGTCTTAGACCTATTATATACTTATACCTGAAAATGTCATGTTAACATCATAGGCTGAATAATCTTCTTTCATTAAGTGATCCACAAAGCATGTATCTGGTGTCTCTTATAAATCAAGACTGAGTTTTGGGCTACGGAACACACCGAAATAGCTAATTATGGCAACATTTTATGTCATATTCAATAAGATGCTAAGTCGGGACAAGGTTAGTTACCGGTACCTACTACAACTTTGGCATGTTTTCATCAATAACTCTAATGATCTAAGGCATTCGTTTCAAGAAACTTAATGCTGCTTAATATAACGAGAATAAGAGATAAATTTAGACTTTCCATCAAATTAGCAACACGGTTATCCTTAAACTGCATATCAACTTCGGAGAAGCCGGCAATGTTCAGTGGGGAGTGCAATTTTATGGAATAGGATCTCTGTGACGGTACTGACCTCGCATGTCGATCGACCAGAAATAATGACGGCCGGACAATGACCAACTGGGCGAGTGGCTTGCTCCAACGTTAAGCCTCAGTTAGGGCCATGATCCCCTGTTTCCGGGAGCGTTGCACAATTTACGTATAGACACGTGGAATCAAGTAATGATTATAAAGTAAACAAAAATATGAATATCAGACGATTATAGGTCTAATGATACTTGGAGGTGGAGCTAAGTCCAGTCGAAGAATATATTGTTACTCTGTAGCAGTAGAATAAAGATACCCTCCATTCAAGGGATAAATAGACATCTTCAATATATCCGCTTTAAATGGGTGACTTATAAGAGGACGGTGAGCTCCGATTTTCCACTGTAGATATATGGAGGGAAGAGAAGGAGATTTAAGACTACCGCGTGGATGTGATTTATGTTGTCATATTAAGGTATTTTGACAAAATGAAGATATGTCAGTAGTGATTGAATATGAGTATTTAATTATTTGACAGAATTTGGATCACCTAATGTTACATGGACCCTTCACTAAATTTTTTACAAACGTATATTCTAGCAATTATTATAATGTGAGCTCTCTCTCTCCCTCCCCCTCCCTCTCTCTCTCTCTCTCTCTCTCTCTCTCTCTCTCTCTCTCTCTCTCTCTAATTAGTGAATGTGGTTTTGTTGTAATATTAAGGTATTTTGATAAAATGAAGGTATGTAAGTAGTCTGACTTGAATATGAGCATTTAATTATTTGACAGAAAATCTCTCTCTCTCTCTCTCTCTCTCTCTCTCGCTAATGCGTGGATGTGATTTGTGTTGTAATATTAAGGTATTTTGATAAAATGAAGGTATGTTAGTAGTCTGACTTGAATATGAGCATTTAATTATTTGATAGAAAATTTGGACTACCTAATTTTACATGGACCCTTCTCTAGCTTTCTGACAAACGTAAATTCTAGTAGTTACTAAAATGTCGGCTCTCTCTCTCTCTCTCTCTCTCTCTCTCTCTCTCTCCCCCCCCCCCCCCCCCCTGCGTGGATGTGATTTATGTTGTAATATAAAGGTATTTTGATAACGTGAAAGTACGTTAATATTGTGACTTGAATATGAGCATTTAAATATTAGATGGAGAATTTGGATCATCTAAGTTTATATGGACTCTTCACTAGATTTTTGACACACGTAAATTCTAGCAATTATTAAAATGCCAGCTCTCTCTCTCTCTCTCTCTCTCTCTGTGACACAAAGTCTTGCATATTCATTCCTCCCAACGGCGATGAATTCCACATCTAGAAAATCGCCGGAGCATGAAGAGGGAGAGTGGTGGTGATTAAGGAGAAGTTGCAGCTAGCTACTTCGATAAAAACAGGAAGTTCTCGTTGTTCAGATTGACCATGTGTGGCATGGTAGGGAAGAGGGATAAGAATCCTCTACCCCGTTTAGTTGCCTCCGGGGTTATTTCTAAATGAATAGGATAAATTTCATTTGGTCACCGAAGGTCCATAAGGACTTGCTTGACGACCCAATTAAGTTTTGAAAATTGAAAATTCAGCACTTAGATTAAACTTCTTTGATACTCTTAATTAGAATTAACTTCAAAGACTCACCTGAGTTAAAAATTCATTTAATTTAGTAAGAGAGTGAAGGTTAATTTAATGCATTTAGCTGATTTTTTTTTTCTATTGATGGCAACTAGAATCTTTCCAGATATATTGCTAAACCTATCTATAATGATTATTACTATTTTTGGTAACAATAAATAGTATTTAGCTACCAATTTCTAATTTTTCTCAAACAATTTTTTTATTATTATTTTCAGTACCGGATGACAATCAATACTTACAATTCATCACTTAAATTTTTACCCTTTACTTTTCAATTTTGTTATACAAGCTCTAAGTTTGGGTAGTCCAATAACCCAAAATGTTTACATGGGTGTTGGTATGTCCTCTATTTGAGGAGAGTATTCAAGGTATATCTCCATCCTTAGAAAATTTACTTCTCGACTAAGTGATATGACCATCATAAATTCATAATACAAACTAAAATAAAATTAACACTGCTTTAAATAGAGGTGATCATCGGACGGGTTTCAAAAAGAGCCTTAAGATCAAGCCTAAAATTTTTGCCTATGTCCGCCACTCATAAATAGCTGAAAATATGTTTAGGTTGAATCGAGCTTGGCCCGGTCTTGACCACATTGAGCCGAGCTCTCTCGCTAAATGGTCTTTTCCAAGTCCGTCCAAAGTGTCTTTTGGTCCCCTTTCTGATTTTGTCATTTTTCTATTTTCTTCTCCACTCTTGCTTTTCGTCGGTGACCTAATTTCGCAGCCAACCGACCTTCCTCCAGCCACCCAGCTAGTTTTGTGCCCCAACAGTCAACCTCTACCACTCCCATCGCCATGGCCTCTCTCTCTCTCTCTCTCCAAACTTCAATTCAAAGGGGCAAGGCCTCAAATTCGTTGTCTTATTTGACCTCTAATATGAGGCCAGAATGCAAAACATCAAGGACGCCGGAAGCAAACAGAGAGAGGAGTAAGTAGATGATGGAAAAACGACATGGGCAAGTAGTAAGTGGTGAGAGATGCCAATGCAGCCAAGGAGAGTGATGGCTCTGAGATATATATTTCAGTGATTTTTTTCCGAAAATTACACTAAGTCCTTTTGATGAACATTACCCGCAATTGCCAATATGTGATTTAAAATATTGCCTAAATGGCATAATTAAATTCACTTCTCAATGCAAATTAAAACATTTAATTGCATTTTTCAGTAATGGTTTAGGATTTAATTGAACCTATAAAAAAGTTTAGAATTCGATTGAACCAGTTAAAATGCTTGTGATCTGATTGCATTATTCTACTCGAGGTTTAGGAGTTGACGTGCAATTCTCCAAAAGATAAGAGAGCGTTGGCATTGAAAGGTTTGTTGTGCTATCGTTCTTCAATTGTAGAGAATTCATGTCCTTGGTACGCATCGCTTTTTCTCGCCGATGATGAAGAGAAATGTCTGTTTCAGTATTTAAGAAGACAAGGCCCTACTGCTTCTCACTCCATAATATTCAGACATTTAAAAAAAAAAAAAAAACGAGGCTGTGCGGACAACTTTTGATGGGGAAGTTCTCTTGCCGGTAATTGAGGGTGCTTGACTTGACTAACTAACAACTAATTAGGCTTCTAAGGACCACTTAAGTGGTAGAGATATCTTTTTCAAGGGAAATGACAACTATCAGGTGTTGATTTATAAGTGGGTATACTAAATAATGTCACAGACAATTATCAGGTGTTGAATATGACTCGCTTGTTTAATTACCCATTTTCCATTCACTGCAAACTTACTATCAATTTCATAGGCTAGTAGGCCTGTTTGTTTCGACTTGTAAAAATGCAAAAGGCAAGGTTTTTGCAGTTCCGCCGATATTTAAAATATTCTGCAAATTTTCTGAAATTGCTAAACGGAATCACGTATTAGTTTTGCCTTATAAAATGACATAAAGTAGGGTGTTTTTAGGATCATTTTAGCCACAGATTGTGTGGGTACCAACATGAGAAGCACGCGATTAACGGTCAGATGGCCATGGTCCCAAATGAAAAGACTATCCAATATTCTTTCTCTAACAGCTATGTTATCCCATAAAACCACACTTTCTTCATAAGCTTTACATTCTTTTCCTTTGAGTTCTTAGACTTTCGATTTGTCGAATTGAATCTTTAAGTAGACTAATTTGTCAACCTAGTACTTTTACCATTAACTAACTTAATTGTGTGTAATGTGGCTGCTGAGACTACATTTTTTTGCCATTAGAGAAAAGACCATTTACTCCCTTTTCTTGCTTTGAAGCTAGAATTAAAGTCAGACTTCCACTGAGGATGGAAGGAGAAGGGACTCGCACCGGCAATTGAAGCCTCCTCCTTGACTACCGTAGGCCACCGCAGCCACCACCTCGCGGTGGTCACTGGTCAGATATGTTCGCAGATTGTTGGGGTTGAGTCCCTTTAACTGAGTTAATTTGTATAATTCTTGTTATCAAATTCAATCTGTTATTACTTTGTTAAGGATTTTTGTTCGTTGAAAAGTATTACTTTTTGCCTCTTTCTTTTAATGATAATAAAATGCCATCTCAGCAGCCATATCAACCAAATTAAGTTTGTTAATGGTATAAGGACTTGATTAGACAAATTAGTGAAGTTAAAGGACTCAGTTGAACAAATTAAAAATGTGAGGACTCAATTGAAAGAGTTGTACAAATTAGAGGACCAAATATAGACTTATCCCTTTTAAAGAAAGACGTAAATCACATTAAAGAAAGTGCATAAAAAATGTACAGAACGGCAAAATTGCCACCATTAGATAATAAATAGAAGATAAAAAAAATAATACTTCTTTAGTACGGAAAATTAATAAAAGAACTACTATATATGAAAATTAAGGAAAACAAAAATTTTAAAAAGACTCAAAATTGACACATCTGTTAAGAATGACTTGAATGATATGATTTTAATAATTTAGCATCTTTTAATTTTTTTAATAGCATAGCCTCCATTGACTTATATAGCTGAAATTGCATGTGTAGTCAATATTATAAATCAGGCTACCATCTATATGATAAGCGTAACACCATGTTACCATTCAAGGATATGACAGGCTTCAAGTTCCGGGTTACGTTTGCCACTTCGTGGGTGCCCATTACTATTTGTATGCAGATTGGACATTTCGTGCATTTGTGGGCATAAACTAAATTGAATGTTTATATTTCACATGCTATTGATATCTCATATAAGATCATATAATAATTTATATGGTTTAGAAAACCATATGTTGGGTCCTTATTTTCTTAACAGTTATATTTAAAATGTTCCCAAACCTGTTATAAATATGTCCATAAATGAAAGTAAAACATTTCATTTTGAAACTTTTTGCAAAAAGGGGATCTTTGGTAACTCAAGTGTACTAATTCATTTCTAGTAATTGTGTCCGTATCATTTTCGGTGTATGTCATATTACAAATCAGTCAACCAAAACACAACCTATTATGTAAAATGTTTTGGAAGATAAACTAGAATATGATGCGCTAAAGAAGTCGGTTACACCGTACATAATTGTAACCATATCAGGTCGGTCCAACCTGAACATGATCTAAACCATTTAAATAGCTTTTTTGAGACAAAACTTAGCTTTTAAATAGCTTTATTTTGAGTGCTTAATTGGATTATTCATGAAAATCAAATGATTTTAAAAACAAAAATCAAGAAATATATGAACTCACTCCCATTTATTTATTTTCAATACCTTAGTAAAGTATGATATTGAATAGAACCAATATTGGCACATCATATAGCTGCTAAGGAAAAACAAGTGAAACTAAATTTAATTTAATTAAACATTTGTCGGTGTGCAAATGAGGTTCAAAAAAGTCGTTTTTCATTACACGGGTAAGAGAGCCAATTTCTTGGCTCTCTATATTCAACCTGAGTCCCGAGCACTACCCTTTTAAAAATAATTTTGTCAAACAGGTCGAGAAAGTTATGTCATTGTTTCACGGGTTTTGATTTTCGTGAAAAATTTTCACTAAACACTACGTTTTGATTTTATTATAAAAGACTCAAGTACTATGTTGAGTATGGACAAAAAATGTTAAATGTAAGGGAAAATTTTATTATCAACTTGTATATTATATCCTGACAATTGATACTCGGATGGCTCAAAGACTAATTATTTCTAGGCATAAATTACATTAGAACCTAATCAATGATGTAATCCGACACTAGTAGCTAGATAGTTTATACTTCAGACTCAAACTATATTGGAATTTAATCTATGCCGCAGTTTGTTTTGGGCGTAAAGTTGGAATGTAATTAATAGCAATACCCCTGGATAGGAAATGCAACATTGGAATCTAATCAACAACACTAGGCTTGTGGAACAACATCGAAATTTGATTGACGATGCTGGACCAAATAGAAAAACACGCCAAAATTTAATCAACAATAGAAATCTTGAAAACTACAACTAAAAATGTGACAAAGTAAAAATAAAGTAAAATAGTTATTGTGTTATTCGAGGGCTCTTCGTTGAACAAACTATGGTATTTATAGAATGAACTGGTAACCATCAGTCGATTTCCTCTCCTTAGGCGCTACTCTTAATATTCTCCATGTTTTCCATTTCTTCTTAGCACCTTTAACCATAAGCAATTACTTCTTGACCTGACGACAATGCCTGTGTAACTTACTCATGAAGTAAATAATTGCTCCCTATTTTTATGCGTATTTCTCGTTGTAGTTATCTCGCTTGAGTTCTAATGCTAATTTCACTTAATCTTCAAATCTGGTGCACTATCTCCATAGCTTGACATGTGGCAATAAGTTACCTGGCCATTGACTCTAGAATTTGCTTATAGAATTCCATCGAGACTTAACTTAAGTAGCCTCCATGAAAGTTGTTTGTCCTTAACTTTATGAACAAAACGGAGTGTTTCACCTGTTATACATTCATGGCCAGCACGTGATGTCGGGGGTAATTTTGGATGTCAACAGTCATCAAGACGATTTTTACTATCTGAAACTTGCTAATATCCACCGTGCTCATGCTGTGCTACAAAAGTTCTTCCAGTAACTCATCTCCTAGAATAAGTCTGATAGAAGCTTCTAACTTTCGCCTTTACAGTACATTCATATCTTGGGGCCTTTGTTTTCTTTTCGATAGAAGACACAAGACTTTCGCGGATGCTCAGTAGACGAATGACTTGAGTTTATTACGAGTTGGCACAATCGTTATCTTCTGCTTGGACAATGATGTGATGAACTAACCAAAATGTCCAGTGCACTCATGATCCGTTGGCGGGCACGAGGTCACATCCAAAAGGCTCAGGAAATTTGAGTGGTTCTGATAAGACATTAGGGGCAGATACATCCAGAACACATTGATTTCGATGGTTTATCGTTGGGTACAGAAATGAAAACGTTCTCATTAATGGCGTTGGGGTTGGAGCTGAGCTTTGTTCTCGCGAATCCAGTAGGAAGATGAACAAGAGCGACCACTCAACGAAAGTAGCTAAAATTACTCTCGTAGGGCCTTTCATTTAGAGAGTTATTTAATGTAAAATAAAAGCCCATCCGAGAAGCCACGTTCTATTTTTCTTCTCTTTTTTTCATTTGTGCTATTTGTTCTGCAGTAAAGTCCAGAGCAATTTCTCCAGAAATCCCAAGTTATCGATGCCGACAGTACGGCGAAACTGGGATATACTACCGTCTTGTCTTCATTTAATTTCCACCTGGCCACCAGCTATGCCCTCGGTTCTCCAAAGTCACTCGCAGACGAGGATTTCTGGCTACTTTAGGTGTTATGGCATGCACTCTACATCCTACCATTGAATGTTCTGCTTGCGTTTCTACTAAGTCCGGACGTTTCATCGTCCTCCCGAAACACTGTGCAATAAAGCTGCGGACTGACCTCTGAAAATGTCCTCTTAAGATGGGTCAGCCCGTCGCCATGATCTTACAATACGCAGTGCCAACCAGATATACAGCGCCAATCAAATGTTCTTGCAAAGGTGAATTGTTTGGAGAGGAGGTTATCATTAATAGAGCCTCCTGCGGGCAACTTACATGAGATCATTCGTTTTTTCGTTTTCTGATGAGAAAGTATATTAAGCAATATAAAGCTTGCACTACAACAAAAGTGACTTGTATAGTCAAGAATATTTGGCACTAAGGCGTTGTTGATTTCACGGAAATGTGTCATTTCTAGAAAATATCTTTCTAAGAAGCCATTTGTTAGGAAAATGTGATTATTTTCTGGTGTTTAGGTGAAATTTAAAAATAAAATGAAAAATATTTTCCACTATTCGGTAAGGAAAATATTTTCCTCCATAAAATCTTTTTCGTTTATTTTATTTTTAAAATCGATTTTAATTACTTTTTATTTTTTAAAAAGTCGATTAATAAATTATTTTTTCCATTTTTCTTTTTCTTTTCATTTGCCACTAAGGTTCCATTTGTTTAGAAAAAAAAAAATGAATGATTTAAAAATATTTTCTTAAAAGTAATCTTTTATATTACTTAAAATGTCAATAACGAAAAATATTTTTCATCATCCAAGAAAATGTTTATACATAAATTGTTATTAATAATGATAATATTATTCATTGACCAATTATTTCAATCAATACAAAGCGACCATTTAAAAAAAAACCAAATCATTCATTTTCCAAGAAATAAATGGAGCCTAAATTAAGGTTTTTTTCCTCCTAAAATTTTAGAGGAACATAAAATTATTACCTAGGATAGCGGCATTTCTAAATGTATTTAGAAACGAAATTGAGGCGATACAAGTATTAGCCTCTAATGCTAGTGACTCATTAGCATCATATATACTCACTTTAGAAAAGCAAACTTAAATGCCTTCATAACATTATTTAGAAGTATTTGGACTCGCCTCTAAAGTGGGTCTTAGCTAGGCTTTGGTTAGCTTAATTAGGGCCCGCGAAAGGATTGACATGAGAAAGGTCCAATTTCAATATGAATTGAAGGATTGAGGAGCTCCAACTACTTCGTCAAACAATTGTGTTACATGTAGGGTCAATGATCCTAAATCTATAATGTCTTTAATTGTTGAATGTGAGAAAGTGCAGCAAAAAATAATAATCCATGAAAATGCGGTGTAAGTTTTTCTTTTTGTTTATGGGTCAAACGAATCATATAATCCCCAATTTTCTAAAATATGAAAGACCACCGTCGAACCGAAAAATTCAAATACCATCAGAACTAAATATATAATATAATCCCACTGCAAAGGTAAAGTTTATTAGTTGAGTATCAATTATGTGGCAAAATTACGCCCTGTGGCTTGTCACATGGTATTCATATATGATAGATGGAATAGATAGATATTTTCCCTAAACGAAAATTTTGGCACTTGACCACAAAAGGCCTACTTTAGAATTGCAAATCCCTTCAAAAGTTGGACTTGTGAGTCATTTAGCATGGGCAGGTATAAAGCAAGAAACATGACCCATTATTGCGCTTGTTGCTACTCAAGTGTAAGTCCTAAAACTTGATGAAACCCTAGACATTCGGCCCAGCCACAGAACTGATGGTCAGTTAAGGATTTTATCCTGGAAATAATCACCAAATAGTACATATTATATAATTACGTATAAATACTAAAACTTGTTGCTTTAGTGCGCTTGAGTCCTAAAAACTATCACTTTGTACATTTAGAGTCCTAAAACTTGCTACATGAATGGAAAACGTCACATAGCTTTGTTTTAGTCCTACATAGTCATTAAAGTTGTGACAGATCGCTTTTAATCAACACAAGAACTTTGTCATTTTTTGGCGCACATTAGAAAAATACGACAAATCAAAATGAAAAATAAACATAATTAACATGATAATTTTGAATTTTAAAATTTTAAAGTAAAAAATATAATTTATATAAAAATTATTCTTGGCAACAAGGACCACCGTCGCCTCCTTATACATTGGTATTGACACCTAAATTGTGAATATTTTATTTAGCGATCTATCACATAGCTCGCATTTACATTACAGTCATTAGGAACATTCTCATTTAGCAACAATAGGTCCATATTAATTTTATTTAAGTTGGTACGGTCATAAATTACCTTGGATTTAGCCCAAAGTGTTGCATTGGTTTGAAGAGAGAGGCCCAGATCTCATTTAAATTTCCAAAACTAAGCCCACACGGACTAGGCCCCTAAAATTTAGCCAAGCCCATAATCATGGGGGTGTTCTCCATTGTGGCCAAAATTCCCTACGTGCATAGACATGAACATGGGGTGTTCCAAATTAGAAACGTCTACTTTTTTTTAATCAAATTTGGAACTCAAGAAGATATATCCTTTCCCGACCAAAAAAAGAAGAAGATATATCATTTGTAATTTCCGGCCATATGAAGAGTAAGAAAAATATCCTAATTTCATAGCATGGAAAAAAAATCATATGTTACTTGATCTAAAAAAGAAAGAAGGAGGTTCATTACTTTTCTCAATAGTGCTCTAAATCTTACCCTATGCGGTTGTTGATCGTTCAAAAAGAGGGCCACATGATACACATTTACAGAAAAAAATCTCAAACACGAGACAACGTTCATAGAAATCCTTGAAGCTCTCTGTCTCCCACGCGGTTGTTGATTGTGCGCCCGGCTTTCGACGACCACCGGTCCCTGCCACATCTATCAGCGACGGAGTCCCCAGCAATGCTCCAACCCACCATCAGCGACGCTCCAGTCCACTATCCTGCGTCCTACGATCCGCAATATTCCTCTCGAATTCGTCACTTTTCAAGCAATCTCCGTTGGCCTCCAACGTCACGCCACACCGCCAGCACATGTAGACAAGACTCGCCTTCACTGCTCAGCACACCACAGCGCGGTTGCCACCTACAACACATCCAAAGCAACCTTCATGCCACTCCAGCTCAGTTCATAAGCAGAAGCTCTTCACCGCCGAACGCTCGTCCGATCAGCCTCTAATTGAACCCAGTAGCCGTTGCTCACGTCCTTTGTCCATTACTGCTGGTGGTATGATGTTGTATGTTTAAGAGTTTACATTAATTATATTGTAATTTATCATTTTATGGGATTGATCTGATGAAGTAAAATATAAAATTTATTAATTAGTTTAATATGAAGCTTGCTAGTATGGGCCGAGTAAAATCAAAATTGTGATGAGAGAGCATGTGGCTTAAAATTATATAAATATGCTCAAGAATCTCCTCTTAACTCTCATGCACAAATATACTTATACAATGAGCCTTTAAGCTGAGAGTAAGAGGTAGTCTCAATGAATCAATAATACAGAGGGTAATCGAGGAGAAGTGCTTGAGGTCGGTCGTCACTACTTTGCATAAAAAATGATAGATTTTAAATCAGGTATGCAAATCTGTTTTTCGCGATTATATATGTTTTAGATTCTAGCTGTGGAGATCTTGGTGCCATTTTCGCAGCTTTCAGTACACCGTATCCCGCAAGCCCCTTGGGCGGTCTGGAAGTTCTCATCAAGGTGAGTGATATGTGATTGGACTATGTCTTCATTTTATGTTTCGACTCAATGCATGCCTCTGGACAATGTAATTCCTTCAGATGAGATATTGCGTCGCGTATTGGGGTGCGAGCCTTTGAGCCGAAAGGTCGGATCCTCAATAATGTCCCATGCCTTACATTTGGTTTATAAAATATAATAAATGGTTTCTTTGCATAATCATCCAAATAATGTTGGAAATTTCCTATAATATGGGCTTACATTAATTAATTGATTTTCTATTTTAAATAATCGGGTTAATGGATATTCCAATATTTGTTGAACCCTAAAGTGATCTCATTGAATTGGGTATTGTCATCTATTGTTAACGGACCTAGTTGAGCAGCAAAGTGTAGGCAATTGTGTTTGATCAAGCCAGTAATGGGAAGGGCCTAGTTGACACGCTATTGATTAGGGTTTGCTAGGTCCCCTCTCTAGCCTATAAAATGGTAGGTTATACCTATCAGTTGCTTTAATCTCATTGAAAGCTGCTATATCGAAATAGGTCATAGAGAGGAAGATCTGGTATTCCGATAGATCCCTGATTATCAGAGTGATCTAATCAATGATCTATTTTTCTGCAAGTGAAGCAATGGCTCAAACATGTACGCTTTAATTCTGCTATATTGATTGATCTCGGTGTTTTACAATCATGTATGGATCCGTTTGTTCTTAATTGATTAATTTTTTATGTGAATAAATTTTCTACTTGTGATATCAGAGCCGATCGTATATGATTGTAGAACCCAAAATTTTTTTTATGGACAAATTCGAAATCCTCCTCTTTGAGCTGAATATGGGCATTATTTTTTCATGTAGATTTTTTGCGTGATTAATCCCATAACCATAGGGCTTTTGTTCTACATGTCGAGATCTTTCCAACCATATATAGTTTGCATAATTTCGTTGAGAATTGAGAGAGAATTTTAGATTTGAAATTCTAGGGTTTATATGTAAAAAAGTTCTAGAATTTGCAAATTACTTGCAATCGATTGATGTTTGATGTAAAACGTTGCACGGGTATTGTTATATATTTGTTTTTGTATCTTTTGTTGTATTAAATTGAGTTATTAGGGTTTAAATTTAAGAAAACCGAATTTTCGGCCATGGGAGGTTTAGATCCGAAATTTTGAAGCTTGCATGTGGTGGATATAGTTGATCTTTCTTAGTTTAATTAAATCCAGTTAATTAAATTGATGTTATAAGCAAAACCCATGAGGAAATTTTATCAAAAACCATGTTAATTTATGCCTTCGGAGCTTCGGGTCGAAACCGGGTCGTATGACCCGTTTTTTCTGCAAATTCGTGACCCGGCTGGAGGTTGAAGAAGACCTCCAGCTGGGCTTAGGCCTGAATATGGGCTTCTGCCCATATTTTTTAAAATTTCGTAGCCCATTTCATGGGCCAATTTTAAATTAAAGGGGAGATGGGCTTCTCCATTACATGGGGCCATTTTCTATTTAAAAGGAGTTGGCCGCGTGAGGGTTTAGGACTCGCGGGTCTGGCCCGCGGTCTGATTAGGGCTGTTCGCGGGTCTCCTGGGCCCGCGGGAGTCCGAAATATTTAATAATATAATAATAATAATAATAAAATAATATAAATTTTTTTTTTGTGGCAATAAATTGTTGTTTGAAAAAGTGCAATATGATCATTGGAAGCACATGTTGTAAAGTGTTTCATATTGTTTGATGAATTTTGG
Organism: Eucalyptus cladocalyx; assembly: GCA_017140615.1. Lineage (NCBI taxonomy): Eukaryota > Viridiplantae > Streptophyta > Magnoliopsida > Myrtales > Myrtaceae > Eucalyptus > Eucalyptus cladocalyx. The sequence continues at coordinate 12,000,911 of CM029524.1, read as the reverse complement.
GTATAAATTTTGGAGTTCCCTATTGATAAAAGATTAATATATACAATTACTCACCCAAAGGGAGTTATTGTGTATATTAATTTGGAAAAATAGCATGAATTTTATTCCCATATTTAAAAGATGGGGATGTATAATTGAAAAATATTTATCTGCCCAAAGGGGATAAATGTTTTGAAAATTGTATGTAATTCCCCTCTATGTTGATATTATGGAGATGTATGATTTAAAGGATTTGTCTGTCCAAAGGGGATTGATCCTTGACAATTATATGTAATTCTCCTTGTTATTTTATAAATTTCATGCTAAGAAAAATAATGGTGCATTATACACTCTGCCCAAAGGAGAGTTTATAATGTACTAATTATTTTTGTTGAGTTGCTTATTGCCCATTATTAATCTTATTGCACTACGTGTGTTAAACAGTTACCTTTGCTGTAAATAACAACAATGCCACGGTTGAAATGTTAATTGGATCAAACTTTAAGAGATGGAAGCAAGATATAGAGTTCGCTTTGGGCATCGTTGATATGGACTTGGCTCTACGTGAGGATGAACCTGCCAGGCCCAATGATCAAAGTACTGCAGATCAAAAGGCCCATTATGCTAGATGGGAAAAATCTAATCGACTGAGCCTCATTGCTATGAAGAGGTCTATTGTTGAGCATCTGATTAGTGGTTTGCCGGAAGATACAAATGCCAGACAGTTCCTTGAAGCAGTGGGAGAAAGATATAGAGTCTCAGATAAGGCTGAAGCTGGGAACTTGCTAAGTGAGTTAACGAACATGAGGTATGATGCTGCTATGGGTGTTAGAGAATTTATATTGAAGATGGTCCACATTTAGTCCAAACTTAAGGCCCATGAAATTGTTCTTTTTGAAAATTATATTATGCATCAAGCCTTAAATGTTTTGCCAGCTGAATTTAGCCAGATTAAGACTGCTTATAATGCTCAGAATGAGACATGGATTGTTAATGCCTTGATTGCTAAGTGTGTGACTGAGGAAGAGAAATTAAAGAAGGAAAAGTATGAGTCTGCCCACTTAACTACCAATGCCAAGTTGAGTTCATATAGAGGCAATTGGAATCACTCAAATATCGGAAATTTGACATAGCATGATTGTTTTTTTTACTCTGAAACCATCGTACAGCCGGCAGCCAGTGGCGTAAACTAGGGAGAGCACTAGCGTGGGGCCCCACCTCCCACGGCACTCCACTTTAGTCACGTAATGGGAGCGCGAAGTTTCGAACCCCTCTCCTCCCGGATGAGGGGGCATGGCGTGAACCAATGTGTCCACCGTGGGGTGGGTGACATAGCATGAAATTTATGACAAATGTTTTTAAAAAGTAATAGTACTTATGTGATTGATTAATAAGTTATATGTCACTCAAGTGATTGGAAAAAAAATTATGATATTTAAGTGAGTGCTATACAAAAGTTATGGTATATATGGTGCGTTTTTTCTCGAAAGTTGATCAAACTAAATGTGCTAGTCTTATGCATTATCCATCTGAATTCAAACACATGCTCTCAATCTAGAAAGGCTCAGCGAAAATAGAAAAAAGGGGGAGAAAAGTATTGCTTGATTTATGTGAACGAATCACTGAATGCGCGCGGCACATCACGTGTAATCACAATGTCATGATTGATGGAAGATACCAACAGTGGCCGGCCGTCCGTCCGTTCCATATTTTCACAGATGGGGATAGAGAAGATGGATATGGCGTGATGCGTTGGGCCTGCTCAGACCAACCACTTCGAGTAATCCCCCGTAAAGCTGAACGCTTATGTAACAGCTGTGTATGGATGTCGTTTTCTGGGGAATTTCTGTTGTCTCTGAGCTCGTGGTTTTTTGCGCTTTTTGGGGTTTCGTTGTCGTTTCAATATCTCAATCTGTTGTTGCTATCTCTTTTTCATATTCTCCCTGCGACATTACTATTGGTTCCCCTGCTTTTTCTAGCAAAAGAAAAAAAGGGACAAGAAACATAGGTCCTCTTTCTTGTTTAAATTGGGATTTATTGTGCTTCTTCCCCATGATTTGAGACCTATCTCACTTTGCTCCCTATTGTCTTGTCTTCCCCGATTTTATGACTATATGATTAGATTTATAGTAATGCATCCAAGTTTTGACTAACATTAGTTCACCTGTTCCTATGCCACAGAGAAAAATTACCAATTTCTAACTTTATCCATCTGTTGTAAATTATGCTAGTGATTTTATTATGATTAAGATAACATTTTTGTTAATGAATGCAAGCAAAGCCTTGCGAAAATGGACATGAAATTTCTGAGAAAATCACCAATCCCAATGATGAAAGCAAAATGTATGCATAAACTATTGATATGTGATTTTTGGGCTCGGCTCGCCGATAATAACTATTTGACATAAATCAAAATACTGTCATTAATGACGGGAAAGAAATGAAATGAAACCTAATTATAAGAAATCATGAGATGCCTCAGATTTCAAGGGTATTTTTTTTAAAAGTATTTACCGGCATTATCGGGAACATCTTTAGTGGCGAGTGACAATGGGCTCAGAAAAAGATGCCGAGGCACAGGGCTTCCATATGGAGGGTGGTCCTTTTCCGTGCCCCTTTTCTAGCTTTCTGCTATTCTCATTTGTCCTTCCACGTTATATCAATTCAGAAAGAAAGGAGATTTTAAATTATTTGTGTCAATCAATCTCTGACCATCTCTTGTAGCAAAGTCCTTTCTTTTCAACTCCATATTTTTTACTTTCCTTCTCTGAAAATGTCTTCAGGAGTTTGAGTTTGAATTTGCATGCTCCTCCGTTTCCTGTGTTTCTTCCTTCGAATCTCTCTTTTCCGTTCTTTTAGTTGGTTATAGCTAGTTTGCTCTTCCTCACTCGCTCCCATTTGATATTCTCTCTCTCTCTCTCTCTCTAAAATGGGTTCTGGCATTTATTGCATTCCTAGCCAGAGAGTTATTTATTTTACCATTTTCATTCTAATCACCTACTTAATGGGCGCTTCTCTATTGGAATTCAGAGCTGAAGGTAATGGTTAAACCTTAAACTGAAGTTGAAAATCCAATAGTTTTATGCTGTTGTGTGTCATTCTGTTGCTACACTTGGTTCGACTATGAAGAGAAAAAAATCTCTCACTCTGTCTCTCTCCATCTCTTTTGTGCTTTTCCTTCTCATATTTTCCAGGTAGAGCCATTCTTAAGCACACTGACCCTTCCAAGGTAAGCAATCCCCAAGTGAAACACCTCTCTCTCTCTCTCTCTCTTTCTCTGTGCGTGTGTGGACAATAAAATCTGTGGCGTTGTGTTTTTAGGAACAGGCAGAGAGTGAATCAAAGGCAAGTGTGAGGAGAATTCAGATAGGGTCGGCACCACCAAGATGTGACAGGAAGTGCAGCTCATGTGGGCACTGTGAGGCCATCCAAGTGCCTGCAAATCCTCAAGACAAGAGAGGCAACACCTCCGCAGCCTTCAGGGCGGACTACTACTCAAAAGGTGACGAGAGCTCCAACTACAAGCCCATGAGTTGGAAGTGCAAGTGTGGCAAGTTCATTTTCAATCCTTGACCATCATATTTTAATAGGTTGCTGTTAACATTTTCTTTTGACTTTTTGTTTTTTCCTTTTTTCCCTTCTTTTGTTTATTGTGGGGGGTAAAACCCTTGTGTGAGACTGTTGTACATGAATTATAAATAATACTGATTAGTGTTTGTTTCCCCCAGTGTAGGTTGGTCTCTTTGATTCAATGATTGATGAACATCTCTAGTCAATTTTCGTTGTTTTTATGTATTGCTTACCCTTAGATTTCTTTCAACTTAATTGAGGGATCAGCTATTAATTTGTCCATGTTTGCTTGCTTACTCGCTTCCTCCTTGCAAAAGGAAAACCATGTTCTAATTTGTCGACAGAATGAAAAAGGTCAACAGAATCAAAAAGAGAAAGGAGGAAAAAAATTGTTCTAGTTCTCTTTAGAGGCTGCCAGACAGGACAGTAGCAACCATGGTAAAATCCAAGTTTTTCTCAGCATAAAGAGAACAAGCTGCTGTCACCCATTGCAATGAACATGTTGAAAAATAATATTAGAAACTATGAAAATATACTTGATAGCTTCAAATGACTTAAATATCAATCTTAATCAACTTAATTAAGTTCCTACAATTTTAGTTCCTTTGAAAAGGTAAAAAAAAAAAAAAAAAATCCATAGAATGTGCACCTAGTTAAAATCTCAGTTTTAAGATTTATTTTGTTACTTCCTTCTGATTTTTAACCATAAAGATTAACAAGATATGATAAAGAAGGGAAAGAATCGAGACTACAACTATTGTTCGAACATGGAGAAAGCCATTAGTACTATTCACAATCTCACAATTCCAAAAGATAACATCTAAATAGGTTTTATTCTATGAAGATATGTGAGTTTGAATATAAAGAAATGTTGTAACTTAATTTTGGCCCTGTTGACACCTAAATTTTGGTGACCCGCTTAGTCATTTATTGCATTAAAAAATTAGGAGTTAATTTTATTCCTAAAAAAAAATAGTTAATCGCATAGCATATAGTTTTAGGTGCATTTATTTTTTTATTTGCATTTACATTAGGCTAGTGACGGATGGATTCGAATTGATGGTTCGGAAACTTTAAGTTGATGAGTAAAGGCTAAGCCCATGAAGAAAGAAATCGGTCCAAACCCGTCCTCCTGGAGATATTTTAAGGATTTATTTTTGTGAGATTTCAATTCAAAAACAAATATTACGTTTGGAAAAAACGAATATCGCGTTTGAAAAGAAATCATCATGGATATGGATTTGGAAAATTTTAAAAACCCTAATCCGTGCCCTATAAATAAGTAAACATACGTAGGGTTTAAGAGGAGGCCATGCAATTGAGACATTTGGTCATATCGAAAAGAAAAAAAAAAATTCACAGAGAAAAACGTGAGTGAGGGCCACACAATCGATACAAACGGCCACAATTCCGAAAAAAAGGAGACGACACTTTTTGAGAGGGAAGGAGAGAGAGCGGATGTTCTGCACATGAAGGAGAAATCTTGAAGGAGGAGACTTGCACTTGGAGAGTCCGAACGTCCCATCGCATAAGAAGTCTTCAAAGTCAAATTGTGGAGTTCACGCCCATACTCCATCCCACTCTTATCTGTTTTTTCTCTTGAGGAAATTCACGAATAAGTCCTCGGTTGCAACGATTCTGCTGCGATTGCTTCAACGACGAATTACCATCGGAGATTTTCCACCGTCAGGGCATCTCTGCAGCAACCTTGCAGGTTCTAATCAGGTCGTTGTCGCAACTAAGACGCTGTCATCCGTGCCGGATCCATCACCACGATTTGATCTAGAGCCAAGGTCCACGAACACCATCTTTGCACCGTGGATTGTTGAGGATCATCGTTGTTACTCCTCCGTGACTGAGTCGCTATCCCATGGCGTCCCCGTTGTCCTGAGCCACGAAGTCCGACGTTGCCGTGTTGCCCGTGGAGCCCTAACGTAAGCATCTCCTATGAGGTGTTAAAGACCAACACAGCCGCTGCTGTGAGCCGATCACCCACCATCATTCCCGATTGCGATCCCGGTCCGGTTGCACAAAGTCCAAATTTGGAAGCCAATATTCGGATTAGGTAAAAAAATTGTCTATTTTAATTTCCGAAAATTCCGTTTCCTTTATGTGATATATTCGTTGATCTGCATGATTGAAATCCCTAACGCGATATTCAAGGAGCTCTCAAATTAGGGATTGACAGTCCGATTTTCACGCCCGAAATCCGACTCGCAATCCCTTACAAAAATCGACAATCCAATCTCAAGCCCGAGATTCGATTCGCGATTTAATTTAAAATTGGCCAACCCGATCTCATGCGCGAGATATGGTTCACCAATTTTAGGATATCAATTTTATCTTGTTTGATTTGCTATCGTCAAGTTGGTTGAGTCAATCTTATTTCGTAAAGAAAAATCCAAAAAAAATTCGAGTTAGGATTAGATTTGCTTTAGGACTAAAATTGCAATCTTATTTCGAATTTTAAATAAGAAAAATCAAAAAAAATGTTGAATTAGGATTAGGTTTTTTATCTTTTATATTTAGAATAATAATTTTATTTTGAATCAAGGAAAAGAAAACCAAAAAAAGAAAGCACAATCATTTAGGATGTTAGTTTTATCATCATTTAATTGCATGTGAAATTTTAATTTCGAAATTAATAAAAGCACAAAATGTCATCATGCATATATCATGTTGAATTAGGGCATTTTTGCACGTCATCGCATATTAGATAAATTGCATGTTAGATTAAGATAATATCTTAGTTTAAATTGAGATTTAATGTGACTTGATCCTTAGTTTAAATTAGATAGAATTTTAATCTAGCTAGATCATTTTTGCATTTTAAATAAAAATATCAAATGCACGTCATTTAGTTTTTATTAGGTTCATTTAATTAGAACTTCCTCGTCATTAGACTAAATCATTTAATAAATGTCGCGTGACATATAACCCGCATACTAAATTGCATGTTGCGTGTCATTTCAGTATGTCATTGCATCACATTACCTGTCATTAGGATTAGGTCATTTGATTAATTTAGATTGCATATTTAATTGTTGCATTTCTTTAATTTCAAATTTCATGGAAAATACAAAAATCGCCTTAGAATAAATCAATTTCATTCATTAGGAGAGATTGCATTTAACTTACGTCATATAGCTAAGTCATATTGCCATGTCATATCATTTCATGTTAAATTAGTGGCATGCATTGCATATTACATGATTTTCATTAATTAAGTGAAAACAAAACAAAAATTGCGTGTTAATTAGAAATCATATTTAAGACTGCTGATATGAATTCTAAACTAACAACGCAGATGCTTTCGTTGCTACAAGGTAAGTTCTGCAATTTATTCATTTGTCTTCTTGAGTGTTAAACTTGGTGGTTTGCGTACTGCATGGTCACCTCACATGTTAAGGAATTAAAATCAATTCAAGTTGCTTGCCAAACAATTTTTTTAAAATAAAAGATAAAGGTACCGAAAGGGCATTAGGAAAATCTAACGTAACCAAGTCCCCGAACTCACAAATCTCTGGTTCGTAAGAGTAAAGTAAAACTCCTATTACTTTACTTGGGTTTCTAATCGACCCACCAAAAATAGATTAGTGGCGACTCCTAATTGAAAATCAATTGCATGTTAAAAACTTGAATCTAAGTTGCGAATTGGTATGGGCTTGGGAGAGCCCGCGTTAAGTCTAGGCTTAACAATCCATTAGCCAAACCTTAGGTGGTCCAAACCCCGAAAAATTGGTCGCGACAGCTTGGCGACTCCACTGTGGACTTGAGTTAAAAATTTTAGTGGACTTAGGCCAAATTTTCTTTTCTTTTGAAAAATGTTTTTGTTTGGCAGCGAGGATTCCAGGTACGCCCCTAACATTTAAGGTGTTAAATGTTTTTGCAGGATGGGAGGTATAAGGGGAAGTGTTTGTTAACCTTTGTTTTGCAGGGAGGTGTAGGAATGTATGGTTTACTTTCATATATGAAGTGCTGTTTGATATAAGCTGTCATGTATGCCTTGCATTTATCACTACACTATTGCACACACAACCTGCCGCCGGACCTGGGCCGCGTTAGGATCATCTAGGATGGTATTGAGATAGATACCACTCTGACCGCAAGCCCGCGGTACGAGTCGCCCATCTCAATCCCGAAATTTCATTCATGGTGTCAAGAGTATCCACCTCGGTTCGCACGCCCGCAACCTAGGTCGACTCTTTGACTAAGCCGGAGTCATGAGGACCCGACGTAGTCCACAAGCTCGTGGCTAGTCTGATCATCCTTGTGGCTCCACCTTGTCAAGCCTTATAGACTAGAAATCGAGCCACTTATCATGTGCATGTCTATGTGATTGCCATTGATTCTCCTTGGTGAAGTAAGTCTTCTTTCCCTATACCATGCAATTTATTTTGTCATATTCTTGGGTTGGTCCATGACAATCTAGGTCAATCATTGATTTGATTCATTTGTCAATTGGAAATGAAATGAGAAATTGCTAAGGAATGATGCATTTTAAAAAAACTTTGGAGAATTTGTTTTTACATCATGTCTAGAAAATTTGGTTTTACTAGGACATCCATTTTTAGGGAATTCTCTTCTTGCATAGACTTTTCATGAATAAATGAAAAAAAATAGAAAAATCGATTAGATCATTGTCATGGATTGACTCTCCATTTACACCTCATGCTTACATGTTTCCGTTTATTTCCTTTAGGTGATTATGGAGCGATCTCACTCACCCATCCGTACACGGCCGAAGGCTAAAATGGCGGATCAAAATGAGGTGCTGGACCGTATCATTGTCAATATAAACAAACGAATTGCGTACCTCCAAAGTCAAGTCGATGAATTGTCTGCTACTGTGGCTTGTCTCATCAAGCAAAAGGGGTGTGATGACATAGGTGCTCTATCTTCAGCGAAAAACTACGACTCGAAGAAGAGAGCCAAAAGGACTTTCGAACCGTCTTATTTTCCTAAGGTAGTTGAATTTGATGCCACTATGAAGAGACTAGTGATATATCTAGAAGGAATAATCTCTGACCTAGAGGATTTGCATCACAAGATCAAAGAGGGTGAAGAACTCAAGCACACATGATTTATGATCCTAAGTAGTTTGCTTTCCTTATTTAATTAGAGGCATGTTCAATTGCACCCTCCCCTGTGTGGGAATTCTTATTGCTTTTTAGGGATTGGTAAAAATTTCTTCTGTTTTGCTTTAGTGCTTGAGCCTCTCATTCCAATAAATGTAATTTGATTGATGAATATCAATAAAATTACAAGTTTTGTTTTGAGGACGTGATGGGGTATGCCAAACTAGTCCAATGACGATATCCAACAATAAAAAGAAAATATCATCCAAGGAGAATTCTGAGGATTGGGCTTCTTCATGCTTCCTCGTCCAAAAAAGAATATTAAAAAAAAGATCATTTTTCAAGCCATTTCCAAAAAACATGCATTAGGTTACCCTTGTTTGTTTTTCTAACTCATTTACTTCATGTCTCAGAGCATAACAGAGAGGCGTTTGAAAATAACGCGTCAATTTCCAATGATAGTGGGCCCATTAATTTGGGAACATACATCCGAGAGGAAAAATAGACGTGGGGGCAAATGATCATTTCCTAACTGATCTTGATGACATCTCCCAAGAGTGAAGAAAATCATCTTGATTCCAAAGTGTGATATGTGGCACATCTCATAACAATTTGTGTGAGATGTCATTCTCGAAGACCAAATGAAGTTTCTCATTTCCATGAGAAAATAATGGAACAAATCAAAAGAGGATAATCTGTCTTGGATGAAATGGATACATTGTGGAATTGACATTCTATTCTTTTCCTTGCAGATGATAAATTGGGGGCATGACAAATTTCGGTAGCGACCCGACTGAGACAAAATCTCGATCCGAGCCAAAATGGTTGTGCAATTTGAATTTACTTTGAGTGGCATAGTATCCTATTCATGCACGTTCTCTTGTGCAGGGGCAAAAGCAAGAACAGAGTATTCATCAAATCAAAAAGCGATTTTCACTTTTGATTGATAGAGACAATCCAAGGACATCCATTGCTGAGACAATCCCTTCGTGGGACAATTCCTTGAATGAATGCTTAAAACCATGCTTTGAGTGCAATAAATTGTTTGTTTTGAAGTCACAAACACTTTTCATGCTTAAAGTTGCTGGATTCTTTTGAAAAGAGAATTTTCATATTGATTTAGCTCACCAATTTCATGTGGAGATTTGTCAAGATAGACAATTTAATGAAGTGACATTAATGCTTGAGAATGCTGAATGAGACGTGTTAGCATGATGAAAGGCAAGTCTTATCCTATACACAGTCCCCTACTTATACATTTGTGAGATGAGTGTAGGAATTTCCATATCTACAAGGTAAAGAGTTCTCTCGCAAAAGGTACGATGACCGAAATGATGAGGGGCAGTTTATTTCTCTATCCCAAACACTACAGGTGATCCATTGCTTAACCCTTTTGAGCCATACACTTATGGAAATTCTTTTCAAATTACCCCTGTCAAGAACCACTCCACATCGGGGCAAATTGGAGGGTAAGACAGTACCATAAGGTGAAAAAAATGGATTTAAATTTTCTTGCTCTCACTTGCATCAATCTTTTAGTCATGCTATTACGTTAAATTCATGTGGTAATTTAAGTGCCTTAAGATGACGAAGAGCATTTCTTTCTCTATCCTACATATTTATACCCTTTGCATAGCCCACTTGAGCCTGCAATTTTATTTCTTTAAACCCAGTTGGTGATCATCCCCCACACTGGGGCAAGGCAAAAGGCAGATGAAGACCTTTGAAAGTTTGAATGTCATTCAAAGTGTAATTGCTTGACACATGCATAGAAATCAAAATAGAATTAAGGGGCATGAAAAAGCAGTGTGCCTGGTAAAAGCAAGGCCAATGCCCATGAAAAAAAAGTGAAGAAAAAATTAACAAGAACTAGGGGCATGAAAAAGCAGTGTGCCTAGTAAAAGTAAGGTCAATGCCCATAGATGAAAAAAGAAAGTCAAGATAGGTGACTATCAATTGTAAGAATTGAATCCCGATGGAGCAACACTCAAAGAACTCAAATGCTGAGTTTTTACAATCAATGGAGCATTTCATGAAGACAATCCTCGAAGGTGAAAAAGAAAACTAGTGGCAATGTCAAGATGATCACCAACTCTCACCCCTTACACATATTTTGAGCCTAATGATCCTTTCGTTTCTCAACCCATGAACCCAGCCTATGTTACGTCCCTTACAAAGTCTCTTCAGATTACGGCACTTGAATTAGCGTATGGATTCACATGTCATAAGCATCGCTCGAAGAAGTACGAGCAAGATTATTTCTTTCTCATTTTGCAGGGTTCTTGACTTGTAAACCCGGAGATGATTAAAGAGTTGTTCTTTCAATAGCCTTGACTCAAAGAGTCCCTTTGTCAAGTCGTTGACCAAGCCCACATTACGGTCCCTATTAAAGACCTCTCAGATTGGTAAGGTCGTACCGCTTACGAGAAAACTCGGACCCTTGTTAGTATGATGACAGTGAGATGGAGTGATTCTCATAAAATAACCTCTAAATGAGAGTGAGTGAAAGTCCTTTCTAACTGAAAGTCTCTCATTTGGTATTCTTAGGAAATCCATGTCATAAGTGAAGATTGTCTTGAATGGTAATTCTCTCTAATGGAAATTTGGGTGATGCAAAGGTCATTGTGCATAAACCCTGATTGAGTTGATGAAAACCTCATTAAATTTTGAAATGTGCATTCTAGAGTAACTCAGATTGTCTATCTCTTTGATGAATGCATATCAGTCTTTGCTCTAAATCATGTCTGATAGGTAATTCGAGTTCCTTTTAGAATGTTTCATGATATTAGAAGATGAGAAACCTCCACCATGAGGTGAAAGACCTCCACAGGATATCTAAATTTCAAAAAACATATCCCTAAGAATCAGAGATATCACCAGGTAAGTATCTCTATCCATGTCTTGAATATTTGTCATTGCACAGGTATTCACTTTTAAGCATACCGACACTCAATTGAGTTGTCCCCCAAAGATTTTTCCTCCAGATTCAATCTGATTAAGGCGATCGAAGAATGGTTTGGGTCTTGGTCGGATGATTTCTATCGCAAGGCTAGGCGACCGAAGAATGGTTCGGGTCCTAGCCAAGCAAAACCTTAGTCTAGGCGACCGTAGAATGGTACGGGTCCTATAAAACATTTATTGCTTTAACAGGCGACCGTAGAATGGTACGGGTCCTGGAAAAGCAATTTCCTCATTCAGGCGACCGTAGAATGGTACGGGTCCTGGAAAATGAATCCCTGTTTAGGCGACCGTAGAATGGTACGGGTCCCGGGAAAGCGCTTCCTTACAAAACCTTTCTCCGTATTGGGCGACCGTAGAATGGTACGGGTCCTGAGAAAGCAGCTCCTTTCTGCCATACTGGGCGATCGTAGAATGGTACGGGTCCTGGGAAAGCAGTTCCTTACAAAACCTTTCTGCCGTATTGGGTGACCGTAGAATGGTACGGGTCCTGAGAAAGCAGCTCATTTCTGCCATACTGGGCGACCGTAGAATGGTACGGGTCCTGGGAAAGCAGCATCTTCACAAAGTCATGTTACTATTCTAGGCGACCGTAGAATGGTACGAGTCCTATACAAGTAACACCCACTATCTCGAATTACTCTATCCTCCTCGAAGGTAAGTTATTCCAGGTAGGTTCATTTATCATTTGCATTAGCATTTCCATGCATCATATAAATTAAAAAATGGAATTCATTTTCCTAAAAAAAAAAAAATCATTCATTTCATGTGTATAGTCAAAATTTAGGTCTCAATTTGTCTTTGAAGACAATCTCTTCGAGCTCACCTTCAAAGAGGGGCAGCTGTTGACACCTAAATTTTGGTGACCCGCTTAGTCATTTATTGCATTAAAAAATTAGGGGTTAATTTTATTCCTAAAAAAAAAATAGTTAATCGCATAGCATATAGTTTTAGGTGCATTTATTTTTTTATTTGCATTTACATTAGGCTAGTGACGGATGGATTCGAATTGATGGTTCGGAAACTTTAAGTTGATGAGTAAGGCTAAGCCCATGAAGAAAGCAAATCGGTCCAAACCCGTATCCTTGGAGATATTTTAAGGATTTATTTTTGTGAGATTTCAATTCAAAAACAAATATTACGTTTGGAAAAAAACGAATATCGCGTTTCGAAAAGAAATCATCATGGATATGGATTTGGAAAATTTTAAAAACCCTAATCCGTGCCCTATAAATAAGTAAACATACGTAGGGTTTAAGAGGAGGCCATGCAATTGAGACATTTGGTCATATCGAAAAGAAAAAAAATTCACAGAGAAAAACGTGAGTGAGGGCCACACAATCGATACAAACGGCCACAATTCCGAAAAAAAGGAGACGACACTTTTTGAGAGGGAAGGAGAGAGAGCGGATGTTCTGCACATGAAGGAGAAATCTTGAAGGAGGAGACTTGCACTTGGAGAGTCCGAACGTCCCATCGCATAAGAAGTCTTCAAAGTCAAATTGTGGAGTTCACGCCCATACTCCATCCCACTCTTATCTGTTTTTTCTCTTGAGGAAATTCACGAATAAGTCCTCGGTTGCAACGATTCTGCTGCGATTGCTTCAACGACGAATTACCATCGGAGATTTTCCACCGTCAGGGCATCTCTGCAGCAACCTTGCAGGTTCTAATCAGGTCGTTGTCGCAACTAAGACGCTGTCATCCGTGCCGGATCCATCACCACGATTTGATCTAGAGCCAAGGTCCACGAACACCATCTTTGCACCGTGGATTGTTGAGGATCATCGTTGTTACTCCTCCGTGACTGAGTCGCTATCCCATGGCGTCCCCGTTGTCCTGAGCCACGAAGTCCGACGTTGCCGTGTTGCCCGTGGAGCCCTAACGTAAGCATCTCCTATGAGGTGTTAAGACCAACACAGCCGCTGCTGTGAGCCGATCACCCACCATCATTCCCGATTGCGATCCCGGTCCGGTTGCACAAAGTCCAAATTTGGAAGCCAATATTCGGATTAGGTAAAAAAATTGTCTATTTTAATTTCCGAAAATTCCGTTTCCTTATGTGATATATTCGTTGATGCACATGATTGAAATCCTAGCGTGATATTCGAGGAGCTCTCAAATTAGGGATTGACAGTCCGATTTTCACGCCCGAAATCCGACTCGCAATCCCTTACAAAAATCGACAATCCAATCTCAAGCCCGAGATTCGATTCGCGATTTAATTTAAAATTGGCCAACCCGATCTCATGCGCGAGATATGGTTCACTAATTTTAGGATATCAATTTTATCTTGTTTGATTTGCTATCGTCAAGTTGGTTGAGTCAATCTTATTTCGTAAAAAGAAAAATCCAAAAAAATTCGAGTTAGGATTAGATTTGCTTTAGGACTAAAATTGCAATCTTATTTCGAATTTTAAATAAGAAAAATCCAAAAAAAATGTTGAATTAGGATTAGGTTTTTTATCTTTTATATTTAGAATAATAATTTTATTTTGAATCAAGGAAAAGAAAACCAAAAAAAGAAAGCACAATCATTTAGGATGTTAGTTTTATCATCATTTAATTGCATGTGAAATTTTAATTTCGAAATTAATAAAAGCACAAAATGTCATCATGCATATATCATGTTGAATTAGGGCATTTTTGCACGTCATCGCATATTAGATAAATTGCATGTTAGATTAAGATAATATCTTAGTTTAAATTGAGATTTAATGTGACTTGATCCTTAGTTTAAATTAGATAGAATTTTAATCTAGCTAGATCATTTTTGCATTTTAAATAAAAATATCAAATGCACGTCATTTAGTTTTTATTAGGTTCATTTAATTAGAACTTCCTCGTCATTAGACTAAGTCATTTAATAAATGTCGCGTGACATATAACCCACATACTAAATTGCATGTTGCGTGTCATTTCAGTATGTCATTGCATCACATTACCTGTCATTATGATTAGGTCATTTGATTAATTTAGATTGCATATTTAATTGTTGCATTTCTTTAATTTCAAATTTCATGGAAAATACAAAAAAATCGCCTTAGAATAAATCAATTTCATTCATTAGGAGAGATTGCATTTAACTTACGTCATATAGCTAAGTCATATTGCCATGTCATATCATTTCATGTTAAATTAGTGGCATGCATTGCATATTGCATGATTTTCATTAATTAAGTGAAAACAAAACAAAAATTGCGTGTTAATTAGAAATCATATTTAGGACTGCTGATATGAATTCTAAACTAACAACGCAGATGCTTTCGTTGCTACAAGGTAAGTTCTGCAATTTATTCATTTGCCTTCTTGAGTGTTAAATTGGTGGTTTGCGTACTGTATGGTCACCTCACATGTTAAGGAATTAAAATCAATTCAAGTTGCTTGCCAAACAATTTTTTTAAAATAAAAGATAAAGGTACCGAAAGGGCGTTAGGAAAATCTAACGTAACCAAGTCCCCGAACTCACAAATCTCTGGTTCGTAGGAGTAAAGTAAAACTCCTATTACTTTACTTGGGTTTCTAATCGACCCACTAAAAATAGATTAGTGGCGACTCCTAATTGAAAATCAATTGCATGTTAAAAACTTGAATCTAAGTTGCGAATTGGTAAGGGCTTGGGAGAGCCCGCGTTAAGTCTAGGCTTAACAATCCATTAGCCAAACCTTAGGTGGTCCAAACCCCGAAAAATTGGTCGCGACAGGCCCTTATCAAAATCACATAAAGCCTAACATAAACACAAATGAATGATATCTTAACAACTCAAACCAACAACATTGTCAGCGTTAACAAGCGAATGGATTTGTAACCGAATAAAAGAATATTTTTTTTTCAACTTTGGTACATGGCATTGCTCAAAGACATTTTCTAATTGATACTAATTAACATTTCAAGTTGGCAAAGAATTATTAAAATTTTCTACTACCATGGTTTCTCGAAAGGAAATTTGATATAAGTTGATTAAACTTTTTAGAAACTTAGTTAAATGTTGTATGGGAAGGAGATAGATAATGAAATCTATGGAGAAAACCAAATCTTGTGATTGAGGGCAGTTTAGTTAGCCAAAAAAAGTGTGGAAATGTGGCATCCTAGAATTCCTTGTTAATCCTTAGAGGTGCTCTAATTCATGTCTTGTATTAAGGATTATGGCCGAGTTTTTAGTGGATAAATTTTGGGAAAGGATGACCTATCTTTGGCCATATGTATTGTGAATTAGAATTTATGGATTTGTGATTTCAAGTGTATAGTTATTTAATTTTTACACTATAGTACTTTGATTCAATAGGGATTTAATTAGTATTAAAAAGGGGTTAAAATTGGATTTAATTAAGCTTGGGTCTTAGGCCCAAGAGTGTGGGCCTAAGATGGGCCAAATTGGCTGACCCATAAGTCCATGAATGGGCTGTCGACCACAAGAAGGGGAGAAGGCCGGCCCATCTTCAAGCCCATCATGTGCATGGGATTTGCCAAGTGGCAAAAAGGAGAGTTACACCCATTGGCCACCTTGAGCGGCTCCTAATGATTACTAATGATTGTTTTTAAAGGGAAATAAAGAGAAGGGGTGGCCAGTTTAGGGGTGGTTGACCGTAAGAGAGAGAGAGGAGAGGAAGAGAGAAAGGAAAGGGAAAGAAAGGAAGAAGAGAAGAAGGAGGAGAAGCCGTGCGTCGCTCGTAGCCGTTGTGTCCCACCGCGGTCGTGCTCACTGTAGCTCGATTTAGAGGCAAGTTAGATCCTTTGATCTACTCTTGCATGTTGTGTCTAGAATGTGTTATTGAATGGTGATGAATTTCGGATGTCTAGGGTGTGAAAAACCGAAGTTTTAAGAGTGTTGTTTTGAAGTAGTAAACTGTTCTCGAGTAAACAGTCTGACTCAGAATGTTGTAGTGGCTTTCATGCGATGTTTGAATCAGATTTTGGCTTCAACTTCTTCATGAAAGTTGTAGATAACATCTTAAAGTATAACATAATAAAATTTGAGGCAAAAGGGATGAATTTTGAGGGGTGAAACTCTCCCTCTACGAAAATGTTAGACCTGAAGCTGTTTTGTTGACCTCTTGGTGATTTTGTGTGTTGCATGTAACATTTTACTGAGAATTTCACTTCAATTTCTTAACAAAATATGTAAAGTACATCCTGAGGTTTAACATATCAAAAATTCACAGAAAAATAATAAGGATAGATAGGTGAAATCGTGGTTTTTCGGAAGTAGTTAGATCTGGAAACTTCGGTATTGAAACAGAAGCTTTAACCGTCTATATTAAATCACCTAGAACTAATTTGACTTTTTTTTCTTCATGAAAAACCTACTTTAAGATCTTTACTACAACATAGTCGAATTTCATGAATTTTGAAGGTCATTAGGATATTTAATCGGAAATATCTCAAAAACCGTGTAATCTGCCGCGTTCGGACTTAGTCAGTTTCAATGCATGGGTCATATCATTTTGTATGAAGATCTTTAGGAAAAGTGTCCTTCACGAAGTATCTTTCTTTGTATCTTCCCTGCAACATATTCAAATTTCATAAATTTTTAAGTTCATTTGCCTATTTAATCAAAAATGTTTCAAAAACTGTGCAAGCTGTATTGATAGAATAGAAAGGCTGTGATGCGTGATCTATATCGAATTGTATGAGAGTATTTTGGTGTGGTTTCCTTTATTAAATATCTGCCTTTATGTCTTTACTATCACATGTTCGAATTTCATAATTTTTAAAGGTCATTTCGATATTTAATGGAAATATTTTCTAAAACTGTGCAAGCTAGATTAAGCGGATTTCAAATGCTGTAATTTATGATTATTCTGCTTTAGATGAGCCCTATGAATTATATTGATTGAGGTGATTGAATCTTGCTGAGCATGTGATGATATTTGGCATTGCTTATAGAATCAAATGCTGAATTTGACTTTGTTGCCATTACATTATGTGCCATGTTGATTTTGAGACATAAATTGGTGAATATGAATTATGATGAATGAGGAGACTGTTGGAGGTGGGCCGATAATGCCCTAGGAGTGTCAGGATGCCCAGGATGGGGGGTGCCGGATGCCTGGTTGTATTGTGATATATGCTCGGATGTCCTCGGGAGTTTCGAGATGCCCGGAATGGTTGGGTGCCGGAAGCCTCGGGGGTTTGTGCTCGAGGAATGCCTTGTGATGCTAGTTGGGATGCGAGATGCCCGGAATGTGGGGGTGTCGGATGCCCAGTGGTGTGTGCCGGAGGTTTTTCTCGTGATGCCAGGTTGGGGTGCGAGTGATAAAATGAGGGATGCAATTACTGGTCTCGAGAAAGAAAGATGTGGTGATCAAATTGAAAGATAAAAGTGGAAATTGAATCATGCACATACGGTATGATGACATATGCATAGCTGTATGATATGATGATGGTAAGTGCATGGTTATATGTGCACCTATGGCATGGTATATATATGACATGACGATGATGAGTGCATAGTTGTATGTCCACCTATGACATGATATATGTATGACATGATGGTGATGAGTACATGAGGATGTATGTACATATGGTATGATGACATATGCATGGTTGCAATGTAAGTTATGCATGGATGCATGAATGATATGTACTATGCTATGATTGTTATGATTGTATTGTGTGATGCATTGAGTGGTTTATTGGATCTTTTACCTGCTGAGTGGCTGTACTCATCCCTTCGGGGACCAACATTTTAGATTAGGAAGATGCCGCTCTCTCCGATCACGCGGGTACCTTTTATGGCCTCCCATTTGACGTGGAGGTAGAGTGTTCAGAGATTGATTACGTTACCATCCCTAATCTGACGTTTGTGCGAGTTCGCGTGCTGGTCATGTACGATGTGGGCCTAGCTGGGGGCTCGGTCATTCAGGAGTTTTTGTTAGTCCACGTCTACCGAAATGGAGTGATTTGGGGGATGTTGCCGCCACCACCGCACGACGCGCTAGGATGGGTGTGATGGCCGCGTAAGGGGTAGAGAGTTGACGTTCCTTTTTTAGAGTAGCCGACACTGATAGATGGAGGATGACATGTGATCGATATAGGGGTCAAGATCTCACTTTTTGAGCTATGGCCAAGTTTAGTTAAAAGTCTTGGCTTTTCTTTTTGTACCGACTCGAGAAATTCATCATGAAAATATATAAATAAAAGTGTCTCAGCTTTATCTTTTCTTATGGTGCTTAGCGGTGTGCATTGCATTATAGTTGTTGGAGGGAGGAATGGTGAGACTTGTTTATGCTTCCGCTAATAAGCCGCGTTGGGACCGTTTTAAAAAAAAAAAATGCCTATGAACTACGATGCTTCTACTAAGAGATGTAGCTAGTGTTCATTAGGTGGAGCGATAGGTACCTGTGGCAACCTAAGGTGTTCCGGGGTGCCACAGCCGCCCTTTTTGGTATCAGAGCAATGGTTATAGATTGGACTGATAAGGAGCCTCATTTGGAAATTGAGGATCATGATGGCAATGCACACCATAGGATACTAACTGGAATAGATGGGTAACCTTGAATAATAGGTGAAAGGTATTCACTCGTAGATCCCTAGTAGTTATTATGAGTTACTTTTGGGTACAAGTAACATGGTTATGTTACTTATTTTCCTTAGTACTGTTGTTTTTAAAGAAGACATTGAGTCACAGATATTTCTTGAGACAAATGCTTGGAAATTGTAGGGAAATCATGGTATGAGCTAGAAGTGCTCATCCATCGAGGGCTGAAGCCTCTGCTGCAAGGGCTGAACCCTAAATGGAAGATATCTTGCAAGCATTGGCCAATATAGGAAATCTGATGGAAAGACAAGCGCAGCAACAGCCTAGAGCAGAACGCCGTACTCAAGGACTGGTGGAGCAATTTCTGAAGCTGAAACCACCTAAGTTCAATGGAATGGGAAGTCTTGAGGAGGCGGAGCATTGGATTGATGGGATGGAACAAATTTTCCGGCTGTTGGACTGCAATGATGTTGAGAAAATAGCTTTGGCAAAGTACCAGTGAAGGGAAATGCAAAGTTTTGGTGGAGAGCTTCGAAGGACATAATCTTTCCACCAGGTACTGATGTTAACTGGGAAGAATTTATGAGAGCTTTCAATAGAAAGCATTTTTCTGACTATGCTAATGACAAGAAAATTTCATAATTTGTTCAGTTAAAACAAAAGGAGCTAACAGTGGACCAATATGAGAATAGATTTTCTGAATTATCTAGATATGCTCCTAGACTGATTAAGGATCAGGAAGAAAAGACTAAGAAAATTCTGAAAGGGTTAAGAACTGATATTAGGAAGCAATTGGTGCCTTTGAACATAAGGGATTATCATGATATTTATGAAATGGCACAGTTAGTGGAGCAGGAGCTGATAAGAGAGCGATCAGAGTTTAAGAAACAACTGAACTTTAATGATGTGAGAAGGGGTAAGAGACCCTACCCTGGTCAAGGTCAGACTTGGAATGTGAAGAAAAAGAGTAATTTTGGAAATTTTGGGGGAGCAAGAGATGACTTGAATATAGACAAAGCACCCTATCAGCCTGATTTTTGTCAAAGGTGTAATGGGCAGCATGGCCCAAGACCATGTAATAGCCAACTGAGATGTAATGGATGTTGGAAAATATGACACTTTAAGAGAAATTGTCCATGCAATGGGTCGCAGTCGAATGTCAGCTCGGTGCAACGAGTGCAACAACGCACTACTGAACCAAATCCACCAAGGAATCCACAGAGACCACTAGCACAAGGAATGGTGTATGTGGTCACCCAAGAGGAAGCGAAAGCTTCCAAAAATGTTATCTCATGTACAGTTTCTATAGATGATAAGAAGGTATATGCGTTATTTGATATGAGTGGCACGCATTCATTTGGTCTGAAAAATATAGATGATTGTGAGAAATAGGAACAAATCTCTAGATATGCCTCTTCGTATTTCTAAATCACTGAAGGACATGTTATTATCTACGTTAACATGTGAGATGTGTGAGATAACCCTAGGGGAACGAGATTTGAAAATGGACTTGATAGTGATAGTTATGTATGACTCTGACCTCATCGTAGGAATTGACTAGCTCCATAAGTAATGGACTAGGGTGAATGATCTCCTGAGATAGTACTTACCCGTACGCTAAGGATAAAACTGTGAGGCTAAGAATGGGATAGGCCAAAGCAGATAATATCTCTGTAAGTTAGTCCCTATTGAAACGAGACCCTCCAATGGATGTGTAGTTTGGGTTAGAACCAGGCGAAAGCTGGTGTACCTGTAACGACCCTATCTGGTGAGGGCGGGGAGTGGACGCCGAGGTTAGAGGACCTGAACAAAGAGCGGCTCCTAGCAGGCTTCTAGGATGGCAAAAGGGGGCAGGAATGAATGAACTATGAACTGAACTGGAAAGGCAGTGTTTCTGGGATAATTTTATCAAAGTGGCGCAGCGGAAGCATGGTTAAGCTTATGGAACTCTTGTTTGTGAAAAAGAGGGACAAGTTGATGTGTTTGTGCATTAATTATAGGCAATTGAATCATGCGATTGTTAAGAGTAAGTACCCATTACCTAGAATTGATGACATATTTGACCAACTGCAAGAAAGTTCGGTCTTTTCTAAAAATTGACTTAAGGTCGGGTTACCATTAGCTAAGGATCAAGAACGAAGACATTTCTAAGACTGCATTTAGGACTCGCTATGGACACTATGAGTTCCTAGTTATGCTATTTGGATTGACGAATGCCTTAGCTGCATTCATGGATTTAATGAATAGAATATTTAAGCCTTATTTGGATCAAGTTGTGATTGTCTTCATTTGATGATATCCTAATATACTCTAAAGGACCTGAAGAACATGCGTAGCATCTAAGCGTAGTGCTGCAAAACAAGGCTTAAGAAATGAATTATGGAGAGTAACTTATGAATTTGAGGATTAAGTTATGATCATTTGAGCTAAGTGGTGACTTCCTATTAGAGGATCTCAATGGAAGTCTTGATGCATTACATGGAAGCATTTAGTATGTATAGATTGATCTTGGAAGTCATGAGTTTGAGTGGTCATATGAGATATGAAATTATTTGTGGTTTATACGTCAGAATAATAGGCTTAATCGATGGTGGTCAACTTTTAATTTTAGGTGATGATCTCAGTATGAAAAGTTTTGGTGGAATTAGTGGATATGATCAATTGTGGTTATAGTCTTTCCAAGGTGAAAAGGTGAAAGTTCAAGTTGTGGATTTGATGAGTGATTAGTCCAAGTGATGATCCTTTAGGGTGAGACATGAGATATACTCGATGGAAACTAGACAAGTTTTATTTTGGTGGATTGTCGATCTTTGAATTGAATAAGTCTTGGTGGACTATTGATATTTGAACCGAATGAATGGTATTATCTTTTAGGCATAGTGAATGTCTTTGTTGGATTGAACCAAATGAGTTATTGGTGGTGTCGATTTTGATGGTTCTAGGCTTGAATTGATGGTGACAAAGGTATAGGAATAATTTGGCTAAATGGTGTGTTCGATTGAGATCGTTAGATATACCAGAATGGAAATGAGATCATGTGATGATGGATTTTGGTGCAAGGATTTCCAAGGACATCAAGTGGCCACGACTCTATCTAGGTGATAGTAGATCGCTTGACTAAGTCTACCCATTTCCTAGCAGTTCGCGTGGACTATCCGAAGGGTAAGTTAAGCCCTAGATTTGTCGGACCTTTTGAGATACTTGAAAGAATAGGAGATGTAGCTTATCGTTTGGCGCTACCTCTTAAACTGGGAAATTTGCATGATGTGTTTCATGTATCGATGTTGAGAAAGTACTAGCCAAATCCTAGTCACATACTTGATCATGAAGCCATCCAAGTGGATGAGAAAGTGAGGTACATCGAAGAGCCTGTGCAAATATTGGATCGAAAGGAAGAAGAGAAGAAGAAGGAGGAGAAGCCGTGCGTCGCTCGTAGCCGTCGTGTCCCGCCGCGATCGTGCTCGTCGTAGCTCAATTTAGAGGCAAGTTAGATCCTTTGATCTACTCTTGCATGTTGTGTCTAGAATATGTTATTGAATGGTGATGAATTTCGGATGTCTAGGGTGTGAAAAACCGAAGTTTTAAGAGTGTTGTTTTGAAGTAGTAAACTGTTCTCGAGTAAACAGTTTGACCCAGAATGTTGTAGTGGCTTGCATGCGATGTTTGAATCGGATTTTGGCTTCGAATTATTCATGAAATTTGTATATAACATCTTAAATTATAACATACTAAAATTTGAGGCAAAAGTGATGAGTTTTGAGGGGTGAAACCCTCCCTCTACGAAAATGTTAGACCTGAAGCTGTTTTTTTGACCTCTTGGTGATTTTGTGTGCTTCATGTAACTTTTTACTGAGAATTTCACTTCAATTTTTTAACACAAGATGTAAAGGATATCCTGAGGTTTAACATATCAAAAATTCAGAGAAAAATAGCAAGGATAGATAGGTGAAATCGTGGTTTTTCGAAAGTAGTCAGATCTGGAAACTTCGGTATTGAAACAGAAGCTTTGACCGTCTATATTAAATCACCTAGAACGAATTTTACTTTGGTTTCTACATGAAAAACCTACTTTAAGATCTTGACTACAACATAGTCGAATTTCATGAATTTTGAAGGTCATTAGGACATTTAATCGGAAATATCTCAAAAACCGTGTAATCTGCCGCGTTCGGACTTAGTCAGTGTCAATGCATGGGTCATATCATTTTGTAAGAAGATCTTTAGGAAAAGTATCATTCACGAAGTATCTTTCTTTGTGTCTTCCCTGCAACATATTCAAATTTCATAATTTTTTAAGTTCATTTGCCTATTTAACCAAAAATGTTTCAAAAACTGTGCAAGCTGTATTGATAGAATAGAAAGGCTGTGATGCGTGATCTATATCGAATTGTATGAGGGTCTTTTGGTGTGGTGTCCTTCATAAAATATCTGCCTTTATGTCTTTAATATCACATGTTCGAATTTCATAATTTTTATAGGTCATTTGGGTATTTAATGGAAGTATTTTCTAAAACTGTGCAAGCTGGATTGAGCGAATTTCAAATGCTGTAATTTATGATTATTCTGTTTTGGATGAGCCCTATGAATTATATTGATTTAGGTGATTGAATCTTGCTGAACATGTGATGATATTTGGCGTTGCATATAGAATCAAATGCTGAATTTGACTTTGTTGCCATTACATCATGTGCCATGTTGATTGTGAGACATAAATTGATAAATATGAATTATGATAAATGAGGAGACTGTTGAAGGTGGGCCGATAATGCCCTGGGAGTGTCAGGATGCCCGGGATGGGGGGTGCCGGATGCCCGGTTGTATTGTGATACATGTCCAGATGTCCTTGGGAGTTTCGAGATGCTCGGAATGGTTGGGTGCCGGAAGCCTTGGAGGTTTGTGCCCAGGGAATGCCTCGTGATGCCAGTTGAGATGCGATATGCTCGGAATGTGGGGGTGCCGGATGCCCAATGGTGTGTTCCGGAGGTTTTTCTCGTGATGCCAGGTTGGGGTGTAAGTAATAAAATGTGGGATGCAATTACTGGTCCCAGGAAAGAAAGATTTGATCAAATTGAAAAATAAAAGTGGAAATTGAATCATGCACATATGGTATGATGACATATGCATGGCTGTATGATATGATGATGGTGAGTGCATGGTTGTATGTGCACCTATGGCATGGTATATATATGACATGATGATGATGAGTGCATGGTTGTATGTGCACCTATGGCATGATATATGTATGACATGATGGTGATGAGTACATGACAATGTATGTACGTATGGTATGATGACATATGCATGGCTACAAGGTAAGTTATGCATGGATGCATGAATGATATGTACTATGCTATGATTGTTATGATTGTATTGTGATACATTGAGTGATTTATTGGATCTTTTATTTGCTGAGTAGCTGTACTCACCCCTTCGGAGACCAACATTTCAAATTAGGAATATGCCGCTCTCTCCAGTCACGCAGGGTACCTTTTATGGCCTCCCATCTGACGTGGAGGTAGAGTGTTCGGAGATTGATTACGTTACCATCCCCGGTCTGACGTTTGTGTGAGTTCGAGTGCTGGTCATGTATGATGTGGGCCTGGCTGGGGGCCCAGTCATTCAGGAGTTTTTGTCGGTCCACATCCGCCAAAATGGAGTGATTCGGGGGATGTTGCCGCCACCACCGCCCGACGCGCCAGGATGGGTGTGATGGCCGCATGAGGGGTAGAGAGCTGACGTTCCTTTTTTAGAGTAGCCGACACTGATAGATGGAGGATAACATGTGATCAATATAGGGATCGAGATCTCACTTTTTGAGCTATGGCCAAGTTTAGTTAAAAGTCTTGGCTTTTCTTTTTGTACCGACCCGAGAAATCCATCATGAAAATATATAAATAAAAGTGTCTCGGCTTTATCTTTTCTTATGGTGCTTAGCAGTGTGTGTTGCATTATAGTTGTTGGAGGGAGGAATGGTGAGACTTGTTTATCCTTCCACTAATAAGCTGCATTGGGACCGTTTAAAAAAAAAATGCCTATGAACTACGATGCTTCTACTAAGAGATGTAGTTAGTGTTCATTAGGTGGAGCGATAGGTACTTGCGGTGACCTAAAGTGTTCCGGGGTATCACAGGAAATATTCTCACTTTAAAAATTTATCAAGGCTTTATTGTGGAACATATATATATATATATATATATATATATATATATATATATATATATATTGTATTCAGGGGAACTAATTAGCATGTTGCCTTGCCAGATAAAAGTAATTATAAGATATTTTAAGTCTATACTAACTAATTCTTATAGTTCAGCTAGAACATCAAATATGATTTGTAGGATGGTACGGATGATCTTTCAAAGTATAAACTTAACATCGGCGGCCATCATAGCTTATAACAACATATATTTGCCTTAATTATTCAAATTAAAGAGTATATATAGATGGAGAAAAACCTCCAAATCAGTCATTTGACACGTACATGCTTATTATTTCCAACCATATCTAATGGAACTACCTGTTGCCAAATATATATTTAGATTGGGACCTGCTTTGAGTTTATTTGACTGGGAAAAACTGCTTTACATAATTAGATTTGAGAAATGTCAATAATATCCGAGAAAATATATACCAGAATGAGAGTTTTAAAAGATCTAATTCTCCTTGGAGAGATTCTATGAAAGGATAAATATACTTCTAGTTCTTTTATGTTGTTGTTGGAGTCATTTTTAATTATGTAATGTATAGACAAAACCCTAAGTTACATATTTAACCGATGCAGTACATATATCTCTTAGAGGTGAAAAGTGAGTCAAGCAACCCATAAAAAACTCGGCCTCGGTTCGATGATTACACGAGATCCGCTCACCTATTCTCGAGCTGAGCTACTTGGGCAACTTGCTGAGCTAAGCTCAAACTCATCAATATATGGCTTGACAAGCTCGCGAGCCAAATTGAGCTTAAGAGATTTCTAATTGAGCCGAGCTCTAACTAGTCAATATACATGAGACAAGTATGGGTAGCCACGTGCATAGCGCGTATTAACTTATGGACAAGTATAGGATCAACATGATGGTGTTATTCATTGATGCCATGTGTCTAGTTATCGAAATATGGTGATAGACAGTAGTTGAGGAGGAAAACACACAATTTTGAAGGGAATAGTTATCATCTAAAGACCAAGTCGTTTGGGGCCTATTTGGTAATACTTCTGGAAACAATTGATTATATTCTTCTATTCCCGGGAGTAAAAGAAATAACATAAATCCTTTTGGTAAAGCTTTTGTTCGCGAGAGCAAAAATAATTTTTTTTTTTTTCGATTTGGAATAGAATCACGAAGTAGAAAAAAAGTTGCCTTTTTATTCCTAAGAACAATTCCTAGAATCAATTCTAATTTTTTTTCTTTTCTCTTCTCTTTTCTTCTAACTCTTCTTATCTTTCCTTTTCTTCTTCTTCTTCCTTTTGGCCGATCGCGGCCTTGGCCATGGCCAATGATTGGCTAAACGAGGGTTGGCGACCTCACTAGAGTGTCCCTACCGACCCTTGCCGTGGCTAGGAGAGGTCAAGCTCGACCTTGCTAGATTTAGGAGAGGTCGACCTCGTACAGCCATAGCGATGCTCGGCCTCACCAGCCGGCATGAGGCTCAACCTCACCAAGCCAGAGTGAGGCTGTCCTCGCATTGCCTGAGCGAGGTCAAGCCTCGCCGGTGGCTTAGCAAGGCTCACCTAGCTATCGATGAGGCCAAGGCTCCCCTTGGCCAGTCAAGCCTCCAGCGAGCTCATCGGACCTCACCCAACCAGTCACTGGCCACCGTTGTGGTTAGTACTAGCTACCAAGAAGGAGGAAGAAGAAGAGAAAAAGAAAAAGAAAAAAGAAAAAAGAATAAGAAAAAGCATTACAAAATTAAAAGAAACAAAAAAAATTAAGAATCTTGCCAAATGCATTTCCATTCCGGAAAGAGAAATTTTGAATAGTTACCAAGCGTGTTCTTTTTCTTAGAATTTGTTCTTGGGAATAGTTTTTTAGACGTTGCTCTTGCTTTGTTTTGCCTAGAGCCACTTAAACATCCAATTAGGGATAGGGATGGTTGCATGGCCAGACCCGGCCCAAAATTTTCTTTTTTATGAGGCCGAGTCCACTGCATGGGCCCAAACTGACCCACTGACCATTGGACGGTCGGCCATGGCCGACTACATGTTAAAAAAAAAAAATCCAAAGTCTTTCTATAAATTAGAGACCTCTCCCTCTCATTTTCACTTTCATCCCTCTTCCACAAATATCTTAGGAAATAGGCAGCAACTCAAGCCGACGTGAAGCAGTACATCATAATATCTCCGGTGATATTTCAAGCTTACTTGGACAAAGTAGTTGAGTGAAAATTCTTCATTTGTAAGACAAGACAACTATATTTTCGGTGCCATAAGTGCGATTTTCCCCAATAGTCTTTAAGATGTCTTTATCAAGACAGTCATGTGTAGCAGGGGCCACAAGACTAGTCAAGCATGAGTCGACCTCGTTAATGCTCATATGCAAAGTTGAAATTTCCAACCTAACATGAATGGCTCTTTTGTTTTCTAACGCATGACTCGCTAAGTCCGCGGGTTCTCAGAACAGCCTGTGGATTGAATTGTGGCCTTTGGATCCACAAAGAAAATTCAAGGTTTCAATGATCCTTTTATTGGAGAAGCCTCTCTCCATGACGAAAGTTTCTATCTATGAACACAAAAAATAAAGGATTTCTTTAAAATACTGTCGGAATCTTGAAAATTAACCATGAAAGGAGTCAGAAATTATGAAAACGGAGGATTTTGGGGCCGTAGACAATGTCAAAAAAGAAATACAGCACTGCACTCTGAATAAGCTATTCAAGTTAGTATTACGGGCTCTGATTGATTCCTCCTCCTCTTCCTTATATATTTTTCAGGCGACACATGGGAGATGGCGGCCTGATACATCTTAGGTTGTTGAGTGGGACGGGGAAATTGTAAATGAAGGCGGGCACGGCGTAACTTGTTAGAGCCAGGTTCCTCTTTTTTATGTCAATGTCAGGCTAGCTCGAGTGTCTGTGAAGTCCTCTATCTATAACCTAGCCACTAGGGAGGGCTTTCGACTACGAGTGGCCTCAGTTTGCGATTTGGTGAGTCTCCAAACTAGCAGCTTCTAGTTGGTCAGAAGCAAAACTAGCACACTTTGTAACAAATAAAACATGGATTCGAGTATAGCTATGGTAATTTTCCTGCTATAAGATATTCGAATGTACTTGGCTTTAGTTGTCACTCGCTTTCGTTGTAATTTTGCTGCTAAAAGGTGAGAACCTGAGAAATTGTCTGACGAGAATGAGAACCTTCTGAGAGTCCTCGAGGCTGTTATGGAAGGTTTCCATGTACTCCTGTAATATATGGATAGATTTTCTTCTCATGTCCTTAAGCCGATTTTTCTTTCTCCTTTTCTGAAAGTAGTAGAGCAACATTGATACTGCTCAATAGGTTTCACAATGACTTGGTTTTCTGCTTATTACATGATTTTCAGCAATAAGAATATGTTCTTCACTCTTCCATGAAAAGGATTAGCAATCACCGAGATATGGAACGCCATTTCCTTTTTCCAATCTTTTGACAGTAGCAAGGCGAGCACTTTAGTCTTTGACTAAAGAAGTGATCAATTTTAAGTGATGATTCTTTAAGTCAAGAACTTGAGACCTATTGATTTTAATGGAAACTAGATAAATTTTTATCTCGGTGATTTGAGAAGTTATAGACATTCAATCATAAACGATGATCTCTTAAGTGGTGATTTTTCTTTGGTAAGATTTATAATAGATATGTTATTGTTTAGAAATCTCATATTCTATATAGAACTAGGGTTGGAGAGATAGTTGAAATTGAAATTTGAAGAAGTGGATCGTGTCTTGGGAGAACTAAAAGTTCATTATTTCATGGTGCGATTATTTTGTAATAATGTTATCAATGATCACATCTCAAGGTGTTAGTAAGGACATGAGACATATTTGAAGGTTCTTATAAACAATAAATAAGAGTTGATTTGCACAAATTTTCAAGTGGATAATGTCATATTCTTAGGTTATGTATGTAATTGAAATATAAAAAAAAATGTTGAAAGGAAAAGCGATAACTTGTGAAAATTCAGGTTGTGATATTTATTGATTTGATCAATATTCTGCGGATTGTATTTCAAGTGTTTATGAAAGAATGTTGAAAGTAAAATTGATAACTTGTGAAAATTCAGGTTGTGATATTTATTGATATGATCAATATTTTGCGGATTGTATTTCCAGTGTTGATGAAAGATAATGAATAATATGATATTAGAGGAGGACCCCTCTAGTAGGTGTGTGATTAGGGGACGAGCCACGCGGAAGTATTGGGCATGTAACTCCAATGAGAGCGGGAAATGGTCAATGTGTTCAGAAGGTCCAAACAAGAAGCAGCTCTCAGAAGGCTTCTAGGATGGTGAAAGGGGTAAGAATGAACCAAATTGCACACCAAACTAATGTAGAGCATGCTTGGGATATATATGTAAAAATTAGAATTAACTCACGGAGATGCCTTTTGACGTAATTGCAAGTTTTGCTTTGGAATTTTAAGTTCAGTATGCTCAAGCTAGAGCACTACTAAGATGGATAACCTGATGAGAAAATGTCTACCCGTATGCCAAAAGGACAAAACCAAGGGTTGGTATGACATAGGCCAAAGCACATAATACCTCAAGCGAGTTACTTCAAATGCCAAATATAGTCGTTTTATTAGATGTTACTCTTGCTTTGTTTTGTCTAGAGGCACTTGAACATCCGATTAGGGATAGGAATGGCCACGTGGCCAAGCCCGGCCCATTTTTTTCTTTTTATGAAGCCGAGTCCATTACATCACCCCAAATTGACCCACTGACCATTGGACGGTCGGCCATGGCCAACTACATGTTAAATAAATAAAAAAAAAAATCCAAAATCTTTCTATAAATTAGAGGTCTTTCCCTCTCATTTTCACTTTCATCCCTCTTTCACAAATATCTTAGGAAATAGGTAGCACTTCAAGCTGACGTAGAGCAGTACATCATAATATCTCCGGTGATATTTCAAGCTTACTTGGACAGAGTAGTTGAGCGAAAATTCTTCACTTTTAAGACAAGAGAACTACATTATCGGTGCCATAGGTGTGATTTTCCCAAATACTCTTTAAGATGTCTTTATCAGGACAGTCGTGTAGCATGGGCCACAAGACTAGTCAAGTATGAATCGACCTCATTAATGCTCGTATGCAAAGTCGAAATTTCCAATCTAACATGACTGGCTCTTTTGTTTTCTAACGCATGACTTGCTAAGTCCACAGGTTCTCAGAACATCCTGGGGATTGAATTGTGGCCTTTGGATCCAAAGAAAATTCAATGTTTTTCTTCAGTTTATTTTGCATCCTCTTACGTTCGAGACCTCCAGTTTACCGCTTCTGCTATGATTCCAAGGTTTGGCAATTACTTCTGAAAACAGGATTCATACCTTCAAATTTGCTCCAATACAATCATTTATTGATAATCTTATTATTGCGGCACAACAAACGCTAACAAATCAAATAGCAAACATGCTCTATGCTTTAAGATTATTAATCATTTTTCAATGATCTTTTTATTGGAGAAGCCTCTCTCTGTGACGAAAGTTTCTATCTATGAACATAAAAAATAAAGGATTATTCTTAAAAATACTGTCAGGGGTAAATATTTCTCCATATGCGGTCTTCACGGCCGGAAGCGTTTGCAATAGGAACCCAGTAGTAAAACCCTCGGAATCTTGAAAATTAACCAAAAAAGTTGTCCGAAATTATGAAAACGAAGGATTCTGGGGCCGTAGACAATGGCAAAAAGGAAATACAGCACTGTACTCTGAGTTAGCTACTCAAGTTAGTATTACGGGTTCTCTAACTCCTCTTCGATCAAAAGTTAAATAGTATTTTTATCAAACGTTGCGCAAACTCTTGTCCCAAGCTCGCCTTGCCGTTGTTTACTTGTCTGGACGCCCAAGAAAATCTTCAGAAATAGCGGACGCATCAAATTGAATTTGGGTTGTCACAATTAGTATTATAAGACGCTAACCTAATTTGAATTTATGGGTCTTGAAAAAAAGTCAAGATTTTTTGTGGACCTAATTGTGATCTTTAAATGCAGCAAATCTAAACGGTCAATCTCATGCTTCTAGCTGGCCGGGAGAACTTAAGAACACCATCTCCTGGTCTTTCTGCTTGCTCTGTCTTAACAGATCAAGTATGGAAACAACTTTGCCACACTTGAGAATGCATTTGATATCAGCTTTTATCAGCCTTGTTCTCGTTATACATCAAACTCACTCCAACACTTGTATTGCCTATGCTTCCTATCTTGGAAATGAAACCGACAGGGCAGCATTGCTCGTCTTCAAGAGCAAGATGATTGACAATCCTCAAGGGATTGTAAGTTCTTGGAATGAGTCTCTCAGTCACTGTAATTGGCTAGGAGTTTCTTGCAGTCGCCGCCATG
Source organism: Eucalyptus cladocalyx (assembly GCA_017140615.1). Classification (NCBI taxonomy): domain Eukaryota; kingdom Viridiplantae; phylum Streptophyta; class Magnoliopsida; order Myrtales; family Myrtaceae; genus Eucalyptus; species Eucalyptus cladocalyx. The sequence continues at coordinate 11,969,322 of CM029524.1, read as the reverse complement.
TAGGAAGAGTCACCGCCCTCAAATTGAATAAGCGAAAGCTCATCAGCACAATACCTCCTGACATTGGGAATCTCACCTTCTTGAGGCATGTTCATCTAGTGATGAATCGGCTCTGAGGCCACATTCCAGAAGAGTTCGGGAGGTTGTTCAGACTGAAGAGTCTCAGCCTCTTGAACAATGAACTTGGAGGGGAGATATCACAAAATTTGTCATCTTGTGTAGGTATGCAATACCTCTTTTTGCAATACAATCAACTCAGTGGGGTCCTGATGGCCTTCCTGGACTCTTCTATCGGCATCACTGGAATGTTATAAAATCATCAGTTATTCAAACGGTTCAAGACTTTTTTGATACAGGAAGTATGCCTACCAGACTTAACAGAACGATTATTGCCCTAATCCCTAAAGTTCAGCATCCAGAAAGCATTGAACAATACCGTCCTATTAGTCTTTGTAACTTTGCTTACAAGATCATTTCCAAGATAATGGCCAATCGACTTAAACCATGGTTATCCTCTTTGATATCAAATGAGCAAGCAGCATTTATTAGCAACCGTCAAATTCAGGACAACATTATGGTGGTGCAAGAAGTCATGCATCAATTTCGAGTAAGAGCATGCAAGAAACGTTTTAATCTTATGCTAAAAACAGATATGCAGAAGGCCTATGATCGGGTTGAATGGGACTTTTTGGCAGCCTATTTGAAACATTTGGGCTTTCACTCTAAGTGGGTTTCTCAGGTCATGGCTTGTGTCACTACAGTTTCCTTCAGTATTAGATTTAACGGTGAACATCTTCCTTATTTTAAGCCCACTAGAGGACTGCGCCAAGGTGATCCCCTCTCTCCATACCTCTTCATTTTAATAGCCAATGCCCTATCTGCATCTATCACTCAAGCTGTGACTATAGGTCATCTTAAGGGGGTTCAATTCAATAGAGACTGTCCTATCTTATCGCACCTATTTTTCGCTGATGATTCCGTATTTTTCCTCCGAGCCACCCTTTCTGAAAGTCAAAATCTTGCTAACCTCCTAAACCAATATTGTTTCGCCACAGGCCAGCTCATAAATCGGAATAAATCTGGTGTGTTCTTTAGTAAATATTGTCCTAACTCTCTATAACAGAACATAGCACAAGAACTCAGGGTACCTATTCTCAGTAAGTATGGAAAATACCTGGGCATTCCCTCGGATTGGGGCCGATCCAAGAAGGACATGTTCTCCTGGATCCTGGCAAGAGTAAATGCTAAATTAGCAGGTTGGCGAGAACAATTTTTATCGAAAAGTGGCAAGGAAATCTTACTGAAATCAGTGATACGGGCCTTACCGCAATATGCCATGTCCATCTTCAAGCTTCCGTTGTCTCTCTGCATTTAATAGAAAAGAAGATCTCGCTTTTTGGTGGAGTAAGCATAATAGTAATACGGGCATTCACTTTGGAAAAACTGGTCCGAATTAAAGCTTTCCAAAGCTTCGGGGGGATGGGTTTTCGTGATTTAATTAACTTTAACAAATCTATGCTTGGAAAGCAAGCTTGGAGACTTTTTCAACAGCCTCAAGCTATTTGGAGTCGGCTATTTAAAGGTTTATATTTTCGATACTCCTCATTCCAAATTGCTACTTTAGGACATCGTCCTTCTTGGGGGTGGCAGAGTTTATTGAAAGGTAGAGATGTTATTACTCCTAAACTACGATGGTTAGTCGGAGATGGGTCGCAGATTCATATTAGAACAGATCATTGGTTACCTCAAGGTCAGATAGGAGGCTTACCTGCTGAGGGCGAACCAGAACTCGTTGCTGATCTCATTGATTCTCAACGTTCTGAATGGAAGTCTTCCTCAGTTACTTCATTCTTCGATGACCAGGTTAGTAATGCCATTCTCAACACTCCTATCAATCCGTCTCTTCATCACGATCACCTGGTTTGGACAGAGACATCTTTTGGTACCTACTCAGTGAAGAGTTGTCATCATTATCTTTCTGCACAATCTCAGCACATAATTAATACCCCATCATCCTCTTATACCAACCCGCCTATGTTATGGAAAAAAATTTGGAATATGCATACAGTGCCCAAGCTTAAGGTTTTTCTATGGTTAGCTTGTAAAAATGCATTAGCCACTAAACAGAACCTTTACCGCGACATATCATCCAGAACCCCTTCTGTACTCTTTGCCATAACTCTACACCAGAAACAATAAAGCATCTGTTTTTCTTTTGCCCTTGGACTCATGACATATGGAACCATGAAGATATCAGAGTTAGTATATGTCCTACCTCAGTACGCAGACTTGATGCCTGGCTTGTAGACTCGTATTTCTAACCCTCGCGCGTCTCGGATTTCGAAGTGATTGTTCATCTTACGTGGGAAATATGGAAACATCGAAACAACGCTGTTTTTCGCCACTCTCCGTTGGATTCTCTTCTTGTCGTCAATGAAGCCCTCTCCCAACGCTTCATCTTCAAGGTCATCCAACCCTCGCCAAAGAAGATTCAAAATGGTCGATCGGTCTAGGGCACGGATGGACTCCCCGGCGGAAGGCTTTATCAAATGCAATATTGATGGGGCTTTTCGCCCGGATCCGAGCAAGGATCCATATCTTGCATTTACGGAGAGACATAGAGGAATTTTGACGGACGTGCTTACCCGATCTGTGCCTGCTCGATCGCCATTCCAAGCCGAGATCTATGCTCTTATATCTGCTCTTCAACGGATCATCCGAAGGGTCTCCATCTTCACCGGTTGTGATTGAATCGATTGCTTGCGGTTGGTGGAGATCGTTCGGACGAAGCAGCGGCCGCCATGGAAGGAGAGTCATCATTCGCGATTCGGGAGATCTTCTTCCGCAATGCCCTCACCTTTCGCTTCGACATATTCCGCGAACGGCAAACCTAGCGGTGATTGGGCTGCAAAGCCCACCGGGATCAAGGCCCATCAACAAAGCGGCTTATCTTTCCTCCGCCTTCCTTTCTTAATGTTCTTTCTTCGGATGCTTCTGCTTGTATTAATCTCTAATATAATATAAGTTCTCTTTCGACCAAAAAAAAAAACTCAGTGGAAGAATACCTGACGAGCTTTGGTATTTAGTTGAAAGAGAACTCATTGTTTTTGGGGTCTCAATGAACAATCTTACTGGGAGAATTCCAAGTTGGTTGGGGAATGCATCGTCACTTATAGAGTTACATATGGGGTATAATGAACTAAGAGGTCGAATACCAGCCGAGCTCGGAAGCATCTCAAAATTAAAGACCCTCAATTTACATTATAATAATATAACAGGATGCATCCCCTCTTCCGTATACAATCTCACCTCACTTGTCTACTTTGATGTAGGGGGTAATAGCCTACATGGTGAAATCCCGCCAGCTATTGGAAACTATTTTCCTCATCTTCAGGGGCTTTACATCGCATTTAATCAATTTTCAGGGCAAGTACCACATTCACTACCTAACGCTACTGGACTTGAAGACTTGTTTCTCACTTCTAATAGCTTTACGGGGAATGTGCCTACCAATCTTGGAAACTTGAGGAATCTTACAATGATTAGTTTTAGCAAGAACCAATTCCAAACAGGTTTTGACAGCTTAATTTTCCTCACTGAGTTTACCAATTGCACTAAACTGAAAGTGTTAGATTTGGGCCACAACAAATTTAAAGGCGAAATACCTACTTCCGTTGCTAATTTGACGAATACGCTTCAGTTCTTACTTCTAAGATCAAATTAGATCACAGGTAATATCCCTCCAGAAATTGAGAAGCTAAATGGTCTACAGTACTTGGCGTTGTACAACAATAGCATCAGTGGTGAGATTCCCCATGGCATTGGTAAGCTCAAAAATTTGACCTATCTTTTGCTATGGGGTAATAGGATTTCAGGGGCAATTCCTTCCTCTCTTGGAAATGCTACCCAATTGCTTAAACTAGATCTTCAGGAAAATCAATTAGAAGGTGAAATTCCTCCGAGCCTTGGATGGTGTCAACAATTGCAATCACTAGGACTATCAGACAACAACCTTAATGGTACAATACCCAAAGAGGTCATTGGTCTTTCTTCTCTGTCCATTTGTTTCCAAGTTGCTCGAAATTCCTTAACAGGGCCATTACATTTTGAAGTGGGTAACATGAGCAAAATTGTGAATGTCGACCTCTCTGATAACAGGTTGATTGGAGAAATACCAAGCACTTTATCCCAGTGTCTAATGTTGCAAAGCTTGAACATGGCAGGCAATTTATTTGAAGGAAGTATACCGTCTTCTTTAAGGACCCTAATTGGCCTTCAGTCACTCGATCTCTCAAGAAACAAATTGTTTGGTCATATTCCCATCTATTTTGTGAATTTTACTGTGCTCGAAGTGTTGAATTTGTCCTTCAACAGACTTGAAGGAGAGGTACCACGGAGGGGATTTTCAAAGATACCAAACGCATATCGATAATCGGAAACAAAGAACTATGTGGGGGCATCAAGGAACTCGGACTTCCTGCATGTAAAGTTTGGGACACGAAGAAGTGAAGAAAGCTTTCAAAATTGAAATTATCTATCGTAATAACTGTCTCGCTTTTGATCGTGTTAACATGCTTCATTGTTGTTGTGTATTGGAGGAGGAAATCTATGACGAGACCTAGCGTTGCATTTTCAATAGATGAGCGATTCCGAAAGGTTTCCTATGCAGAGCTTCACCAAGTGACCAATGACTTCTCGCCATCTAATTTGATTGGCCAAGGGAGCTATGGCTCTGTGTATAGAGGAATGCTAGATGGAAATCGACTGGTGGCAGTGAAAGTGCTCAACCTAAAACAAAAGGGGGCTTTTAAGAGCTTCTTGGCAAAATGTGAAGCGTTGAGAAACATACGCCACAGAAATCTTGTCAACATCATCACTGTCTGCTCGAGCATCGATTTCACAGGTGCAGAATTTAAGGCTTTAGTCTATGACCTAATGCGAAATGGTAGTTTAGAACAGTGGTTGCACCCTAAAGTAAATCAGCATGACATGCCAAAACTTAATTTCAGCCAGAGGTTAGACATTGCCATTGATGCAGCTTCTGCCATTGAATATCTTCACCACCATTGCCAAACAAGCATCGTACATGGCGATCTAAAGCCAATCAACGTTCTTCTTGATCATGACATGGTAGCTTGAGTGTGTGATTTTGGGCTAGTGCAATTTCTTCATGGAAGCACAAATCTAGATGTTTCTCAATGTCAGCAAGCTCTAGCGGCATAAAATGCACCATTGGCTATGTAGCTCTAGGTATGTTAATCCTTTTACTTTCTATTCATCTGAGTCCAAGTTAATAGCTTATTCATAATGCTGAATTTTATTGAAGAAAATGGATTTCCAAAGCCAAGTAGTCATCTGAAATGACAAAGTCGATGTGTTTTCTAGAATATGGCCTTGGTGGTACTTCATCATTGCAGGGAGATGTGTACAGCTTTGGGATACTGTTGCTCGAGATGTATAAGACCTACTGATGTTATGTTCAAAGATGGATGGACCCTCCATGAATTTGTCAAGAATAAGATCCTAGAGCCTTGGGATACTTTTTGCTCGAGATGTTATGTGTTCAAAGATGGATGGACCCTCCATGAATTTGTCAAGACTATTCAGCACAAAAGCTTGTTGAAGATCCTAGAGCCTTCACTGCTATCTGTGGAAAGGATTGGCAATGGCCAAATTAGTGATGCCGACATCGTAAGATTTGAGGAAAACATTGCCGACATAATGAGAATTGGAGTCCTCTGCTCGATGAAACTTCCAAATGAGCGTATGGACATACAAATGCATTATCTGAGTTACGTGCTATCAAAGAGAAGTTTCTCAAGCATGGCATGTAAGATTAGGAAGATGATTTAACTTCTCCTATTGCATTTCCAATTCCTTTTTAGTTCCTTCCCGATGTCTGAATGTGAATGCAAAATGCAAGTCTTATGTTTCATGTATGTGAGAGGCAGAGAATTAGTTATCTCTATATCCTTAAGCCAAATAAATGCCTCTCTCTTTCAACTATGGAAGAGCTTGCTTCAAAAGATAAATAACATCTTACCAGTTATTTTCTCAGGTTGATTTCAATGTATCATCCAATGCATCATAAGTCATCCATCCCCTCAGAAGTAATTTAACAAAGGAATAGCTAAATCTAAGTTCATCAACCTAGAAGCAAAGGCACTAATGTATAAGAGTTGCTTGTGTCCGATCAATTGAAACAAAGCTCACCAAATCACTAGTCTAGTCATGAGAAGCTCATAACTCATCTAAGTAAAACTTCAGTAACTTAAATCATGGTTACTAAGCAAAACAAATACAATGATTTGCTAAAATTCACTCTTCTATTGAGCGATGTGAGATTAGAATCAAGTCCAACGCCCACCATCCACCAACTCAAATGGTAATTTTATAAACTTCAGACAAATTAGCAAGCATGTTTGTTGAACAAAGGAGTAGGACACATTGTTGGTAAGAAATAAAGGACAGAGCAAGATCATAGTGACAAATTCGTGACGGTTACAATTGAAGACAAATGCAAACTCTTTGTTAAGCTTTTTATCCAATGCTCTTGATGAAGTCCTGAGTCAACCTTCCAATAGAATCATACAAAAACCCACCTTCCTTCGCAACGTTCCTCGCCACCTCCTCGTTTCCTTCTCCTCCTTCCTCGTTGCTATGGTGCCGCCACCAATCAAGCATTCGACAGCCTTCTCTATCACCGCCGCTGGCACCAGACGGCCACCAATGTCGTGCCCCTTGTAGTCCAACCTCAGCTCCTCTGCTAGGTCTAGTTCCTTCACCATCCTAAAAGCGCTCAACTGCTGCTCCGCATCTATGGCCACGTCACGATCAGCACTCCATGCTACAAGCTCTCTATGTTGGAGTTTCAATCGCAGTGAGACACAAACTCACCGATAGCCGCGTGTCCCAACACCTCCATTTGTGGCGGCGATAGTATACACGGATGATCATATTTTACTTCACCTATGCTATAATTCACAAACAGTTGCATATTTAGTTATGAGCTAAATAATTCTATAAGAAAAATTTCCTGATCGATATCTAACTACTAAATTGTTTTTACTTCTTGTGTTATCTATTGATAAATCAAGAGTATTTGAAAAATATCATGTTTCATAAATTAGTGTGAATTTATATCGCGAATGATTATTAGTAGACTTCATCAATGGGCAGGCAGTCCGGCAGCCGCCCATTGTTTTTTAGCCCAGCAAAAACTTTAGGTCTGGTTAGTGGGCAAGCTAAACCTGGGCTAGGGCCTCATGGCTCAGCGCGTCTATATGCTTATTAAAAAAATGATAAATTATGTTTTATTAATAAGTTTTTCTTTGACATTTAAAATTTATAAAGTCTAACAGTATAAAATAAGCCCAAATTTCTAATGTAGGATAGGAAAACACTATAAAACTCATAGATAGAGTACTAAAATAAATGGTTAATACCATGAAAAACCGTAAATAATATATTTGTAACAAATTTACCCAAAACTATTTTTTTATCATTAAAAATCCCAAACTAGTATATATGTGATAAATTTACCTCAAACTAATTTTTTGACCATCCAAAACCCTAAACTAATATACTTATGATAAATTACTCAAAACTTTTTTTGACTATAAAAAAAAATCCTAAATTGGTACACTTATAATAAAGTTACCATATGTTAACTTTCATCAAATTTCACTATTAAATTTGCTAACGTGAATGACACATGGCGACATGTTATGGTGACATGAAAAGTCCATGTGGAATTCCATAGAGTTAATGCCATGAAAAATCTCAAATTTGTCATAGGTGTACAATTAAATTTATCACAAGAGTATCGTTAAATATGTCACAAGCATATTAGTTTTGGATTTTTCATGATATTTACCCTATGAATTTCCATGTGAACTAGCCACATCACTATACCATACCACCATATGTTATCTAAGTAAGCAAACTTAATGATAAAATTTGATGGAAGTTAATAGATGGTAAATTTGTCATAAACATATTAGTTTTAGGTTTTTTTTATTAGTTTAAGACAAATTTGTCAAAGATATACCAATTTTGAGTTTTTCGTGATCAAAATATTAGTTTAGGATATATTTGTCATGAGTATCAGTATAAGGTTTTTAGCTGTCAAAAAATTAATTTATTGTAAATTTATCATTGATGTACTAGTTTGGGATTTTTCATGATATTAACCATAAAATAAAATAATACAAAACCCTACAATTATTTATCATCTATTTTTCATTATTCTTTAACTTTTATAGCTGAAATTTTACAAAATGAAGAGGTGGCCCGATGCACGGGCCCAGCCCCAGTGTTTTTCCCTTAGGGCTCAGGCCTGCAAGTTCAAGCCTTGGCTGGATTTCCAAAGGTTCGAGCCTAAGCAGAATCGGCCCAATGCTGCTTAGGCTTGCCCAATGACCCAGTCTAATTGCTAGACGACCAAGCCAGCTGCTTGGACTAAATCTTGCTCAAGTCCTCTTGAGATTAAAAAAAATATCAAGTATTCTATATGAATTGATCAAGTCTGAACCGGCCAAGTGCGCAGCCAAGTGTGTAAGAATCAAAAAAGAAAGGAATAATTACATAAATAGTTGTTAAACTTTGCGCTAATCTGCAATGTAATTTCTAAATTATTAATTATTTAATGTGATCCATAAAATAGTGATATATGTTTCAATTTAGTCTATGAACCATAATTCAAGTTCAGGGACAATATTAAGCATTTTAATATAGTTTAGGGACTAAATTAAATACATACCAAAATTCCAAAGACCAAATTAAACAATTTAAAAAATTAGGGACTACATTACATAATGAGCTAAAGTTTAAGGACCATATTGAATAAATTACAAGTTCATAAACCACATTGCACATTGAGTTAAAGTTCAATGGAGCATTTATGTCATTATTTTTAGGCCAACTATGCTCAGGTGGATCTAACAAGCTGTTTAGCAAATGATCACATTAAGGATTTTTTTTAAACCAAATTAAAATTCCTTTAGTTGATCATACTTTGATAAATATTTAGGGTCATTTTTTTGCGGAAACATTTTTCTCATTTTCTGATATTTGATTTGCTTAGAAAAATGAGTCAACATAAAAGATTTTTCTACTAAAATATAACTAGAGATCGAGGATTTGATGCAAAGCTCTACGTTTGGGCATGGAAACCCAACGTTGGTTCTCGGCGTTTGGGGACTAGGTCTTTGGCAACCGAGCCTAGGTCCATTGAGGCCAGGCTTGGGATCTTAGTGCCCAAGCCTAGGCCCCTAGTGCCCACGCTCTAGTCCATTGAGGCTAGGCCCGAATCCTTAGTGCCTATGCTCAATGCTCCGACACTCAAGCCCAAGTCCATAAAAGGCTATGCTAGGGTCCCTGATGCTTGAGCTCTAGTCTTGACCCTTAGGCCCAAGTCCGTAGAGGAGTTGAACGGGTCCTCGACACTTGAGTGGATCATTGATTAATGAAACATTTGTTCTTACAAAAATATTTTTAAAATATTAGATTTCTTATTATTTTAATATTTTTATTTTTTTCCTTTCTTTCTTTCTTTCTTTCTTTCTTTTACTCTTTTTCTTTTCTTCTTTTTGTTTCTTCCTCAAGTTGCTCATGGTGATAGCTAGCACTCAACCCCATGCAAGCTTAAGCCTCGCTAGCCTTAGATGAGGCTCCATCTCGCCAAATTTAGTGAGGTCGAGCTTGAGGCCTTGCCAAAGTTCGGTAAGTTATGGCAAGCTCGACCTCGCCAACCTCTAGCAAGCACAAAGCTCATTGATCTAGTGACTCAATCTCACCGGCCTTAGGCGAGTTCAATCTCATTGACCTTGGGCAAGGCTTGAGCTTGCCTATGGATGGTCACCAGCTGTTGCCATAGCTAGTGACTGGCCAAGGAAAAAGGAAAAAGAAAGAAAGAGAAACAAAAGAAAAGAAAAAAAGAAAGAAAATATATAAATTAAAAATAATTAAAAATATGAATGCTTTGATAGTTTTTCCATTAGATTTTCCTTACCAAACCACATCAAACACTTTTTGAGTTTTCAGGTTTTAGCCAAATACCAACAAATAAAAAATGACTTCCTGAAAATTATTTTTCATAAAATATATATTTTCTATAAAATAAACAGACCCTTAACGCATGCTAATTTTATTGTCGAACATGTGTCCTTTTTATGAACTACGATATCGTGTGGGAGGCAGAAGCTCATCAAATTTATCTAATGGCATAAAAGAGTATAAATCTTAAATAGAATCTTATTGTTGAAAAGTCAAGATTTGCTTACCATGTCAAATCATCGATATAGGTACCATGTGAAGCTCACAAATGACAAGATTAATTTAGCAATTTAAAACAAACAGGTACCGTGGACGAACTAGGTATACGATGCCCTTGATGTAAATTATTTCATATTTGGGTCATTTATTCAAGTTTCTAATTTCTACTTCATAAACTTGATTGGTAGTATTTAGACGGATTAAATTTGATACGAGATTTGAAAGTCCTAGCCTATAAACACACGTGATTGAGAAAATATAAACTTTTTATCCTCCAAATGATCAGTCCCTAATGAATGGGTTCTAACGAATGAGATTTATTTCCCTAGGCTCGCCCAATAATGTTTCTGCCTCATCGACACCAATTTGTGGATTTATACATATTTCACATAAAAACAAAAAGTATCATATATGTTTAGTTTGACAGTGATGTAAGGGACGAAATCAATTGCAGTATAGATTATAATAGAACCTTGTAATTTTCATTGGAGCCCACGTTTTTACAATGTGAATGACTTATACTACAATTGTTCCCTTCTTATACCTTATTTACAAATTAGTCAATGTAAGCAATGATCCACAAATATTATGAAAGATTGATATGTAGTCGTTAATTAAAAAAAAAAATTTCGTGATAATTTTTAATCTATTATTAGTCTTTATATACTGCAAAGAATCAAATAATAAATAATTATAATTCGAGATTCACTCCAAAAATTTATAACTCATAGCAAGTTGTTATTTATGCTAACAAAACTCTCAATTGAAAAGACTTAAAGACTAACCTTTGGGGTCCGCCCACGTAGTAGCCCTCTTCCTCGCGTTTGCTCCAGGAATCCACTAGGAAGCTACGACCGTGCACTTTCCGGACTCAACAGCCACAAAACTTATGCTTGCTTCGCTCCGCTCCAGAGTCGATCTCCTTCGCTTGGTCCGCATGGAAACTCCCCAGACTCCCGAAGCACAGGAACACCAGGGGGACGGTGATTGCTCATCGAGCCACTCTTGGATCTTCTCCCAATAAGCCCAGTCTAGAGAAGGATCTGGCACACCCTTCGGGTTGATCACTGGTCCTACCGCATACATAGCCGGTCGATCCTCCGGAAAACGAGTAGACAGCGAACTATTTCCAAATCCGTGAATGTGTTCACCACGATTCCCCAGACATCCCTGAAACTGCGAGACGTAGGCTGCATAGCTGCCGGCCTCCTGTCGAGCACTGCTGACAGCAAGACGGAGACCGAAACTAGGTTGGTGAAACTTGGGAAGAGGCAGGTCCGGATTGGATGGTCGGACCTCTCCCCCTACCTTGTCATGTCGAGCGGGCAAGGGGAACATGAGTTCCAGGATGCGCGCATTGCAGGTGAGGTAGATTTAAGAAGGGAGCAAGAACCCATCAGCCACATTGTTCATGGACGTGCATAAGAAGTCCAGGACGATCCCAGCCACAGACCGGGAACGTTGGATCTCCCTGACCACTCTCTGGATGTGCGGGACGTAGCTCTTGATGTAGACCGTGACGTAGTGCTTGATGTACCGCAGGAGCTCAGGCGGTAGTGCGTCGATGGGAGGGAAGCCGATGGGGGTCATATGCGGCTGCGAGGAACGGGTGACTTGACGTAGAATCGAGGGTCATGGCCGAGCAAGCAGGCCGTGAACTCAAGGGCCGAGATGACGTGACTGACACCTGTGGATGAATTTAGCTCCGGTTTCTTCATTGGCGATGGTTAATAAGACTTTGAAGCTTTGTCTTCTTTAACTAGTGTTTTCCTTGGACTTGGAGTGACATGTGAATGAGAGGGTACTAATTGGATCATTGGTATCTGGTAACAGGATTACCTCACCGAACAGCAGGAGCCATGAGCTCTATGTTTGGGGGCTGCCTCACCTACTTGGTAATCCAAATAGACTGATAAGATTGTATTCATTATTTTAACGTGTTAGTGCATGTATGTTCAACACTCTTTTAGTTCTCTCCTCTGTATATTTGTCTTCCTCAAGAGAAAGGAATACCATTTAGATGTTTTATATCTTGGAAGTCTCGATATTCAAATTGAATCGAATAAGTATTTTAAGTACTTGCTTAGGCCCAAATTAGTGTTTTTCCTTAGACTTGGAGCGACATGTGAATGACTTGGTGCAGCAGATGGGCAAAAAAACAAAAATGGGTATTGATGCAGTAAGATGAGCTTGGGAATGAATGGGTTCCGTGTGCCAAAACAAGTACATTCCACCGGACTATTGAACGATGATGTATGAATGACGTCAGACGTGATTATTAACTGACGGACGAAATTGAGTGCTGTTATATATCTTGAGGGAATGAAGCTGATGTTTGGCATTGCTGAATTTGGATCGGCTCCAATTTGATAGAGCGGCAGAGACAACTTTTAACTTTTGGGGGAGCGTTGCCTCTCCAAGTTAATAAGACGCCCAAGAAACAACAATTGTTGAACGACACTCCATATCTTGTAGCCAGTAAGCTTCAAAGTAGAAATATTTTTGTTTTTTATAACTTTGTCTTGCTTCAGTATACAAAAGAGAGGGCTGTGATCAGATCCGAGGGCTGGTAAAGCCAACACTTCAGCAAGGGGGTAAGTTAATCTCCATTCCTTTGTGCAAAGCATTCTATCTAATCTTTCCTTTACAATGTCTTAGCCGTTACGGTTATTAGTCCATGTAAAGGCACAACCTTTGTTGCCCAGATCCATTAGATAACAATCATTGAGTAGATCACGGAAAGAATACATGCAAAGAGGCTCAGCAGGACGCTTCCCTACTTTCTCCCAAGGATACAATACTTCGTTATCATCTGTGCCTTAATGCTGTCCACAAGTTTTGTCGAAGATGATAACTTGCTGGAGCATGTAAGTAGGTGAGACGCATGGTGATGCCAAAATCCAGGTCAGTACAAATCGAGTCAAGCATATCTGAAGAGTGATAAGTCACTTTAAAAGCCACTCTATCAGTCCAAAAGAGTGCTAAACCTCCTGCCAATCCTATTGGATTTTCAATATAGCTTGCTGAGAATCTGAGTTTCCTTTGAAGGTAGATAAGCTTATGTTCCTGATTTTTCGTTTCCATCAAGAATAGAATATCCTGGGTCATTAAGACCCTAAGTGCTTGAATTGTTAGGGGTTGCTATCAGGGGGTTGTCCAACCCCTGACAGTTCCAACTTACTATTCTCATTGTTCACCTGGTGGCTTTTTAGGGCTAGCCACCAGGGCCCAACATGAAGGAGCATGTGCTTCAAAGATGGGAGTCTCCTGCAAAGCGGATTCATCAAGCTTCTCTTGGAGTTGATTTTGAACTTCATGATTAATGATTCGTTTTGCCTTCTTAATAGGGCTTGATCTTGCATTGAGGCATGAGTTTTTAACCTTCTTTGACTGAATAGAACCTGTTGTAATGTTGTTAACTGTTGTGTGTTGCTGATTGTCAGGAAGTTTATCCTGAACAGTAAGACTCGTTGACGATTTCTCCACCAAAGGTTGCCACTTAATAGGTGTTGCATCTGTGATGATTTGATCACACACCGAAGCCTCCATAGTCTGTTTACCTTTATTTTTTTGTACTTGGATTTTAGGTATAGTAGGATTAGAAACCGGAACAGGGATGATTGCCAAAGGAGGTTGAGGGGTCTCCGGGATAATCTCATCAACATCGTCTTGGGGTAGATTCACTTCATAAAATGTACGCCAGAAGGGGCTGTGTTCTCAGACCTCTGCTCTTAGCTATGATCCATATAAAAAGCTATCTTTTCCATCGATTTTACTCTCATCATAAGGAAATTCTTTATAGTACGTGGCATAGTGACCAAGCTTACCATAGGAATAGCAATAATGAGATAGTCGTTCATATCTAAAATCAAGCCAGAGATTCTTTCCTTCAACCTTGATTAGAAGCCCCGTTTTTAGCGGCTGTTGAAGGTTCAATTCTACTCGAGCCCTCCCTGTTCGAAGTGTAGAACCATCTTTATTCTCTATTTTCACATCTGTCACCCTGCCTATATGAGCTATAGCCTTACTGATCATGGTTTCAGTGTAGCGTTCCAATGGCAAACCAAAAACTTGGACCCAAAACATGCAAGTGTTAAAGTCATAGCAATGTAGCGGCGTGTTCGCTATCCAAGGCTTTAATATGACCAGATGGCTGGTAAATAACTAAGGTCCATTCTCTAGAACTCTATGTTTTACTTCCTCAGATTTAAACTTTACTATGTATAGACTAGATTCACCTTGTGAGATTTCCACTAGTTCAGTTCGCGAGGCCCGTTTCATAGTATTTTGGAACACTTGAAAGTTAATTGAAGGATTGTTGAGAATCTTACCTACAAAAACTAACCGATATTCCTCAATTTTGTCATTAGGGGCTGCCTCGTCCCAGACCTCAACTTGTTGTTCTGACCACAGGCGACCCATTCGATTGCACAGGGCCACTAGGCGAGCTTCATCAGCAATCGAGCGGTCCATTTTGGAGCACAGACCGAACAAACCTTGGTAGAAACCCTTAGCAAAAAAGACCCAGCAGCTTAAGAGATAGATAACATAGCGCCATCCCCATTTCAGCGACCAGACGAGAAGGAAAAGGGGAAGCCAAAAGAAAGGGCGTCCGTCAATCAAGCCGAAGCCGATTGTGACATGCAAAACAAGAGAAAGGCTGGGCAAAGGGCGTAGGAGCAGGGGATGGAAAGATTAGGTCATATGGAGATTAAGGAGTGTTCCGGTGGGAGATTAGCAAATTCGCGACTCTAGGTGAAGATAACCAGCTAGATGAGCTTCGAGAGATTATGTAAAGACTAGAAATATTGGAAGAAGAAACTACCATGAAGGTAGAAGCACTCTACATTTTGTAGAGAGAATTTTTAAGTAGTTGAATTTTATGTAATTATCATCGAGTAGACTCCACCAGAATTAATTTGCAAAAATAATGGGACAAGCAATTTCAGTGAAAATTTATATCTTTAAGGGTTTGTCTGTACTAAAAACAAGTTGAAAAAAAAGTGATGGTATTTAATATTAATTGAATCTGCTAAAGGCAAGTTTGTATTGTAAAAAAATAACATGTAACGACTAATAAAGTGGAAGTAACATCTTGTTATTTAGCAATCCATCAAAATCAAAAAGTAATTTAGAAAGAAATTATGAATTGATATTGGTAAATATTACATATGATCATGTGGTTTAGAAATGTAGAAAAACATGGGCAGTAGGAAAGTATATTCAGGAGGAGATGGTAGAAAAATATTTCTGAATAAAAAAATACTAAAGGTATAGAAAGCAGATGAGAATTACTGAAAAAAAGAATAAAAATGATGAGATAGAAAATAGACAGAGAGACGTATTCTTATGGCTTGGATGCGAAATCGTGGCGATAAGAACTGTTGTATGACAGAAAAAAAAAATCATGTTGAATTAAATGAAAACGTAGAAAATTAATTCAATTTTGTACAGACCTTAAGATTCAGACCTGACAAAAGTAGGAAGTACATCAGTGATCATCAAACTACAATTGCCACAAAATAAGAAAGAATACGTTTTTACCACTCTTCATTATCTTGTGGGTATTTTTGAAAGAAAATAACCTTACTCGTAATTTTATTGGAATACTGGCTTAAAAAAGTAGATGGTTTCTTGTTTAATGCAATGTCTCCATAAGGTAGTACAATCTCGATTTAGATCTTGTTCAAATATGTCATGCATTTTTTTTTTTTTTTGAAAAGTTGTGATGATTGAAGCATTCAATCCAAATTTTGGATCCGTGATCATATTTGGTGTATCGGAATCCACTAGAAACTCTTATTTTAGGGTAACGACCTGTCAACTTTTGTTTAACATTTTTTCCAAAAAGTGGACCTTCATGATCACAAGAAGTCTCTTTGGAACTATTTAGAGTCCAATCCATGAAATTCACATAAGCAATGCAAACGATGCTCCTAGAACAAGCTAGACAGCAGCCTCTGCAAACCAGACAGACTATTTCTCAAATCAACCCTCTAGACCATGGGGAACCCAAAAATCTGCAAGTCATACCCTACACCCATCTGCTCGTATAAGTTCAGTGAATTGTGCTTGTTGAAACACGGTTGTTGGTGACTGTTGTTATGTCATTGGGTACATATTGTGTTTGGTTTGGTAGGAAGGAGACATGTGTTTTGCAATTTGGAAATTGTTGCTACAAGGGTGAATGCTTACTGGATTGAATAATGAAATCTTAAGTTGAGACAGGAGGATGAGAATTTATGGGCAAAGGGAGATGCTGAGTCTTTGTTGGCTGACATGAATGAATGAATGTGCTTTAGACAATCTTAATAGGAAGCAAAGCTGCGTTTCTGTTATTAAATGTTGGTTGATTTTCATCAGAATTTACTGTTGTTCTGACAGTGCTTATACCGTCATCAATTCTCCTTTGCTTCTTAGTGATCTTCCAAAAGTTTGCAGATTTTTCCAGGGCATCTCTAAGGCTGTTTCAGACAAATCTCTCACCAAAATAAGATTGCTCCTATGAAGCTCATAGGGTTGATATCTTCCTACAAAGTACCATATGATGTTGGCATTTTTATTAATGAAAGTGTAGCCGATTAGAAGACATTCCAAAGGCTAATTTGATTTTTGGAGTATCTAAGAAAGTTTGGAGACTATAGATGTGGATAAACCATCCAATTGTTCAGAGCTATGTTGCTTGGCTCTTTTTGGTTGCGATGCAAGTTCAACAGTTTTAGGTCTCGCATGAAAGAACTTGAAGAAAAATTCCACTCAACGCAGGCAATATACGTGACTACAATAATTTAGAATTTGGGCTGCTTGTACTTTTTTGTTGTAATTGAAAACAGTGTTTCTACTTGGTGTACTGGTTTAACACGTTTTGGCAATCAAGATGCCTTTTGATTCAATGATGAATCATTATTGATCATGCACAATTGTTATATCAGTAAATTGTTTGATGATTGCTGCAGATTATTGGTAATGCACACTAGTTCAATTTAATTGCTTCTTGCAAATCTTGCGAAACTCACCATTTATCTTTTATATAATGTGAAATGGTTATGGATATCGATGAATAGTCAGTGACACCTATCTACTCAGGCATGTTATGGTACTTACAATCGAAACACAACAAATTATAGAACTTTCTGTGTGGCACAACAAATTATCAACTTGTAATCAATGTACTTCACTGAACGCATCATTTCCAGAAACCTGGTAGTGCGAATGACACTTCATGAAAACAATGACCAGATTACCAATGTCCAGACTATAGAATGATTTGCATAGGATCACAATCATGTCAATACTTCTGAGCTGAATAACTCTCCAAGAAAACAAATACCTGAAATATGAACAAAACCGTGATAGGATCGGTTGCCCATTATAAGAGCGCAAAACATGAGGCACGCAACAAAAGGGAGTTTGCACATGAGAAACGTCACTCCACCCAGCAAAGGCCGAAAATCTGACTGGTTATAACATAGAGTAGGCAGCTGTCAAAATGTGACCGTAAATAGCCACTCACACTAAAACCCCCGTAACAACAGAAGCTATGAAAGTGCCAAATATAGCAAATTTATCAATAGCTCCGAAATTCGAGAAAAAAAGCTTCTCCAAAATCACCATAAGAATTGTTAGGAATGGATAATCACCCCTCTGCAACAAGTATATAATAGGAGACAGAAAGGCAGGGATTAGTTACCGGAGCTAAGCTAAAGCCTGAATGTATGCACAAAGCTCTTCAGGAAACAACAAGAAGAACCAAAAGCCCGTTATCGGGCGGCTAGAAATGAGAAAGCAAGTAGAATAAAAAACGCATTTTCAGGATATAATATTATCGGAGGCAGCAAAAACAGAAAGAAAAATTCCCCGTCAAAATTGAACCATGTCCTGCAACAAAACTGAAAGGGTCGGAAAGAAAGCCCAGAAACCGCAAGGGAGAACGTACCAAACAAGCAAGACATTCACGGAGGTCCGGTTGCATAAGAAACTTGATGCTAGTCTCAGTGTATAAAACATTAGCAATCCCATGATCAGACCTGCAAATTCATGGCCTCATTACCAAAATGCGCCAAGCCCCGAGCAAAATTAGGAGAAAAAGCACGAATCAGAGCATCAAAAGCATCTATCAAGAGAGAAGCGCTGGCTTCGAAGAGATAATAGAACTTGTGACGGTGGAGCATGTGGCCAAGGACGATGGAGAGGACGAGCATCATGATCTGGAGGAGGATTCCGACGCCAGCATCTTGCTGCTCCTTCTCGGTCTGGCTGCCGGCGGGATCGCTGCTGTTGCTGAAAAGTACTTATATAATGCAATGTCCGATATTCAGCAACAAAATTATTGACGGAACGACCTAATTGCACTATATTCAGCGGTGTTTGGTACATTATTGCACATTGTGTAAAAAACTTAGGAATATTGGTACAATATTTTCTTAGAATAAAGAAAGAAAGAGAAAGGATAGGAGCTTAGAATAAAGAAAGAAAGAGAAAGGATAGGAGCAATATATTTTTCTTCTGGAAGTGGGCTAACTTGTATGCTTGATGGGATTTAAACTGGAGAAAAACACATAGTTGGCTAAACAATAGAAAAGAAAAAAAAAATCAAGTCATATTCTCAGTATTTCATGTTTTACAATTCAAATTTTTTTACATCGTTAAATCGTTTATTTATCAGTCTTTTTCTAGAGTCCAAGATTATAAAGGCTCCATTTTCAGCATCGCATGTCCCGTCTCTTCGTTCGTTTTGATCTCATCTTCTTCATCCCCCTTCCATCGCATGCGGTGGAATTCTGTAGAACTTTGTCCACCTTTGG
This sequence comes from Eucalyptus cladocalyx, assembly GCA_017140615.1. Lineage (NCBI taxonomy): Eukaryota > Viridiplantae > Streptophyta > Magnoliopsida > Myrtales > Myrtaceae > Eucalyptus > Eucalyptus cladocalyx. Next base: position 11,950,243 of record CM029524.1, on the reverse strand, counting down.
TTCAATTCATGAAATAGTCCTTCTAGTAGCAACCTCACTTCATCGTGCCTGACAATAGGAACGTCGAGTGTGAACAATAGTGCATATTGGATAAGCCGGCTCGATAAGCATTAGTATAAATAGAATTATTCAGGCTTTGCATGCACAAGTGCTATCCATTCACTCCATATCTTAAGATGATACCCCATTTTTGTACAAGTGAGACAACAGATTTGTTCTTTGTAATTGCTCTGAGTCGTGACATGTGGCTTAGTATGTATTCTATTCTACTCGTAATTAACTTGAAGAGCAACATCCATTAGTTCCCCGCCACAAGGAATTAACAAAGTAATCCCCTACAAGCTTGCGGAGGGTAATCACATCTTAAGATTACCTGAGCACTCGGTGAGAGCCTCTTTCTATTTATTTTCCCAGAATCCTAAAACTTTTTACCTAACATCTGATAGCATGGCCATGAAGATTGAGGAGAACAACTCCAATGTCGCGAGATACTGGAGATTGTGCTAGTGATCATCATACGATGCATGTTCCATGGTGGTGGTGTTGTAGTTGAGGTGCTTCCCTGCAAGGGTGCGCGAGCGGTCTACACACGCTGAATTTAAGGAACAAGACATCGCCAAATCTCTCTGTGAGACTCTGTAGGGTTCGGTGAACCGGTTTTTTGAGTAGATGGAGATGACCTAAAGTGGGTAGACCTGGACTTGGTGGAAGATGGTTCTTGCTTTCACAGTTTACATGCTTTTGAATGATTAGTTTCAAGATAAAGAGAAGGGCGAAAGAAGGGAAGAAGAAGAAGAGCGCGACTTCGAAACTTTAACTCCTCCATGATGTATTTTGGAAATGCTCTAAGCCCAAATATTTATATTGCCCTCCGAACACAACCTCTTGCTTGAAATTTGTCATACATATACTATCGCAAAGCATTTTGGCCTGTAAGAGTATATTTGACCGGTTGATTTTGTATCTGCTTCCCTGCCAACACGTATCATCCTTTAGACTGATGTTGGAAGAATGTTATGTTGGGTATAGTGCTGTGCTCAACTATCGCTTCCTTCTTGTTTTCGGTCCTCATAAAACAATATTTCACAATATTTCAAGGATTGAACGGGAAAAGTGTCAAACAAGTCCTTAAGCTATCATGTTAGTGTTAATTTAGTCATAAACCTTTAACTTTATAACAATTCAATCATTCCAACTAATTTTAATCAGATATTTTTAATGTAGACATCAGCTGACTTAGGTAGTATTGTTGACATTAACATGGACAATTTTTAATAATTTTTTTTTTTAATTTTTTTCTGATTTTTTTTTTCTTTTCTTTATTCTTTCGTGGGTGACTAGCCACAAGCAATGGTGCCCACCTGCCATGGCCAAGCGAGGCCAAACCTTGTTGAGGGTTGACCTCGTTAGATTTAGCCTAAGCAAGGCCGACCATTGTCTTGAGGAGGGCAGCCCTGGTGAGGCCGCCCCTCCCCCATCCAATCTCGCCAAATCTAGCTTGGTGAGTCCGACTCTTGTCAAGGCTTGACCTTGCCTGGCCAAGCGAGGCCAGCCCGTCTGGCCATGGCTGGTGACTAGTCACCGGCATAGAGAAAAAGATAAGAGAAAAAAAATCAAAAAAAAAAAAATCTTAAAATATTATTAATAGTTATTCACATCAGCACTAAACAGCGCTACGTAAATCGACCATCATCCACGTCTATAATATCCAATCAAAATTAGTTGAAATGACTGAATTATTACTAAGTCAAAAGATTTATAACTAAATTAATACTATTAAAAATTTAAAACAAAATTGACACCAATTTAATACATTCAAGACTTTCTCACACTTTTTCCGGGATTGAACCAAACTCAGGTCGCCAGTAAAGTACCGTTTCAGTCACGGAGCAATAGAACATATATAGGGAAACAGGTTAAGTACTTTCCTATTATATAATTGCCTTGCTGTTCTCAACCCTTAGAAAGGAAGGATGTATAGTTGATGCTCACCAAAAAAATTGTCTATATCATGATTTATTTTGCCGGGATCTGGATCCTACCGATTCAAAAGAGGACTTCAATCTTTTGACAAGCATATGCCATGACAACAGAAGTCTTAAAACCCTGTTCATGTGGAGAATCGCATGAAAACATGCTGAGGATCACGTCCTAATCAAACAGAAAAATCAAATGAAAGGAATATGTCGTCTTCTCAAGCTGAATAGACAGCCAAATGGACGTCTCTGCATAAACATTTAAGAGAAAAGAAAAGAAACAGAACAGCACAATCCATTGCCAGAGGTACAGGCTGTGCCTTGGAACCATCCTCCTCTTAACAAAATCTGATGCCGACACGAGAAGCAGCTAAATAAGCAGTACAGGAAACCATGCAACAGAAGACAAGTCCATGCGGTGCCGCCCTTTTGATGTGACTTTTTTTTTTTTTTTTTTTTTCAATGAAGTGATTGGCAACACACAGAAATCCAGCCTTACAGTATAACCATATTGTTCGTATGTTCATCGATTCATCGAATGTGTACTAAACCATAACTATTGATTCTGGTTGACAGTGACAAGATTAAAGCCCTAGCTAATTTTGCATCCATATCAGATCAGCACACTCTGGATGATCAACAGAAGGATTTATTTTATTCTGATAAAACTTGCATATGAGGTCATTTCTTAGCTTCTCTTCCCTTGAAGGTGGATCAAGTTTATTCCATCTCAGCACTGGACAAAGCAGTCCCATCTCCTTTTTCTTTGCATTAAGTCAGTGGCAGACAACTAAACATGTTCCACAAGCTAAATTTATTCAGCCTGAGAAAGTACAATATCCAACTTCCCAGTTGAAAATGGGGAACCGGCAGAGAGGAAAAGCCATGAGAGAAGAATAAACTTCCGAATGTGATGCTTAAAAATGCCAGCGAATCAAACTGGTTGCTTTGGAGAGGAGGTGTAGGACAGACTAAAAGAGCATCAACAATCAGACAGAACTAGGAATATACCAAAAATAGCAACTGGCACCTTAAATTATCTAACACCATTTAGGCTTATGAGATAAGTAGATACATATACCTCAACTGAGAAAAGATGAAAGGCATGCACCTCAATGTTGACATCAGCATACTCCACTGAGACATTCGAAGAGGACTTTTCCATCCAAGAATCATTCCAGAAATGCTACAGCTCAAACATTAGTGAATAAGAATAAGACACGGCCACTGAAAACAGACCCATTATTCTCCTACGGTACTTGATTCCACTTAAAAGCCCAAATACCAAACTCAAGATTCAGCATCATATTTACATACAGAAAAATTATCCCAAATGAGTCCTACACCTCAAATGCAAGCATTTAGGTAATTAATAATTTAGAAAGGTCCTAGTGGACATTTTTACTTGTTAATTGTCAAGAGCAAAAGGATTCAAATGTCTACAATGTCAGTGCTGCCCTAGCCAATAAAACATGACCAAATTTAGAACTGAATGGAAAAAAGAAAGCGGAAGATTTAGAGGAGGAAACCTAGAATTATGTTGATGGGAGTTAGTGGGGTTTCAAGAGTCTTCCACAAAAAGCTCACATTAAGCTAAACACAACAGAGTATGTACAGACTTGAATGAGAGATGGGAACAGAAAATTCTAAGAGTTCTTGTGTAGTAGGTGAAAATATCCAGTCACAGTTATTGTTCCAAAACAACAGGATAAGGATATGCAGGTGTAGGAACTGCAGATGCAGAAAGAGAAAAGATGCAGTCAATTAGTTCAGCCTACCAATGCTTGGAGAATCAGAAGAGTGAAGATCAGGGTCTCCACCTAACTGATGAAACCCATAGCAGACAACCATATACATTATGCCTGTGCAATATCCCCTCCAACCTGATGATAGGAAACAAACACGACTATGGTGTCCCAATCTCATGCCAAAAAAAGGGTCCGAGCTATACAGATATATTAAACATACTACTGGTCAACTAAATGAAGTACTAGACCAATTCATGCCAGAATGGTATATAAATGGATTATATTATCCTGAAGATTCATCAATCATTTGATTTACCAAACATTCAGTGTTCAATTTGCAAGCAATGCTATTGTGGCCTCATCATGCATGCTACAGATAAGTTTTAAATAATGCGAAAATTGCCATAACCACACTTAATTCCTTCTAACATGCTACAGCTTGTCCCCCAAATTGTGAAAATATCTTCCCCTGTTCCAGAAACGAATGATTGCTAACAGATTAAATCTAAAATATTGCAGGCATGCCAACATCATTAAAAAGAATCAACCTACCTTTGCAGAGCTCATCTCTTACTGTCTGATTCTGTGTCAATTGCAGCTTTCTTGTTTGCTGGTCTGAAGACACTTTCTCCATGTTCATTGGATTAAACTATTCAGGGAGTTGATTGTGATGCAGTTCCATCTATTTCAAGTCCAAGTATAGAACTGTGGGGTTTGGCACTTGATGGCAATGAGCTCTTCTATAACCTGAAAGTTTTTTTTTTTTTTTCATTTGACATTCTGAATGGATGTTAAGCACCTTGAATATATTAGGCCAAACATGGCAACTGAGAAGATGGCATCTCTTGTTTCCTGTTCTATTAGGGTTTCTTTTTTACATGAATCTGGACAATATAAAGGGTAGAGACTGGGGCTAAAATATAAGACTAGGCATATAGAAAATTAAAAAAAAAAAAAAGGATGATTGGATTGATCCCAAAGATTGATTGCTTGAGACTGCTTGGAAGTGTATTATCATCTGGAACAGTAGTCAAGTAGGACAACAGATTAGCACTAGCCATATGTCCCCAAACATAAACTTGCTAACATTGATGACTGAATTTCTTTTGGCCATTGGAACAGTTGATAAAGTACCATGCCTTGAGAAAGCCGGTGCAAATTGAGAAAGCGATGCAAATTGCTAAACCGACTGCAGGGTCAAGTAGGTGTGTGCTTCTATAGCAGCTTGTGGCTCCATAACAAACAATAGGATGCGGTTCATTATTTCCTCAATCATAGGAATCACAGCCATATATCTAGCTCAATCATGTTGATGCATATATCTAGCTCAATCATGTTGATGGATGCATGAGCTATTAAGAAGTGATCCAGAGGCAGAAGGTACATCAGGCCTCTTGTTTAGGATGCAAAATGATTGTCATCGAAAGAGTAGTCAGAAATAATCTTGCATTAAAATCCAGGTGAGGGGATCAGTCTCCCATTGGAGCTTTGATAGTTCACAAACATGTACACAGAACAAGGATTATTTCATCTCACATATATGTGATATTCTTCAACTGTCGAAACCTAAATTGAAGCAATTGATGGAGGACACTTGAGAGGAAACTAAATGAGCAACTTCAGAATCTGTTACATGTTCAGTTCACATGAGCAAAACCCTTTAACACACAAGGATGAATAATTGAGGAGGCGCTCTGTCACATTCTCCAATACCAAAGTGCTTATTGAACATCAAGCTCAAACTAGCACAAATTACACTGCCCTCATGTATAGCCAGTTTATTGGTTGAACCAATTTATCCTACAAGAAACAGCAGCTAATATACTGAAGATACTGGCTACTTCAATACTTCAGATACTAAGAAAATGTGTTTCGTGATCAGCATACTCAGGTAACAAACCAAAAATCTATAGAGTTCTTACACCTCTCCATTATAAGCGCAGCTCCAGCTCATGGACCAATCTTCGTCAGGACTCCAATTTCTTCGTCTTTCATCACCTGTTAGATCTCCATTCTTGTGCACATACAAAACAGCGATTGGTTTCATCCATCCAATCAATGTTGTGCCCACTGTATGCTCTTGATATCAATACCATCCTTGACCATTTCGTAAAGCGGGCTCATCTCCCTTAGCTTCTCCACCTGCTGCACTGTAAGCTCGACCGCCCTGTCAATCTCTTCCTCTGTAGTAAACCTCCCGATGCCATATCGAATTGACGTATGAGCCATGTCCTCCTCCACTCCCAACGCCCTCAACACGTACGAAGGCTCCAAGCTCGCGCTTGTGCAGGCGCTGCCACTTGACACCGCCACCTCCTTCAGCCCCATCAACAAGCTCTCCCCTTCAACGTACGCGAAGGACAAATTCAAATTACCGGTATACCTTCTCTCCATGCTCCCATTGACCACGACCCCATCGATTTTCCCCCTAATCCCATTAAGCAGCCGCTCCTGCAGAGCGCTGATCCTCCTGTGGTCGTACTCCATTTCCTTCATCGCCAGCTCGCAGGCCGCGCCCATCCCGACCACGAGCGGGGTCGGGACAGTCCCGCTCCTGATCCCCCGCTCCTGACCGCCACCATTCATCTGGGGCTCGACCCTTATCCGGGGCCGCCGCCTCATGTACAGAGCCCCGATGCCTTTCGGCGCGTAAATCTTGTGCCCGCTCAAGGACATCAAGCTCACATTCCACTTGTCAACGTCAATGGGGATCTTCCCCAGCGCCTGAGCAGCATCGGTATGGAAGGGAACATTGAACTCCTTGCAAATCCTCCCGATCTCCTCCATGGGCTGGATGACCCCAATCTCGTTGTTCACCGCCATGACCGAGACGAGCCCGGTGTCGGGGCGGATCGCCGAACGGAGGCGGTCCAGGTCGATGATGCCGTCGGGGCCAACGGGGAGGTAGGTGACGTCGAAGCCCTCCTGCTGGAGGTGGCGGCAGGAGTCGAGGACGCACTTGTGCTCGGTCTGGGTGGTGATGACGTGGCGCTTCTTGTCGCGGTAGAAGTGCATGACGCCCTTGACGGAGATGTTGTTGGACTCGGTGGCGCCGGAGGTGAAGACGAGCTCCTTCGGGGAGGCGCCGACGAGGGCGGCGACGCTGGCGCGGGCGGACTCGACGGCGAGGTCGGACTCCCAGCCGTAGAGGTGGGTGCGGGAGTGGGGGTTGCCGTAGCGGTGGAGGTAGAAGGGGAGCATCGCGTCCAGGACGCGGGGGTCCACGGGGGAGGTGGCCTGCATGTCGAGGTAGAGGGGCCGGCCGGAGATCCGGACACCCTTCATGACGACGCCGGAGGAGGCCTCCTCGTAGGGCTCCGCGACGGCGGCGGCGGCGGTGGAGAGGAGGCGGCGGAGGGGGGGGGGCGGTTGAAGGAGAGGGCGGCGGAGGGCGGAGGCGAGGAGCTTGGAGGCCATCATGGCTTTTGGTTTAGAGAGAGAAGGAGAGGGAGAGGGTGTGCGATTTTAGGTTTTTGTGCTGCGACTTTGTGGGAGAAGAGAGAGAGAGAGAGAGGGGATAAGGACTAGGGAGAGAAGGAGGTTCTGCGGTCACATCGGCTGGCTCGGCAGGATTTTTTGCGGCGTGGCGACTTTTGGAACCATCCAGAGGTCCCTGGTCCCTCTCCCTTTCCCACTTTGCTTGCTGGATTTTCTTTTCCCCGAATCTACTAGGATAAGGATCCTTCTTTTTTTTTTTTTTTTGTTTCTTTGGAATACATTCCTTCCTTCAGAAAAATTATTTCCTCGACACCTCCATCAAAAGTCCAAACCAACTTTTTCCAGCTTTATTTTTTGATGCCAAATTATGAGCGGGAAAATTTCAACCACATTTGAAATGCTTTCATTTTTTTATATAAAAATCCAAACTGGATTTATTTTAAATAAAAATTTAAAGTATTATTATTTTTTCAAATAAGAATTTGAAGCAAACCTTATTTTACATAAAAATCTGAATTGATTTTGTATGTCTCAAAAAAAGGCCTGATCTCAAGGGTAACCAAATTAGGGCAAGGGCTGACAACCCTCGTCTATGTTTAGGAGAGGGTTGCAAACCTCTCTTGATTCTACTGGCCCTCACCTCTAGTCAAGTAGTTGTCAACCTCATTAAAGCATCAACAACCGCATTGGCAATTTTTAATATAGGTTAACTAATATTTAGATTAAAGAAATTTTTTGACAATAAATACCCTTGATTGGTCATAACATTTTATCGGACAATAATTAGATCCTTATTTGAAACAATTGTAGTCACTTCAAACCCTTAGGCCCTATTTGGTAACCATCCAAATAGGGCCAAATTCTGATTCTTTGTTTCCGGAATCAGTTTGAGCCTAGAATCGGGTTTGGTAAAAATTTTATTCTCGAGAACAAATTTGTTCCCGGGAACAAATTGAGAATAGAATCAAGAACCAAAAAAAGTTGATTCTTATTCCGAGAACGAATTTGAAAATCAAAATCAAGAACCCTCCTTCTTCCCTTCGGCCATCTTGCGACAACCGTCCACTACCGCCTGCCATCGTCCGCCGTCCGCCCGCCACTATCCGCCGTCCGCCGCCGGCCGCTAGTCCGGCGAGCTCGCCGAAGGCAAGCCCAGCCACCGATGAGGCTCGGCCTCGCCGGGGCTGGGTAAGGGCTAAGCAAGCCTCGAGACGCCCGGCCCGGCCGGTGGCCGGCAAGCCTCAACCGGCCTCGATGAGGCCGGCTCGCCACCGGCGGGGCTCGGCCTCGCAAGATCTGGCGAGGCCGAGCCTCGCCCACCGCGCGAGGCTCGGCCGATGAGGGTCGGCCTCGCCGAGGGCAAGCGCTCCGATGAGGTCGCCGACCCTCGTCGGCCGATCGCCGATCCGGCGACCAACCACAAGAAAGAAGAAGAAGATGAGAAAAAGGAAAAAAAAAAGAAAAGAAAAAGGGAAAAATGAAAAAGAAAAGGAAAAAATGAAAAAAGAAAAGAAAAAGGTAAAAAAGTTATTTAAAAATTAAAAGAAATTGATTTGGATCAAATTAATGAAGCGGTATCAAAAACGCAATTCTATTCTAGAATCGAAATTTTGGACGATTCTCAAACAAACTTAAAATGCTTAGAATTAGTTCCTGAACAAAATTAAAAAGAATAAGTTCCGAAACGCAATTAAAAAGAATCGATTCCGATCAGAATCTACTCCCGGAACATAATCGTTACCAAACGTGCCTTATTTGAGAAAATGATGATACTTTAGGCCTTATTTGAAATTTTCCCTTATGCGTGGGTATTATCTAATGCTCATTTTGTGTCTTCCCAAAATTGTAAAAACCACTCAAAATAGATGTCAAAATGATGAGGTATGTATTGTTAGGAAAAAAAAATCTTTAAGAAAATTTGATGATGCCTAAACTATCCTTAATATATTACTTACTATGTTGATTGCAAATGTTTGGAATAAAAGACTACGCAACATCCGTGGTATGATCCATGGCAAGGAAGTTTGCAAATATTTTTTATTACAAACAACATCAGTCAACCAAAAGATCAAATACTAATGTTGTTTTTGTTGAAGCAAGAAAGATCAAGTTGGTGGTAATGTAACAACCAAGTACATTAGTTGATATTTGTTGGGTTAGCTAAAGAGATATTGAAAAATCTGGACTTGCATTGCAATAGAATCGAAATAAATCATGTAATAGAGTAGTTAGAGTATCTAACAAGTCAGTCAAAGACTGCAATAAGAAGACAGCAACAGTTGTTATTTTTGGTTAATTTGTAAAAGTCCTAAGAAAAAAGTTGTATGGGTAATACCTTCTTGGATAGTAGCTTAACAAAAAACTCTCCAATGGTCATCTACTTTTTAAACCAACCTCAATGGATAATTTGAGGAAGAGTATAAGAGAGAAGGCTTTGAAGAACCAAAAGAGAGTGCAACATATTAAAAGATCAAGTAGCTTGCATACTATTGTTCTTAGCTAAAGCTCTTTATCTTACTACTTTGATTATTGTGTTGTTATGCAATTGTGCTATGAATTAAGTGTATAAGTGTAAGAGCAGCAACTACATCCATATAGTATGATCTATTATGTGAAGGATTAGTGCTAGCCAATTGTAACTTTCTAAGCAGATTGTTAGTTGACGTAAGCTTGAGGATAAAGTCGAACCACTATAACTTTTTATGTCCCATTGTTTTTCATCTTATTATATACATTGGCATACAGTTAGTGAGTGCTTGCTTAAATATCAAGTTGAGGTGATTTTTACTTAACAATTAGCTAATTTCCACAAAAGATCATCAAAGTTTGAAAACAACCTATTCATCAATTCTCTAAGTTGTATTGTTAGCCTCAACAATTGATATCAAAGCTTTGTTCCTCATTATCTAAAGTGTATTTCTTATGAATACAAAGATCCTTTATTTTGACTAACCTTGACAGCTTATTTACTAATTATGCTCAAGATCCCAACAAGTTGCTATACTTTGATGGAAGCAACTATGGCTATTGGGAAGCAAAGAATGAAATCTTACATTGAAAACACAGATCTAGATATGTGGGATGTAGTTGCAAACAATCCAAAAGTATTAGCTCTTGTTCAACAAGAAGCTAGGAAGCAACAACTGTCAAAGAGCAATTCTTCATGCTAGAGTGAAACACCTCATGTATTGTGCATTGTCACTTTCGAATTTAATAGTACTCTTCTTGTGATACAACAAAGGAAATCTAGGATCACATCATGCTGACATTTAAAGGAATAGAAAGAGTTAAAATACAAAACTAAACATCCTGCTTGGAAATTATGTATTGTTACTGTTCAAGATGAAGTCCAATGAAACAGTAACTCAAATATCCACATGATTCACTAAAATGGTGAATAGACTAGCTCTTCAAGGAAAAATCTCATATATGCTAAGAAAGTAAACAAACTACCACTAACTCTTCCCAAAGAATAGAGTACTGTCAAGACCTCACTACAAGAAACCAATAAGATTCAACCAATCATAATGGACGAGCTTACAAGAACATTCATATCCTATGAAGTTGAGCTTCAAAATGAAGAAAGCAACTCCAAAGGTAAGAAATTAATTGCATTTAAAACTAACCATGATGACATAGATGGAGAAATATCCTCTGATGATGAAGAAAGTGATGAAGACATGACATTACTAATAAAGAAGTTTAAAAGCTTCATGAAGAAATGAGAAAACTACAAAAGAAAAAGATCGCCCTAACATCTTGATAAGAAAAAGCTTTACAAAACAAGAAACCAAAGGTAAGGACATCATGTGCCATGAATGCAAGAAACCTGCACATAAAACTAGAATGTTCATCCATCAAGAAGAAGAAAGGGAAATTCTAGAAAAAGAAAAAGGTGTAAAAGCTAAAACATGGAATGACACAAAATGTAAATTCATTGATTACATGGTTGACTCTAAACTAGAAAAAGATGAGGTAAAAGATTTTGAACTATCTTACAATGAATTGAAAGATTTTTTAAAGGAAATATTTGAAGAACACCAAAATGTTTCAAAATAAATTTCTGTTTTAAAAAAAGAGGTTCATGATCTTACCACTGAAAATCTCACTAACAAAATTCTAATTGACAACCTGAAGAAAGAGCTTAATTTTCAAATAAATAAAGTAAAGCTCTTACAAGTTGAGATGAGAATGTCAAGGATAAAATTTCAAAACTCAGCACCAAATTTTCTCTTAGTTCAAAAACCTTACAACACACTCTCTTTATCCAAATTCCTATGGTCTTAGATGTGAAGGAAATGAAGACGAGATGAATCCTTTTCCAAAAACAAAAAATAGATTAAAGCACAGATCTCCTACACACTTTTACAAGTCTCACTTTGTCAAACATTTTACTAAAGCTATTGGCAAGAAATTTCTAAGTATTCAATCTATGAAGGACATGGCCATTTTAAAATGGACTGTCCAAAACAACAGAAGAGATTCAAAAAAACTAACTGATCTTTTGATCTTGAATTAAAACCTAACCACAAAGGACCCAGGCTTATGTGGGTACCAAAGAAAAGATGTGACTTACTTTGATTTCAGGTTATCTTGAAGAAAAACAAGAGGTATCCGGATAGTTGGTGTTCCAAACACATGATTATAGACAACAACAAGTTTGTAATGCTTACAACCATAGATGGAGGCACATTTATATTTGGAGGAAAAGATAAAGGAAAAATCATCATGAAAGAAAACATCATGTTGGGAAATCTAATTGTTAAAGATGTTTCACTCGTACAAGGTCTAAAGCACAATCTCCTTAGTATAAGTTAACTTTGTGACAAAAGGTACAAAATAAAATTCAAGAAAGGTAAGTGTATAGGCACCAGCAAGAACAAATCATAAACATTCATTGGCAATAGGTATGGCAACATCTACTTACTTGACATCAATTTTGAGGAATCATATTGTTAATATCTATCAAGGAAGAACGTGATCTTTGGCACCATAAATTAAGTCATATTAATACAAGGCAAATTCAAAAGATTTCTTTTAAAGATATAGTTTGTGGTTTACCAACCAAAAATCAACTACAACAAGTATGACACATGCAATGCATGCACATTGAGAAAACATGTGGGAAATTCTTTCAAATCTACCAAACCTATTACTACTAACAGATCTTTGTAGCTACTGCATATAGATCTGTTTAAACCAACACGAGCAATAAGCCCAGGAGGAAAGAAATACTATTTAGTCATAATGAATGGCTACTCAATATTCACTTGGGTAATGTTCTTCTCACATAATAATGAGGCATTTCATTCTATTGAGAAATTTGCTCGCCAAGTTCAAAATGAAAAGAGATACAGCATCACCACCATCAGAATTAACCATAGAGAAGAATTTGACGACCAAAGTTTTGCTGAATATTGTGATGAGAATGGAGTGAAACACAATTCTCCACTACTTACACTCTTCAATAGAATAGGGTAGCAGAAAGAAGAAATTGATCACTGCAAGAAATGGCAAGGACAATATTGATCGAAAGTAATGCACCTACTTATTTCTAGGCTGACGCTATTACCACCGCATGTTACACTCTCTATGACATCTTGATTTTCCAATTCTATTTTCAATAAATTGAGACGGGCATTTCGTTGGCACGCATATAGTTCTTTTCCTTGAGTTGGCCACTCATGTGAAAACTAGTCTATCAGGTGAAGCCGTTAAGAAATTCTAATGCATCAGACTCGAGAATTTGACCAGGAAGCGATCTTTCGACCGAGCTAATCTACAAGGGTCATTAAGGCACAATTAAAAATCGATTAGAGATCAGGGATAGGTCGACTCAACAAAGGCATGTGATCAGGTGTGGGTGATTCCACCAGATCGCACGATTCTTGTCAATCGGCACTAGACCGACTTTTCAATCAATTGGGTACCCTGTGTTCGTATTTAAAACCTTGAGATTATCCTAACAACCGAAAGTCGCCAATGTTTCAAAGATGTACATTGTGGCTTGAGATGATCAACCACATGTCAAATGCATGAAAATTTCTAAAAGCTACCCGGTAGGTTGGGCCGCGCTAGTATTGTGCCAAAGTAAAATTAACCGTGAGATTGAGATCGAATTCTAAAATTGGAAGTCATGGTGTGTCACAAATCTTATTAGGAATATTGGATTAATTTATGGACTTTAATTGGACTCAATTTGAAGAGAATTGATTGGAATTAAAGAAGTTAGCGTACAAGATTTCATGCCTCGGCGGAAAAGTAAATTGCAACCATTGGAAAATGTTGTGAGAGGTTTGGAGATAGTGGAGTATGACATCACTTGATGATGTCATGGTGGGCCATTTTGTGGGATTAAAGAAAGAGAAAAAGAGAGAAAAAAAGAGGAGGGTCTCCTCCTCTTTCCTCCCTCTCTTCTTCCTCTCTCCCGTCAACCCTCTCTCCTCCGTTCTCCTTGCTTCTTCGAAACCTAGCAACCGAAGAAGACGGAACGGAAGCCAGCAGCCATCGCAGCCGCAGCTGGAGTCGTCGCCGCCTCACGCCGCATGCCGTCGCAGCTAGGGGTGTGCAACGAAACCGCCCGAACCGGGACCGACCGAACCGGACTGGACCGGCCGGTTTTGGGCGGTTCCCACGGTCGGCGGTCCGGTTCCCGGTTCCTAATCTTAGAATCGGCGGCCGGTTGGTCCGATTCCCGGTTCCAAGGTGGGAACCGGACCGACCGACCGGACCAATTTTTTTTATATATAATTTATATTCATATAATATATAAACACATATAATATATTAATATTATATATGAAACTTTTTGCAATCGGAATTGCAATTTAGGTAACAACCTCTTATGTGGCCAAGAGACCACCAAAACTCTTGTTGTTACTCTTTATTTATAGAAAAAACTCTCATCATGCTCGCACTCTCTCTCTTGCTCCCCTCACTTGCAAATGACAAGGCACTTCAAGTCTTAAAAAGTCTCATATCGACTAAACATTCAAAGTATATAAGAGAGATTGTCTATAAAACCTAAACTAAGCATAACATTTAATCACGTTGTTCATGGGTTTTATGCTTAAAATTAAGCATGAAACACATAAACTATGATTGATATTCACACAAGTGAAGTTTGAATATTTTGCATGTGGAAACATGTGTGAGTAGTTTTATTAGATTGCTCGAAAACCGAATTTGATTAATCGGTCCGGAGCATGATTATTCTTTAGTGAATGGTCATTCTTTAGTGAAAAAATAAAGTGCCAATTCTTTTGGACCGGACCGGACCGGACCGGAATCGATGGTCCGGTCCGGTTCTCGGTCCTAAGACCAACGGTCCGGTCCACGGTTCCCAAAATTGGGAACCGATTCTCCCGGTCCGGTTCCCGGTTCCACCTTGGAACCGGACCGAACCGGGAACCGATCACCCCTAGTCGCAGCCGCGCCTCGCCGCTCGGACCTTTGCCTCTCCTTCCCTCTTGCTGGCATCGAGTTATTCTTCTTCTTCTCTAGGTTCGAACGCACTAGCAGATCTGAGCACGTTGAGGCTGGCTGTAGCCCAGCCAGACCGTCATCTGCCACTCGCGCGCCGTCTGCCGCCTCGCACAACCGCTGCTCCTCGCTTGCCCACACTTGGTCGATGCCTAGCCATCCCCGTCTATCTCGGTCCATGAGTTCTAAGAGTTGCCGGAGCTCGTCCCCACTGCCGTGAGCCGCCGTTGACCTCCCCACCGGCTTATCCAAGCCTCGCCAGTCTTCTCCACCCGTTTCCGACCCAAGCCGACGCCGGATCCGCCCTTCTCGGCCCCAAAACAATAGCTGCAAAAATGGGTATGGCAGCTCGGTTTTGACCCGTTTTGGCCATCTTCCCGACCCCGAATGCTTGGCCCACTTTGAAGGAAGTTGTTCCCCTCGGCGTCCCCGTCGTTTTGGTCCACTCGGCTTGCTAATTCGGTGAGTTTAGCTCACTAAACCTTGATTATAGTGTTAATCATGCCATAAGTGTGCTTAGTCTAAGTTAAACAAGTTTAGGTGGATAGTTTAGTTTATTTAATTGTGATTTGGATTAAGAAGTTTGTTTAATTTAAAATGTGTTTAATTAAGGCTAATAGAGTTATTTAATAATAAGCCTTGAGAGGACATAATTGTGTTTTATTTTTGAATTATTTAATTGTTTCAAATTCTGGAATTTATAATATTATATTATATTCCGAAATCATTAAAATATTATTATTTATAAAAAAATGGAAAAATTATTTTTGACCCCGGTTGCTCGAGAATTTCGTGCCGATCATTTATAATTTGAAATTGATGATTAGTTGTGGTAAATTGAGTGTAATTGCGATAAATATGGATTCTTTTTACAAAATCCCAAGTGTCGGAATTTGATGGAAAAATAACCGTGAAGTGGTTATGAGTGAACTTAGGAAGTCGCCGAAGTATGGTTGTGCCAATTGGACCAAAAGTTGCCACCAAATTGAACTTGGTCGCGCCCAATCGTTCAAAGCCTATTGAGTTCTTTAACAAATATTCAAAGAGTAGTGGACCATGATTAACCACCCCGATGTTGTGATTCATCACCTGATAAAGGTCGCGCCCAACCGGGCCGTGATTTACCACCTATTAGAGGTCGTGCCCATCGGGCCGGGATCTACCACATTTTAAAGGTTGTGCCGAGTGGGGCCGTGATTGCCACTAGTTGTTAAATCTTCCTATAGGGTCATGATTGGAAGCAGTGATTGATTTGCTAGAATGACATGTAATTGGCCGAGTCAATTGATCCTTGAGACGATCCAGGTGGTTGAATTGTCCTGATGATGTGATTGTGCTATAGTTGTTTAGTTATCATAATTGCACGTGGTTGAATTATATAAATTGTGCTAACCTACAGATGAAGACTAATGCGAGGTAAGTCTTCTTGATGTTGTGGCTAGGCCACTCTAGGGCGTATTTACTTTCTAATAGGGGTTTAGGGGGTTGAACTTGTTGAGATGATGTCTCATCCCGGTTGTGGGATTAAAATTTCAGGTCCTTGGTGGACAGAGCGGCCAGATAGCTTTGGTTGGCCTTGAGGAGTTGCAGAGGTGAAGTCATAAGAATTGGAGAACGTGTCCGACTTGTAGGTCGTAGGACAGTTCCTTTTTAAAAGCCGGTCTTTTGTAGACTTTTGGCCATAGACCTCTGTTTGTAATTCTGTTGAATTATGAAAGTGTGATGTTATGGTTTTTGCTTTCTGCTTTTCTATCATGTATTTCATTGTCAGGGGTTTTTATAATACATTCCACTTGCGCAATAAGAAATGAATGGGGTCAGCGACACTACCTGGGAATGTCGCATTTGCATGACCATGGTGGGATGTTGGCGCACTTGAGGTTCGGGGCGTGACACTCTCAACAGAGTATTGTTTAGACCTATTGTATAAAAGACTCCGAAGGAGATATACAAGGGAAGAAAACCTACTTTACACTACTTTTATGTATTTGGATGCAAATGTTTCATTCTAAAAAATACAAATGACAACATTGAGACATTTAATGCACGAGCTAGTGAAGACATTTTTCTTGGGTATTCAACTACAAGTAAAGCCTATTGAGTCTTTAACAAATATTCAAGGGTAGCAAAAGACTCCATAAATGTGAAAATCATGAATAATCAAAAGGGAGTAAAGACTGATGATTGCGAAGACATCATACATATATCCGTACCAATTGCTCAAAAATAGTAGCAACCATAACCTCCAACCGATCTTTCAAATCAAGGTCAATCTCCCTTATATTGGAGATTCAAGACCGAGTATCCTAAGGAACAAATAATAGGGAAAGTGGATGAAGGAATCAAAATGAGATCATCTCTCAAAGCTATGATCAATTCCTTAGCTCTTATTTATCATTTAAGCCCAAGGAAGTCAAAGATGCTTTCAAGGATGAAAATTGGATTGAAGTTATACAAGAGAAATTACATCAATTCAAAATCAATAATTTTTAAGAACTAATTGTCACGTCCCATTCTTGAGCGCATGCCCATCCCTCGGTGGTCGATAATAAAAATGCAACTTCCTAGGCCGAGTCACCGACCCTTTCATTTTAATACGCATGTGGAAGCGAATAATAAATCCTCTAACAGTAACCATATCGGGATAGAAAAACAGGACAATAGATTCATAAACAAAACATACTTTTATATACACACTGAGTCATGTACAAAAGTCTATAACTGAAAGACTTTAAAAGATTAGTTCTCAAAAAGAAGCTATCCTTTCTAACTTACACTTCAGATAACCACAGCTCGACTTCAAATCCTCCACTCTACTGTCCTAAAAATTTAAGCCCATGATGGAGTGAGATAAAAATCTCAGCGAATTCACACTCTAAACCCCGATTAGAAGGGTACACGCCTAAAGGTGCCCTAACCACACAATCGTATAACCACAGAGACTTACCTTGTCTTAGATCAACCCTGCAGGTCAACACAATTTAAATCACAAATAGTCACAACAACATGATCAGCAAACAAGCTCACCAACTGGAACATCACATTCAAATTCAACCTAGTACAGAGGTCCTAATTATAGGGCCAAATCATTATGGCACGTCTCATATTGAGCCACACAATTTTTGTCCCCTAATCCGACACATTTAACTCAATTAATCATTGCATTCTTAGTTTTTGATATCGGCTTATAGTACGGCCTACTCTTTGTTCGACGGTCTCTAGCATAGCAAGGCATTGTATCACCTTATTGAGCACAGCTACGTTTTTTCTAAACGGCTTTCCTGAATGAGCATAGATCCAGAATCTACTGCGACTCGCATATGTTGTCTAGGGGCATCCTATATAGGGGTAACGTCTAGCTTAATAACCTAGGACGGGTTCTCTTAACCAACATACGACTATTCAATCTCAGCCTAAGACACCGCGCATTGCATTCAAATGCCTCAATTAAAATGGTGAACCTGACCTATTTTCTTTGTATTAAAAATATACGGTAAAATAGCCGTGTGTGGGTACACGGTCAACTCGACCCAGAAAATGTAATATCTTCTAATTTAAAATCACACTGTTTTATATAATATATAAAACCATTTTCAGTGTTAAAATCCAACACCTAGGATTTTCTAAATAAATATTGAAATTCACAATTTTTGGAATAAATAACCAAAATTTCAATCAGCACTCAATTTGCATAAATTAATACTCAATTGTAGAAATTAACCACACCATTGTAATCAGCACAAAATTCCGGTCACCAACTATCCCGATCTAATTTTTGAAAAATAATTAATTAATAAATAATTACCAAAATTAATTAAATAATTCAATTTAAACATAAAAAATGCTAACTTAGGTCGTAATTACTAAATTAACCACCTAAATGGGCCATGAAAATTCTCGAATCTGTCTCGATAAATAATACAGCTTATCTAGTCCCTAACTAAGCCGTTCTAACTATTTAACATGCATAATTAACTAATTAAATCACTAATCTAATCTAACTAACAATCTAATCCCTAATTAACTTAAACTAAACACCCCTTAAATGTCATTAGCCTACTAAGTAGAGTTTAGTGCATAAACTCATCGGTTTAGCACGAAAACCGGTTCACCATGACGGTGGCGTGGCGGCAACCGAAGCTTGGGCCCACGACAACACCAAGGGGAACTTAGGCCAAGCCAAAAAACCTTACAAGCCCACAGCAAACTTGCTGGGCTTGGTTTTGGGCTGAACTATGGGCTGGGCTTGCTTCATGGGCTTCAAGTGGGTTGGACCAAAGGCTGAAGATGGGCTAGAAATTGGCGTAGGCTACTACGGCTGAAGCTCACAGGCTAGGGCCTAACTTCAATCGATAGGCTGAAAAGAAAATTGCCTTTTGTTAAGTGGAGAAAGTGAATCCAAAAGGAAAGGAAAAGAATCGTGATCACCTAAAAAAGGCAACAAATTGAGGGGGAGCATTGATCAATTATGGAAAAATATTTTTGAATGGATCATGATCTTGATTATATGAAAAGAAGGAAAAGGTAAATGTGTTAGAACTTGTTAAGTTCTACAAAATCTGATTAGTGCATCTTTTATTACCTTTTGTCATTAACAAATCTTTTATTGATATTATCATTTTATTATGACAAAAAGGATAAGTGAATTTTATAATGCCTTCATGATTTTTATTGGATATTTGCTGATATTTATGATTGAAGTGAGCTATATTACATATCTTTAATATTCAATTTACTTTATAAAAATTGATTTTTTGAAATTATGTTTCATGTAAGATATATTTGTTATCGTTTCATATTCTCTACGTGATACATATTATTTCCATTATTATCTATTTTTGATTATGACAAAAATGGGGAGATGATATGAATATGCATATGTGTTAATTGTTTGATATTATTTATTGCATAATATTGAGCTGCGGTTATTTTTTTTTATATATTGTTATACTCAATCTATTTGCTATCTTTTGTTATCATTTGATTTAAATTACATTGTGTTTAAGATTGCCCTGATTTATTAATATTTTCAAAAGCGTGTTTAAAAATCTGCATATTCAGAAATTATTTTGTCATTATCAAAAATGGGGAAATTATTAGGGAAATCCCTTATGATGTTTTGAAGATGATAAAATAAATCAAAGGCTACTAATGTATTTAATAATTGAGTAACGGATTATGTAGATGATAGAATATATAAAAGATATTATCAAAGTCTATACTTGACTTAACCATAAGATAGACTTTATGCTGAAGTTTAATTGAACTAGAAGATAGACTCTATGTTGAAGCTAAACTTATTCAAACTGTGTCTAGACCTTAAAGCTAAATTTGTTCAAAAACAAAGTATGTTCAAACTTATGTCCAGATTATAAAATCTATTGCACTTAGACTCTACTTTAGATTGAAAACACTAAAGACTCTACTTCAATTGAAGATGCTCATACTTTACTTTCGACAAAACACCCTCGGATTTTACATCCAGAACGAGACACAAGTCCATAACGTGACAAAGTTCAGAATGAGACACAAGTCCATAATGTGACAAAGTCCAAAACGAGACATAAGTTCATAACGTAGTACATTCAAAATGAAGTATGTTAAGAATGAAACAACATAACAGAACGTAACACAAGCCCTAAATATATAATGGCTAGTGATTTGGTTTGGATTTCATATCAAGATAGATTTGATTGACTCAATCTAATTGATTGACAATTGGATCTTGAAGGCAAGAACTTCCTATACAAAGAAACTCTACTTATTGAAACCAAGATTTTGTTTGTATGGGCGACCGATATCAATTTAGGATTCTACTTCTATCACTCAACGACTACCAAATCTTCTAGATACAAATCTGTCCAATTGATAGATTAGAAGACAATCCTCTAGATACTGTTCAATGGCTAATTTGGAAGCAGAGGGGTATTTAAGGAGATCAAGGGTCGATGAGCAAGTAAGAGATATAGTGTATAATTTATAATTCTAAAGTCTGAGCAACCTTCGATTATACACTTGTTTTTGGTGAGCTTAAACGTTTATGATCGTGAGAGAAATACCAAAAAAGTGACTTAGTGAGTAGTGTGATTTATCAGTAAGTATTTACACTCAAAGTTACAATCTCTTGTTGATTGCATAATGGAATTCAGCAGAAGGCTATCAGCGTAGGAAAGTGGACGTAGGCTTGATTTAAGCCGAACCACTATAAATTATGTGTTCTTATTCTCTTTCCTGAACTCCTTTATTTTGTTCATAGTTCTATTTAACTACTAAAGTTTGAACTCATCAAAGTCTGTTGCTCTTCAAACTCAGTTTCAAAAGCAAAATATTTCTATTGTTCTTTGCAAAAAAATTTCTTACACCTATTCACCCCGTATTCATACTAGCCCTTTCAATCTGAAGGGTTGCGAGGACCGTCATATTTGGTGGTCTTGTAAGTGCTAAAATGGCAGACCAGGTTCATAGTAAGGCAAAGGAGATTGGGAGTTTGGGACAGTGTGTTCTCTGTCTCATCCACTTCCTGAAAAGGATCTTCACCAACATGGTAAGTGCACCTTTGCTGTTACACTCTAATTGTTGTCATCGTGGTCTTGCTCTTCATTTCTCTCGATAGTTGGTTTTCTCTCACCATCTGGCCTTTTCCTCTCCTGTATATCAGTTAAAAACATGCCGAATGGTGATATATTAAAGGGCCTGATGAGATCTCAAACCCTATCTGTACCGCTTGAGTGGAATGTCATCAGTCAATGTGTCAGCAACTAACTTGGAGGCGTGAATTGACTCGACAACTAAGGGCACATAAGCATATTTGCCTTTTTTTCCTGATGGACGCAACTATGGTAGTGTTATTTACAACCAACACTGTGCCAGTACCTACTCTTCTTCTGTCTTCCCTACGCCTAGCGCTGTTTGTGCACGCTATTCTTTCATCATTGCAGTCATTATCAGAACCCTCCCTGCGAGCCCTCTGTTGCCAGCACTTACTCGCACCAGCAAGAATATCTCCTCCTTCGCCATAACCTTGTTGGCAGTACCCCACTAGTGATGGCACCGTAACCACAACTCGACAATGAACTGCGGTGCCCCGGAGACCAGTTGGTACAATCCTCTTGATGCAATGCGAATATCTACTAAGTAGAGGACAGAATAATGGATGCGTGCCTTTCAAGAATGATGAAGCTAATGAACTTTGTTGGGGAAGAGGGAAGTTGTGAATATTTCCTCTGAGCTCTGTTATTTGCACATTCGACTGATGCAAAGTGCATTCAGCAAGGAAATGCAAGATTTACATTAGCTATTCTAAACTTAGTAAAAATAAACACTACAAATATTATGTTTCCTGTTAGAAGATGCCTCGAAAGGGCATGCCTCTAAGAAGTGTGGGCCATGTTGCTGGTGGGATGGACAATGTTCCTTGTCAAACATTGAGGTTGTGTTATGTTGTGATTTGGCAATATAACTTTCGTGGGTTGGGATTCTGAACTGGTTGTCATTTGTGACATACCAGGCCTTGCACAAGTGGATGTAGAATGGATGCTTCTGCCGTTCTTTTTACAAGTGTTAAATCAGCTCGAAGTGTTGTTGCAATGTGATATTGCATTTTTGGCCCATCAAAGGACAACACGAGCCAATTTTATTTCCGTGAGCCATTTAAGGTTAATCGCTTGCTCTAAAAGCACGAGGGCTAATCGATTTTCTTGTTCCTCCTCCTTTGATCTCATTTTCTTTGTTGAGAGTTCGTCATGTGCAATCTCCTAAGCCAATTCTCCACTTTTGAAAGATTGCTCATTCTAGAATCTAGCATACATTGCACGACCAGTGCTCAAACCATTAAATAAACACCATCCATGAAAGTGAAATCATGCAAGGGTAGGTTACACAGTCTCCGAACACTACTTCATACACGCATCGTAAATCGAATTTATTGGATCGAATCCCAGAGACCCGATTGGCACATAACGCTCAATTCCTTGACCTCTCGCCAAAGAAGGATAGGATCTCAGCAGTAACTAGCTCCGCCCTCTCTTGCTGGATAAAATGGTGGCCGTCGATGACCAGAACCTGAAGACCAGGCACGAGCCCCTTGAAGAATTCACTCTCGATATAACTTTTGGTCCCGAATGATTGGAACCCAACATCCTTATCCCCAGTAATAAATTTCGCAGGGACACTTATTCTCGCCCCTGCCACGGCCCGAGCAGCTCCCAATTCCTGCATTCAATTTCAATGGACATGTCAGATCCCGCCACTTCAAGAAATTAAAGATCCAACTTGTAAATATCGAATTCAAAGAAGTGGAGAAGAGGCTCTGGGCAAGCGAGGCTGTCGCAAAATGCGCCTGCCACTTCTTGCTGGAATTGAATGTGTTCGTATTCAAAGTCCGTAGGGCATCTTCAATTGGTCGGTCAAAGCGGATGAATGCATTTATTTCGCAACGGAATTTTCATAAGTGAGAGGAACAACATGGCTCTGGCACAGCAGACAAGTATTTTGCAGGACCATAATGAGGCATGAATGCGAAAATGTATATCCTAGACATCACTTTTCATAACCTCTTTCGATCTTTGCTTAGATTGGATTACTGCAAATGCAAACTGTGGCTAAAAGGCTGATCTTGGCTCCCTTTTTGGTCACTCTAGCCTTTGGGATTTCCATAGGGTCGAGTTGAGCGCGGTTTTGGAGCAGACTTAC
This sequence comes from Eucalyptus cladocalyx, assembly GCA_017140615.1. Taxonomy (NCBI): domain Eukaryota; kingdom Viridiplantae; phylum Streptophyta; class Magnoliopsida; order Myrtales; family Myrtaceae; genus Eucalyptus; species Eucalyptus cladocalyx. The sequence goes on along the minus strand of CM029524.1, from coordinate 11,926,908 downwards.
CTGTCCATGGCGCGGTAGTAGTTCAATGCCCCGGTGAAACCGGATCTCTGGAACTTCTCTGCCCTGTACTGGAGCTCCTCTTCGGTGGTCCACGAGGCCAATGAATCTGGGGTTTCGAGGGAATCGATGAACTCGACACCCGGTGGAGCGGCCAGAAGATCGGGACCATTCACCAGTAAGAACTTCTTCAACACCGTCGAACAGTCATACTTGGCAAACGACTTCTCGGCCCTTCCCGGTTCCTGCATTAGCCACGACAAAGAGAGACAAGAGATGCAAGCTCAAGTACTGTACAGCTTGTCAAAACCGTGCTTTAACAATCGGCGCCTCCTTACCTGAAACTGAGTAATGTAGAACCCGTCGCCGAACTTTGCCATGTATTCGGACGGCTTCAACTGTGGGGACCGTGGTCGATAGGGCACGCTCAAATTAACAAGCGCCTTGACTCTATCCGGCCTGAAGAGGCAAAGGTGCCATGCTACTTCCGCGCCCGTGTCGTGACCCACCACGTACGCCTATTGACCAAACCCATTCTTATTTTCATCAGCTTTTTTCGACAGAAGTATGAACAAAACATAGGAGAATCAACGTAGCACAGGTTATTCCCGATCACGGTCGGTACGTGCTCAGAACCAAAAGACTTAGGTTACATAATCATGAACATTCAAATTCTATAGCAAGAAGCTATCTTGGCTAAGCTATATTGGCTATATAAATACCCTGCTGACTTACAATTACCTCACGTTCTATCAAACCATACGAGTAGCACAAATACCAATTCTCGCAGAAAATACCCTGCAAGTACTTAAATCATTCTGCATGGCGATGCGACGCACCTGATCTTGACCAAGTGCATCGATGAGGCCAACCAAGTCACCGACCAGGTGGAGGATGGTGTATGATGCCGGGTCGGCGGGGCAGTCCGAGTCCCCGTAGCCCCTCATGTCAAGGGCGACTGCATGGTACCCACATTCAGCCAAGCGATGGATCTGGTGCTTCCATGAGGACCAGAGCTCAGGGAAGCCATGGATGAGCAGAACCAGAGGCCCGTTTCCTTTCTCTGCTATGTGCATCCATATTCCGTTCGTCCGGACTCTTCTGTGAGTTATGTTGGCCATGTTTGGATGATGAATCTTGCCTGTGATTGGTTTCTTGTATATCGTATAAAGAGGTCAATCCTGGCGTTCAGATGTTTGGTTTTTTTATTTTTATTTTTGGGTCAAAGTTCAGATGTTTGTTCCCCAGTTCGTAGAATTCAACGCACAAAGTTGGACATTTTGGGCACAGATTTCTCGAGACGTGATAGATTGCTAATGCTCCAATGAGTTTTCATTAGCTCTCTTCGAGAAATTGGACTTTTCTTTCAAGTCCGGAGACGTCATCCTCCGAAGTAGAATCCATCTATTTACTCCACGATGGTCGATTGGGGAGAAAATAAAAAATTGTCCTTTGGTGCATCCACGCTGGAACCGGGCGTGTTTGTTCTGCCTGGATTTCTTTTTTCAAAGCAAAACCCACTTATTTGATCTTCACGCCCAAAAGAAAAATATCCTATTGAATTTAAATTAATCACGAAAATTTTATGTGGGTCCTTCGCAAATTTATCTTCTTAAATTATGTCATCGTTTATCATTAAATAAAAGTCTTAACTTGAAAAATAAGAATTATTAAATAGACTCCAGACATACCGAATTTTTAAAATATCTTCATTCATTTCATTCCAAATAGGGACAGTTTTGGAAAACCATGCATTTGAATATTGAGGGGAGTATGCCACTAGAAAAATAAAAGGAAATTGATGATGAAAAATTAGAATTTTCTGGGAAAAAGGAAATATAACAAATATTTTTAACTCAACATAAATATTACAGATAGCTTACAAAAAAAAAAGCTTGGTAATTCAGGTTCTTTCACGCTGGGCCTTAAAAGGATTCTTTCACAACAAATTGGTCAAGCCCAACCCACACTTCTTGTTCTCCTCTCTATCTCCATCCAAGTCGAATCAGTCCCAAATTCAAAACCCATAAACCCAAACCCACCTTGTTCATAACAAGGGCCAATGATCCGACCGACCCGAACCGACCTGAAATCCCTGCCCTCCTTCCATGTCCGGATGTTAAACCTTGGCACGTCGGCGTGGGGTTTGGCTTTCTGCAGCAGCGATGGGGAAGAACAAGAAGCAAGCCAAAGATGGAGCTCCCGGCGCTCACTCGCCATCCACCGTCTCCATCTCCAATTTGCCTTACTCCTTCACCAATGCTCAAGTACTTCTCCTCCACCTCCCTCTTGGAATATGCTTGCCGGCGGCAGTCTCTTTTCGCATGTGCCCCCATGTCGTCGGATTGAGGAGCGTTTTTGTAATCCCCGTGCTCTCTGTTTCGATCTCTTTCAGCTCAAGGAGATGTTTAGTGACGACATCAGTCTAATCAAGCAGTGTTTCATGGTGACCAAGTGATGGTTTTATTTATAGTGATGGGCCTAAGTTGGCCCATCCGCCCATGTTGGGCCTAAAAACCCGGCCCACGAAATTAGGGCTCGTTGATAAGGGAACGTATAAAAGGGATGAGAGAGAGAGAGGACGCACCTTTTGGCACATAACGTAGGTACGTCCTCTCCAACGCTCTCTCTCCCCCAAAAAGAACAAAAGCACAAGGCTACTTTGTTTTCTCCCCTTCAAGGCATCGTCGATCGAACGATCGAACAGGCCGAATTTTCTTCCTCTTATCGGCATTGGTGTCTAATCTGTGGCTAACAAGATACGCTCGAATCCGTGGTGTGCTTTAGGATCGGTGATACGTGTTTTTCCCCGGCTTCGCTTCCGCATTGATTTAGGGGTTCGATTTAGTGTCGAATCCGGTTTTCAGGGATTCGTTATTCCCAACATTGGTATCAGAGCCCTAGTTCACGTTTTCCCAACCCCTTTGATGTTTCTTGATTGAATTTTCGTGAAGAAAATCAGCCGGCACGGATCAGGGCGAGAAATCCCGACACCCGAGCACTGTTCATCGATTTTTTTTTCGATTTTTTGTAAGTTGAAATCGATTTCTGAACAAACAGGGTGAAAGAGGTCGTCGAGGCGAGTCCAGTGACATGTTGTGCGCTGCCGGGCGACGTCGCACGCGCCCACACGCGCGGCCAGAAGCCGCTGCGCGTGGGTGCGTAGCCGCACGTGCCGGTGGCGAATCGACACGTGCGTGCCGGCGGCCGGCGAACTGGCACGCGCCGGTCAGCGGACCGATGCGTGCTGACGTCACCGTGACGTCACGGTAACCGCCGGGATGACGTCATCGGTGACGTCATCGCCAACGACGGCTGGCCGCCGGCGACCCGACTCGACCCGCGTGAAAGCTTGGCACGCTGCTGCACGTGCCGGCCGACGCTCTCGCGTGATCGCCAACCAACCGACGCGCGTGCGGCACATGCGATCGGTTCGTCCGACCCGACCCAACTGGCCCCGCTGGTCCGACTGGCGCGACCGGTCCGACCGGCACGCTCGTCGACCCGATCCGTTGACCCGTTGACCGTTGACTTTGACCATTGACCGTTGACCCGAACAAAAAAAAAAAAAAAGGATTTGTTTCTTTTTTCAATTATGTCTATGTGGGTTATATGTAATCCACTGTTTATTCTGCATTTGTTACATGAATTATGGAAAATTATGTATTTTCCCTTATGTACATTATTGATTATAAGTGATCTATTTTTAATTCTGCATTTGTTGTAGGAACTATGATGCGTCATGCACGGATACCTGTAATCCCGAGAACGGACGAGGGAAATGCAAGACTTAAAAGGCTGATGTCAGATTTAGCTAATTATCAGTGGCATGACGGTGATTTAGTATCACATGTGGTCATGGTCAATCGATGATATAGAAATCATCCGGAATGGTTATCTTATGCCGGATTTTGAGAAGGTGCCGGCTTTGATGAACACTCTTCCACCTGAATGGCAAGCAGTGTTAGATCGGCTATGGAAGGTCAACATGGTCCCGGATTATAGGAGGCTAGTGGAAGCTTTTGTAAGAGAGTACTATAGGATTGAGTTGGCCAAAACTTCGACCCTTAGATTGAGTGCCACATGGCGTAGAGTAAATGCGCCTTGGTGGCGACATGAAAGCTGTCCAAAAGTTTTTCCAAAGTTGGCAAATGTGCCTTCAATTTTCTCAGATGTTTTGACTGATAGATTAGGAAGGACATTCCCTATTTATTTCTTAGATTAATTATGAGATGTTTTGTGGGTGTAACTATCTCTTTCCATGTTGATATTTTCCCTGTATATATTGCTTAGTGTAATGTATAATTGTATTATATGAAAGCATTGTTATTCTATTAGATGTTAGATATTATTTGATTTCTGTTATTGTTGACTGATGTGGGTAGTTGATAAAAGTTTTTGTAACTTTATTGAATTAGTTTTGCATAAGACAATTATATTAATTATAGTTTTAAGTTAGGATTTTTGGAGGATGATTGGAAACATAGTGACATTTTGATTATGAAGCCTTACTTGAAATTATTCATTAATATGATGGGTTTGTGCAAATAGGATGCATAAATGATAGGCATTAATTATTCGTGCATGTATGTCTGATGTGTTCAGATCGATGTTTTCAGCAATTAAGAATGAAATTGCTGATATGAACGGCAACAATTGTGAAATATTGGATATGGAGATTCAATATGTGCTGGAAAATCAAGAAGCACTAGAAGCTCTTAACCATATTATGGAAGATCTTGAGGATGCCGTGCGCCACCTTGAGCTAGTAAAGAACCGTCTAATGGCATTTGAGCTTAAAATAGACATTTGCAATACTGGTTCTAGCTCAGAAAGGGCTTTGAGCTCTAAGCGCAAGCATATTGATTCGTTCAATATGTGGGATTGCAAATGATCAAGTCCTTGTTGCAAGAAATCAAAAGTTAACCAACACAAGAGAGGAAAACGTCCTCAAGTAAAGAAAATGTCAAGGGTGAGGTGTTACAATTGTGACAAGAAAGGTCACTATACTCGCAAATCACAGTGAGCCGAAAAGGTCAACACCTCTTGTACATTTGAGAACTTTGCTTATGTGTCAAGTTCTGCATTATTGGCTGAATCCAATCCTTTGTGGATTGTAGATTCAGGAGTGACAAATCATGTAGCGAAGGATAGAGAATCATTCGTGGAATTCCGACGATACCAACTAGAACTAAGTGGATTTATGTGGGAAATAACTCCAGAGCGGAAGTTAAAGAAATTGGCACCTGCCAATTGAACATCATGGTGGACGCACCTTGATGTTCTAAATGCTCCGGAGATTAGTCGAAATTTTTGTATCTGTTTTTGGTGTTGGTTAAACTTGATTTTAGTGTGAACTTCCATAATAGTGGTGTAGATTTGTATTTGGATACAAACTGCTATGATTGTGGTCATTTTCTGGATGGTTTTATTGTACTAAATGTTGACTGTGGTGATGTCAATATTTGTTATTCCCTTTTCACGTCTTCTACTTCATATGATAATGATGTGAGTGTGTGGCATGCTAGACTTTGTCATATGGGCCAACAACGCATGAATAGACTAGCCAAAGATGACTTGTTGGGTAACATTGAAAAAGTCGATTTGCCCAGATATGAGCATTGCCTAGTAGGGAAAACGACAAGTAAACCATTTGGAAAAGGTAAAAGAGCTGAATTTCCTCTGCATTTAATCTATTATGATGTCTCGTGGTTCAATGAATGTGAAAGGAAGGTAAGGGGCTGTTTATTTCATCACTTTTATAGATGATGATACTCGATTCGGATATGTCTATTTAATTTCTCATAAATCTGAAGCAATATGTTGTTTCAAAAGGTTTATGAACTTGGTTAAAAATCAATTAGATAAGAAAATAACAGCATTGAGATCCGATCGAGATCGAGAATATTTATCTAATGAGTTCAGAAAATTATGTGATGAAAAATGAATAGAAAGACATTTATCTATTCTATATGCTCCTCAACAAAATGGTGTTGCGGAGAGAAGAAACAAAACCCTACTAGAAATGGTTAGGTCCATGATGGCGCATGCTAACTTACCTATTACTTTTTGGAGTGATGCGTTGTTAACTGCTGCCTATATACTTAACTGGATGCCTTCCAAATCAGTTACTTCTACTCAATATGAGTTATGGAGAGGTAGAAAACCGGACTTAAGTTTTCTTAAGCCATGGGGTTGTACTGCCTATACTCATGAGTCTTCTCACAAATTTGGGAAATTGGGTCATAAAGGAAAGAATAGTATTTTAATGAGATACTCCGAACACTCGAAAGGGTATGTGTTCATAGGTGAGCGGGAAAGTGGGAGTATAACTGAATTTGAATCACGGAATGTCACATTCTTAGTGGATGAATTTCCTAAGAAGGGCGAAATAGGGGAAGATTACTCTCTATTTGAAATCTTGGATCAAGATAATGATATTAGTGGAGTTCGTCCAAGTTGGAGTAATATGAGAAGTGATGAATTGAATTCAACTCATTCCCAATTGCAACCACATGATGAGACGACGTCATAATTATCTAATCCTAGTGGGAGCATAAATGAGAATGATGTGCTAGGTGTACAATCTCCCATACGGCGAACAAGTTGCCAAAGTATTCCCCGTCGACGTTTTGACATTAAAGGGGAAACTTTTATGATTGCTCCTCAAGATGAGGATGAGCCAAGAAATATTAATGAGGCTCTGAATTGCCCTAATAAGAAAAAATGGATTCATGTAATGGAAGAGAAAATGGAGTCAATAAAATTAGACTAAGTCTGGGAACTTGTTGATCTTCCAAAAGGACGCAGAGCTATTGGGAACAAGTGGGTTCTCAAAAATAAAGCGAAAGGCTAATGGCTCGATAGAAAGGCATAAGGCTCGCCTTGTGGCGAAGATGTATAATCAACAGGAAGGAATTGATTATGAAGAAATATTTTCTCCCGTAGTAAGATTTACCTCGATTCGCATTATTATGGCAATAGTAGCTAGTATGAATCTTGAGTTATATCAAATTGATGTAAAGACTGCTTTCCTCAATGGAGAATTAGAGGAAGGAACATATATGGAACAACATGCTGGTTTCATAGTGAAAGGCCAAGAAGGAAAGGTATGTCGACTTTGGGGGTTGATATATAGCCTTAAGCAGTCGTCAAGAAAATGGTATATGCGTTTTCATAATGCCATAATGGTATATGATTTTACAATAATAGATGAGGATCATTGTGCATATATCAGAAGATCCAATGATCAATTTGTGACCATATCACTATATGTTGATGATATACTAATTGCCGGAAGTAATATGGAGTTTGTTAATAATATCAAGAGTTGGTTGTCTTCCAACTTTGAGATGAAAGGCATGGGTGATGTTGCATACATTCTTGGAATTAAGATTTCAAGATTGTAAACCCATAGACACTCCTATTACAAAAGGTGAAGGATTGAGTCATAGACTGTGTCCAAGGACTCCACAGGAGAAGAAACAAATGAAACATGTTCCTTATGCTAGTGTTGTTAGAAGCTTGATGTACGCTATGATGTGTACAAGACCTGACATATGTTTTGCAGTTGGAATGGTGAGTAGATACCAATCCAATCCAGGTCAAGCACATTGGAAAGCCGTTAAAAGAATACTGAGGTATCTAAAAGGGACTGCTGATTATGCACTGAGTTATTATGGAAAGGATCTGCGACTCTAAGGCTATTCTGATGATGATTGGAGAGGAGATTTAGATGAAAGAAAATCTACCTCTGGGTTTGTTTTCTTACCGAATAATGGCACCATATGTTGGAGCAGTAAGAAACAAAAGTGTATAGCCTTGTCCACGATGAAAGTTGAGTTCGTGGCATTATCAAAGATAGTATAAGAAGGTGTTTGGCTTAAGAGATTTTTTGGATCATTTAGGTGTTATTGAAAGTGCTGCAAATTCAATGTTGGTTAATTGTGGTAGCCAAGCAGCAAAAGAGTACACCAAAGATCCAAAATACCATGACAAGACCAAACCTATAGATACCAAGTATAATTTTGTTATGGATATGGTTGCACGAAAAGAAGTGAACTTATAATACATACTACGCATAGTATGGTAGCAGATCCTATAACAAAGCCAATACCTAGAGATGTGTTTTTTGTAACCATATGAAATCTCAAGGATTGCGTAGAGGCTGATGTACTGAATATTGTAATTTCCCTAAGTGTTCATATTTGATGAATTTGTGTTTTTCATCATTAATGCCTATGAATCTTTGTTTTGATTTTTATGCATCTTAATGCTCAGTGCATTGCTTTAAGTTGAGAAAGTATGTCGGACAAATATAAGATTAGCCCACTCACATGGGTAATCGCCTCTATTTACTATGTGATAAATAGAAATGAGACTGTTTTTAAGCTTATTATTTAGGTGATAATCGAGAGCTCAAGCTTAAAATACGTATGTCGCCTTAACTGAGTGTTAAGATGATGACATAATACTTACTATGTCCGAAAGTAAAATACCCCACATATTTTACTTTATCTGTCTATGATGACAGATGTGAGTTTTGATGAATTTTGTGAATAAGTAGATACGTGAACTCAAGTTAGACATTGGGTATGTCTGAACTATCATCTGTACGGTATTGAATGTATAGACATACGCTCCATGGAAAAGGAGTTAATACCGTAATACATATTTCATACTACGTATGCATGAGTCGACCAATAAGAGTGGCAAAAGTTTGATCTCAACTTTTATGTTGTGTGAGACTCTTAAAGAAGAGAGTTCCTCAATTTTTTAGTCCCGTCATGACTCTTACTTATTCTCAAGATTTCTATTTAGTGTTTGCTATCTTAGGATGTTGCCAATGGTCATGAGTGATTCGATCTAATGGGACATTTCTAGAAAAGCAAACTGAACTGAAATTGAGAGTTTGAAGGAAAGAGGAAGATCGATTTTGGAGAATCACATTGTAGTTTTTTGTATTCACCGGTTAACCAATTATGACTGTCTTTGTGATAATCATAATTGTGAATACTGCATACTAAATCTACTCGGAGTGTGATGCCCATTATGAGCTGCTATATATTCCTAACGGATGTATGGCAACGACCTCTCAAAGTATGCTGGTCGCACGGATTATTCACCGGTATGAATGTTGAAGAGAGGTAAAGAGAATCATGTTCGGCCCACCATGTGCGAGTGGGAGATGATGGTTTTATTTATAGTGATGGGCCTAAGTTGGCCTGTCCGCCGATGTTGGGCCTAAAAGCCCGGCCCACGGAATTAGGGCCCGTTGATAAGGGAACGTATAAAAGGGATGAGAGAGAGAGAGAGGACGCACCTTTTGGCACATAACGTACGTACATCCTCTCCAACGCTCTCTCTCCCTCCAAAAAGAATAGTAAGCACAAGGCCACTGTTTTCTCCCCTTCAAGGCGTCGTCGGATCGAACATGATTGAACATGGCCGAATTTTCTTCCTCTTATCGGTATTGGTGTCTAATCTGTGGCTAACAAGGTACGCTCGAATCCGTGGTGTGCTTTAGGATCGGTGATACGTGTTTTTCCCGGGCTTCGCTTCCGCATTGATTTAGGGGTTCGATTTAATGTCGAATCCGGTTTTTGGGGATCCGTTATTCCCAACACCAAGAAAGGTGAGGGAATGCGTGATGATATCTGAGCTTTCGTGTTTTCGTACGGTCAGGCATGCACTCAAGAGTAGGGGTGATCGAGTCCAGGGTAAGTAGGGTATAGACCTAGACCCTGTACCCGATAACCGGTTCCTCTTTTGTAGACCCTATACTCGGCCATGTTTGTATTGGACCTTATACCTGACCCATCATGTTTTTTCGATCTGATTCCAAGGTCAATCTTATTTCCACTAGAACCTATTTTGCAATCTTCCGATATCCTATACGACTTCGAATTTTATATTAATACACGAGAAAATAGTGTAATCATCCTAATTTGTATTGAAACATTAAGCACTTGTAATAAATAAATACATAAACTTTTTGACTAAACGAAAAATTAAGGATCCGCAAGACTAATTATAATAAATAAAATCATAAGACAAAAAATTAGCAACAAACATGGGTCTAATATTAGTTTTATTCCCACAACTACTACATAAAACTACTCATTTATGCAAGCATAACTCATCTTACAAAAGATAAATTAAGCGAGCCAATCCATGTGATACGCAAGGATTTGGTGACAACAAACATCGTCTGTCCATCGGACAGTGCGAGAGAGAGCCGGTGAGGGAGGGAAGCAAGTGAGAAAGAGAAATGACAAATGAGGAGTGCCATGCATGTTTGAAAGAGCCAAGAGGAAAAACATTATGTAATTGCAGGAGTAAGAATAGAAATCAGGGAAAAAAAGATTTTGGACCTCTAGTTACAAAATCGGTTCGGGAACCGCCCAAACCCGTCCAGGAATCGGTTTTTGGGTGGGTAATCACTCGGAATCTATTCCCGCACTGCTTTAAACCAGTTCCGAATTTTGGGAACCAATTCCCGACCCTATTTTCCGGGTGGGCCGGTCCGGGAACCCAGTATACCCGGTCCGGTTGCACACCCGTACTTGAGAGAGTGGTTTTGTTGTTGACTTGTTTTCTCGTCACAAGTTCCAATGAGCATCGAGGTTTCGGCTTCGTTCAATTGTAAGTCTCTGGCGAGGGCCTTCCCTTGGAAGACTTGAATATGTTACCGATTGTTGGCTGTTAATTGCGGCGTAGCATGATATAAGCTGAATCTTCATTGCCCTAGGATTCGTTGTATTTCTTCAATTTGTTCGGTCAACTTGTCATTTCCTTTATTTTCTCCTGAATGTGGAGAGGTTGTGGTGGAGCACGATTAAGCAAAGCTAATAAGGTGTAGTAGCTTAATTGAATACAGAGGAATTTGAGGTCCATTCTAATGCAATTACTGCACTGTTTTCTGTAGTTCCGCATATTCGCGTATCTCTTGTGATTCTAGATGCCGCTGATGAGCTCTCTTTCCAATTTAGTTACTTTTCCAGTCAGGGTTGCATATTTACCACTAACTTCCTTTGTTAAGTACAGTTCACAGATATGAAATATTTACATCGGCTGAACCGTTGAAAGTCATCCACGATTTCCTTGGACTCTGATACTAATTAGCACTCTAAGCTTAAAGATTTTCGTATGATTTTGGCTGTCATACTATGAATGACAACAAGCGAGATAGTTATTTTAAGGTTCAAATGAGAACCATGACGTGTAGATCAACTTTGTAAAGCCCAAACATAGGAAAGAGACGACACTTGGCTGCTCTTATAATTGAAGGAAATGCATGTCGTGTGTTGACGTGAAAGCAATGACATCGGTTTGTATGTTGGTGTTCTGAAGGGTCGCGAGGACCGTCGTATTTGGTGGTCTTTGTAAGTGCTAAAATGGCAGACCAGGTTCATAGTAAAGCAAAGGAGATTGGGAGATTGGGAGTTTGGGGCAGTGTGTTCTCTGTCTTATCCACTTCCTGAAAACGATCTTCGCCAAAATGGTAAGTGCACCTTTGCTGTTACACCCTATTTGTTGTCATCGTGGTCTTACTCTTCATTTCTCTCGACAGTTGGTTTGCTCTCACCTTCTGGCCTTTTCCTTTCCTGTATATCAGTTAAAAACATGCCGAATGGTGATATATTAAAGGGCCTGATGAGATCTCAAACCCCATCTGTACCGCTTGAGTGGAATGTCATCAGTCAATGTGTCAGCAACTAACTTGGAGGTGTCAAATTGACTCGACAGCTAAGTGCACATGAGCATATTTGCCTTTTTTTCCTGAGGGCGCGACTATGGTAGTGTCATTTACAACCAACACTGTGCCAGTACCTACTCTTCTTCTGCCTTCCCTACGCCTAGCGCTGTTTGTGCACGCTATTCTTTCATCATTGCAGTCATTATCAGAACCCTCCCTGCGAGCCCTCTGTTGCCAGCACTTCTTGCACCAGCAAGAATATCTCCTCCGTCGCCATAACCTTGTTGGCAGTACCCCACTAGTGATGGCACCGTAACCACAACTTGATAATGAACTGCGGTGCCCCGGAGACCAGTTGGTACAATCCTCTTGATGCAATGCGAATATCTACTAAGTAGAGGACAGAATAATGGATATGTGCCTTCAAGAATGATGAAGCTAATGAACTTTGTTGGGGGAGAGGGAAGTTGTGAATATTTCCTCTGAGCTCTGTTATTTGCACATTCGATAAGATGCAAAGTGCATTCAGCAAGGAAATGCAGGATTTACATTAGCTATTCTGAACTTTACAAATTTTATGTTTCCTGTTAGAAGATGTCTCGAAAGGGCATGCCTCTAAGAAGTGTGGGCTATGTTGCTGGTGGGATCGACAATGTTCGTTGACAGCAGAACCTAAACATGTTCACACATGCGGTTGACATACCAAACGATGATCAAATGAAACGCATATCATTAGAATGTACACGACATGTATTTCAAGTCTTATGGAGATCATGAAGTCAAATGGACTCATCTACAAGCTCAATTTCAAACAAATACAATTCGGATCGGCGCAAGGCCGATCTACATTGGGTTAGTTTTAAGAGATTTTGCCTTAACATCTCCAAAAAATCTAGAAAAAAAGCATGTTATACTCAAGATGATTTAGAACAAATCTCGTGAAGAAAACTTTTCCAGAATTTGATCAGGAAAATCGATATGAAAAATAACAAAATTAAAAATTGAAACAAGTCAAAAAATGCAATTTAGTACATCATTTATGCCAAAATAGTAGGTCACTCATAGAAGCATGAAAATTGTAGATTAATGAAAATCAAGTTCAATCAACAACAAACTCAAGATCAATGAGCATCAGACCTCGACAAATCAATCCATGATATCATCAATCTCAGATCTAGGCATTTTATATAAATATAAACTTGAATCCTAACCCCAATTGGATACGCCGATCTCGCCTCATCGGATTCGATGTTAGAACATCTACCTTTTTGCATTTTTCTTTGATTTTGGAGGCGAAATTGCCCTCACTAGAACTTTTTCGAACTCTAAGATCCTGAACGGATCACCTATGGACCGGATCGAGGTTGGTTGGACTATCGGTTCATCAAAACAAAACCAGTCCAAAGCTAGACCAGTTTAGGACCTCTGGTGAGGAAACCAAGCCACCAGAGGTGATCCGGTGATCAATCTCTCAAACCCCAACCACTAGAGGGTTGAGAATCCTCCTATGAATAGATCAATGGTGACCAAGACTCTAATGGCCACTAAGGGTATCGGGAATCGAAGCGAAAATCGAACCGAACCGAATCAAAAAATTTAATATTTTTGGTCCAATTCGATTTTCAATTCGATTCTTGTTAAAAACTAATACTTTTTTATTGGTTCAGTTTTTATTGTTTAACCGAACCAAACTGATAAAATTAAATCATTAAAAATTTGGTTTTCATTTCCCTCGACATGACCAAGCCTCCCCACAACGTAAACCCATAATCTCCCTCTCTAGTTTCTCTCTCCCTCTATCCCTCTCTCTCTAGCTCTCTCTCTCTCTCGCTCGCTCGCCCGCTAGCTCGCAATCGACGGCGCTCACTCGCCGGTTTCCGTCTTTCTCTCTGGCGATCTCGGTATGTAAGGGTCTGAACCTCGATCGTCTGTCGAGATGCCGCCGATTTCCCTCCGCTTTCTGTCCTTTTGGGGTTTTTTCGAGTCGTCCTTGTCGTCGTTCATTTCCTGGTCATTTGCACCTCCTCTTCTTATTTTTTTTTTTTTTTTGAAATTTTTTTGTGAATTTTTCTCGGTCGAGATTGCTGTTTAGTTTTGTCCGGACGTCGTTTTCCAGCAGCAGCAAGTTTCGACCGCACCATTTTTCTCTTTTGTTTCTTTTTTTTTTTCCTTTTGACTTTGTCCGTCGTTTCCTGCGAGCGAGATTAGGGTCTCTCCCCCTCTCGGATGGCATTTCCTCTGAATTTGCTTTCGCCGACGAGGTGCTTGCGATTCGGAATCTGTTTCATCGTTTTGTTTTCGGGTCGTGCCGATCATTTTCTGTGCAGGCATTTACTGGCTGCATTTCGTGAATTATCCACCGAATAGCTTGGCTTGGCTGTAGCATGGCTGATTCGGCTTTTTTGATATCGCTAGTTGGGACTTTTGCTTGAGATCGCATACTTGGCTTTTGTTTTGTTTCTTTCGGTTTTTAAAACGCCTCACTGAGAATAATAATAATAATAATTAAAAAAAAAAAACGAAAACCAAAAGCTGAAAATCAAAAATCGAAAAACCGAACCCAACCGAAATTTCGGTTCGGTTTAAAAATTTTTCTAATGGATCGATTTTTCAAAAAAACTGAAGGGAAACAAACCATTAACAGCCCTAATGGCCACCAGACAAAGGCCGGTTTGACTGATTGAATTGGCCGGAGACTAGACCGGTGTGGATGCCGATCTTCAACTCAACTTGAATGGGAAAAATGGAGAGCTGCCGGGAGCGAGGGAGGTTGCGATCAGCTGAGAGAGATGAGTGGTGGGGGGGGGGGGGGAGAGAAGAGGTTGAAGGGCCAGGTGAAGGCGGTGGGATCGCCAATGTAGGGTCGTATGCTGGAGACAGAATTTTGTATTTTTAGAGAGAAAATTAAACAGAAAATTAATTATGCAAATAAGGCCCTCCTTGAAATTTAGAGGGAAAATCCCTCTTATGCTAGGTCTTAATTGGAGAATCTTAACAGTCAATTCAATCTGACAGTCAAAATTTTGATTTAATGGCCAATTTAAATTTTTTTTTAAAGGCTAATCACACTTAAGATGTGTCCTATGAACGATCGGATGGGTCTAATTTGTGAAAATTAAGATTTAAAACGAGAATTGTACTTAAGGCCTAATTAAGGGCTAAATTGTAAATTCTTGAAATTTAGAGTTTAATTTGCAAAATCTGGGAAATGTAAGGGCATGGGGATAAAATACACAAGTCCTGAAACTGGTCATTGGAGGTCCAGAACCAACCGGCAAGGAGCCAAACCGGCTTGCTTCGTCAACGGCCGATTGGACCGGTTAGGCCAATTCATGTCGGTTTGACTAGTTCTTGACCAATTCTCGATTGGGTAGTCCCTATGCATTCTAGATTTATGCAATTTAGTCCTGAGGACCAAATCAAAGAGAAAACTTGTCCAATTTGAGAGAAATTGTCCTATTTTGATCAAATTAAGCCAGTTAAACCTTGTAAATACAATTTATTGTTTTTCTATTGACTCAATTGAATGATAATTATAAAAATATCTAACATCATTCATGGGCACACGTAATTGAACCTATAGGCCAAAATGGGCAATTTTTGCAATTTCTTGCTCGAAATCGCAAATTAATTAAAATTGAATTCAAGTAATATTGTGATAAACCAATTCAAATAAAATTGCGATAAACTTATTCAACTAATTACCTATGGTTAGGATAGTCTATTGCATTCAAATTGACCTTGAATTAAAGTCATGAGACTTAGGCCAAAAATGAATTGAGGTCTAATGTTGAAATTGGACCTTCATTCATGAAATTGAACCATATTCATGAATGGGTCAATTTAAATTCCTTCAATTGAAGCTCAATCGCTTTATTTTCCTATACTCAAAAGAGCGAAATTCCTCAAATTTGGAAGTTCTCATGTGAATTTCTCAAAATAGACCCCAGGTTTGGACTTATATCAAGAAAATAAGAAGAAAACAATTATCCATTTGCAACTCATAAATGATCAATTTGAACCCCCTAATTAGGGTTTGGTCTTTTGACATGGCAATTTCCAAAATGAAGTGTATGAGAGGAATATAAATAGTCCCTAAACCAAATGTCATAAAATGAACTAAACTTAAATGTGACTAAAACAAAAGTAATTTCATTTTTAATTTCGGAAAAAAACAAAAAAAAATAATAATCAGAAAATTTTTTTTAATTGAATTTTGCAAAATTTTCAATACAAAAGTTAAATTGACACTAAAACAATGTGTTTTATTGATTTTTGATTTTTAAAATTTTTTTGGTCAAAAGTTTAGCCAAAAAGTCAACTATTTAGTTTACTTTTCCTAAAAGATTGATTTTGAGCCAAATCTTTGAAATTTTGAAAATTGACTCTGCTAAAGTGAAATTAAGGACATTTGACATATTTTGGATGAAAAGCAACTTTTGACTTTGACTAAAAAATCAATTCGAAAGTCAACCGTTTGAGTTTTTGGGTTTTTTTTTTATTGAAAATGATTGGGGAATTACTTAAAAGTGACAATACAAAAGAAATAAAAATGAAAAATGAAACTTTTTGATTGACAAATAGGTTCTGTCGTGATTGGAAGCCCTAATCTCAAGTTTTTTTTTTTTTTATTTTATTTTTACATTTTATGATGCGTCAACTAAAAATCAGATGTCAATAATAACAAACACCCAATGTTTTCTCCCAAAATATAGACCATAAAGTGCAACTTATAAGGAAATTATCAAATTGAAAACCCTAAATTGACCATATCCCCAAATCAAAACCTTATCCAATTTGCCCCCAGAAGGAGAACTCGGTGGACCAATGCATATTTCCTAGGCCGAAGTTCTTTTGTCGTCTCTATCACTTGAGCACTAGGAGCTCTAGTGCGATCCTTGGGAACTTCCGACAAACCGGTTGTTGCTCAGATCCAACTCAAAGAGACACTTCAAGTTCCGAAACTTCTATGGCACGCTGCCGCAGAAGCAGTTAGAGTTGAGGTGGAAGAGGGCGAGGTCAGTGAGCAGGTGGAGCTCCTCCAAGAGATACCTGGAAATGTCACCGGGGTTAAGCTTGATGTCGAAGATGGTGCTGACGCTAGGTTCGTTGGGGGTGGGGGACCAGATGATGCAGGAGTAGTCGCAAATGAAGGGCCTGACTCATTTGGCGGTGAAGTTGTTGGGATCGAAAATGATGGCTTGCTACAGAACTTGGAGGGCGACGTAGGTGTTGCGGAGGCAGGGGTTCTCAAGGAGACGGATGGGTTGACAGCAACCCGCAACTTTTTCAGATCTGGTCGCCATAACTTGTCCTTATAAGTTGCAAAAATCTTCGAGTCATCCAGAGTTGTCGTGACAAATACGTGAGATGGCTCCTTCGTTTAAGTCCTTCAACAAAGGAACCATCAATGTCGAGGCACATCTGAGGTAAGTCTGTTCTACGAAGCTTTTTTCACGTCTTTTGGGGTCCATTTCATGATGTTAGTGTGCACCGCAAGGACCGAGTCCACTAGATTCCTTGGACCTGGCTCTTGCTTTTTGAAGATGGAATTGTTTATCGATTTCGAGATAAGCCATAGGACTACCGAGAGTAGATGACGATAATGGAGTTGACAAAGGTGCTCTTGTAATTTAACAGCCACTCTTATACACGAGCTAACCCTTGACTGGATATTTTGATGTTCAAGGCTGCATTTGACCAAAGAAGCTTCGTTTAGGGACGAAGGAGGAGCGCATGTTCGATGGTTTCTATCTGTAGCTGACCCCGTAAGAAAACCTGATTTTAGAATGATTTTCATCTACCGTACTTTATTTTGGGGCTAATTCCCCCCCCCCCCCCCAAAAAAGCACAAATTTTAGGTCAATGGACAAATTTGACCTTTTTTTTTTTTTTTTTTTTTTTTTTTTGTGACCCAGGGAACCTCCGTTCGCCGCTCGCGGCGGAAGTAAACCCTGGGATGGGCTAGGCCGCCACCACTGACCCAGCCCACGGATGAATCCCGCAGTTTGCAATGAAGCATCGACCCACGCGAAGTTTTGAACTCCTCCCCTAGCGGATGGGTACTAAGCTCTCAACCAGCGCGGCCACCGCGGGCGGTGGTGCCCAAAATTTTCTTTTTCTCGTAAAAAAGCACAAACTTTAGGTTGAATAATAAGTCTAGCCTAAACTTTTGTTTGTCTCGTAAAAATGCACTAACTTTAGGTGAATTGACAATTATGGCTCCAACTATTTTTGTCTCAAAAAAATCATCAACTTTCACTTAAATCTTAAATCTCGCCCCTCTTAACTCATATCCACTGATTGTCCTTAGCAATAAATCCATGTGCATTTGCTTGTTGGATTTAAAACATTATTCATTTTCTTCTTGTTTGAGTCACAGCTTAGACTATAATGGTAAAATTATTCATCGTCTCCTACACTTCACTAGCAAGTCAAAAATTTTGCAGATTGAATTTCTCTAGCTAGACTTTGTTGTTTTGTCGTAATATGATACTGTAGACCACCGCCATTGAGAGACACTATGACTTCAAATAGAGAGTTAATATTAGGGGTCAAATTTGGGATAATGGTGAAAGTTTGTAATTTTTTATGAGACACAAAAAAATTGAGGCCAAAATTGTCACTCAATCTAAAATTGGTGCTTTTTTACGAGACAAAAAAAGGTTTGGTCCAAATTTGTCCCTCGGCCTAAAATTGGTGCTTTATATATATATATATATATATATATATATATATATATTATCCCCTTTATTCTGTAAGGCTTGTGGTATCTAGTTAAGAGGGGGAAGCCAAGCCATGACTTGTTTTACAAATTCCTCCTTGAGGATGTTGTAGCCACTCTTTGGTGTATAAAATCACTCATTGCTCACGAATCTTTTTTTAGCTATCTTTATCTATTTATTTTTTACTTCACATAACTTTTCGACAAGAATCTCCTACAAACCCGAAATTACTAGAAAAAAGGGGCAAATCATGTTATTAGAACACATCTCCTATTATGTCTTGTTGAAAGGAGTCGGATGAAGCGAAACTTCAAGAGAGAAAATCTCGTCACTCATCTTTTTGGAGGAATTTATTTTTGGATTTTACATAACCTTTTGACAAGAATCTTCCAACAAACAAAAAATTACTAGAAAGTAAACGGAATCAAGTTATTAGACCACGTCTCCCATTATATGAGCGCTCCTCTATTAACTCTTAAGGGTTGGTGAACCTTTTATGATTATTTTTGGAAAGGACAAATACCAAAAAACCTTTAAATCACGTTTACAACTATTAGGGTTATCAAAATGAGTAGTAATAAAAATTGGTTATAGATGGTTTAGCTTAAAATTAACCTATTTAACCAAGTAAAAGTGGCATGCTCTCTCTCCCTCTCTCCAGCTCATCTCCGCAGTGACCTTTGCCTCATCTCCGCCTCTGGCTCCAGAATAGTCTCCCCGTGACGTCGCCGACCCCATTCCTCGCCATTACCTCGCCAGGTTCGTGCTCCTGCCTCAATTTTAGGGTTTCCGAGGGTTTGTTGGTGATTTTCTTCTCCCTCATCTGGTCGCCCGGCGTTTTGGATCGGACGGAGAAAATCCAGAATTGCTTGGAGTCCCCAGTGGCCAGCTTCATGCTGGCAATCCTTGCTGGGGATGAAGTCAGTCTTGGTGGGAGGTAAGGGTGGCC
The DNA here is from genome assembly GCA_017140615.1 of Eucalyptus cladocalyx. Classification (NCBI taxonomy): domain Eukaryota; kingdom Viridiplantae; phylum Streptophyta; class Magnoliopsida; order Myrtales; family Myrtaceae; genus Eucalyptus; species Eucalyptus cladocalyx. Next base: position 11,907,539 of record CM029524.1, on the reverse strand, counting down.
GAAGGAGAGGTTGGGGTTGGCTCAGAACTCACTGGTGGAGTCGTCGAGCTGCATGATGTCGACGCAGTTGGTGATGGCGGCAGGTGGGGCAGGAGGCTGGCAATGGCGGTGAGTTACTTCTTGTCACGGTTGATGCCCCAGTGCAATTCATGGCATAGATGTGCCAGGGGCTTCGTACGTGTAGATCTCTGACCGTTGCTAGTGCTCATCAGAGACGTTAGGGTTTGAATCGTTGCTTGCCCAGTGGCTGGCAAATGTCCCAGCCCGTCGGCGAGGGTTGTAGCCTTGCTTGTGACAGGTGCACCATCGATCCTTGCCGGACTTTGAAGGAATAAAAAAGTGAAAGAAAGAAGAAAAGAAAAAAATTGCAATTTTTTTCTTAAAATTGCAAACTTTCATTAAATTGGATAGCATTGAAGTATCATAGCAATATAATATTTTAAAGAAATTATAGAAATAAGTTTTTTCAAATTTGATTAAATACAGAAGTGTTTCATAAACATAAATCGGGTATGATTTAGTTTAAGTATAAGTCGGATCGAACAGGTCCAGTGATTCTATTTGGATTAAACTATTAACGTCTCGACCTAAATCCAATTTGACCCACCCGTTTGACAGGTCTACCTATGGTACAAATATCCTTAATTTTTTTTTTTGTTTTCAAAAACCTTTAATTTACCTATGACACAAATATTTTAATATTATTTTTGTCCGTGAAAAGAATCCAAATTTATACATTTGTGACATATATATCATATTAATTTTAAAAGAAAAGTTTAGATATTTGTATTACAATGGGCAAGGTTTTTGGTAATACAAAAAAAAAATATATATATATATATATATATATATATATATATATATATATATATTGTACTATCAACCCTTTTTAGAAAATATGAAGAAAAGGAAAATTTGAAACCTCAAGTCTGGGAGTAGTGCCAGACGACGCAGTTTCGATGCAGAGAGAGCTCGGACAGAAAAACCACCCCATGCCCACCGCTCCCATGTCCGTCCTCACCGTTTCCAGGAGCCACCCACTAAAATTAAAAACCATTAACGATCCCCAAAAATCCTTGGCACTGGCGGTGCGCGTGGCGTATGACGATCCATCCCATCCCATTTATAAATGCACAAAAAAGCTGCAGCGTCAATTCGTGCCCTTGAAGTTCGCCTGCGCTCGGTGGTGATTCCCCCCTTCAGATCCAAATCTCGCAGTCAAACCGAAAGCTCCATTCCTTCCGCACGAGAAAAGACGCCCCAACTTGCGCCCCCTTCGATCCCAAGCGACTGTGATCTTTCCCAATTTTGAGTGCGTGTAAAGCACCTTTTTTCTCTCCCCCCAGAATCTTGATTCGCCTTAAAGCATCCCCATTTGCCCACGCGGTTTGCTTCTCTTTAAGTCCCGTATACTCGGGTTGGATATACAGGGTAAAGTTTGTCGTCATCTAGGTAAGTTCTGTTTCCCTCTGAATCTCGCCCTCTGAGTAGATCTCTGTATGTTAATTTAGATTTGTTGGGTTTTCTTGATTGCCCCGGGTTTTTGCTCGAGTGAGATCTGCTTATCCGCATTTTGTTTGATTCGGTGATGGTGGAGTGGGTTTTGTGAATGTTGGGTGTGTTGCGGTAGCTTCGGTGTACTTGGAAATGCGGGTTTCGTTCGGCTTCTTGATTGGGCTTGATCGGGCTTGATCGGGACTGTCGGTGGTGCGTATGTTGATGTGGTTGGTATTTCAAGAAACTTGCATACTTGTGTTGTGGATTCATGTTCTTCCTGTGCGTTTTGGTTAGTTTGGATATGACTGTAGATTTGAAGTGGGTTGTCTTTGAAATGCATATTGAGGATGGTTTTGGTTACGCCTAGTAGCTCTTATTGTATATTTCGAGTGAAAATCTGTCTATTTTCACGTTTCTTCCCTGTGCTGTGAAGTTTGTGAGTCTAGCTCGCAAAGATGGACTACCAATCTGGACTGCATTTGTTGACGCTTTGCTAAATCATCATGAAGTTGTTGCGAAGTCCCTGAAAAATGCAAACTATTTATCGGTTTTGTGGTATTGGGCTGGTTTTTGCAGGCGAATAATCTCGAGATTGAAGAGGATTCAAGATGTTTAGGCTTTCACCTCGCAGAAGCCAGAGGTCAAAAGGCTTCAAGGTTAAGCATGCTTTGCAGATCCTCCTTCTGCTGGGCATCTGCATCTGGCTTCTGTACCAAGTGAGGCATTCACAGAATAAGAAGGCGGAGTATGACCAAAGTGCAAAAGCAGCAAACGATATTGTGAAATTTGGTAGAAAAGATCTCAATCCTCAAGTGGAGGAAACTCCTGTTAGAGACGTCGGCAGTAAGGAGGATGAAGAAGAGGACGAAAATAGGAATGATGAAGATCAAAGCAAGTCCGAAGAGAGTCTTGGCTTAGGGGGTAATAGTAATGACGAGATTCAAGAGCATCAAGATCAATCTGGGGTTGGATCTGAGAATAGAGTGGATTCCTCGGATGCTGAGAAGGCGAGCGAGGAAAGGACGGAGGATCTGAATGAAGTGAGCAAAGAGAAAGAAGACGCTGAACCCCAAGACAGGAAGGATGAGATGGAAGGTGGGGAAAAGGTGAATGGTGAGGTTGCAGAAAACAACAGTGCTGCAGAGGAAAGTGTAGAGGATGGCCAACAAAAGGAAAGTAAAGAGGAAGGGGAAGGTAAAGAAAACCAGACTGAAGAGGGCAAAATTGAAGAAGTGAGTTCTTCAGATAATCAGGTTGATGATGGAAATGGAGAGCATAATGCGGGAGCAAGGGAGGAACACTACAAAGGGGATGATGCTTCCAGCGCAGTTGCGCATGAATCTGATAATGCGGTAACCAGCGACAAGCAAGATAATTTGGAACATTCTGACAAGCAAGAGAAGTCAGAACATGAAGAAAAAAAGTATGAAGAGAATAAATCAGATACCACTGAAGTTGCTGAGGATCATCAAATTGAAACAGTTCGGCTCAGTGAAAATAATACCACTGAGAATACAGTTTCTTCTGATGCAGAAGTCCAAAAGGAGGGTTCAGCTGATGGTAATCAGGAGGATTCAAAGGACAATACCCACCATAGCTCCAGTGAAGCAAGAGAATCTGATGAAGTGAAGACAGAAACAACGGAATTGGCACAGCAGGACAATACAGAATTCAAAGAAACAACCGGACAAGACAGTGCTGCCCAACAAAATGAAGAAACAAATCATAAAGAATCTAATCAAGATTCTACCCAGCAAGATGTACAGTCTGAGAAAACCGATTCAGGGGCCGGCAATGAGCATTCAACGCCTTCCACTACAAGTGATGATGGAGTGGGTGGTGCGACAGGACAAGATACTGCTGCCCAACAAAATGAAGATACTATTCATAAAGAATCTAATGAAGATTCTACCCAACAAGATGTACAGTCTGAGAAAGCCGATTCAGGGGCTAGCGATGAGCATTCCACTTCTGGAGCGACCCCTTCCACTACAAGCGATAATGGAGGTGGAGATAACAGTGGATTTGCCGATTCTTCTGGAAATTCTGAACAAACTGTTGAAAACAATGGATCAGAGGAGAAAAAGGATAGTGCTCAAGGCGAAAATGCCCAAGATAGTGTTGAAACGGAAAAAGTACAGGAGAATGTTATGACATTGAAACAAGACGAGAATTCAGATGGCGGTGCCAAGGAAGGTGGTGATTCTTCGGATTCCTCAACTCAGCAAGGGAACAATGGATCCTCGGACAACAATAATGCTGAAACAGGCCAGAGTGAGAATGCCACCAATGATCAGAGCAATGCGGAAGAAAATGCGAAACCAAAGGACAATACAGTTGCTGGCCAAACAGAAGAAGTTAGCTCTAGCGATTCTGTGAACCATCAAGAGAATAATGATGCATCCTCGAACATGAATGATAACAACAACGCTGGCTCGAACGGCAATGGTGATGCTGGTCAGCAAAATTCCTCAACCTCTGAAGAACAGAAAGAAACAAACACTAATAGTGGTGCTGATGTGGCCCAGACCAATTCAGTTGATCCATCAATCTCTCAGGAAATGAAAGAAACCCGGACAGATTTGGAGACCCTACCTGACACAGGGAATGAAGGTACTAACAGTAAGGATGCAGCAGCAGAGTGAGGTCAAGTTTCCGGTGAAGTTGGTTTCCGTCTATTGATTCTATTCTAGGTGATCGCTTTTGTATTACTATTTTTTTAAGGTTGGTCGAGCAACTGTAAGGTTTTTTGTACGTTTTTGTGCCTTTTGGATGCAATGTGATATGATTACCATGTCTCTTTGTAACTCTAGTTTGAGGAAGTTAGGAAAAGTTCGCAATAATCTGCGATATCAATGCTATAATCTTTGTTTGTTTGTCATTGGTACTTTTCTGAGGTTTCTCATAAGTTTGTGCACCTTATTTTGAGTCCTGAAACTTGTATAAATCAAAACGTATTTAGTGCAAGGCACCTCCGTTGCCAACTTTCCGGGAAAAGGTGTTGGTTGACTGCTTAATTGGTTTGCTGAGGCTCTTTTGACTGTGTTTATAATCAGCTTGACTTCTCTGCATTTTGTCATCTCATAAGTTATGGTGATCTCGTGTTTTTAGTTTTCTCTTTTCCCTGGCCAGAAGTGTTTAATAGTGTTTTGCTCTAGAAAAAAGGAGAAAAGTTGCATTTATCACTTTGACATCAGTAAGTTTGCACTGTTTGTGTGAACTTACCTGGGTTTCTCCATGGATTTTGTCTTTTGACTGTGTAGTTATGGCTTCACAAGTTGGTGAGGTGCTGAAAGACCTCTGGGCACCAAACTATATGCATACAAACATTTACCATTTATGTTGAAGTAGATGTGGCTCTAGTTGAAGATAAGGGAGGCTTGGTGTAGACGATTTAGTCATGTTGAGCGAGGGCTTTCACATGCTTGACTGGAGATGTGATCAGGATAGGAAGACATGCGCCAGAAGGCATTAGGGAATACCTGGAAAGACATGGAGATAAAGTACCCAGACCTACAGCGAACTTGATGCAGAGTTGACCACAAGGGTGCAAAAGGATTAGTTCAAATGGCTCAACTGACTTAGTAGAATACGGCTATGTTGCTTTTGTTGCATGTGATTACATGTACAACGGGGGCTAATTCTTGACAAACAGGAGCTAATTCTAGGATTATACGGGAATGTCACAATACATGTAGAGGAAAGTTAGAAGAAATCGTTGGTTGTTTCTCTCTCAATTCAATTTTTCCGACTTTTGATGGTAGTTGGAATTCAGTTGGAATACTTGGGCAGTCTTTGCTCCTGGAATTTCAGGCTGTGTATATAAATCAACATCACAATGTTTTATCTGGACTTGTTTTTATCATTAATTTGGTTCCTAGCATGATTCCTGAGCACGAGCAAAAATTATTATTTTTAAACAAAAAGCCTCGGAGGGGCTATGGGTACTAGTCATCCCCTCTTGGTCCTACCATAGGAGTATATAAATTATGAAATATTCTGGTTTAGCCGTGATGGCTCCGCATCAACTGCGATCGGAAATCTGAGTTTGGCAAAAATGAGCAAAGAATTGGAATCCTCTGCTAGTGAGATGATATACATGCTTGCCGAAATTCTAGCGCACATGATACAACACAATGCAGACACTAAGTAAAAACAAGGTAACACTACAATCTAGTTGGTTATGTCTCCTAGATAGTTTTACTTACTAGATATTATTGTTCGCCCAAATCGATCATGACATGAAAAGTATCATGAATTTTCTTATTTTCTTTCAAATTCAACAAAGCCGACATTGAGTAGGTGATTTTGATGGATAGAAATGTCACTCTAATGCTCTATTCGTTTCACGGAAAATAACTTCCAGAAAAATGTTTTCTGGATTTTCCGGTGTTCGTTTCACGGAAAACCAATTACTCAAGAAAAATATTTTCCATTAATGGAAAATACTACCTTCAAAGATAAGGAAAATGTTTTCCACAAGTTCTTCCACCTTATATCCTTTTACTAACACATTTTTGTTTTATTTTTATGCTTTTTTTTTCTTTTCTTTTCTTTCTTTCCTTTTCATCTTTCTTCCTTAGCTTGGCCGGTGGCCGGCTCCGACGGCGGCCGGCGACCGGCGACCGGCCGTGGCCGCGAGCCAGCTCGAGCTCCACCCCAGGTTGGCGAGGCTCCGCCTAGCCCGATCTATGGAAGTCGAGCTCGCCCGAGCCTAGTGAGCTCGGGCCTCGCCAGATCGGGCGAGGCGGAGCCTTGCCAGCTTGGGGTGGAGCTCTAGCCTCGCCAAATCTAACGAGCTGGGTGGGGCTCGGGCCTCGCCCGAGCTCACCAGGGTCTAGCAAGCCGCGAGTTCGCCGGATCGCGGCGGAGCTCGGGCTCGCCCGGATCGGGAGCTCGAGCTCCGTCGCGCATCTCGGCGAGCTTGGGCAAGATTAGCCGAGCCTCGAGCTCGCTGGATCTGGCGACCGGATCTTGGTCACCACAAGGCGCGCTTAGCCATCATCAGGCGTGCGGCAGAGGAGGAAGGAGGAAGGAGGAGGAAGAAGGAGGAGGAAGGAGGAAGGAGAAGGAAAAGAAAAGGAAAAAAAAAAAAGAAAGAAAAAATTAAAAAATAATAAAAATTTTGATTTTTTAAAATATAAATAATTAAAATTTTATTTTTAAAAATATAAAAAATAAAACTAATGAACGGTGGAAAATAATAAAAATTGTATTTTTTAAAAATACAAATATTTTTGGTCAATTAAAAATATTAAAATTCAATTTTTTGATAATTTTTCATAAACAATTAAATTAGTTAATGAACGGTGGAAAATGTTTTCCACTCAAAATTTAAGTTTCAGTCGAACACCGAAAATATAACCATTTTCCTGAAAAATGACTTATGGGAAAAAAGATGGCCATTTTCCGCGAAACGAACCTAGAAGCTTCTCTATTCTTTTTTTGTGAATGGAACCGCTTGCAATATCTCATCACTCTTTAAAGTTCCAAAGGAACTACATATGTATGCACAACGTGATTGGCTTATTCAAAGATCCAATGCTGTTTTGTCCAATAACTTGGTAAATGTTCATTTTGCATGTAGCGTTTCTCATGATTAATTTGTGTCCTGAGAAGTTAATTAGCTCGTCATCAGGTTTTATGCTGCAAAGAATAATATTAAGGCTCCGCTCGACTCCATCTTCCTCTCTCACCTAACGAGCCTGTAGTTGAACTGTGATCTCCAGCCGGACCCCCATGCCCCATGCTGCTTCAAGCCTACCACGGTTGTCACCTAAAGCCAACACAGCCACTCCTGTCGCGACGCCACTCCACCATCGAAAGAAGTGTGATGGTGACAAGCCTAGATTGAGGCTCAAAGTGAGCCTGAGCCCGAGCATCCATCTCGGCTTGGCCTTGGATCTGGGTAGACCTGAGGTAGACAAATAGGATGCCTAGATCAAAGGTTGAGCTGGGCCAGCGAAGGCCGTAGCTGGTCACCGCAACATCAGCAGCCGTCCTTGTCCCCCAGCCTCGACTATTGTAGGTGGGAAAGGGGAACAGGGGAGAGTTAAGAGACTAAGTATGGGGAGATCCCAGGCGACTCGGTGGTCACCATTGTGCTCCTAGGAAATGCTGACGAATTGTCTGCGAGGTAGGGGGCAAGGGAAGGCAGATCGGTGGTAGCTCGAGTCTCCGAATCTCAACCCGTCAACCATATCTTACTTGAGGGAAAATAATTTATTGATAACAAATCCAGGAATTCAAGTGAAAACAATCCACCACATCCATCAAACTTTATTGAACTATCAGGGGAAATGTGATGAACAGAGAAACAAGATCCTGAAAGGAAAAGGAAATTCCCAATTACATGATCCGCACACCACATATAGACTCACGGAAATGGTTCTTGCATTGAAACTCAAGATGTCTGGGCAAAGGAATTAGCTAAGTAAGGGTGACTTCTGAACTTAGTGGTGCTTAACTTCAAAAAGTCCATCAGGACCTGCAAACCCAATAAAAATACCGTAAGACAAAAGTACACACTAGGATTCCGAATCAAGACACGGAAAAGGGGTGACCATCTCTGCAGCCATGCCACATTATTCACTTGATAAGAACAGAGACTACACTACAAAAGAAAAAGATGGCTAAATCCTCCATACAAATGAAAAAAATTCAGGTTTAAGGTAGTTAGAGACCCTTCACATCGACAGGACAAATTGAAAACTTCAACGAAGCAATAAAGAAACAGAAAAATGCATTCTCGTGTACATGCATTATTTATCCAACTTCTAACGATCTTTTGAAACAATGTCCCTGCACATGCACATCTACGTACCCATCAAGGTCCTGATAAGTGAAAATCAGGATTCCAAGACAACTATTATTCCGTCTGTCACTGTCACAAGGATCAAAGAAAGAAAGGTATGGAAATCGTTGGAGAATAGTCAACTGCTTCTATCTCAAAGCATTAGACAGAGTAATATATCCAAAGCTCCGATTCCAAGTTTCCCAATGTTGTTCTTACGGACCAAACCACCAGCTGAGAAAACTCCAATAATTTGATATACAACCAAAAGGTTGGGGGGTGGGGGTGGGTTTGGAAGCGCTAAGTTCATTCCAATATTACTTTCAAAGATAAGAAGTCAAACAAATCTGCCAAGAAATATAGATTCAGTTTGCCATCACATAAGACGACCTGGTGAATGTTTTGATTTTCAGTTACTAAGAAGTTTTCCACATTCAAGTCAACAACATTTAATTTGATAACCTAGATAGAACTATTCGGACATTCAATCAGATTATAAGATCAGATCAAAGTCCATATCATAAGTTGTAACAGCAAAGAAACGAAATATTATCACAGATGGATGTGTAACATTTTCTGTGGTATGTGCATTCAATGCTCAACAATGCAAATTTGTGTGAGCATGTGCATGCAGGGTGCTTGTGTGTGTGCAGATGAGCACACGCATGTGTGCATTTGCACGAGGCATTTTTGTAAGAGTATGACACGTTTGAGGACAAGGATCACACTTAAAAGTACGGAAGATTGCACAGCGGGAAAGGGATAGATTTCAGCATATAGTCGGAGCAATATCAGCAGAAGAGGTGTTCATCGAGTAACAAAGATAAAATATCTCTCAGTTCATGGAGAAAGGAGCATGAGGGGAGATCTGGAGCTTGGGATACGACTTCATCAATCAACGAAACAGATGCACCAAAGAAGAATTGCCATAATGACAACCTAAGTATTCAAAAGACTGGATTGATTCTCATCCCTAGCAGGAAGAGTTTGTTTTATATTATCTGACTATTCAATTCAATGACCACAAGAATAGTCACTTCAACTAGACAGATTCATGCAGAACAGATGTTAAGTTCATTTTGGCTTCACGGACATGAAGACAGGCCCTGTTGTTGGAGAAGAAATTAAGGAAAAAAGAGTTTAACAGAAACTACTACCAGCGAAAGGTCAACCTTCCAACTACTTATCCTACACTTAATCTCAACACAAATAACACTTTTGTTGATCTGCTGAGGACGTACAATCTACCTGATTTCTCTTTACCATCTGACACAACTATGCAAGTCTTTTTTGTTAGAGAAGTAGGGGGGCCAGAGAAGGAATGCGATAAAATATGTATTGAATCCCTAAGATCCTATTAAACTCAGTAATAGGGATTCATAACCAAAACACCAATTACATGTAGCAAATAATTCAGGAGGACGTCAAAATCTCAAGCAAGATATAAGCACTTCTGTATACCTTCCCCCGATCCAGTTCCTTCTTTTTTGTCAGTCTTTAGAGAAAAAGAAAATATGTATCACTGTAAACCACTTTTGTTAAAATGTGCCCCAATGGCACTTGCAAAGATGCCGTTTACAGAAAGTTCCCAATTTCCAATGTACAATTTTTCTTGCATTTTGTTAATGACACTTTGGAAATTAAAATATTCCTATTAAGTATGCTTAACAAGTACCCAGGCGACACTTGTAAAGCCTAATGTAAAAAGCAAAAATCCAAGAGAAAGTGTGAGGATCGGGGAAAAACAAAGAGCTAAGCATGCTAAACAAGATAGTCTTAATAAGTAACCAAAACCTCATGGCTAGTTTTACTATCACAGTATCAGTTAAAAAGATCCAACTGGATAACAGGTAGTCTAACTTCTAAAGAATAAGAACTCATGCACATTCAATTTCAAGATATCTCTGACAAACCAACACATTAGTTCTTATAGTGCATCCAACTAAACAATTGGGAACTGCAATTGAGACTTCATAACTAAATGTTAGCTTTCCGGGAAGATAAGGTTACAAATTACTTGCTTCAAAAAGTTGACACTTCCAATAACCACAAACTTTTCCAGTTGCAGACACTATGGCTATACTTATGAGACACGATATCATAACCACTCAAAATTTAGCCCAACAACATTACTTCAATGAACTGGCATATTACATGATCCTTCAAGCCTAGACTGAGATTCCAAAGAGTATAGTAATGCTCTGAGCAAGGCAGAGTATCACCAGAATGAACAAAACCACCCATAATTGCACAGGGAGGCAACCTAAGAGATAACAATCAACCCAGCTTCAATTTTTCTAAGCATCTAAGAAATGATATCTGGTCAGCAGAATACTCTTCACTGAAGACTTGTTCCCTTTCTCCACGACAAAACTGAAACAAGTAATGAGTCCCAGAGTAGCTACATCACCCATCGTCTATTTACATATCTTTGGTCCCATTTCCATTTTCACTTTCACAGTAAACATCAACCTAATTGCTAGTAACAGACATCTTAATTTGCCTCAACATTTCCTAGAATATCAGTTCACTTGTGCTGAAACAGTGACTTCACTTCTAGGTATCCCTCGTACATGATATCAAAACTTAGTTTCAACAATCAGATTTAAAAAAGCAAAAACCTTTGGTTCGACATATACAATGGTGTAAGTTAAACAGCATGCGCCTAATCTTGGGATATTCTGTAGATGGGGAATAAAAAATGTGAGGTTTCCAATAAAAAGCAAATATTAATAGTCCCCAATCAAACAAAAAACAGATATTCTAATATACAATCTGACAAACCGTGAAAAGTATATAGGGCCATGTAGGTGCTAATAAGACAATACACATAAAGCAGAGCCATATTTGATATGACACATTCAGACATCAGGTCTGCACATATGAGTTACCGCATCAGAAAGAATTAGATAAAGTTAGCAACATGAGGAATCATACATACCCCATGGGAACTCTTTATTGCGGATGTGCAAGTATGGGTACGCCTGCAAAACATGCCAAGGAAACAGACTCAGTAAGCCCCACCACAACTATATTCAATTAAGAAACAAAAAGAGAAGTGCTTTGCAAAATTGATCTTTGAGAAGAAAAAGCCCTGAATAAGCATAAGAAAGAACTAATAGCAGGAACTGAAAGTTGCCCAACTGCTTTTGTCAAATATATGAGACTCTAGAAACCCGAAAAAAGAGGACAATAGGCACTGCAGGAGTTGATTTCTAGGAAAGAACACTTACGGCAGGCTCTTCATGATGAGGATGCCCCTTGGACAGGTTATAAATCGCCAAAATCGAGCACGTCACAATACCCGCATATGTTATCTTCTCCCACTTCGCCGTCTCATCTGTTAAAACAAAAAATTAGTAAAACCGAATTCATCATCAAGCACCATAGCCCAAAATCACAATGGCTTCAGACAACAGGCCGCCATCCATCTTTTTCTACAATCAAGTAGAAACCTTTCAACTTCAAATTTCTGTAAAGGAACCATTTTCACTGCACCCCAGAATTTCTAGATTTGCAGACCACATTCTTCAATCTAACATTTTTTCATCAAAGAAAATGCGAAGCAAACGAGAACAATGGAAAAAAGCTCCGCTTTCATATGTCAATCACAAGGTCCCTAATTCCGCCACTAAAATGAAGTCCAGACATAAAACAATCTTCATCGCAGCTTCAGCAGCATAAAGGGATCATCTAGACATCTCTACCGCATGAATAAAAGGTAATTCAACTACAGCGACCCGTAACCCTAAAATCAAATCGAGCCCACGCCATGAATCAAGCTCTGGAACGGCCCCCCGAGCGAAGGGTGGATTAAGCAGCACCAAGAACTCGACAATCGAACCCAGAATCAACGAGTCAGCACCAGAACAACACCAAATCCATCCGAACAACGATTGAACATAAGGGGCAGAGAGAGAGAGAGAGAGAGAGAGAGAGGAGCGTACGCGCGTCGTCATGAGCAGAGGAAGCGAAGTTGCGCTTGGGCACGGAGGAGGGACGGGCGCCACCGCGAAGGGAGCTGCGGAGGAGAGCAGATCGCACCATAGCCATCGCCATTTCTTTCTCTAACCCTGTCGCTGGAAAACCACTTTGAGACGGCCCGCACTTTGGCCGTCCCTTCTCTTATTTATACTCGTCTTTGCAATCACAATAGAAGATGATACATTGTTTTCTATGATGTTTGCTAAGCAATTGTTGACCGATCAAAATTAGCAAAAATTGTAGATTTAAATATTTTAGAAGTTATCTTTTTCTTGACATGAAGCACTACACTCAAGGTATGTTTATTTCGCGAAAAAATAAATAATAAAGAAAAATGATTTTCTTGAAAGCATTTTTTGAAAAATATGGTTACTTTTTGTTTATTTGATGATACACGATCGGTCTTGTTGAAAAATGATTTCAATTTTATGACTTTATCATAACAAATTTTTTTGAATTTTTGGATTTATTTATTTATTTTAAAAAAATCAATTATTTTATTTTTTTTCTCTTTGTTAAAAAGCGAACTTCTAATTATTTTTAAAATTTTTTCTTTTCTTTCCTTTTCTTTTTCCCCCTCCTCCGCTTCGATCGAGTGACGATGATCGCAAGCGAGCCATGAGCTCGCTTGGATTTGGCAAGCCTCACTCTCACCTAGATCAACCAAGCCACAAGTTCAGCTAGCTTGGCCAGGTCGAGCTCACGAGCATGTAGGGCAATGTCATGGCCAGTCATTGATCATCATTGAGCCATGTGGTTGGTGAATGAAGAAGGATTTTATGCTTTAGTAGGAAAATATTTTCTGTTAACTACAATAACTTCTGGAAAATGTTTTCTAGTTCTTTTAAAGGGGAAATCATTTTCCTTAATTTATGCTTTGGTAGGAACACATTTTTTGTTGACTTTTTTTCCTAAACAAATCAAATGCCAGCAAATGAGGATAATCTTTTTCCCAAAAAATGATTTCAACGAAACAAACTATAACATTCTCAATTCCGACCTCATGAGAATCGACCATAAGGTCCTAAAAGGATCAATCATGGGTTATTGGCCATGGATCGATTGGTTCGATCGATGAGGAATCACGGATCGGTCATGACTAACCGATCGACTGATCGGTCACAAATTGGTTGAGATGTCGGCTGTGAATTTCTATTGACCATACCGATGGGATAGGATCATAAGATGACTCTTTGATCACGAGAATTGGTCATGGGATGATTTTGGATCGGAGGATGGTCTTGGGTCAATCCGATAGATCGCAATTTTTGGTCGCGGGTGATTTCGCCTGGTTATGCACCGATGCACGGATGATCTGAATTGACCAAATGCGATTTCTTTCCGACCAAAAATGCATCATTCAATATTTTAATTCTTAGTGATTGGAATGGAATCTCAAATTGGTGATGTCCAATCATGGTTTGGTAATGCACCAACCATGAACCCTACCGTTGGATCGGGTGTTGACCGAAATAAGCCCAGGGATAGACCTAGCTATTCCGTCACTTATTCTGAGATCCATGGGTGCCTTGGCTTTGTGCTAGACCATGGGTAGCCTTAGGACAGGTCTCAAACTAATTAAAGGACAACCAACCCTATTGGCCAACTGACTATCCAAAGGAACAGTTTGGGTGAGTATGGGATGTAGTGGCCGAACCTCGGTGTACGTGATTCAATATTTTGAGGTGTACCTAATGATCTCTTCCTCAACCCCGCAATCAACTTGGATGATAGACTTTTCTAGATTGCCTTCTTAAAGAAGGAAATGAAAGTAGAAATAAAACTCTAGAATTCCTTCATGAAGAAGGTGAGGTGTCCCTTTGAAAAGTCAAAAGTCATGATGGCGGCAAAATATCTTCGAATATTCTAGAAAAGGTGATGTATATGTGGACCAATTGGAATGCGTTACTCGAGCCCTCATTATGATTGAATATTCCAGAACCCCCAAGTTGGTACTATCATCATTAGACTTCATTAAATGCCCATTAAATGCGAGGTATTGGTGGACCAATGAGAGAATGAAAAGCGGGCCATAATTAATGACACCTTGGAGCTTAGATTACCAATTAAGGCCTTTAGATTGGCCAACTCATCCTCTAGGCATAATCATGAGGCAAGGTAGGCTTGCCACCCAAGTAAAGTAGGCGGGACACTTGGAAACATTGGAGAGGACCACTTTGCTTGGTAATGATGACTCAAAGGGTTATAAATAGGAGGAGCACTTCTCATTTTCCTCACTTGCCTTCCATTTTCTCCACCCTCCTTCTCCTAGAACGCCTCTCCTCCGTCCTCACGCTCTCTCTCTCTTTCGGCCGCAAGGCAAGGCCCCCATCTTGTGTAGTTCAAGCTCTAGTTTGGGGTTCATCTAGGTAAGTAAGATTTCTATGTCTCATCTAGGGTGGTTGTCTCTATTGCCGAGTCTAGTTAGGTGCTCACCCGTCAAGCTGTGGGTAGGATGCTTGATCTTTTGTATGGATTTGCTTATGTTTATGCTTGAACATGTTGAGTTGTTCACGTTCGGAATGGAGCCAAGGTTCGTTTGGATTGAGTTCATCGCAAGGCAAGGTCGCTCTAAGCCATAAGGCCTTGGTTTCAACATAACTAGGATGCTAGGTCCAAGTCTCGCTTGGTGCGGGGATTGCCCAAGGCCACAAGGTCTTAAATCGACATTGAGATGTGTCGATTCTATGCCTTGTTCGGTACGAGGATCACCCAAACCCGTGAGGTCTTGGTAAGGCACCAAGGCATGCCGATTTCCATAGTTCAAATGGACGCGGGGACTTTGTGCTTATCGTTGAATGAAATTGCGAGCCGAGGGCCATTCTCGGTACATGTGCATCCACATCGGGTCAGAGTCGAGGTTTGTCAAGCTTGGGATCATCACTTAAGCAAGGTGTACCCAAGCCTCGAGGTCTTGGATTAGTATTGAGGTGTACCGTTCCCGAGCCTTGTTCGGTGCAGGGATCGGTGCGAAGTGATTGATTTAAGTTACGGATCAAAGGTCGTTCTCGACATATTTTCTAGTAAGGTATAAGAAATTCATGACACATACAAATGAATGAGCACACCTTCGGGTCATGCATGCGTTGGCTAAGAGAAGAGATAAGAACTGGCTTGTTTGATGCATTTATGCATGTATTTAAAGAGGAAAAAGCGTCTGTCGCCACACAGCGTTGGTGGCGATGCTTCGTTCATTGAATAGGAAGCCTCGGTTGATCCTAGATGCCCTGGTTGAGCCAGGATGCTTGGGTCTTAAACCCGAAAACCTCGAGAAACTAGCCTTGAGAAGCCTTGATCGAGTCGAGATGCCCTGGTCGAGCTAGGAAGCCCATCAAGAAGCTAAAAGCCCTAGTCGAGCTGAGATGCCTTGATTGAGCTAGGAAGTCCAGCAAGAAGCTAGAAGCCTTAGTCGAGCCGAGAGGGCCTAGTTGAGCCAGGACGACGATAAATGAATTTACATGAATGCCGGTTATGCATGAGCATGATATGTTGGTATGTTAATTGATAAGCCGATGGTAGTTTTTGGCATGGATGACATGTGTTTATATAAAGCATGACATATGACTTGCAATTGATCTGCCGCCAATACTGTTTGCGAGTTCTGTACTTGCTAGGCTTTGATGATGAGATGCTTTCCTAGTAGAGAATTAGGAATTTTACTTACTGAGTTTCCCCAAAACTCATCCCTCATCTCTTAGTTTTGTAGGAATGTAAGTCTCTCATCAATTTTGGAAGCTGTAGTCACGCTAGAAGAGATAGGATTTCCCCTGGCCTATTTGGAAAGCTTGTACTGTGATGTAAAAAGAAAAGAGAGCCGTAGAGGAAGGGCTTGTAAAAGTATTGTTATAATATAAGTTAGTGTGTTATGTGTGATGTATGTCTCAGTCTTCCAACTGTTGTTTGTCCAAGGAGTTGTTTATTCACTTTTTCGCATGTGCATGATAACAAGATAGAAAGAATTGGGACGGCAATGCTACTACTCGTGACCCTAGGGATAGAGTTAGGGTCGTGACACAAACGAACTAGCAGGTTTCATTTATTTCATAAAAAGTGAATGATTTGAAAAGCATTTTTCTAAAAATAATTATTTATATTACTAGAAATAATAAGTCAATTATTGACAATAATTTACATCTAAATATCTTCATGGACAATAAAGATATTTTTTACACATTCATTTTTATAAGTAATATAAGTGATTATTTTTATGAAAATACTTTTTAAATCTTTCATATTCCGCGAAATAAGCAGAGCCTTAATTTTTCTAAATTATTAACTTTTTTAAAGAATGACAGCTCAAAATTTCCCTCATCTTTAGGTCAGTTTGCAATAGCCTTTGAAATTTGCAAAATTAATCCCAACCCCCTCTCTCCCTCCCTCTCTTTATCTCTTCCACTTCCAAAAGGGAGGGATTTGACCTAAATCTTCCCTTCCTCGCCTAGTTATTTTTCCTTATATTTCCTTTGTTTCTTCTCTTTCTCTGCCCATCTAGTTTTAGATCTGTGAGCTTTGCTCTAGCAATCTTATATCTATAGGCTTTTTTCTCCGATCTAATTCTAGATTTTATAATTTTAAATAATAAGTATTCCATTTCCAGTTTAAATGGTGTTCACAAACACTTTGACGTCAAATCTTTGCTCATTCAACATGTTTTATTGCACAACAAAAAATTATAGACGTGAGTTAATGTGATTGATTTTTCCATTAAACTTTATTTAGTTGTACACTTTTTTGTAGGGATGATCGATTCCTGATCTAGCTGGTTTCATTTAGGAATGAGAACCAGACCGGGAGAATCGGTTCCCAATTTTTAGGACCAAAGACTAGACCGGGAACTAGTCATTTAGCCCAAAAAAATTAAAAATAAAAATACTAGAGTTGTTCTATTTTAGGGTATTGCTATTTTAAAGAAATAAAAAATATATTTTTGGAAAAAAAAAAGTCGGTCCGATTTCTCCCAGGACTGAGAATTGGACCAAAAATCACCACTTGCATTTTTATGGAATTGGGAACTGGACTGACGCCCTCGAGAACCAAACCAAGCCGACCAATTTGGTCCAATCCTATTGGTTCCCGATTTGATCGGTCCAACATGCCCACCCCTACTTTTTTGAAGAAAAGTTCAAGGACCACTCATATTATTACCATCTACCATCACAATGACCACCGCTACTAAACCATCCTTTTCTCTCTCTATTTAGGGACATACAACGCATAGTGTTAGGAACACGAATATATGAAGAGAAAAAATATAGAAGAAAACAAGTGGGAATTTTTACGTAGGAAACTCTTCCTAAAATCGGAAAAGGGAAAAATCACAATGCCGCATTAGGTAATATTTCAACTATCAATATCGGTGTTTCAAGCTCTAGGGTTACAAGCTTTAGCGATTTAACTATAAAAGATATTGTCCATATATATAGTAGGTGTCTAAGGCATACATAATTAATATGAAAATTACATGTATGCCATTAGCAATAATAAAAGCCCTATTATCTGCTTTAACATTAAGTGCCTACCCAAAATAAATTGTTTCTGCGCTTGAACATTATTTTTCTCTACCAGACTTCACAATTCCATCAATCTCCCACTTGGAGGTTGATCTGCAAAAAACAGCAATAATCTTTTCTAGTCTTTATTCTTTATAACTCAAATTGTCCTAGGGCGGTGGCCTCTCTCATCACTTACCATGAAGGCCAATTGAGACAATGCACAACCTTAGTTTCTTAGTGGTGATAGCCTTTGTTAACATATCTCTTGGATCTTCTACACCAAGAATCGTCTTCAATGACAAAGTCACATTATCTATTAACTGATGAATTTGATGATACTTTAATTCAATGTGTTTTTTTCTTGAATGAAATACCGAATTCTTTACAAGGCTGTTAACACCTAAATTTTGACAATCTGGCCATTTATTTATTGCATAGAAAATTATGGATCAATTTTATCCCTTGAAAAAAATATTAATTGCATAGCATATTAATCTAGGTACATTTGTTTTAATTTTCATTTTGTGCATTTATATATTGGATCGGTGGCGGATGGGTCGAACTAGTGGTTTTAAGTTTTAAATTAACAAGCCGGACTAAGTCCATGAAGAGTACAAATTGGCCCAAGCCCATTTTCTGAAATTGAGATTTGAAATGAGGATTTTTGGAATTTAAGAAAATTGGGTTATAATCTTATCTTTAAAAATCAATAGAAAATATTTAGGAGATAAGGAAAATAAGAGGATTTTTATGATCAGGAGGTTATAGGAAAATCTTCGTGTATATTGAAAAGTGGATGAAATATTTCACAAAGATCACATCTTTATTTGCCTATAAAGGGAGCTGTGTACGATGAGAGAAAGGGGGGGCTTTTCAAGGGTTTTCTTTTGATTGACCAAAGAGGAAGAACAAAAAGTGAAGAGTGAAAAGAAAAAGTAAAAAAAGAGAAGGAAAAATTACAAGTGGCAGAGGTGTGAGGGATACAGGTACTGTTCATGGTCTCCCTCACTGTTCGCCGCCCGCATCTGCAACCATTCGCCGGTTCCTCCTCACCAACGCTTCGTCGACGTCACCGAACCGCGTAGCACTGAAGATCCCGAGCCTCCTCCGTCGGCGCCGGTAGCTATGACCCAGCGCCGCACCACCGGAGCTACAACCTGAAGTCTCGCCTCTATCACTGCTTGATCTGCTACACCGGAGCTGCGACCGCAAGCCGAAGCTTACTGCTGCTCTGTGCCCCTGAAGTCACAACACCACCTCTGCCGACCTTGCCTCTGCCCAGATCTACCGTGCCGGAATGTGACCCCGAGTCACCGCGCATCTACGTGTCGCCAATCCTGCAATCCGAGTGATCCATCGCACCAGCAACGACACCCCTATTCCACCGTTGTCACTGAGCCATTCCACCAGCCCCGACGAAACCGCTGCTGTGCCAATCCACGACAACCCCTACGTTGCTCTTGGTTCGTTCGTCGCTGGACCGCCCGCCTTCGAGCGACGCTCGTGCCCGTGCTCATTCAACCGGTGTCCCTGTCCTGCCTAACTCGCGACCAGCTGCGCCTGCTGCCATCCTTCACCGGAGCTCCGACCACCGGGACCCATCACCCCCCCCCGATGAACCACCATCACAGACACCATAGCCGCTGCCCTTGCACTGTCCTTAGCCGTGCCACGCTTCCTGGGTAGTTCAATCTACCATCGGATTTTTAGGAAAAAATCCAAATTTAGGTAGAAATTTGTTTTATCTTATTTGATAGGTTTATTTTTAGGTAGACTTAATTTATTTAGGTAAATTTGCTTTATCTTATTTTAGTTTTGATATCTTATTTCTTTGTTTGAAATAGTTCCCAATGCATGGTTGAAATCCTTGATGTAACATCCAATTCACAACCGCATGAATTTTTATTCTATCTATAAGACTTTAGATGGAATAATTATTCACACGAGAGTAAAATTGATATTTTGATCTTTAAGACTTAAGATCAATTTCTTGATTTTATTAGAGAGATAATCGAGTTTAAATTTCAAATTGAGTGATAGATAACGTTTTGAATTACCATGGATGGTTTGAATGCTTATCTCTTAATTGTTCTATTTATCCCGAAAACACAAAAAAATTGCATTTTGCATTCCATTTAGATTAGGATTAATTGCATGATAGGTTAGTCTTTTTAAAATGCATGTTTAGAAGGCATTTAGAATAGATAACATTTCACTTTAGTTAGATTTTTATTGATTTTAATTATGAATTTTCATAAAAGAAAATATAAAAAAATCATGCATATCATGTAGGATTAGATTCATGAAATGCCCGTCATCTAATGATTGTTGCTAGGTTCATTTAGTTAGAAATTGGTCGTCATTAGAATTAGGTCATTTGATTAATTTAGATTGCATATATAATTGTTGCATTTCTTTAATTTCGAATTTCATGGAAAATACAAAAAATTTAGAATAAATTCATTTCATGCTTTAGGATAGATTGCATGCTTATTCATGTTATATAGTTTAGGTCATGTTGCCACGTCATATCATTTCATGTTAAATTAGTAGCATGCATTGCATGATTCTCATTAAATAAAGTAAAAACAAAAATTGAGTGATTGCATGTTAATTAAAAATCATATCCAGGATTGTCAATGTGAATTTTAAGCTAACATTGCAGATGCTTTCATTACTATGAGGTAAGTCATGCAATTTATTCATTGCTTCATTTGGGTGTTTAATTGATGGTTTGCGCACCCGCATGATCACCTCACATGTTAGGGAGGTAAATTAAAATTAATTCAAGCTGCTTGCAAAAAACATTTGTGAAATTAACTTTACCAAAAAAAAAAATTTGAAATTAAAAAGAAATAGTACTGAAAGGGCATTAGAGAAATCTAGTGTAACCAAGTCCCTCTACCCTTAGTCTCTAGTTCGTAGGAGTAAAATAATTCTCCAATTATTTTACGTAGTTGTCTAATCGACCTACCATAAACCGATTAATGGCGACTCCTAGTTAATAATCTTTTGCATGCTAAATAATTGAACCTTAAGTCGTGAATTGATATGGACTTGGAAAAGCCCGAGCTAAGTTTAAAGACTTAGTAGTCCATTAGCCTAAACCTAGGTGGTACACCCGAAATTTAGGTCACGACAGCTTGGTGACTCCATTTGGGACTTGTGTTAAAACACTTAGGCTGCGTTTGGTCGATCGGATAAAAACCAGAATAGGATATGTTTTATCCTATCCCGTGTTTGGAAGCTGTTTAGGATATGATAAGGTCGGATATAGAAGGGATATAGATCGGATAAAAAAATCCGAGGGGGGGGTGGGATAAGGTCGGATAGGATTTCTTTTATCCGAAACATAAAACCCTACCTTTTTTTTTCTTTCTCCGTTGTTCTCCCACAGACAACTCTTTGTTTCCAAAGTATCGACGTTGAAGCATTCCTCACTCTCTAATTCTCATCGAAATTTTATGAAAGTGACGAATTTTCAAAGGTAAATAATCATTCTCTCTCTCTAATGTTGATTTCTAAAGTAGTTGTGGATTGTTTACCTGTTTCATCTATGTTGCAGCTTACGTAGGTCAGAATTGTAGTTCTAGGTTTTATTGTTGGTTGATTGGAGATCGTCTTCTTGGTAGTTTTGAATATGTAGATTTATAAAGGCCTTTTCTGTTTTTATGCAAAATATTTGATATCTTCAACGCGAATTGTTCGTTCTTGGTTTTGTTCTTCAATACCCAGATTTCCAAGGCTACTGCATCTCTCTCTCTCTCTCTCTCTCTCTCTCTCTCTCTCTCTCTCTCTCTCCATGAGATAATTAAGTAATTATGGAGAATCAACAATGTTTCTATGGTGGCTGACTCAAAAGATTCGCAATTGTTCCTGTTTTGCCGTGCTTTTTCTCTCCCTTCTCCAACCCCCCTCCCTCCCACAACGACCGCGCACGAGATTTTTAGGTGCTTCTAAAGCAAGATGTGCCCATGTAGACACCAACCATGTAAAGATTGGCAAAAAATCTCACTGCACTAGGATATTTTTCGTGTGTGTGCTCTCAATTTTCACTTCATATTTTAGGGAAGTGATGTCTAATGCAAAATCTGCAAATAACAATATGCACATGTCGCAAGTTAATAGATTCTTGGCTATGAAATAGCTTGTGCAGCGCCTGGTAAACTGAGAACATCACACCTGTCTTCATTCTAGAGATTGTTTTCACAATACCATTAACTTGATCGGGGGAAATCTACTCAGGAAATGGGCAAATACCCAAAACAGAAGAAGCTTAGAATATTTCTTAATAGATCAAAAACCTAGTCTAGCATATTTCAATTCTCGAAGTCTTTATCTAGTATACCATGAAACAATTGCTGTGGGAGTGATTTGGGAGTGGTGAGAATGCACAAATTATATACCCAAATGTTCGCTAGGTATGCTTGAAAGTTTGGCTTTGAAAAATAGCCGAAGCAAATCCACGAGATCAAGGATTTTCTCCTTACTACAAGGAGGAAGGAGAACCTCCTTGAAATTTACTGATTTGAAAAAAGATATTATTTTATATATTTTTTCTATTATCTAACCTATTAATTTGTACTTGTCTAATGTTTTTTTTTTCTCATTAGAAATGGATCACAATAATAGAGAGGAAATTTTCACCATTCTTATATTAGAGGAGATGAGCCTCCAAATGTTGCTTTTGTGTATGATGTATATGCTAGTAGTGTCCACTGCTGCTGAAAGGCACTACCGCAAGCATATATTGAAGGATCGGACATTTATTAGAATCCAAGCTCGTTTAGATCACCTTGGCCGCCTCATTAAGAGCAATGAATTGAATTGTGTGGAACAACTTAGGATGGATAGACGTACATTTACTCTACTATGCGAGTTGGCACGTACAATTGGTGGGTTAAAAGAAGATGGACTTGTAACTATAGAAGAACAAATGGCCATGTTTCTACATATACTTGCCCATCACGTGAAAAATCGAGTCATCAAGTTCAGATTTATGAGGTTTGGGGAGACAATAAGTAGGTATTTTAACTTAGTTTTAAATGCGGTGATAAGAATGTATAGTGTGCTTCTTGTCTCACCTGAACCGGTTCCAGAGGAATATGCCGATGAGAGATGGAAGTGGTTTAAGGTATGTTTGTTATGCTATTTCATGAACTAATTTAATACTTTAAAGAGAATGTTATTTTATTAATTTTATGTTTCTAGGGTTGCTTAGGAGCATTAGATGGCACATATATAAGGGTACGTGTTCGAGAGGTTGATAAACCGAGGTACCGAAATAGAAAGGGTGAGATTACATCCAATGTATTAGGAGTTTGCTCATGTGACATGAGATTCGTTTATGTTTTACCTGGATGGGAAGGCTCAGCAGTGGATTCTAGAGTGCTTCAAGATGCTATAGTTAAACCCAATGGTTTAAAGATCCCTGTTGGTAAGATAAGCCTTTATCAATATATTGCATTCTATGTATTGTAGGTTTTACAAGTTCTAAGACAATTAATAATATCATCATTTGATATTAGAATAATTATTATCTTGTAGATGCTGGATACACAAATGGGGAGGGCTTTCTTGCTCCTTATAGAGGTACTCGATACCATCTATCTTAGTGGACAGAAGGTTGTACACCAAATTCACCCGAGGAGTACTTCAACTTGAAGCATTCTCAAGCTAGAAATGTCATAGAAAGATGCTTCAGTCTACTTAAGTTACGGTGGGCTATTCTTAGGAGTCCATCTTTTTGTCCAATTAGAACGAAAGGTCGAATAATCATAGCATGTTGCCTTCTGCACAACTTGATAAGAAGAGAAATGGCTATTGATCCAATCGAGGCACAGTTAGATGAAGTTGCTACCACTATTGAAGATGTGGAAACAATTGATGTTGTCGAGCCGTCGGATCATTGGGCAACATGGAGGCAAAATTTGGCAGTACAAATGTTTAATGAGTGGAATGCAAGTCGAGGACATGGAGGAGTTGTATGATTTTATATTATTTAAAAAAATCATTTGTTTTCCATTGTTGCAAGACTTGCATTATAAGATGTTTTTTTTCCCATTTCTATTAGACATGTGTAATATGGTGCTGATTTGTCATTATTGAGACATATATTTCCTATATAATGTTTGAATTATGACTTTATCATTTTAAATTTGAAGCACTATGCTGTCTCTATCATTAAATTTTCTCTACCACGTTATCTTCCATCGTTAAATTTTCTACCATATTTCTTTGCCTCTATCTTTTATTTTCATAAATAGTTTCTCTGTCTCTTTGGAAAAAAACCTAGCCATGAACTTAAAAGAAGCCTTAAGTCAAGATAGTTCGCATCTACTGCTGGAAAAAAAAAAAAAAAAAAAGCAAATGAACTTTGGACTTTATGCTTTGTTCTAATTGGGCATTTGTTTAATTTGGTACTAGACCTATAACAAAATGGAAACGAATGAAAACTTGTAAGAGAGAAAAAGAATTCATGTTTCAAAGTGAATATATATATATATAAAATTATTTTTTGGGTAAAGAAATATATTGAAATTGAGGTTATTCTAAAAACGTTTGATGTTGAAGGGGGTATCCAAAAGATTATTTCAAAGGAACAGAAAATATTATTACAATGCGTAATCATGAAATTCGATGAAATCTATTAATTTGAAAAAGATATATTGTTTTGGATGATTTTGTAAATATTAAAGCTGCAAATTTGTACTTGCCTAATGTTATTATTTTTAAAATATCCTAATTTAAATTCGTAGTTCACCAAACGATAGATTGGATAAGATATGATAATATCCGACTTTAAATCCGTAGTTCACCAAACAGTAGATTGGATAGGATATGAGCATATCCGACTTTAAATCTGTAGTTTACCAAATAGTTGATGGGATATGAACAAATCCATGGATTTCTTATCCTATCCTATCAAATCCTATCCCGTTTAAAAATCCGAACGACCAAACGCAGCCTTAGTGGACTTAGGCCAAATTTTTTTTTTTTTTTTATAAATGTTTTTGTTTGATAGCAAGGACACCAAGTACGTCCCTAACATTCCTAAGGTGTTAAATGTTCTTGCAGATGGGAAGTATAAGGGGAGTAGTCTTTGCTAACCCTTGTCTTACATATTGAAGTTAGGGATGAATGTTTGAATTAAAACTATAGAAGCGTTGTTTGCATTTAAACTGTTGTGCATGTTTTATTGCTTTTAGCACTACATTATTGCACACACAACCTGCGGTTGGACCTGAGCTGCGATAGGATTTCTAGGATGGTGTTGAAAATGATACTTCCTCCAAAGCAAGACTACTATGTAGAGGTTGACCTTCTCTTCCCCGGAATTTCTTTCATAGTATCGAATGTGTTTGTCCATAATCGTGAGACTACGTGATTATTGGGCGATTTCTAGGATGGTGTTGAGAAGGATACTTCCTTCAAAGCGAGACTGCTATGTAGAGGTTGACCTTATCTTCCCCGGAATTTCTTTCATGGTGTCGAATGTGTTTGTCCATATTCATGAGATTGTGTGGTTATTGAGCATTCCATTCAACTAAGCCGGAGTTATGGGGACTTGACACATTAATGCAAGACTGCAACGGTCAGATCATACTCTTAGCCTCACTTTGTTAAGCCATCTAGGTAGAAATCGAGCCCCACTTACCATGTGCATGTCTATGTGATTGCCATTAATTTTCCTTGGTGAAGTTAGTCTTCTATCCCTATATCATGCCATTTATTTTGTTGCGCTTTTGGTTGGTCCATGACAATTTAGGTCAATCATTGATTTAATTCATTTGTCAATTAGGAATGAAATGAAGAAATTCTCATGCAATGAATCATTTGAAAAAAATTGGAAATTTGTTTTCAGTTCATGTCATAGCTCTTCCTAGTTCATGTTTAGGAAATTTTGTCCCTACTGGGGCATCCCATGTCTTTCTTTTCCTGGTCCATTTCTAGGAAATCATCTTCATGTGTGGACTTTTCTTGACTAAAAAATAGATTGTTGTCATGAATTGGCTCTCTATTTACACATTCTACTTACATATTTTCGTTCATTTGATTTAGGTGATAACAGATTACTCACGTTCACCCATAATTACGCGATCTAGAATGGCTGACCAAACTGAAATGCGTGATCATATCTCTACTATGGAAGACCAACTCCAACAGTTGCTCACCTCTATGCAATTCATGACAGCTCAAATCCAATCCCTCCGAGCGGATTTGACTCCTGCACCTGCTCTCCCTGAGACAGTAGTCCCGAAGCAGACAGGCAAAACCCAAATGAGCAATGACGACATGCCTGAACCAGAAGATAACCTACTGTTGGTCATTGCCAAACCTGACAATGTCCCTAAGACGAAGTAAGATGAAGCAGAAGTGATGGATACTCTAGGGCAGCCAAGTAGCAAATTCGATTATTTGGTGAAGTACTCGGCTCCTCCCAGCTTTTATATTGATCCCCGCGACATAGTTCCAGACGAGTGGTATGGCATGGATGATCTGACATCTCCAAAGATAGAAAACTCCGATGACGCCCTAGAAGGGATCACAATTCTTTTCAATGGCCTATTCATAGGAGCCAATGAGGAAGAACCTTCGGAAGACATGGACGTTAGCCCGCAATAGTAACTTGTTATTGTTGCGTACTCCCTTGCGCGGGAATTTTTATCGCTTTCTAGGAATTCTTATCACTTTTTAGGAATTGTTTTTGCCTTCTAGGAATTGTTTTCAATTTCTTATTTTGCACTATTTTCAGAGATTAGAAATTGCATTTTTCATTCCAATAATGTAATTCATTTGATTCTATTCATTTTATTTCCAATTTTTGAGGGCATGACGGGGTACTCCAAACTAGTCCAATGACGATATCCAACCATGAAAGAAACTATTATCCACAAAGAAATCATGAGGGTTGGACTTTCTCATGCTTCCTCCCAAATTTTTTTTCCCAAAAAACAAAAGCATTTCACCGTTAAAAAAAAAAAATATTTTCCCAAAGCTTGTAGCAGATTAAACCTATTTGTTTGTTTGACTCATTTACTTCTTTTCTTAGAGCATAATTCTATGACTTATTATAATAAGGGACATCTGAAAATAGCATATCAAGTTTCAATGATTATAAACCTAACTCGTGATCAACAGGTTTAGAGCACACTTGCAATAAAATAAAATAAAAAAACATATTTGGGGCAAGTAAAAGAGAACCATCATTTTCTGGTGGAAGATCCTGGGGGCAAGTTTGCTCCAAATTACAGCCTAGCAAAAATGGATGGTCGTGAGTTTTTCACTCCAGTGAATTTTGATGCTTTCAAGAAGTATTATCCATGATAGAATTTGCCATGTCATGTTTTGAGCTGCAAGCATTTTTATGATGAGTAAATTACCTTAGTAATTTGAATTGTTCAAATTTGTTGCAAATCTTGCATTTTTCTTCCTTGATGAATTGTGTGGGATGGATTGAATATGTCAAATGGGATACTTTGAAATGATGAAATGCAAGCCTTATTCCATACAATATTTCATACACTAACCCCAATGAGTTGTGTGGAAAAATTCCATGCCTATGAGGAAAAGGGTAATCTCGCAAAGGGTACATCAACTAAGGTGATGAGAGGCAGTTTCTTCTTCTGCCCGAAACACTACAGGTATACCCATTGTTTAG
Organism: Eucalyptus cladocalyx; assembly: GCA_017140615.1. Lineage (NCBI taxonomy): Eukaryota > Viridiplantae > Streptophyta > Magnoliopsida > Myrtales > Myrtaceae > Eucalyptus > Eucalyptus cladocalyx. The sequence continues at coordinate 11,880,112 of CM029524.1, read as the reverse complement.
CCTTTTGAGCCCACACACATGAAGAACTTTTTAAATTATCCCTGTCAAGGATCATCCCATACTTGGGACAAAATTTGAAATGAATGATAGGAATTTTCTTACTCACACTTGCATCGATCTTCGAGTATTGCTTTCGCAGTGTAACTTATATGATAATTTGAAGTGCTTTAGGACGACGAAGAGCAATTCTTTCTCTATTCCACACTTTTACCCATTTCATAGCCCATTTGAGCCCATAAATTCATTTCACATTAAACCTAGTTGGTAATCATCCCCCACACTGGGGCAAGGCAAGAAAAACAAACCACTCAAGTAGCATGGTTACAATGCTGATAAAAGATGGATGCTGAGCAAATCCAAAGAAAACAAGTGCAAAAGGAGGGGCATAAAAAAGTAGTGTGCTTGGTAAAAGCAAAGCCAATACTCATAAAAAAAAAGTGAAGAAAAAATGAATAAGAACTAGGGGCATGAAAAAAGTGGTGTGCTTGGTAAAAGTAAGGCCAATGCCCATAGATGAAAAAAGAGAGTCAAGATAGGTGACTGTCAATTGCAAGAATTGAATCCCAATGGAGCAATACTCAAGGAACTCAAATGCTGAGTTTTTATAATCAATGGGGCAATTCATAAAGACAATCCCCGATGGTGAAAAAAAAAACTGGTGGTAATGCTAAGATAATCATCAACTCTCACCCTATACACATCTTTGAGCCTAACAATTTTTCATTTCTCAACCCATGAACCTAGCCTATGTTACGTCCCTTGCAAAATCTCTTCAGATTATGGCACTTGAATTAACGTAAAAGTTCATATGTTTGAAAGCATTACTTGAAGAAGTGCGAGCAAGATAATTTCTGCTTCATTTCGTATGTTTCTTGACTTGTAAACCTCAAGACAATTGCGAAATGTCATTATTCAATAATCTTGACTCAAAGAGTCCCATTTGTTAAGCCATTCACCAATCCCACATTATGATCTTTATTAAAGACCTCTTAGGTTGGTAAGGTCATACAATTTGCGAGATTGCTCAGACCCTTGTTTGGCATGATGACAGTGAGATAGAGTGACTGTTAAAAATCCTACATCAAAGGTCAGGATGAAATTGCCATTTTTAATCAGGATGAGTGAAAAGTCCTTTTAGATTGAAAGATCCCTCACTGGACACATCCATGACACTCATATATTCAGATTGTAATATTCTTTTGAAATATCTCCAATGGAAATTTGAGTGATGCAAATGTCATTATGCATGAACCCCAATTGAATTGATAAAAATTTCAGTAGATTTTGAAGTGCGCATTCCAAAATAGCCTTAATTGCTTATTTCTTTGGTAAATGCATTTTTGCTTTAATCATGTCTAACAGATAATGTTTTCTCAAAAACCCAAGAGCTATTGACATTCAGGTTCCTTTCAAAATGCCTCATGATATTAGAATAAGAGAAACCATCACGAACATTCAAGGTGCATCCTTGATGTTCCAAAATTTATTTCTACTAGGAGATGAGAGGCCTCCACAGGATATCTAAGTTCCAGAAGACATATCCTTGAGAATTAGAGATATCACCAGGCAAGTATATCTCTACCCATATTCTAAATACTTGTCATTGTGTGGGTATTCTCGACACTTGACTCGGTCAAGCTGTCCCTTTTCATTGACTCGACGTGCTTCTGTAGCCTAGTGTCCCATTTCATCGACCTAGCATGCTTTTGTAGCCCAATGTCCCATTTCATTGACCCGGCGTGCTTTTATAGCCCGATGTCCTTTAAATTGACCTGACAAGCTTTCATAACCCAGTGTCCCATTTCATCTACCCGGTGTGCTTTCATAGCCCAGAGTCCCTTTCATTGACCTGGCGTGCTTTCATAGCCCGGTGTCCATTTTCATAGACTCGGCATGCTTCTATAGCGCGATGTCCCTTTTAATAGACTTGGCATGCTTTAGTAACTCGGTGTCCTTTAAATTGATCTGGTGTGCTTTCGTAACATAAAGTCCCTTTCATCGACCCGGCATGCTTCCGTAGCCCGGTGTCATTTAAATTGACCCGGCGTGCTTTCGTAGCCTAGAGTCCCTTTCATCGACCCCGTGTGCTTCCGTAGCCCGGTGTCCTTTATATTGACTTGGCGTGCTTTCATAGCCCAAAGTTCCTTTTATCGAACCGGCGTGCTTCCGTAGCCCGATTTTCTTTTATTGACCTGGCGTGCTTTTGTAGCCCAGAATCCTTTACACTGACACTCAATTGAGTTGTCCCCCAAAGATTTTTCTCCATATCCAGTTTGATTAAGGCGACCGAAGAAAGATTCGGGTCTTGGTCAAATGATCTATGCTGCAACGTTAGGCGACTGAAGAAAGGTTCGGGTCCTAGCCAAGCAATTACCTCAGTTCAGGCAACTGTAGAAAGGTACGGGTCTTGGAAAGTGAATCCCCATTTAGGCGATCGTAGAAAGGTATGAGTCTTAGACAATATCTATTTCTCATTCAAGCGACCGTAGATAGGTACGGGTCATGGAAAGTGAATCCCAGTTTAGGCGACCGTAGAAAGGTATGGGTCCTAGACAATATTTATTTCTCATTTAGGCGATCGTAGATAGGTATGGGTCCTGAAAAGTGAATCCCTGTTTAGGCGATCGTAAAAAGGTACAGGTCCTGAAAAATCAATTTTTTCGTCAAGGCGACCGTAGAAATGTACAGGTCCTAGACACAACCAAACACTGCCATACTAGGCGACCGTAGAAAGGTAAGGGTCCTAGAAAAGTAGTTTTCTTACAAAAACTTGCTGCTGTACTAGGCGACCGTAGAAAGGTACGGGTCCTAGAAAAATATTCTCCTTATAAAGTCTCGTTACTATTTTAAGCGACCGTAGAAAGGTATGGGTGAACGTATAACACCAATTATCATGAATTACTCTACCCTCCTTGAAGGTAAGTTATTCCATGTGGTTCATTTATCATTTGCATTAGCATTTCCGTGTATCATATGAATTGCATTTAAAAGAAAAAAAAATCACTCAGTGAATGCGCATGGTCAAAATTTAGGTTTCAATTTGTTTTGAAGGCAACTTCTACGAGCTCACCTTCAAAGAGGGGCAGCTGTTGACACCTAAATTTTGACAATTTGGTCATTTATTTATTGCATAGAAAATTAGAGATCAATTTTTATCCCTTGAAAAAAATATTAATTGCATAGCATATTAATCTAGGTACATTTGTTTTTATTTGCATTTTGTGCATTTATATATTGGATCGGTGGCAGTTTGGTGGAATTAGTGGTTTTAAGTTTTAAATTAACAAGCCAAACTAAGCCCATGAAGAGTACAAATTGACCTGAGCCCGTTTTCTAAAATTGAGATTTGAAATGAGGATTTTTGGAATTTAAGAAAATCGAGTTGTAATCTTATCTTTAAAAATCAATAGAAAATATTTAGGAGATAAGGAAAATAAGAGGATTTTTATGATCATGAGGTTATAGGAAAATCTTCGTGTATATTGAAAAGTGGATGAAATATTTCACGAAGATCACATCTTTATTTGCCTATAAAGGGAGCCGTGTACGATGAGAGAAAAGGGGGGCTTTTCTAGGGTTTTCTTTTGATCGACCAAAGAGGAAAAACAAAAAGTGAAGAGTGAAAAGAAAAAGTAAAAAAATAGAAGGAAAAAGTACAAGCGGCGGAGGTGTCAGGGAGATAGGTACTGTTCATCGTCTCCCTCATCGCTCGCTGCTTGCATCTGCAGTCGTTCGTCAGTTTCTCCTCACCAGCGCTTTGCCGACGTCACCGAACCACGTAGTACCAAAGATCCCAAGCCTCCTCCGTTGGCGTCGATAGCTGTGACCCAGCACCGCACCACCGAAGCTACAACCCAAAGTCCCGTCTTTGCCACTACCTGATCTGCTACACCGGAGCTACGACCCCATGCCGAAGCCCAACGTTGCTCCATGCCCCTGAAGTCACGACGCCGCGTTTGCCCAAATCTGCCGTGCTGGAACGCGACCCTGAGTCATCGTGCGTCTGTGTGTCGCCAATGCTACAATCCGAGTGATCCACCGCATCAGCAACGACGCCCCCGTTCCACCAGCCTGATGAAACCGCTGATGTGCTAATCCGTGACGACCCCTGCACTGCTATTGGTTCCTTCGTTGCCGGACTGCCCGCCTCTGAGCGATGCTCATGCCCGTGCTCATTCAATCGGCGTCCCTGTCCCGCCTGACTCGCAACCAGCTATGCCTGCTACCATCCTTCGCAGAGCTCCGACCACCGGGACCCATCACTCACTCGGTGAACCACCATCACAGACACCACAGCCGCTGCCCTTGCACCGTCCTTAGCTGTGCCGCACTTCCTTGGTAGTTCAATCTACCATCGTATTTTTAGGAAAAAATCCAAATTTAGGTAGAAATTTGTTTTATCTTATTTGATAGGTTTATTTTTAGGTTGATTTAATTTATTTAGGTAAATTTGCTTTATCTTATTTTAGTTTTGATATCTTATTTCTTTGTTTGAAATAGTTCCCAATGCATGGTTGAAATTCCTGATGTTAATGTCCAATTCTCAACCGCATGAATTTTTATTCTATCTATAAGACTTTAGATGGAATAATTATTCATGAGGGAGTAAAATTGATATTTTGATCTTTAAGACTTAAGATCAATTTCTTGATTTTATTAGAGAGATAATCGAGTTTAAATTTCAAATTGAGTGATGGATAACATTTTGAATTACCATGGATGGTTTGAATGCTTATCTCTTAATTGTTCTATTTATCCCGAAAACACAAAAAATTGCATTCCAAGTAGATTAGGATTAATTGCATGATAGGTTAGTTTTTTTTTTTTAAATGCATGTTTAGAAGGCATTTAGAATAGATAACATTTCACTTTAGTTAGATTTTTATTGATTTTAATTACGAATTTTCATAAAAGAAAATATAAAAAAATGATGCATATCATGTAGGATTAGATTTGTGAAATGCCCGTCATCTAGTGATTGTTGCTAGGTTCATTTAGTTAGAAATTGCTCATCATTAGAATTAGGTCATTTGATTAATTTAGATTGCATATTTAATTGTTGCATTTCTTTTATTTCAAATTTCATGGAAAATACAAAAAATTTAGAATAAATTCATTTCATGCTTTATGATAGATTGCATGCTTATTCATGTTATATAGTTTAGGTCATGTTGCCACGTCATATCATTTCATGTTAAATTAATAGCATGCATTGCATGATTTTCATTAAGTAAAGTGAAAACAAAATTGAGTGATTGCATATTAATTAGAAATCATATCTAGGATTGTCGATGTGAATTCTGAGCTAACATTGCAGATGCTTTCATTGCTATGAAGTAAGTCATGCAATTTATTCATTGCTTCATTTGGGTGTTTAATTGATGGTTTGCGCACCCGCATGATCACCTCACATGTTAAGGAGGTAAATTAAAATCAATTCAAGCTGCTTGCAAAAAACAATTTTCAAATTAAAAAGAAATGGTACCAAAAGGACATTAGAGAAATCTAGTGTAACCAAGTCCCCATACTCTTAGTTTCTGGTTCGTAAGAGTAAAATAATTCTCTCATTATTTTACTTATGTGTCTAATTAACCTACCGTAAATCGATTAGTGGCAACTCATAATTAATAATCTTTTGCATGCTAAATAATTGAACCTCAAGTCACGAATTGGTATGGACTTGGGAGAGTCCAAGCTAAGTTTAAAGACTTAGTAGTCCATTAGCCTAAACCTAGGTGGTGCACCTAAAATTTAGGTCGCGACAAAGGCAAATAGCACTCTGATTGTCATTGAAAAGAACATTGTTATCCCGCTCATTGCATATTTCATTCAAAAGAAATTTCAGCCAAATCATCTTCTTACCCACTTCAAATATAGTAACATGCTCTACCGAATTGGTTGAGAGAGATATACATGTCTGAAGTCTAGACATCCAACTAATTGCAATGTCACCTAAGATAAAAACATAACACAAAGTGCTCTTCCTATTATCCAAGTCACCATCAAGATCTGCATCTACAAATCCTTGTAAAGTTACATTGTTTTTTTATAAAATATAATGACATACCTAAAGTGCTTCCCAAGTATCTTAATAACCACATTACAGCTTCCCCATAATTTATTTTTGGATTTGCCATGTATATGCTCACGACTCCCATTGCATGAGTTATGTCTAATTGAGTACATATCTTAGAATATATTAAACTACCAACAGCTAATGCATAAGGCACCTTAGGCATGTACTCCCACTCTTCATCTGTCTTTGGTAACTGCTTCTTTGAGAGCTTGGAGTGATTTCCTAAAGAAGTACTTCTAGGTTTTGCATTTTGAACCTCGAATTTGCCTAGCACCTTGTCAATATACATTTCTTGAGAAAATTCGAGAATTCCTTTCCCGCATGATTATCATCCAAAGAATTTGATTCATTGCGCCCAATTTCTTCATCTCAAACTCTTTTGATAATTGTTGTTTTAATATGTTGATCTCCCTCATGTTAGATCAGGAGCATATCATCCACATACAACAGTAAAATAATATAGTAGTCATTAAATTTCTTGAAATAACAACACTAATCCATATCACTTCTAGTGTACCTATTACCACAAATAAAAATGTCAAATTTCTTGTACTACTATTTAGGAGCATGTTTCAAGTCATAGGGACTTTTTTTCAATTTACAAACATAATTTACTTTTTCAGGAAGCTAAAAACCTTTTGACTGTATTATGTAAATATCCTCATTCAAATTACCATGGAGGAATATAGTCTTAACATCTAACGGCTCCAGATGTAGATTCTTAGTGGCAACAATACTCAATACTAACCTGACAATCCACTCCATTGGTGGTCGCGTGGTTTGCGTTCAATCCCTCTTTCGGAAGGGAGCAAGTTTGAATCCCCACGGTCGCTTGTGTGACTCACCCGCAGTCCGGGGGAGGTGGGTCTCTTCGGTTCACCCCAGGTTTACGCCACCGGCTGCCGGCTGTACGGCGATTCCCAGGTCACCAAAAAAAAAAAAAATACTAACCTGATAGTAATCAATTCCTTCTTTTTACTGAAACCCTTTTATTACTAAGCTTGCTTTGTACCTTTGCTCCCATCAACTTATTCTTTGACCCGATACACCCACTTGTTCTACAATGTTTTCTTCCCATATGGTGATTGAGTTAACACAACAGTTCTTCCTTTTTTTTTCTTTTTAGTGAGTCTAACTCATCTTGCATTGCTAACTCCTACGTAATAGAATCTTTAACCTGCAGTACTTTTGAAATTGTTTTTGGTTTGCAAGCGTCCATCAAAAGCAAATAACGCAATGACAAAGAATATCTTTATACAGGTTTAGGTGTTCTACTCGATCTGCTCAAAGTGAGTTCAAGTGTGCGTAATTCTTGTTTTGGTTTTTGATCAGAGGCTACATGAATAGTTTTAGGAATTTCAACCTAAACACTCTTAGAAACCTCCTATAATTTAATCTCTCTATTCTCTTCCGTTTGTTTCTTCACACTAAATTCTACTGTTGTTCTTATACAACATGTTTTCATTGAATGTAACATGAGTGGTTCTTATTGTTTTTCTATTTTGTTCATCCCAAAATTGATAACCAAAATAATTAGAACCATATCCAATGAAAAGACATTTTTTAATTTTTGCATCAAGCTTATCTCTATTTTTTGGAATCTATGTGGACATATGAAACACTACCAAAAACTTTCAGATGCAAGAGATTTATCTTCTTTTCACTCCATTCTTCTCCTAGTAACTTAAAATCAAGTGGAATCGAAGGTCCTTTGTTAATCAAATATGTTGTGGTGTTAATTGTATCCACCCAAAACGTCTTGGGTAATCTTGCATGCAACCTGATACTTCTTACATGCTCATTCAAGGTTATGTTCATTCTTTCATCAACTCTGTTTTGTTGCAATCTGTTGAGAATAGTTCTTGTCATTCTAATTTCGTTCTCTACACACAAAATCACTTAAACTCCTTGCTATCATACTCACCACCATTATTAGACCTTAGACATTCAATTTTCAGGCTAGTCTCATTCTCCACTTCAACTTTCCGTCTCTTAAAAGTAGCAAACACATTAATGTTTTTTTTTTTCTTTCAGAAAATAAACTTATACCTTTCTAATGGAGTCATCAATGAATGTGACATAATATCACAAGCCTTCGAGGGAATGCAAGGAGGCTAGTTCCCACACATCTGTACACACCAACTTTAATTTTCCTTTCTTTTGTTCTCTTTCCAATCTTCGAACAACTAACACACTTCTGCTTGTCCAGAACACAATCTTTACATAGACCAATATCTATGGGCTTCAAATTAGGTAGTTTTCCCTTAGATGCCAATAACTTCATCCCTTTTTTGCTTATGCACCCAAGCCCGTGGTGCCATAATTTGAAACTAGCTTCCGACTCAGCAACTGCAACGGTTTCTCTACTACTTTTAGTTAAGTAGAGCATTTCTGACTTTATTCCCCATGCTACAACCAAAGCACCTTTAACTAATTTCCAAGAGCTATCCCCAAAAATAATTCCGTATCTTGTGCTATCTAATTGATTTATAGAGATTAGATTACTCTTAAGTCCCATAACATATCTAATATCGTATAACTTCCATTGATATCCATTAGTGGATTTTATATGAACATCGCCTTTTCCCATAGTATTCAGAGGTTCATCATTAGCAAGATAAACCTTTCCAAATTTTCTAGCAATAAAATTGTGCATTAATTCTTTACATGAAGTAGAGTGAAACGACACACCTAAGTCAAGAATTTGAGACTCAATTAGACTATCAATGCTCAAAATTAAAGCATTACCATCATGCGTCTCTTCAAGAGTTGCATTCATAGATTTCTCTCTCTCTTTTTTTTTTTATCTCAATATTAAAATTTATTCTTTAGGGCTCTACTATCTCATTTCAAATGGCCTTTCTTTTCACAATTCTAGCAAATTATTTCTCCATGAGTTCTCGATTTACTTCTCCCTCTTGACTTTGATCTACCACGATATTGGTTCCACCCTCATTGATTGCTTCTTCCTCTGGCTTCAGTATTTAAGGTAGCATCTGAAAATTCACCTGATTTTCTTCCGTGAATATCCTCATTAAGAATCAAATCTCAAATTACTTGAAATTTCAACTTTTTTCTTACTAGACAAACTGTTCACTACGGTCACAATTGCACTCCAACTTTCAGGTAGGGAAGATGATAAAATTAAAGCCTTTATCTCATCATCGAATTTGATATCCACCAAACTCAACTGAGTCATAATCACATTGAATTCATTGATGTGATCTATCATAGAAGCACCATCATCTATCTTCAGATTGACAATGCGACGCATCAAATGTACCTATTATGGATGTAATTTGAGGTTTCGAAAAACTTGAATTATTGGTTGATTGTTAAGTTGTGTTACACAACTTAAATAGCTCGTTGCAAACCCTCATGAACCAAAATACCCTCGAATTCAAGGGTTCCTTACTCTTACCTATACACATAGAATTAGCTCATCATTGTCTTATAGATTGCGAGTCAATCATCATAAATTTAACATTACTTGTTGGTTAAACCAATCAAGAATAATCTCATCAATGTCAAAAGGTCATGTACTTAGCCTAAATGACTGGAAAAAGATTTTGCGGAGCAATGACATGGACGAATGTGAGTTAATAAGTGAATAAAGATCTGGCCTCTCAACAAAAAGGAAGGGTCAAGGTGTTATTTTGCTGGAAAAAAAAAGGTGTTATTTTCCTTAATTTTTTATGGGAGGAAAACCTAATAGTTAATTAACACTTAAAAAGGAAATGTGATTTTGTAGACAGATGCGTAAGAAACACATTTCCTTTTATTTCTTGCCAATTTCAAGATAAGAAGTATATAATGGTTTAGAAGATTTTCTCATTCTTTTTTTAGAATATTTAAACAGTAAACTATGCTTTCATCTAACAATTTAAACTTTTAGAACAGTTAGCAATGATCCCACCAAATCTCATATGATATAAGAACTAGAAGTCCTGAGTTCGAATCTTTCAAGCCTCATTTGCCTCCCCAATTAAATTTCTAGGCTTGAGAGGGAGTGTTATAATATTTAAATAATAAATCATGCCTTAACTAATAGCATAAGTTTTTAAAGAAGTTGGTGGTGACGATGGTCCCACCAAATTTTCCACTTTTACTTTCCATCCTCTTTTATCAATTCAAACAAAGAAAAACAAATCATACTCAACTTTCCTCAGTGAAAATTAAGAAAATATAGCCAAAAAAAATTATCCCTATGTGTATATTCTTTGAATAAAGGGAAATCGTCCAATTAGTTATAAATTTATTATACAATGCCAATTCAGTCCTAAATTGTTTCAATCTTGCTAATTTAGTCATAAACTTTTGTGAAAATTTTCATTATAATCCTTATGCAAATTTTCACCAAAAATCGTAGACGTGGTGATGTGCCACATAAGATGATCAACAATGAATGGACCACCACATCAACCATTTTTGGTATTGGCCAAAAGGACTACATTGGAATTTTTTACGATGACTTAGGACTAAATTGGAAAATTTGAAAAATTTAAAACTGAGTTGACATTAATATAATTGTCACGTCTCGATCCTCGAGTGCATATTCATCCCTCACTAGTCGATAAAATTTGCGACTTCCTAGGACGATCGCCGACCCTTTCATTTTATTATACATGCGGAAGCGAAACAAATACCCCTAACAACAAATAGCATGGGATAGGAAAGCAAGGCAATATTTCACAACGGCACACTCGTATAAAACAATGGGGTTTAGGTACAAAATGAGTCTAGTCAAAAGCCTATAAAAGATCGGCTCTCAAAAGGAGCTATCCTACAACATACTAGTCAAACCCATGCGTCGATCCTTCGAACTCCACCTCCACAAACTCTGGGGCTTCGGTCTTTCACGACCACCACCTTAAGGACCTTAAAATGGTTATTCAATAACCAATGAGACAACGTCTCACCAAGTCCACCATCTAAACCCTGATTAGGAAGAAAATATGCCTTAGGGCTGCCTAAGCACAATCATGAGTCAGAGGGCTTACATTGGCCTCAATTCCTTCCTGTAAGTCAGTTCAAGTAACATATACTAACAATCACATCATTCAATCAAACAGATCGAACCATCGATCAATCGACTCAGTCATTACATGTCATTGAGACCATCACCCGGTTATTTCGATTATTTATTCTCAACTCTTAGCCACATTCTAACAGGCACATCCTAGATTAAGTGGTCATCGCGGCCCCACTGGCAACTTTTCTAGGTTTAGTGATAATCACAGCCCCACTTGGCAATTTTTCTAAACTTAGTGGTATCACGGCCCCACTCAGCAATTTTTATAGATTTAATGGTATCACGGCCCCACTCAGCAATTTTTATAGATTTAATGGTATCACGGCCCCACTCGGTAATTCTTAGGTTTGGTGAGCTTTAGTGGTATCATGGCCCCACTTGGCAAATTCTTAGGTTTGGTGAGCTTTAGTGGTATCACGGCCCCACTCGGCAAATTTTAGATTTATTACCACATTAATCAATTTTTTCTGTATAAATTCTCATAATCACCAATACCCTTAATTCTCACAACCCGGTACTCAAATAAATAAACAGAGAGCGCCACTGAAATCAGTACGAAGTACCGGTCACCGGCCATCTCGGTTGAATTTTCGGAAAATTAATTAATTAATTAATTACGGAAAATATTAAATAAATGCAATAAATCCAACTTAGGCCCGTTATAATCTAATTGGAAGTCAAAACGAGCCCAGAAAATTACCAAACTACTCTAGATAAATTCTAGAGTTTGTCACAAACCAACCATATATCAGAGGTACAATTTCCAGCAATTAAAGCCTCAAGAACCATAACAAACTCATAACTGGCCCTAACCGGCAGAATAGACCCACTCACACGTCTCCAAGTTTAAATCCAGAAACCTAATCGAACGAGTTCGGAAAATTTCTAATTTTGAATATGTTGTAAAAGACACATAAAAAACCATTTTCCATGGAGACACCTTAATCTAAATCCTTCTACATTCGGCCTAGTAAATCGCATAATCCAGTACAAAAACTAGGTCTATTTCCAGAAAGTTTGGTTTCCAAAATCAGTTTGGTTCGAGGTCCTAGACATGTCCGTTTGATCTAAAATTTGAGTATGTTAAATTAGAGGATGTGACAAACAACTTTTGTGAGGAAACTATTTTGAAATTTGAACCCCAAGTCCTAAAATGTCACCAATTCCAGTAAAAACCAAGGTTCTGTTTGTAAATGACGAAGCTGATATCTCATTCTTTTAAATCCCTAAAAATCTTGAGAAAAATATATATTGTAGCTGAGGATGTCTAAAACATTTTCAAGAAGACATCAACCTCAAAATCGTAACCCATTTGGATCTACAAAAAGAGCAAATGGCGAGGGTCTAGAAATCCGAATTGCAGGAATTCTACGGGATTCGACTAATCCATCACCAATTGTACAAATCTCACTAATTAAGTTACACTAATCCACTCTAAAGCTAATCTAACCATTCTAGCTTATCACTAATCCATACTTAAGCTAATCTAAACAACTCTTAAGCATAATTAACCTACTAAGTAGGGTTTAGTGAGCAAACTCACTTGATTAACGAGCGGGTTGGATCAAACCGATGGGAATGTCGTGGGGAACGAGTTTCTCAAGGCAGGCCAAGCAACCAAGGCTCGGAACCACCTAAAAATGGCCCTCAAAGGTGCTGGAATACCCACAAAGTTTATGCTCTGTTCTCGCTGAAACAGAAGGGAAACAAGCTCGGTTAACACGGGAATTGATTGGAAAAGGGTGAGAAGGCCAAACCGGGCCTTGGCGGAGGCTTACGGAGGTTGAACGGGGCCGAAACAGCTTTGGATGAGCTCCAACAGATCAGAAACAGCTGCTGGATGTGCATGAGGAGGCGAGAAGGGCGGTCGGGCGTGCGGGTTGCTCACGTGGATGGCGGCTCGCGGAAACGATGACGGCCTGCGGCGACGATGGCTCCAGGTGGTGCAATGGCTTCCTTGCTATCTTCTCGGCTGTTGTGGTCGCAAATGGAGAGGAGGGGGGAGCAAGAAGTTGGTCGGCTAGCTTGTGAAGGAAGAGAGGCAAGAAGGGGGGCCACCATGGCCAATTTTTCCACAAGGTTGTCTCCTTGAGCTTGCCCATCAAGCTAGGATCCCTTGGCTGCCATTCAACCACCAAAGCACATCCAATAACTCTTGAGTTGGTCAATTTTAGCTAGGCCATGGGGGAGCTACGAATTTGAAAGGGAATGGCTTCAATTGGACTCGGTTTCTCCTTCAATTCAATCCCATTTAGTCTCAACAAACCCTGTTGTCAAGTTCTTGATCCAATCGATATTTTTCCTTACCAATAGATCCATTTTGCATTCCAATTTCGCAATCAAAACCATCTTCGGCTTTTTTCGAACAAAAACAGTCATATGCCAACTTTTTCCCAAAAAGTCTTGGGTTGCAGAAAATCTTCTGAAATTGAGTCAACATTCCTAGAATTTATTATGACATGACAGAACCTTCAATTTCTGAAATCATATTCAAATTCGCGGTTAATTTCACTTCGGCACGTTTTTAGCGTGACCTAGGCTATCGGGTAGCTTGCGGAACTTTTTAGAGCAAATGACCTGTGATTGATTTTTTTCGAGTCACAACGAACCTATTCGACACATTGGTGACTCTCGATTGAAACAATTAATCTTCTATGAAATGGAGAACTTAAGAAGTAAATTATTTATTTATAGTTATTAAGGAACCTCCTTTATGTTCCTAAATCTCAGGTAAACAAAAATCACTAATATAATGGATAATACACATGTCATAGGCCCAGATCAATAAGCTCAATATAGCATCGTTGCTCTCGGTTATGAGAAGCATAACTTGTGTTTTTTGCCTAATGTAAATTTATATATTTTTGTTACATTAATGCTAGTTGTATTCTTTGAAAAATTGCTATCGTGATGCTATATTGAAAAATAGCACCTTAATAAAGAACATTTTTATTGCTTATTGTGAGGAGGGATTGACTATATCAACCATTTAAGATAGGACAACAATCTCTCCCCTAGTTTTGCTAATATTGACTACTCCTCACCAACATTTGCTTCACGAGGATCGAAGTGTTTGCCATCAAATTGGCTAATGACAGAGGCATCAATAGCTCTTTCACAAGGAGTTGAAGTTGAAGCTTCTAATGCCAAGGGCTCCATCCTTTTCTTGTCCACCTTTTCCTTGAGATCTGCCAGCGCCTTCTTTAATACCATTAACTGTTCGAAGCTAAGGTTTTCGATTTCCAGAGGCTTAATATGGTTCAGCTCTTTTGCCTGTTTCTTTTCGGCTTCCAGTCGCTCGAGCACATCTACGTATTGTCTGTTCAGTTCAACTAAGGTTTGGTCTCCATTAGTTTGAGCCTGAGTGACAGTAGGACAAACCATCTGTGGATGCTCAAACCTGTCAAGGACTGCATCCACAGAAGGGTGTCCAAAGGAGAAAGGCTTGCCGCTAGGAGAGAAGAGAATAATCGCCATCTCAGTTGCACAAAGAGTGCATAGTTCGCTTGCTTTCTTGAAGAGTCCTGGTCGCCGTTTCGAGAAGGCAACTCGTTGTGCATTGACACCCTCGATCATCCTCTTTGCTCCAGTTGTTTTGCCCTTCATATCTCACCCTGCAAAATCAATGTAAATTCAAATGATATTGCTAGAATAATGAAAAATGGTGGCCATTTATAAGATTTTACAAGCCAAAGCATTGCTTAAAAAATTGCACCACTCCCTCTTTGATTGGTAATCCTCTTTGATTGATAATTCTGATTTGGCTTTCCATGTATTAGCATGCGTTTTAAGAGGTTTAATGATAAATATGTCGTTTTCTGTCTTATTGACGATGGTGTAATCCTCTCAACATTACTAAGTTGGCATCCCTTTAATGGCAATTGCTAGCTAATACTATGATAACAATCCATAACAGACTTAATCAATGAGTCCACCTAGCATAAAAGGAAATAAATCTCACTCATGGGTAAAATTAGAATTTCCTATGCTTAATAACACGAATGGCTTTAGTTTTGGAACAATCATATATTTTCGACTACTTGAGTACCATAACTATTTTTTCGATCATTTGAGTGTCATAACTTAGATAAAAAGATTACTTGAGTGCAATAACTTTGAATCAATTACTTGAGCGCTAAAACTTTTTAAAAACATTTACCTAAGTACTGGAAGTCCAGCGTGGCATAGCACTTGAGTGAGCATTTTTAAAAGGTCATGATACTCAAGTGACTAATTGAAAAATACTGTAACACTCAAGTGAGCGGAAAAAAGTTACAACACTTAAGTGAGTACTGTACAAAAGTTATAGCATGGTGTCCTTTTCCCTGCTTTAAATGGTAACGTTGATTCAACTTTCCAATTATGGCATGCATCTTAAGAGGTTTAATGGTAACCATGTCGTTTTCCATCAAATAGATGAAAGTCTAATCCTCCCAACATTCAAATTTTAACTGTAATTCAACTTTGTATGGTAACTCTGATTCAACTTTCTAGATATGACATGCGTTTTAAAAGGTTTAATGACAAGCATGTCGTTTTCCGTCAATTAGATGGAAGCATAATCCTCTCAACATTCAAAAGTTGGCATCCCTATAATGTCTATTCTGGCTAATAATATATGTATAAAAACCTATTGAGAACATGGGGACAATAACAGTAGGTGTGCCATAACTTTCATACAACGCTCACTTAAATGCGATAACTTTTTTTCACTTACTTAAGTGCCACACGGAGTAAAATTAATCATTTAAGTGCCATTTCCGGCAAATTATCCTTCATAGACTTTTTTTTATTAATTTCCAATTATTACATGGATTTATATTTTATTTTTGATTTTTTTATCAATTGACAACATTTGCACCGATGATGCCATGTAAGATAACTAACGTCCATGTTGGATTTTCCAGCGAGACAAATTGCCAATGGTACTTGAGTGATCGATTTTTCAAATTTATGGTCCTTAAGTAAGTGTCATACGAAAGTTATGGCACTTTTAGTATAATTATCCCAAAAATGCTTATATACATGTTTGTTGAAGGAGTGATCATTTATATTTTTGGAAAAATTATCAATTTAGTTTTAAACCTATTTTATGGATGTCACTTTATTTTATGGATGTCACTTCTAAATGCATCAGAATTTCCAAAGAAAGAGAAGAAAAAAAAGTAAAAAATGATCTTGAATCTGGCACCTGCAAAATATTGTGGTATGATAGGTTTCTAGAGTCAAGGGCTATGTAGTGGTTAAGAAGAAAGGAAAGGCAGAGGAGGTAATTATAATTACTACTTGTGTATTAGTACATAATAACTGTTCTAGTGATATTTATTTTTTATATTTGTTGAAAATTAAATTTAAAATATCTTGGATCTTATATGCTATGGGTATCATTCATGAGAAGTATCTAGTTATTGTTATGTTATAAAGAATTAAATAATGCAAGGCATTTGCCTACGTGAGACTCTTATAGTAAAGTTTGGAGAGATAGCTGTGATTGATTGGCCCTCCCCAACCTTCACTTATAAATAAAAACTGCTTAGGATAAGAACAGCATAGTGCCATAACTTTTGAACCACACACATTTGACTGTTATAACTTTGTTTTCCACTCACTTAAGTGCCACATCAAAATAAAATCAATCAATTGAGTGCCATTTCTAGCAAATTGTCATATGTGGATTTTTAAAAAAAAAATTTCCATCTCAACGTGAATTTTTTTATTTTCGAATTTTTTTTATTATTTGTCTACGTGTCCTCAGCAATACCACATAGGACAACTAGTATCCACATTGAATTTTCCAAAGAGACAAATCGTCCATAGCATTTAAGTAACCTATTTTTTTTTAAATTTATGGCATTCAAATGAGCAAGAAAAAAAAATTATGACATTCAAGTGAGTGCTGTACAAATATTATGACACTTGCATTGTTCTTATCTCAAAAATATGTATTGAATTTGAGCTTGGAAAGAAAATCCAATTCAAGTAGGGCTGCGTTTGTTAAAAATTGTTTCTGTTCCCAAGAACAAAAATTTCTGTTTTTTTGTTCCTGGGAACAAAAAAAGAACAGAAACGCGTTTGTGAGTTTTTGTTCCAAAATTATTTTTTTGTTCCCAGAAACACATTTGGAACAGAAACAAGAAACAAAAAAAAAGTTATTTCTTGTTTTACGGAACAAAATCTAGAAACACTTCTCTCTTTTTCTTCTTTTTTTTTTTCTTCTTTTTTCTTTCTTTTTTCTTTGGCCGGTTGCCGACCTTGGCCATGGCCGGCGACTGGCTGGCGAGGGCCGGCGGCCTCGCCCAGCCACGGCGAGGCTCGCTGGCCCCCGGCGAGGCCGAGCCTCACCTTAGCTGGGCGAGGCTTGGCATCGCCAGTGACGCCGACTGCGGTGGCCCGGCGACGCCGAGCCTCGCCGGCTCTTGGGCAAGCTCGGCCTCGCCGAATACGGGCGAGATCGAGCTCGCCCGGCCCGGCATGGCGAGGCCGACCTCGCGCTGGGCCGGGCGAGGCCGCCGGCCCTCGTTGGCGGTCGCCGGCCATGGCGAGGCGGCGACCGGCCAAAAGAAGAAAAAAAGAAAAAAGGAAAAAATGAAAAATAAATAAGAAAAACAAGAAAGAAAATAGAAAAATAAAATTAAAAAATTAAAAAATTAAAAGAAATAAAAAAATTATACAAATTTACCAAACGTGTTTCTATTCTTTTTATATTTCTAACAGATTTACCAAACGCGTTTTTTTGTTAAAAAATTATTCATTGGAACAGAAACACTTTTTCTATTTTTGTTCCTAGAAACAATTTTTAAACATAAACGTTACCAAACGCACCCTAGGTTTCCCAGTTTGAGTAGGTCTCTTACAAAGGATTCCCTATTTTAAATACTAATATATATATGTTAGGGTTTATTCTATTTTTTTGAGGGAGTACTCTATGAGATTTTGAGATAATTGGTTCCGCTACAGATGTAATACGGGGCTGACAAAAACTTGAACTGTTGGTCGATAATTAAGCCGTGATACACAACATAAATAGCTCGGTGCAAACCCTCGTGGACCACAATTCCCCGAATTCAGGGGTTCCTTGCTCATACCAATACACAAATGAATTAGATCATTCTCTTGTAAATTGCAATTCAACCATCTTAAATTAGATCATTCTTTGAATAATGGGAAATTATTCAATTAGTCCTAAATCTATTACACGGATGTCAATTTAGTCCTATAATTTTAATTTTGCTAATTTATTTCTAAACTTTTGTGTAACATTCTAAATGTAGTCCTTCAGTCAATTTTCATTGAAAATCGCTTATGCAGTGATGTGCTACATAAGACAATCGATGATGATCGGACCACTGCTTAGCTATTTTCGACAAATATAAGTCGAAAAGACTATATTGTGCTTTTACATAAAATTTTAGAACTAAATTAGCAAAATTTAGGACTAAATTAGCATTTAAATAATAAGTTTAAGACTAATCGAGTAATTTTCCCTTTTGAACCGCTCTCGAATAGTTAAAAGTGATTGGAAAGAATAAAAATTATAATTGTAAACTAAAGTATTTAAATTTGGTCATTCCGAGGAAGAGTTGTGTTAAGTTAGCTTAAAAACATGGTGGGTCAGAGTCCCCAGCAAATTAGATTTCATCACATATGTACAAGAACTCATAAGTGCAACATGAATAACTTGTCTATAAAATTCTTCACTCTAATCTTCACACTAGATATTTGCGAAACAAATGAAAAGATGCACTTGATTGAGCCTATAAATCATGAACACCTGTTAAATACTTCTATGCACTTTCAAAAACACAAGCTGAGAAGGTGTATGACCATGAGACTTGTGGTTTGAACTTTGAAAGAGACATAACTTTTTAGGAGAGACAATTGATGTGTAAGTATAAATATTTAATTGTCTATTCATAAGATCAAGAACTAAACCCCAATATAACAATCTTCTATGAAATGGAGAAATTAAGCAGTAAATTATTTTTTTATGATTATTAATGAACCTACTTCAAGTATCTAAATCTTAAGTATACAATATTATTAATATAAGGGAAAAATTCAAAAAATGACCCGAAGTGCTTTAGTTTTCTCAAATAACGGCTTAAAGTGGACATTATTTCAAATAATAGTGTGAAATAACGAAATTATTTCAAATAAAGGCTTAAAGTAGCTAAATCATCTTAAATAAGGGCATTTGGCTGGTGGTGACTTTTTCGGCCATCAAAGAATGGGTATTTTGGTCAAAAAAATTGTAAATATATTTTTGAAATTTTTTGACTTTTCATCGTTTGTTTTTCTTTTTCTTTTCTTTTCTTTTTTTCTCTTCCCTTCCCCGACCATGGCTGTCAACAGTCAGTGGAGGTTGCCCTCACTACCGTTGGGCGAGGGTAGCCCTCACCAACATTGGGTGAGGGCTACCCTCGCCTAGAGTCGAGCAAGGGTTGCCCTCCCTAGATCCAGCAAGGGCAACCCTTGCCCAATCCGGTGAGGGTGAGCCTCCCCTGTGTGGGCAAGGGCAATGCTCGCTTGAGTCGAGTGAGGGTGTCCCTCACTAGATCTGGCGAGGGACACCCTCGCCTAATGTTGCCGAGGGCAACCCTCACCCTCACTTGAGTCCACTTTCCCTCTACCATGGCCCGCAAAGGAAGGAGGGAAAAAGAAAAAAGAAAAGAAAAAATTAAGAGATAAAAGACGAAAATGCTCTTCAATTAGAGAGGTTATGCCATTTTTTTAAACTACTACGCTCACTTTAGGCTCTTATTTAAAAAAAAGTTTCTCTTCAAACTCTTATCATAGAAAAATTGGTCACTTCAGGCCTTTATTAAAATAATGTTCACTTTTAGTCTTTATTTGAGAAAATGTGAGCACTTCAGGTCCTTATTTAGAATTTTCCGTTGATTTACTAGACTGATTAAGACACATTTCAAAAGCCCAAATCAATAAGCCCAGTATAGCATTGTTGCACTTGGTTATGAGAAGCATATCTTGTGTCATTTGCCTAATTTAGATTTATATATTTGTTACTTTAATGCTAGTTGTATTCTTTGAAAAATTGCTATCATGTCACTATATCAGAAAATAGCAACTTAAAAAACATAACTTTTTTATTGCTTATTGTATCCTCAAGACTTCTCTCTTGTTAAGAGAGAGATTGACTGAAAAATGTAAAATAAAATTGGGATAAGTGTTCCAGAAGTCCTAAAACTTGTCACGAAAATGCATTTCAGTCCTAAAACTTGCAAAAAATGCATTTAAGTCCTACAACTTGTCAAAATGTTTCAAACGAGTCCTAAAATCGACGCCGTCTAATTTCTTAACGGAAAAAGCTGACGTGGCCCTCGCGTGGCTTTTTTTAATCGTTTCTCTCTCCTCCCTTGCGAATAGTTTAAAAAAAACAAAGCCATGAATGCAGAACAACGTCATCTCCTCCTTTCTTCTTCACCACGACGTCGTCTCCCCCTCTATCTATACGTTTTCTTCACAGTCGTGTTCCCCCTCCCCCCTCTGTCTCTACTTCTTCTTTCTCTATTCCGAGTGTCCCCTAAGCCCCAAATTGAATTTGTCCGAACCCTAAGCCCCAAATCGATCTCATCCGAACCCTAAGCCCCAAATCGATCTCGTCCAAACCCTAAACCCCAAATCGATCTCGTCCGAACCCTAAACCCCAAATTGAATTCATCCGAACCCTAAGCCCCAAATCGATCTCATCCAAACACTAAACCCCAAATCGAATTCGTCCGAACCTTAAGCCCCAAATCAAATTTGACGATCTGCAGTTATCTTGCGATTTGGGTCCTCATCGACCTCGAGTTCGACGCTCGTCGTGAGTTCGTGTTCTTTCCTTCCTTTGACGATTGCGCGTTCGTGTGAAGATCTCACTTGCGGGAGTCTCGACATCTCAGCGGCGAAGCGATTGGCGTCAGGGACGACGACAAGGTCAACAACGGTGATGGCGACTCCTCCTCACGCAGGTATCGCTCTCTGCATTATAGCATTTTGTTGTTTTCCATTCTCCAATACTAGTGACAAATTATAACATTAATGCAGAAGTAAGTTATGGTTGTCTATTCATCCAGTGCATATGAAAAGAGAATGAAAAGAGAGATGTTTTTTGGAGATTGAAAACATCTCCTAAATCTCTCAAGTAAACACATTGCATTATGCAGAAGTTACTAATATGGAGACATTATGAAAGAATCATAATATAGCTAATATACTTCTATTAGGTTCCTATAATACGAAGCCTAGAAGAATGAGGTTGGCAACATCTGAATCAAGTGGCATAACTCCTAATGAGGTCAACTCGGAGCCAACATGTTATTGCGGTCTTCAATCGCCAATTCTTATGGCAAAGACAAGGAAAAACGTAGGAAGAAGGTTCCATGGATGTGCTAAGTTTGATAGTCCAAGCTGCTGCAATTTCTTCATGTGGGTGGATCCAAAGATACCAGATCATGTGAGGGACATGATAGTTGACCTCCTTGAAAGAAATCAAGCATTGTCTGAATCAAGCTAATCGAGGGGTGATGGAGTCGATGTGAGCTCATTGCTAGCTGAAATGAAGACTCAAAAGGCGAAAAATAGACGTTTAAAGGAGGAGCTCGCACGAGTAAAGAAAGGAAAGATGCTATATCAATCAGCATTCATTCTATGCATGTGTTATATCGTTGTATTAGTTATATGTAATGTGAAAGTTGGTGGGAAATTTCTAAGTCTTCCATAGCACATTCTTTCTAAGTTTGTAAATTTGAACACTAGTTGTGGATAATTAAGATAGGAATGATATCTAATGTGAGTTTGTAGTTTGCAAGACCGGTTGCTTGCCATGCGAGAAATTACTTTCGCATTGCAAAATCTTGTTTGATTTGTGTGCTTGTCAATAACACTACATGAGCTATTGCCACCAGAATAAATTTGGAACTTCGAAAAATAGTGACAACTCTCTTATTATGCAATCGAGATTGTTAATTAGTGATTTTTTCATGATTTTAATAACGAGCTTGCCTCAAATGGAATGTGTAAAAAATCAAGTGAAATCAAAGCAGTCGGCTACAATACCTAAGTTACCTAACCAAATCTTCCATGAATCATCCAATGCGGGCCACAGAGACCACGTAGAGCAAAACCCCATCATCTAAAATGAAAAATTAGCAATAAGAGGTGGCGGTATCGTTACTATTAATGCCCCTGAGGAACTCGAGAAAAATGTATGGGAAAGAAGATGACAAAAGTATTGAAAGAATGAAAATTCTGCATGGCCAAAACCAAGCATCCCACATAACTCGTTGAAACACGATTCATTGACAAAGCAACATGCTTACATTTTCAGTGCACAAAAGGTTCTGTTCAACAAAATATGCACTTTCAATGCAAAAAAGGTTCTATGCACAAACGCTACACGTCTCATACAGAAAACCAGCTAATAATTTATATAAATTCACCTAACAACATCAATCTAAGCAAACATATCAATCCAATATGATGGTCTCCAGTGGTCCAGTAGGTTGAACCTTCACTTGATTCAGAATTCTGGCACTTTTCCTTATATATGGTCTCGCAGCGATAGGCTTTGGAGGAGTTGTTGTAGCCTGAGATGACTGAGCCTGAGGTTGTGATAGTGGCTTTGGCTTCATCACAGCATGCTTTCAAGGAGGTAATGTTGCACAAGATAACTGAGATTAGGAACTTGCCTGGGGTTGTGATGGTGCCTTTCGCTTTAAACCAAGATGCTTCTGAGCTATTGTAGCCTGAGATGACTGAGCTTCAGAATTGGCCTGAGGTTGCAATAATGGCTTTGGCTTCAGCGCAACATGCTTTCAAGGATGTAATGTTGCACGAAATGATTGAGGTTGGGAACTTACCTGGGGTTGTGATGGTGCCTTTCGCTTTAAACCAAGATGCTTCTGAGCTATTATAGCTTGAGATGATTGAGCTTGGGAACTAGCCTGAGGTTGCAATAGTGTCGTTGGCTTCATTGCAACGCAACGTGCTTTGGAGGAGCTACTGTTGCATGATATGACTAACGTTGGGAAGTGGCCTTGGGTTGTAATAGTGGCTTCGGCGTCACCGCAATTTTTTTTTTGAGGAGCTGCTGATACATGATATGCCTGAGGTTGTGCACTGACTTGGGAATGCACATTTGCTGTTGACGTAACTCTTGAAACTACCCCTTTCTCCGATAGGTTAATGATTCTTGCACCAATTGTATTAGGCTACATAAGAATGAGCATCTTTTTAGCTTAAGGAGATAAGCAATTGCTATTATAAAATTTTAAAAATATTACTCACCTTGCGACAAATATGAAGGTTTGTCATAGGATTTGTGTCAACACCCAATCCTACCATTTTCATCATCTTAGCTTGTGATTCTCTCTGTATCATGTAATTTCCAATGGCAGGTCTTTTAAACTGAAATAATAAATTCATTCAACATGAGAACGTAGTCACAATACATGTATACTTGGGGATTGAGGTATTACTCACCGGAATTTTTTCACGTCTATGCTTAGCCATTATATTGGCCGGTGCACTGCCTTCCCCTTGATCCAAACGAACTTCACCAAAAGCATTGGCCTCACCACTACATCCTCTAACATCAGCACTAGCATGAGCAGAAGCAGTGGCACTACATTCTCTTATATATGCACTAGCCTGAGCAGAAGCATTAACATGCCCACTATTGTCTCCTATTGAATTGGCATTTACAAAAGCATTGGCATGGCTTTCGGATCCTCCTTCAGTTATGTTTGTCGTTGCTTTAGCTTTAGCCTGAATATATATTCATAATTACTAAATTGAAACCTTGATATATAAAACTTACAATAATGGTTAAATGACAACTTACTTGTCTTTTTCTGAGCCTTGGACCAGTGGAATTAGCCTGAGATTGAGCATAAGCTTCAACTGTACTTGCATTGGCATGAGCACTGGATGTACATACATTGACCCGAGCATTGGATGTACGTACATTGGCCCGAGCATTGGATGTACATACATTGGCCCCAGCATTGGCCTGAGAAGCACATATTAAGTATTGATTAACAACATGTTAAAGTGACATGACCAGCATTAAGATGATCAGTTAGTTGAAGAAATACCTTTTTTAAAGGACATCCCTTACAGTTATGTCCAATTTGTTTGCAAGCAAAACAAGTCATTTGCTTACCCTCTTTAGTCATTCTATCACCTCTTACAAGCTCAATCGGTTGCTTTCTTCTACTCCTTTTTGGCATACCAGGCATGTTCTTTATTGGTGGGGGTTGAGGAGCTTCTTTATTGGCTTTATTCCAAAATTTATGTCCTCTCACTGTAGACATCATGAATTGATAAGCACTTAGATACTTTTCATTGTCGAAGCACTCAGCTAGATAGTCAGTCGGATCATTTCTCTTATGGTGTATTGCACAAATGGCATGGCAACATGGAATTCCACTAAGTTCCCAAGCTCTACAAGAACAAGTTTTTAAATTCAAATCAACAACATATTTGTCACCACCTTCTGTAATCTCATATCCTTCATTTCCATTCCATATCAAATGGCAATACCTACTAGCAGTTGTATTCTCATGTAACTTACGCATAATCCTTGTACCGTAATTTATAGTCCACCTAGCACATCCATCCCTCTGAGTATGCATTATATTCATAACCATAATTCTAATATCCCCCAGCATACTCACAATGGCCTTGCACCTAGCTTCCACACACCTGCCATTGAAAGCTTCACTCAGATTATTATCAACGACATCACATTTAATGTCGGTGTCAAAGAAGGCTTTGCACCAATGTTTTGGCTCAATACGGAATAAATCATCATGACCTTCCCGAGTTAGTTCCTTCAACCTCTGTCTATGCATCTCGAAATCTAACATATTATTGCTCTTGACACATCTCCAAAATTGCCTCAGCAATTGTTTTCCTTTGTATTTTTGACCCCAGTTGGAATAAATGTGCCTTGCACACATCCTATGCTCTGCATTTGGCAACAGTTCAGCTACAGATTGGACGAGACCCTGACAATTACCCAAAAAAAGAAAATATATATGAAAACAAAAAGAAAAGCATTGTAATGTCATAATTAATTTACAAATGAAAAAAAAAAAGCATACATTTTGTTGATCATTTATCAAAGCCCATCTGTCACCGTTACACATATCGAGGTTTGACTTCAACAATTCGATAAACCAAGTCCATGTGCCCTTATTCTCGATTCTTACCACTGCCCATGCCACTGGATACATTTGATTGTTGACATCCCTTCCGACGGCACATAACAACTCACCCTTGATCAAACCCCTCAAAAAACATCCATCTAATCCAATGATCTTCCTACATCCAGCCAAAAAACCTTTCTTGCAAGCATCAAAGCAAATGTAAGCCCTATCAAATACTGGTGGAGAATTTGGCAATGGCCTTTCAACTTTCAATTTAAAATTGCTTGAAGGGCTTGCAGTGTAAAGCTCTCCCAAGTAGTCGTACATTTGTGCATATTCCTTCTTGTAATTGCCTTGCAGTTCCTTCAATACTCTCAGCTTTATTCTCCTACACTTACTGAAAGTGACATTTACTCCAAGTTGTTCTCTAACTAATTTCTTTAACTTTGGTGCTTTGATTTTAGGCATTGCAAAAATGAGAATCATGAAGTGCTTAGCTAAATAAGTGCTAGACACTCTCTTATTCTCGAAAGTGATACTGCATATATATTGATTTACATACCTTCTCAAATGAAATGACCCTGTTTTGCTATCAAGAGCACCATAGATCATCCAGTTACAATTTTTCTGGGCACACCTGGCTCTTACAAAGACTTTTGTGTTCTTAATATATTTGATTGCTCTTTGCTCAGCCATAGAATACTTCAAAATTGCATTCTTGAACTCAATTGCATCCTCAAATGTCATGCCAATAATAAATTCTGGATTTGTACCACTTTAATCATATGATGGGAACCTACTTTTCCTCCTTGAAATAACATCAACCTCTTCATCACCCTCATCATTTAAAATTGATTGAAGACTGTCTTCCTCATTTGAATCAGAATACTCTATTTCGTACCCATAATCATCTAACGATTGAGCCTCATCCACAATTGGTGGTTGGGAAGTACCAATTGCATCACTATAATTTAAAATTTGGAGCCTATGTCTTGCTGAAAATTCCATTAATTTTTTCCTTGCATCAACCAGTTCAAAGTCATCATTATCACTTGATTGTTCCATATCCACCAAATTATGTTCATCATCATCCTCTTCCTCATCTAGATCCCTATTGGCAACTTCAGCCCGATTCCCATCATCATCAGTATTCCCAATCACATTAGACATACCTCCAGTTTCCAACTCAACACCCCCCATCTCAGCTCCTGCCTTTTCATCATCAACATGCTCAACATATAGCTCAATATTTTCAAAGCACAGATGATGATAAAATAGATCCATCGCATCAGAGTTATCCCATAAATACCTAAGAGTTATTCCATCTACAAGAGTCTTACTTCCAGGAACTCTGTAAAATAGTTTCTCTATTCTACACACACCCAAAGCCTCAATAGCTTCAATTTTACTAGACAACGAACTCTTGCTTAAACTTATTTCAGCAATATCAGCTCTTCCACCTATGTATTCCAATGGTAGGCCAACTTTAAATTTACCTCCATAGCAAACAATGACATAAATTTTGTTCTTGGCCATTGGACCTACAAAAAAAAAAGAAAAAAACAGAAAAAAAAAAAAAAAAAAAAAAAGAGCACTTTCAATCATCAAATTATTAAAGCAATGTTCAAGTTCTAAATTGAAGATATTTTTATAAAAGACTAACAATCAATACAGAAACAACAAATTAGCATAATCTACTTTACAACCACAATGCAACTACATGATCAATAGTGAGAGCAATGTTCTAATTTGCAGCAATGTTATAATTTATCGCAAGAATTGGAAAATGCAAAACAACCATAATGCAAAGAGTAAAACGCCGGTATAATGTAGAGAGTAAAATGCCTTTGCAAAACAAAACAAAACAAAAAATGGTAATATTACTATGACATACCCCAATGCTGTAATGTAGAGAGTGATACCTGCATGAGGAGTCACCATCGCCATCCCCGATCTTTGCTCGCTCCACCGCCGAGACGCCGAGATGCCCGAAGAGATGTCTTTGCACGAACTCGCAATCATCAAAGAAGAGAACATAAAGTTGATGTGTGTCAAACTCGAGCTCTTTGAACTCCAAATAATGAAGAAATGAGGACACCAACGACATCGTTTTACATAATGCGAGATTAAAGCACCTTTACAAAACAAAAACAAAAAAAAATCGTAGCATTACCATGAGATACCCAAATGCTATAATGCATAGAGCAATACTTACGTGAGGAGGAGTTGCCATCGTCGTCGCTGACCCTGTCGTCGTCCTTGACGCCAATCGCTTCACTACTGAGATTTCCATACTCCCGCAAAGAGGCCTTCACACGAACTCGCAATTGTCAAAGGAAGGAAAGAACACAAACTCAGGATGAGCGTCGAACTCGAGGTCGATAACGACCCAAATCGCAAGAGAATTGCATATCATCAAATTTGGGGCTTAAGGTTCGGACGAATTCGATTTTGGGCTTAAGGTTCGGACGAATTCGTTTTGGGGCTTAGGGTTCGGACGAGTTCGATTTAGGGCTTAGGGTTCGGATGAGTTCGATTTGGGGCTTAGGGGACACTCGGAAAGCGAAAGAATACGTAGAGATGGAGAGGGTAGGGAGAACACGACGATGAAGAAGACGTACAGACGGAGGGGGAGATGATGTCGTGGTGAAGAAGAAAGGAGGAGATGACATCGTGGTGAAGAAGAAAGGGGAGACGACGTCGTGGTGAAGAAGAAAGGAGGAGACGACATCGTTCTGCATGCGTGGCTTTGTTTTTTTTAAAACTATTTGCAAGGGAGGAGAGAGAAATGTTTAAAAAAAGCCACGCAGGGGCCACGTCAGCTTTTTCCGTTAAGAAATTAGACGGCGTCGATTTTAGGACTCATTTGAAACATTTTGACAAGTTGTAGGACTTAAATGCACTTTTTGCAAGTTTTAGGACTAAAATGCATTTTGGTGACAAGTTTTAGGACTTCTTGAGCACTTATCCCAATACAATTTAAGATAGGACAACAATTTCTCCCCTAGTTCTGCTCAAATTGACTGCTCCTCACCAACATTTGCTTCACGAGGATCATAACAATTTGGCTAATGACAGAGGCATCAATAGCTCCTGTGTGAGGAGTTGAAGTTGAAGCTTCCAGTCCCAAGAGCTCCATCCTTCCCTTGTCCAAATTGCTCCTAGAGATCTCGCCAGTGCCTTCTTTAATACCATTATTAAATGTTCAAAGCTAAGGTTTTCGATTTGCGAGAGGCTTAACATGCTAGAGCTCTTTTGCCCGTTTCTTTTCAGCTTCCAATCACTCGAGCACATTTGCATATTGCTTGTTCAGTTCAACTAAGGTGCCTCCATTAGTTTTAGCCTGTTGAGTGACAGTAGGACAAACCTCCTGTGGATGCTCAAATCTGTCTAGGACTGCACCCACAGAAGGGTGTCCAAAGGAGAAAGGCTTGCCGCTAGGAGAGAAGATAATAATGGCCATCTCAGCAGCACAGAGAGTTCATAGTTCGCTTGCTTTCTTGAACAACCCGGGTCGCCATTTGGAGGAGGCAACTCGTCGTGATTGGCATCCTCGATCATCATCTTTGCTCCAGCTTGTTCTGCCCTCCATGTCTTAAGCTGCAAAATTAATGCAAATTCAAATGATATTGCGAGAATAATGAAAAGTGGTGGCTAGTTATAAGATTTTACAGGCCAAAGCAATGCTTAAAATAATGCACCACTCGCTCTTTTTCCATGTATTTTCATGCGTATGAAGAGGTTCAATGATAACTATCTTGTTTTCTGTCTAATTGACAAAGGCGTAATCCTCTCAACATTACTAAGTTGGCATCCTTTTAATGTCTATTGCTAGCTAATACTTTGTATTAGAATCCATAACAGACTTAATTAACGAGTCCACTCAAAATAAAAAGAAAATTTTTTTGCTTAGGTGTAAAATTAGAATTTTCTGCACTCAATTGCACGAATGGCCTTAGCTTTGGAACAATCATATATTTTCCACATATCTAGAGAAAAATTGTGATATCTTGAATTTCGGCCCCTGTCTCGATAAAATGAAATGGACTTTTCACCGACGTGCCTCTAGTCCTTTTTCTTTGAGCTAATCACTCACGAGTTAACTAACATATTAGGTAAAGTCATTAAGGGATATAACCGCAGTAAAATCCCTAAAAGCTACCCAAAGAGGTTGAATTATACTAAAATCGTGTTTGGTTAATTTTAACCACGAATTGAACATGATTTCGGGATTTGAACGTTCAAGCGTGTCACGATATATTTTTAGGATCTCGTCTCATCTTTTGAACGAATTCCGTCGAGCTAGGAATTTTTGCGGAAAAATCAAATTGGATAAATAGGATTTTTTGGAAATTCGGAGGGACACCTTTGATTGAAATTTTGACCACCAAATTGGCTCAATTTATGAAGAGTGGAAGGGAAATTCGTATGGCCTGCTGCCATGGGATTTTAGGCTGCCAAAATTACTTGATTTGGTGAGGGATTGAGAAGAAATAGTTGGAAATTCGTATGAGCAAATTGCTGGGCATTTTTGGCCATCTAAATGAAGTGAAATGATGAAGAAATGAGAAGAAATCAACCATTGGAGGACCTATGGACTTTATGGGCAGAATTAAGGGACTTTGGCCTTCAAAATGGATTGAAATGTGAAGAAAAGAAAAATAAATTCGTATGGGCTGTGTGCAGGGAGTTTTGGCCACTAAATTGAAGTTATTTGGTGAAGAAAGAAGATGAAAATGGCCATTGGAAGGTTGGTTGACAAAGAGGGCAAAAGACTTTTGTGCTTGGGCACTCAAGTGTGTTGATCTTGGAGGTGGAAGGCCATTGGTGCATGCCAAGACTTTGAAGACCCTTGTCCCCCCTTTCTTTCCCTCTCTCCTCCATTTCCCTCTTCCTTGTGCGTGCATTCAAACCCCTCCCAGCAGAACAGCTTTTGCTTCTGCTTTGCTTCATCTTCTTCTTCTCCCTTCCATTTCCTTTCCATCTCCATTGCTGCACCACCTCCATCCCTACCAAAAGCCACCAGCAATACCTCCATAGATCACCAGCACCCGTGTTGTTCGCCAACAGCCGCCGAAATCAGCCTCAAGCAGAACCGAGCAAAACCAGAAACTCTAGCAGCAAGCAGAGGCTTGCAAGGCTATTTTCAACCCCTTCCAGCCCTCCTTTGGAGCCGCCGTAGACACAGGATCTCAACGCCGTCGCCTTGCTAATCCAATGAGTTAACTCCCTAATCCTTGATTAGATTGTTAATTGCACTTAGGGGTTAGTTTAGTGTTAATTTTCTTAATTAAATTAATACTAAGTGAATTTAGCCTTAAGATGGATTAGTATTAATCTAGTTTGGTTAGATTAGTCTTAATATGGATTAGTGTTGATCTAATTGATTAGATTAGCACTAATGAGGATGGTTTAGTCTAATAAAGTCAATTTTCCCTAGATTTGGTTTCTGGACCCTTGTCGTTTGCCATTTTTGTGGATCAAAATGTGTTATAATTTTGAGGTTGCTTCCTTGTTGCGAAATATTTTAGACATCTTCATTTATAACATATATTTTAATCAAGATTTTTAGGGATTTAAAAGAATAATATTTCAACTTCGTCACTTCAAAACAGAATCTCGGATTATGCTGGAATTTGTGACCTTTTGGTATTGCAAGGATTTCTATCAAGTTCTAAGGTTCAATTTTCAAAGAGTTCCTTCACAAAAGTTGTTTTTCACATTTTTTTAGTTTAACGTAGTCAAATTTCAAATCAAATGAACAAGTTTTGGATCTCGAACCAAACTGATTTTGGAAAATAGACTTTCTGGAGAAAGACCCAGTTTTTGTACTAGATTGAGCGATTTACTGGGCTTAATCTAGAATGATATGGGTTAAGGTGTCTTCATAAAAAAATGTTTTTTTATGTGTCATTTATAACATAATCAAATTTGGGAATTTTTCAAACTTTTTTGATAAGGTTTCTGGATTTAAACTTGGAGACGCACGAGTAGATCGTTTCTGCTGGTTTGGATCGGTAGTAGTTTATGATTGTTCTTAATGCTTTGTTTGCTAGAAATTGCGTATTTGGTGATGTGGATGACCTGTGATATGCTTAGAACTTGTGCATGATAAGTTATGAATGGTTATGCTATGGTGATTATTTATGATCATGGCAATAGATGACTATTGAAAGATGAGGTGATATGTTGAGGCAATCACATGTGTTGTGTTGAGGAAACCGAATGGGTTGTGAGCAGGTAAAGGACTAAGTGCTACATGGTGACTTGAGTCACATGTGAGCCACCTTTAAAACCTTGTACTGTTGCTTATTGTAGTCAATGGCTAAGTGCTACATGGTGAACTAAGTTACATGGGAGCCACCTCTAAAGCTTTGCACTACTATCTTGCATAATCAAGAGCTAAGTGCTACACGATAGCGGAACTCCGTGGGAGCCACCTCTAGAACCTTGTACTATTGCTATATGTGGAAAAATGACTAAGTGCTACACAACAAAGAAACTTCTTGTGAGTTACCTCTAGAGCCTTAAGCTATTTCTGATTGTGGTCAAGAAATAAGTGCCACACGATAACAAAACTTCGTGGGGGTCACCTCTAAAAGCTTGAGTTGAGTACTGAGTTGGAATGTGGAGTTGGAATATTGAGTTGGGATGTGGAGTTGAAATATTGAGTTTGGATATTGAGAGTGAATATCGAGTGTGGACGGAAACACTTGATATGAGTTATCCGCGCCTAATTATAAGACGAAATTGTGTGGTACGAAATGGGATGTGTCATAACAATTTGGCCCTATAATCGAGACTTCGTGAATATTCAATGAGTGTTATGAACTGTTCCAATTCTTGATTACGCATGCTGCGTTTATGAGTGCATATGAGATGTACTAATGTACGGGACGCGCCCAAGCAAGGTAAGTTTTGGATTGTGCATGTTTAGAACGCTTTTGAGTGAATTCTTGCCCTAGTCGGGGCTTAGGGTTTAACTCACTGAGATTTTTATCTTACCCCATCGTGGATTACCATTTTCAAGGCCGTAGCGTGAAGGATCCAAAGCTCGAGACTAAAGGGTCCAAAGTGTAGATGGCTTAGTAGTTTCTTTTTAAGTCGACATTTGTATATGAACCTTGTAGGTTTAACTTGGTTTGTTTATAAAGTGTATTTTGAGAAAAATTGGTTGTCTTGCTTTTCTATCCCATGTATTTAATTGTTGTATGGGGTTTATGAGTTCACTTCAGTATGTGCATAAAACGAAAGGGTCGACAATGCGTCTTGGGAACATCGCAATTTAGTCGACCGCCGAAGGATGTGCGCGTCCCGAGGTTCGGGCGTGACAAAAATGATTAATGAAAAGGTTTTATTACTTACTTAAGCTTCTGTAGTCTTTTGTTATGGGATTGAAAACAAAAACAAGATCAAGAGCTAACAAAGAACCTACACATAGCAATGCTCGACAAGTGCCCATGTCTGAAAGTCCTCTTAGACATCAATGTGAATCCATCTAACCCTATGTCCCTCAATATCCACCAAAAGAAACGGTTGTGTTGAGTCATTCTCTGCGCAAAACAATTCAAGGATAAGAGACGGTTGCTAGTAAATGTTGCTACTCAAAAGTTGCTCAATGAAAGTGGGAGATTTTGTTAGGTAGCATCAGGCCTTGCAGACCCATGTGCAGTGTATGATTGAGTTGATAGGAGGCTCGTATGACATTTCTGATACAATCTATGGAGACAAGTTTGGGAATTCTTTCGTTACCACTGCTGCTTCTTTTCTTTGATTTGTCCATTTTAAGTAGAAACATAAAGTTACCCACGAATCAGTATACC
Organism: Eucalyptus cladocalyx; assembly: GCA_017140615.1. Lineage (NCBI taxonomy): Eukaryota > Viridiplantae > Streptophyta > Magnoliopsida > Myrtales > Myrtaceae > Eucalyptus > Eucalyptus cladocalyx. The sequence goes on along the minus strand of CM029524.1, from coordinate 11,847,028 downwards.
AAGCTTAAAAAAGAAGTAGCACAAAAGGGTTATAAATGACCCTACAAGGAATCTTAAAAGGATTTGTGCTTTAATTTTCATCAATTGCAAAAAGAACTGTTTTACAAATGGGGTTTTGTTTTATTTCTTTGTTTGTGGTGTCACCGTTTGATTTCAAGAAGCCTCAAATCTAGAACAACAAAATGTTATTCTAATTTTAAGTATGTCAATGCACAAAGCAAGGGTAAAATCCATCACACTTCAGCTCTAATTATTATAACTCTTTCGCAGCAACTTTATTTAGTGCGCTTATTAATAAAAATTCATGAGATGTAATCTATAAATGACCACCTTGCATCACTGCCAAATTTGATAAAGCTTTTAACTTCTCAATAACAAATTATCTCAGGACACCCACATAGTAAAATAAATTACAAGGACGACCACAATTTTATCAATGTTTCCAAAAATGATAGACTACTTGAATGATGATAGCAAATTATATGAATACCCTTAAGTGATTAACACTCCCTAAGACCGTGGATAGTCCCATCGACTTGTTACTATGCAATTAACACCTCCTCTCCTCCTTCTCTCTTTCTCTCTCTCCAAAAATTATCTAGGACTATCATAGTATACATCTCTCTAGTTTTTTCTCAAACGCCTAATTAGCTCCCTCAAATTTCTACCTAGTTCACAAGAGAGAGTGAAGTGAGAGGTGTGTGTCACTTTGTTCGGCAATTCCTCGATGGTGGAATAGCCCATGCAAACACCTAGTGAATCAAGAATACCAAGCCAACCTTCCTTCTATATTCATTCCTTACAATAGTACAATGAATATCATCCCCATACTAGATTGTACCATGTACAGCTTAGTTCGGGCATTTAGTCCATCAATTGAGACAAACATAACACTTTACGCATAACAGCTGGTTTTGACCTACCATGGCCTTATGAAGAAAACAGCATATACTCTCTATTAGTTTGTGCACCAAAAGCCAACCCCCCCCCCAACCCTCTAGAGCTCTGTAAAGATGTAATCGTTATATCCTAGAACTCCTAACACCAACCTGTCTTGACATCACTATCGCAAACTAGTTGTATCATTCCTTATGCATCATTCACTATTCATTTGATAACCAAAACTCCACTTACAATGGCACTTGAGTACGGAAAATCACGGTTTGTGACATTCTCCCCCCCGGTGAGAATTCCACAATGCTCTCGTTGTGGGCTATTATGTGACTTCCCCGCATTCTTCAACTATTAATGCGCTCCTCTAGGTCATACATTGAATAGTTCATCAACCATTAATGTGCCACTTTGGATCAACATCGAATGGAAATGCTTGCCGGCTGAATGTGCCACTCCATTGGTAGCTTCTTTTGATTGCAATTGTTCAGGCAACTTGGTCGCTTTTGCTTTCCCTAACAAGTGTGGCTTTTGGAGCCAACTACACTATTTGGCATGATCCTATTTCACCTATTAAGCTTTTCTTGATCTCAACAGACTAATGGAGGTTTCTTCCCCCATTAAAAATGTCTTAGCAAACCCATCTTGAGATTCGCCTATTGATCCGAGATCGTTTTCCCTATTCAGTAAGGAATCAATTCTTTCATGTCCCTTCCGTTGTCATCTTAGAAGCTGGCCAAGAGCCACACTTTGCTTAAGCAAGTTTTGCCTCAACAATTCACTCTCTCCCTCGTAGGAACGAGTAGACCATAGGTTTTCTCTTACTCAAACTCACTTATTGAAGGAATTCTGCTTTAATACCACTTGTCATAGGCCGATAGTTCCTTGGCCGTGAAATAGTCGTGTGGCACCTAGTGAGCTGAGAGCACCAAGCTAGCATTCCTTCTATAGTTGTTCCTAAAAATAGTACAATGAATATCATCCTCACATCATATCATACCATATCCAACTTAGCTCAGATATCTAGTCCATCTAGCAAGACACGCTGAACACTTTAGGCACAATAATTGATTGCCATTATTAGGAGAGTGGCATCCCAACTAGTTTATGCACATAAATTAACTCTGCCTTCAAAGCTCCTAGAGATATAATCGTTTTATCATAGAACTTCTAGTACCAATCATTCTGACACCGCTCTCATGAACTAGTTGTATCATCCCCACTACATCACTCACTCTTAACCACAAACTCCACTCACAAGAGTATTCAAGTATAAAGAATCACGGTCCATCACACGTGTGCAAGTGAGTGCACTTGTGAAATGATGATTAAAACAATAAAATAAGGTCTTGTGAGTAACCGGTCCCCTAGACATAGTCCTTTCAGGCAGTGGCCGTTTAGTCCATGGTCCATTGGATGGTTGATGCAAGGCCAGAAATTGGAACACATTGATTCCGCTCATTCTCGTCCTTCGCTTCAGGGCCTGTCCCTCAATGTGGTTAGTACTCCATATTCTCAAGTAGTGAAGCTTACACTTGTTCACTAATTATGAAGGTTCGCCAAGGCCTCTTTCCTCCTCCCTTTACGCTCACTCGTAGGGTCCATCCCCCCATAAAGGGGAAGGAGTCGATTGAATTTAATAAGGCGAGATGGAGACCTTGATTTGGACCCTCGTGATCAAGCTTTTGATTGTAAAGAACATGAAGCCATAGTCAAACGATCCAAACCAAGTTGAGAGCGTCGAAGCTTATCCACATGAAGTGCTCACTTCTACTCATATCCTGCTGTGGAAGCAGTGGTCGGAAGCTTCACTGTAGAGGCGAGAGGTCTAATGGAGCTAATTAGATCCACAATCGAGATGGAGCCACCCCTAGAACCTAGGAGCAAAGCTATCCCTCTTGAGACTGGCCAACAAGAATCCATTGCAGGATTAGAACCTGCTGAATTGACCTCTAAAAAAAGAAGAAGAAAAAGCACTACTGCGGTTGTGAAACAAGCCATCATGGTTACACTTGTCAAGTTACACGATCTTTCTGTTTGCCTGCTTTGATTAGGCTTTATTCTCGAGTACTCTTTTTAAATGCTCAAGTGGAGCTGGAGAAGTAAGACTAGTCCTTATTAGTAAAGGTTCGGCCCTGCCTTTCTACTCGGCATAGGACCACTAAAATTATATAATTGAACTTGCATTTCTTCTTGTGATAAAGTTTGAAATCCTCCTTCGATGGTCATTACACTTTTTGAACCAAATTTGAGTATTCAAAAGGTTCTCCTTCTCCATCTATAACAGACTTGCACTTCCCTTAACCTCCATTTCGACTTGATTAGAACTATTAGCCGTAGATCATGAACTAATTGTGAGTTTAAAGCATGAGATTTGACATTACAAAAAACCTTCACATTATTCACTATGATTCAAAGAAAGTAGAAAATTTTGCTCTCATTTTACTCGCCGGATTTTTTTTTTTTTTTGGTTGAAAACACTTCATTGATTAATACTGAGATGGTGGATTACAACTAGAACGAAAGCCCAAACATAATATAAGATAAAGTTCATGCGGGGGATGGGATACCCAATTGCTCGGAAGAGAACCTATGTTGTGGGATTTCGCGATCCAATCAGCAGCTCGGTTTGATTGCTGTGGTTCATATCGCAAGGAGACATTCTTCATTTGGGCCAACATTTCTCTGCAATCCAAGACAATAGGGTGAGAGGCCCAAGATACTTCATTTCGACCCACGATGGAATCTACGGCTGAGATACAATCTCCGAAGATGCACACGAGAGAGACAGGCAGATCGGTTCGTGCGCTCGAAAGGGTTACGTCGGACCGGTTCGGTTTCTCCTTAGCCAATCTAACGCCCGTTGGACGGCTAAGGTTTCTCCCATTTGAGCCGATTGAGCTCGGATTTTCTGCGCGAAGCCTCAACACACACCCCATCCTCTACTCGCATATTTCGGCAATGGATCCTCCAATTATCTTCAAGGCGCCGGATCTTGAGGCACCCAGTGTACTCTATTCCGAGGTCGTCACTTCTTTCCATGGGTTCCACTTCTCGTAGAGTTGTTGGGAGAGAATGGCTTCGTTAATGATCTCGTGCTTGTGTTTTTTTTTTGGCCTTGAAAGATCGAGCATTGCGGGCTTTCCAAATTAGCCAAAGGGTGGTCGCAAAAATCGCTTTTTGGCTTGTCGAGATGCCAGATCGAAGGTATTTGCTTACCCATCGGTCTGTTCTTATTATAGAGGTTGGGGAAACATCCATGTCGGTATAATAGTTCTGCCATATTTCTCTTGTCCACAAACAAAGCCCAAAGAGATATTCATAAGACTCTAGAAGTTGGTGACATAATGGGCATGTGGGCTTAGGTATGATTTTTCTCTGGTATAAGTTGGCTTTGGTAGGGAGACCTTCGTTACATAAACTCCACATGAAGTGCTTGATTCCGAGTGTCGTCTGTAGATGCCGATTTCGTCGAGTTGTTTCGATTTTGATATGAAGAGGATGCATGGTTTTTTGTTATGTTGGTGTTGGCTGCTCGTAGTTTATGATACCCGTTTTTGATCTTATTCTCCCCTAAATTATGTCATGTCCATATTAGACGGTCAAGTCTGGTAAATATGCTGAGTGTGGTTGCTTGAATTTCCTCTAAGATGTGGCTGTCAAAAAGCTCTGTGATAATTTGATTTTTCCATGCTCGCGTAGTTGGATCAATGATCTCTGCCACTAGCTTAGGATCATCTCAGTTTGCCAACCCACCAATTCTTCCTAACATTAGCCAACAATCATCTCTCAAGTTGATAGATTTACCGTCCCCAACCTCCCATTTCAAATCAGGTTGTAGGGCATCACGGCCGATTAAAAGACTCTGCCAACCCCAAGATGGTCTAGCTCCTTTTGTAGCAGTCCATAGATTACTAATAGGGAAGTAGAGGCCTTTAAATATTCTGCTCCACAAGGCCTCGGGAGCTTTCTCTAATCTCCATGCTTGTTTTCCCAACATAGCTTTGTTTAATTCCACTAAATCTTTAAACCCCATTCCTCCTTGTTCCTTCCTCTTCTTCAAAACTTCCCAACTCTTCCGGTGAATACCCTTTTGTTGTGCATTTTGTTTCCACCATAAGGCTAAGATTTTTCTTTCGATCGCTTGACAAATAGATAGAGGTATTTTGAAGGTATTCATGGCATATTAGGGTAATGCCTGAACAACCATTTTGATTAGCACCTCTTTCCCTACCTTCGATATTAGTTGCTCTTTCCATCCCTCCAATTTTTTGTCCACCCGTGCTATGATCCAATCTAACATCCGTTTTTTAGTTTGGCCCCAATCGGATGGTATCCCTAAATATTTCCTAGTTTTTTCTAGGATAGGAACCCTCAGTTTAGCTACAATATTTCGTTTCAAATCCTGTGGACAGCTGGCCCCAAGAAAAACTCCAGATTTGTTAAGGTTGATCAATTGACCAAATGCAAAACAATAACAATTCAAAATATTGGTAAGATTTTGAGACTCCCTAAGAGTTCCATCCAAGAAGAAAATGGCATCGTCCGCAAAGAATAGGTGGGATAAGATAGGGCAGTGTGGATTTAGTTTGATGCCCTTTAAGGTTCCATCCATGATAGCATTATGCACCATATGGGAGAGAACATTAGCCAAAATAATGAACAGATAAGGTGAGAGAGGATCCCCTTGTCTAATACCTCTAGTTGGAGTGAAAGATTCCCCTGCTTTACTGTTAATTAACACACGAAAGTGGGCTGAGAGATACAAAATTTGACCATATTCACCCATTTCTCCACTGAAGCCCATCTTCTACATATAATCACATAAAAGTCTCACTCAACTCTATAGTAAGCTTTCTGCATGTCTAGCTTCACCACAGCTTGGAATTTTCTACGTCTCTTTCTAACCCATAGTTGATGTAGGACTTCTTGAACAATAAAGATATTGTCTTGTATATGCCGGCCCCCGAAAAATGCACTTTGTTCCAGGGATATGATGAATGGGAGCCAAGGTTTGAGTCTATTTGCCATTACCTTTGTAATAACTTTGTAGCTGAAATTGCACAAACTTATTGGTCGGAATTCTGTTATGCTCTCAGGATTTGCTACCTTGGGGATAAGTGTGATAAAGGTTTCATTAAGTGTTGTATCAAAGCTGCCTTCTTTGAAAAAAGAATCCACTAGGTTGAATATGTCTTCATGAATAATAGCCCACCGACTTTGATAGAAAAGATCACTCAAACCGTCGGTCAAGGGGTTTTGCTGCCCCCATTTGGAAAACAACTAGCTTCACCTACTCCATAGTTATTTATGCTGTTAACAGCTCATTCATTTCTAAACAATAGTTGGACAATGCTCTCTAAGACGAGTGATAATAACAAGAACCCGTTTATACAGCTCTTGGTAATAAGCGTATGTGTTGTTTAATGACTCGAGGCTCTCGACTCCACCTATTCTCTTCAATCTTCAGCATCTTGATTTTTTTCCTTTGTCTCCTCTTGCATTGTTGTAGCATGAAAAAATCTCGAGTTTCGATCGCCCCACTTTAACTTGTTAATTACGAATCTAATGCCCTAATACATTTCTTCTTGGTGCCACAATGAATTGATTTTCTCATGATGTTATTGTATTCCTCTGCCTGTCATTGGTTTGCCTGCCCGTTAATGATCTAGTGAGCTGATTTCTAAGCTGGTCAATTTGTTTAGATGCATTTTTAAAGGATCTCCCGCTCCATTTTCTCAAATCCTGGGTTACCTTTTTTTGTTTTCCTAACCAAATCTCCTTGCTAACGCTATTCTCGACTTCCAAGCCTTGTCTACTACATTTGCACATTCTAGATGATCTAACCGAAAGCCTCGAATATGAAAAGTCTTTGTCTTTGTTGTTCAATGCATTTAAGCATAATAAAATGGGATTATGATCAGATCCTATTGCTGGAAATGCAAAGGCTTCGGCATTGGGAAATAAAAGCCTCCATTCTAGGTTGCAAAATGCTCGATCAAGCCTTTTCTTAACTAAATCTTCACCGTCTCTTTTATTTGTCTATGTGAATGCGCACCCTTTGCTTTCAATATCTATTAGAGAACATGAGTCAACAAAGTCCCAAAAAGCTGTCATTTGAAATCTTTCCGTTAGTCTTCGGCCCATCTTCTCCCAATGATATAGCACCCCATTGAAATCACCAATACAAAGCCAGGGTGCTGTTGTCGATCTATTTCTAGCATGAAGTAAGTTCCAAAGAGATACTCTCTCTTGGAAGTTAGTTGATGCATGTAGGAAAGAAATCTGCATTTTAAAAGTGTTTCCAGCCACTATGCATGAAAGATCAATTAACTCTTAGCGGCTATGCTCAATAGTAAGTTGCACTCGAGTCATCCCATAATAATACCAAGCCTCCTTCCATTTCGATAGGATTAACAGCAAACATAGAAGAAAATTTTAGTCTTCTTTTGATGTTTTCCACCATCCGTACTGATTTTTGGTTTCCATAAGAAAAACCAGATTATGTCTCTCAAGAGCCACTAAGGCTTATAGGTTTTGGGACCAAGGAGAGCCTAAACCTTGACAATTCCAGGCTTAACACCTTCATGGCTTTCTTGGTGGCTTATTAAGGCTAGCCACCAAAGCCCCGCCGCTTCGCCTTCCCATATTTGAATTGGTGTTTCCAAAAGTTTATCCATGTCCGCAAGGTAGTCAGACGCCCTTTCTCTCATACGGAGCAAAGCGTTTTAATTTTTTGGATGTTTGTTTTTTGTACTAGATTCGGCTGCCCCTTAAATCCCCACCTCGCATCATGCATTAGATACACCATTGGTTGTTCCGAGTGCTTGTGGATGTGTTTACCTTTTTTCTATGTCATGAGTTACATTTGAGATTGATAATTATGGTGTTGGTTGTGTTGTAGGATGATAAAGTACAATGGCTTGGCTGCCATCGTTGAAGATTTACTTTTGACTCATCATTAGAGGGATAATAGGGGTCTCGGGGATCATGTCCTCTTCAGTTAAGGTGAGATCTATCTCCCCATAAAAGGTAGTCTAGCAAGGGCCGAACTCTTTCACCTTTGCTTTCAACCAAGATCCATAGCGTCCTGGTTTATCTTGAGGAAGTCTAGATTCTTTATAGGGAAATGTCGGGCAATAGTCTGCATAATGGCCTATGTAACCATAAGGATTAGCAATAGTGTGGTAGTCTCTCATATTTGAAGTCAATCCACCAATTTCTATCTCCCACATGAATGATCATTCCAGTTTTAAGAGGATGAAATAGATTCACCTTACTCTTGCTTTGCCCGATTTTTCTAAAGCTGTTATTTCGAGCATCAATTCTAACTTCCTCTACTTCTCCCATTTTTCCAGCAATAGTGCGAATACGGTCCTCAGGCATACGCAGCTCATGAAAGCCCCATCGAGATGCACCCAAAAGGAGCAATGTTTAAACTCATAGTAGTGCTCGGGGAATGGTAGGGTCCTTCTGTAAAACTAGCAGATTACTTGCAAAGGACCAAGGGCATGTCTCGTAGAATTCTTTTATGTTCTTCCTCTTAATTGAAAATGAATACAAAGAAACTGATTCAATCACCTCACATCGACCTCTTCTAAATTCCAAGCCCTTTTCATTATAGCCTAGAATGTTGGGAAATTAACACTTGGTTTCGAGAACAATTTTCCATATAATAGATACTCACCGACTGTTTGTGTACCTCGGGGATGCGGCCATTCGGTTCTATGATATCATCCACTACCCATAAATCTCCCATCCGTTTACAAAGAGCCAAAGAATCGGAGATGGTTTTCCTAGTTGCCCTCCATGGCTGAATTGAGTTGGGCCCCAAATGACAAAGTTGTGGTACGGGGAATATTGGTTGGACGAGAAGGTTAGGGTTAGGATTGGATGCTATGTTTGGTTTGGAAATGAAGGGAGCTGCGGGTTTGGATCAATTTCGCTAGAAAAGTTTGGAACACACAAGTTAAGGTTTCAGAGCTGATTTGCTTATTTTAGGGTTCAAGAGAGGAAAAAGGTTTGAGCTAATCGGGTGGAGAGGCTATATCAACAGCCATTTCTCACGAGAAGAGATGTAGGAGCAATCACTAGGAAGGGATGGAAGAGAACTCACCTTCGAGCGAGAGAAGAAGCCATAGTCGGGCGGAGGAGCTCGCCTTCAGCGAGAGTTTTTAGAATTGGGTTCCTCCGCAAATCAATAACAAGTTTTTTTTTCAATAACAAGAAAAAAATTGCAATTTTCAAAGCGAAAAGAAATCGGAACTCCCAAGAACCAAAGATGAATTCCCCTTTGACGGAGATAATTGCAACGAGGCAAGAAAAAAGAACAGCAAAATACGCATTTAAATCATCAATCACATAAGTGAGAGCGATAGAAATACAGATTTAGCCAGCAAGCACAAATTTAGGGGAAGGAAAAAGGACCACCCAAGAACAAGAGGAAAATGGTCGAGCAAATTTGGATTGTACTTCACTGCAAGTCGAGGTGCAACTACACGGTCAGACAGATTCTCAATTTCTTGCAAACATCAATGAACAAGCAACAAAAAAATAGAACATCAAGAAAAGAGAACACGACCATGTCAACCATGAATCTTCTCAACTCGACACAAAATTTAAACGAAAGAGATAGAGAGGGGTCAATAGTTTTACCGTCAAGAAACCAAATTTGCTCGTGTTCTTGAGTTTGATCGTCAACATGGGTCGTTCAAGTGCTTCGATCTCATGTTCTTCTCTTTCTTATTGATGATGACTTCATGTCTTTTTTGTTTGTTCTACCTCCGTCCTTGTTTTAGCTTTTCATTTCAATTATGGGATAGTGGCACAAATGATTTCTAAACTTTACCCAAATATGCAATGCAGTCTCTACACTTTAATTTTTATAAAGGGATGTGCGAGCATTTAGTATATGTTCAATTTTGTCCCTAAATGTTGTCCTTGGACTTAAATTAATAGAAAGACAACATTGAACTTTTTCATATAATTCATGGACTTGGTTAAATATACTTCAAAACTCTATAGACCACATTGCATATTAGGCTACAAATCTAGAATCACATTTGAACAAATTAAAAATAAACTAGTTATGTCATTTTTTCTACTTTGACAATCTTACCAGCAAAATGACATAAATAACACATGAACTTTTAATTTGTTCATATAATCCTAAATTGTAGCCAATTGTGAAATGTGGTCATTAGACTTTTGGTACCTATTCAACGTTGTCTTTTGACTAAGTTAAACATTATTGTATAGTTCAAAGACTAAGTTGAACATTGACAAAAAGCCCAAGGACTACTTTAAATAAATTGAAAGTTTAGGAATTGCATTGCACCTTAGGATAAAGTTTAGAGATCATTTGTCTCATAATTTCTTAATTGAAATAAAGGCTAAAATAAAGATGAAGGTAGGCTAGACAAAAAAGACATGAAGTCGTCATCCATAAGAAAGAAAGAACTTTGAGATCTAAAGCATTTGAACAACCCATGTTGGCAATCAAACTCAAGAACACCAGCCAAGTTGGTTTCTTAACGTAGAACTAATGTTCCTGTCTTTTATGATTTAAATTTCTGTCGAAATGAGAAGATTCATGATTGCCGGGTCATGTTTGTTGGAGAAAACTTCCTTGAGTGTTTTGAAGTTGACAAAACGTTTCCATCAGTCTAGTCTAAAGACTTACAGACTCTTCCATCAAAGTCTGAAGACCTCCGGACTGCCAGACTCAAGACTCAAAGTCGATCCTCATTGACAATTTCTAGACTGTCGAAGAAGGCTTATCCAGAACTAAGATTTCGTTAAGGATTTGATTATATTAACTAAAGAATATCTCTTGGCTGGATATAGCATGTCGAATCCATTATTCAAATTGAGATTGATTCAGGAATTTTGGATCCGTTGAATGGCAAAGTATACTTTGAAGGTTCTACTTATGGAAACCTAGATTTTGATTATATGGGCGAGTAGGATTGGTGGGCTATCGACATATTCCTTAAATAACTCAAAATTTCTCTAATTGATTATGTCCAACGGGTAGATTAGAAGAACTCCTTTGGTAAGTGCCAACGGGTGTGATGGCATGAAGGAGTATATAAGGAAGACATTTCGTTATTCGAGTGTGTGCGCGATAGAAGAATTCCAAAGTCGAAGCTCCTTGTTCTTAGTAAATTCAATTGTTAAGCGAAATCTTGTACACAAAAAGAGTTTATATCTTTGTAAGACCTTGAGAAAGTGTAGCAAAGTCTCTACCTTTGTGGAATCAAGGAAGAGCTTTAACGTAACAACTCTTTTTCATAGTAAAATCTAGCCGGTGGGATGTTAGGGCGGAAAAGTGGATGTAGGCTTGGATTAAGCCGAACCACTATAAATCTTATGTTCTTATTCTCTTCCCTAAGCTCTTTTACTTTGATTGAAACTCAATTTGTTTTACAAGAGTCTAATTTCCTTTTCATAATCTATTGTTGATTAGAGTTGCATACTTCTCTACGGAAAATTTGTTTTTGCACCTATTCACCCCCTCTAGGTGCTCGTACTAAGCTTTCACAATTGGTATCGAGTTTGTGTACTCACTTAAGTTGAAGTGTTTTACTTCGGGGTTAAAGATCAATGGCTAGTATGTTGGCTCCGGGTTTGGTTGAAAGGCAAAGTAATACTAGACCGCCTTATTTTGATGGAAATGAATACAACTTATGGAAAAACAAGATGAAGGCATTCCTAAGATCAAGGGTCCTCTAGAATGGGACGTGGTAGACAAAGGAATCATTCATTTGCAACAATCTCGAAATAGGAAAATAAGCTGTTGAGTCTAGTGAAATGACTTAAGAAGATATAACCAATAGACAAGCTCTTGATGCAAAAGTAATTTATTCTTTATATTGTGCATTATCTCCTGCGAATATAACGAGAATATCTTCTTGTGAAACAACTAAAGAAGTACGGGATAGATTACACATCACCTATGAAGGAATTGATCGGAAAGAAACCATAATCAACGTGCGCTTTCGATCAATATGAAGCATTTAAGATGAAACTATGAGAATCTATCAACGACATATTTAGTCGTTTTACAAAAATCGTGAATGGTCTTGAATATCAAATTCTTGTGTGGATTGTCCAAGGATTGGAATCACATAAAGACCTCAATAAAGGGAGACACAAAGAATCATGCCACTCTCTGTGACAAATTGGTTGGGACTCTTCGGTCTTATGAAGTGGAGAAAATCAATGAAGATGAAGATCTGAAAGGTAAGAAATCCATTGCATTAAAATCTAATGATGATTCTGATGTCACAAATTCCTAAGACGATATGGATGATGAAGAGCTTGCTCTTATGATAAGAAAGTTCAGGAAACTGAACAGAAAGGAGAGAAGATTCAATCCAAAGAAACAAAGTTTTCAAAAGCTACAGAATAAATCAGTTGAGGATGATGAATCCAATAAAGATGTAGTCTGCTTTGAATACAAGAAAAATGGACACATCGAACTCAAGCTGTCCCCTTCGAAGAGAAAGAAAGGAAAAGCTGAGAAATATCGAAATGCACTTAAAGTAGAAACTTAGAGTGATACCGAATGTGAGGAAAATGATGATGATTATGCCAATATTTATCTCATGACACAATCAAACTTAGATTCGAGACTCAAAGACGACTTCGGACTTAGATAGTGAAATCGAGATAAGTAATTTAAAAATCCCTACTAAAGTCTCTAGATACATTGATGAATTATGTCTTAGTCTTAAAACCTCTCTCAAAATGATTTCTGAACTTAAAAGGGAAAATTCTACACTAAAATAACAGGAAAATGTTTGGAAAGAAGGTCAAAGTTTAGACAAAGCGTTACTACTTTGAAAGAAATGCATTCAATCTTTCAAAAAAAATGCATCCTTGAAAAATGATATCTCAAGTATTTCTAAAAGATTTTCTATAGGATCTGAGAAACTTGAAAAAATTCTTTCGGCACAAGACCTTACTTCAACAAATTAGGTTTAGAAATAGCTATTTGAAACCATCCCTCTAATTAATTTTCATAAAAGTAAAGAAAAGAATTAAGCAAAGACCTACAAGAGATTCTTACAAAAATCATTTCCAAAAGTCTTTGTAAAACCTATAAACACTGAGTGCTCTTAAATGTTCTAAGTGCAATAGCTCAGATCATTTTGAGAAAGAATGTCCTATAGTTTGGAAACATGTTAAGAAGATATGGGCAAAGACGTATATTACACTAACGCCAATAGACCCAAGAAAATATGGGTACCAAAGAAAGCTTGAGTCTCCTTTTTCTAAATGTAAGTCACTATCAAGAAAAAAGTTAAATGGTACTTGAATAGTTGATACTCAAGACATATGACGGGGGAGACTCAAATTGCTTCGCAAAACTTGTATAAGTTAATGGTCGAAAAGTTTCTTTTTGAGAAAATAGCAAATGAAGAATTGTGGGATCTGGCTTGTAAAGATTGGAAGCCTCACGATCGGTAATGTTTCCTTAGTGGAAGGACTCAACTACAACTTGCTGAGTATCGAGTCAATTGTGCGTCTTGGTTTTCCAAATCAACTTTCAGAAGGAATATGTTCGGGAACCGGTAAAGACTCCTCTCGGTCTTTCACGGGCGAAGACATAGGAATATCTATCTTTGGATATCCAAACCGAGATGAATCCTAATGTCTAATCTCAATTCAAAGAGGAAGCAAACTTATGGCACTGAGAAAACTTGGGCACATCAACATGAAGCAAATAGCCAAAATCTCGGCAAAGAAGCTTGTTAGTGGACTACCCAAACTAACATACCAAAATTTGATCTATACAAACTATGCGTGTTGGGAAAATAGGTAAGAAATTCATTCAAACAATAAATCAAGTATCCACTAATCGTGTCTTTGAGCTCTTGCATATGGATCTCTTAGACCAGCCAAAACTCGAGCATTGGAGGTAAGAAATGCTTTGCCCTGAGTAATTGTGGATGATTATTCACAGTGACTTGGGTATGTTTCACGACAAGTAAGTTTGAAACATTTTCTTATTTTATAAAGAATGCTAAAAGGTCCAAAATAAGAAAGAGTATGTTATTTAAAATATACGAGCAGACCATGAAGGTGAATTTGAAAATCAAGACTTTACAAAATTCTATGATGAATCTGGCTTTTAGCATGTGTTCTCTTCACCATATACTCCAGAGCAAAATGGAGTCGTGGAAAGAAAGAATACGTTGCGAAATGGCTAGAACTCTTTTAATTGAAAGTAACATCTCTTCTCGTTTTTGGGTTGAAGTAGTTTCTACAGCGTGCTATATTATTAATAGAGTCTTCTTAAGGCATATTCTGGGAAAGCTCCCTATAAGTTATTCAAAGGAAAAGCCAATTGTTTGGTATTTTTATGTGTTTGAATGTAAATGTTTTTATATTGAAAAATGCAAATGATCGAGTTGATAAATTTGAAGAAAAATCGAGATGAAGGTATTTTCCTTGGATATTCTATCGCAAGCAAAACTTACAAAGTATGCAATAAAAAAAGCCGATGTTTGGAGGAATCAATGAATGTCAAATTACAAGACTTTATGCAAAATCAATTGATTCAAACTCAACTTGAAGAATCTGAACTTCTCCAGACTCTACAAAGTCTAAATCTCCATAAGCATCTTAGACTTGGAAGACCAACAACAAATGATCATGAATATTCAAATGAGAGAAATGATCCAACCGGTCTGACAAAATCAACCAGCAACTGGAACCATAAGTCCTGTCATCCCAAAGATCTTATTATTGGTGATATTAATGAAAGAATTACAAGATCCAAAAGCGTAAGAGTCTAGTGATGTGGCTCTTATTTCACGAAATAGAACCCAAAAGCATAGAAGAAGCTTTATCGATGAAAGCTGGATTGAAGCTATGCAAGAAGAACTCAGGCAATTCAGTATCAATGATGTCTAGGAATTATCACTAAACCAAAAGGCCAAATCCATCATTGGAGCTAAATGGGTTTTCCAGGAACAGATGAACAAGAAAGGGAAAGTTATGAGAAACAAAGCAAGGCTCGTGGCCAAATGATATACGCAAGAAGAAGGGATAGACTATGATGAGACTTACGTTCCGTGCAAGATTAGAAGCAATTAGATTATTACTTGCTTTTTGTTTGTCATAAAAAATTTCAGGTTATTCCAAATGAATCAAAAGTGTTTTCTAAATGGATTTATCCAAGAGGAAGTCTATGTGAAACAATCACCCGGTTTGAAGAACCAAGGAAACCAAACTCTATATTTAAATGAGAAAAGGCTCTATGCACCTGAGCTTGAATTTTAACTAACTAAGTAAGTTTTTAATAAAATGACTTTGTCAAAGGTAAAGTAGATACTACATTGTTTATCAAAAGAAAGCAAAAAAATTTTACTTGTTCAAATTTATGTTGATGATATTATTTTGGATCTTCTAATGAAAATCTATGCAAGAAATTCTCTAAGTCTATGTATGATGAATTTGAAATGAGCATGATGGGTGAACTAACCTTCTTTCTCGAGCTTCAAGTGAAACAACTAAAAAGTGAATCTTTATTCATCAAGAAAAATATGCTAAAGAACTGTCAAAAAACTTTGGAGTGGAAAATTGCAAAAGAGGCCCGTGCACTTGATAATGATTCGCTGGCCCGTGACAAAGATGAAGGAGGAAAAAGTTGACCAAAAGCTATACGGAGTATCATTGGTTCACTTCTTTATCTTACGCTTCCTAGACCCTAACATCACATTTAGTGTTTACATTTGTGCCAAATTTCAATCAAACCCCAAAGAATCTCATTTAAGTGCTGTAAAACGTATTATCAAATATATTGCCTCAACTTCAAATTTAGGTCTCTAGTATCCAAAAGAAGAAGACTTCATTCTTCTTGGATACTCGAGCGAATCTAACGAATGCAGAGTTGATAGAAAAGAGTACCCCCGGGCACTTGTCAACTACTTGGTAATTGAGTAACGGGACAGTGTCTTGGTTTTCAAAAAAGCAAAGTACCGTAACTCTTTCTACAACAAAAGCGAGTATGTATGTTGGAAGTTATTGTTCTAAATTATGTGGATAAACAACATTAAGAGATTTTGGAATTGAAGATTCATACAACTTTGAGATCAAATGTGACAACACCAGTACCAATCAATATCACTAGAATCAATTCTTCACTCAAGAGCCAAAACATATAGAGATTCGACATCATTTCATTAGAATCCATGTTCAAAATGGAGAAGTTTGATTAGAGTTTATTGATTCAAAGAATCAGCGAATATATTTACAAAGCATTTGGAGAAAAATCAATTTGAAGTTATTCGTTCAGACTCAATATCTTAAAGTGCGGAAGTTCGGACTTAATGCTAAAGTCTAAAGACACTCGGACTCGAGACGTCAAGATTTACGATGTAAGTTACTTCTATTTTAGAAACTTATCTCTCATATCAAATCTCGAAAAGGTACGATCATCTATACGTAATTGATTGATGTTATTTCCCAGTTTTCGTGATTATTGCAATCTTTCCTTTTCGAAAAAGTTATTTTTGAAATGACCGTTATCTAATTTTTTAAAAGGAGTTATTTTTTTAAAGGCATTTTTATATTTTCTTTTACGACGTTCCGTATGCCTCGCTTCGACTACCTTATATCTTGTTGGTTCTTCTTCGTTTTACTCACAAAAACCCTAAGAGAGCACGAATCTTCCAATTCTCTTTTCTTCTCTTGTTTAATCCTCAAAAAGTTTTCACATTTCTTGTGAAGCAAGCTTGGAATCTCTCAAAGACTGTGAAAGATGTCGTCTCAAAAAAAGTCTTCGAGAATCGCAAACAGGGGACCACAGTAAATGCGTAAGCGACCTACACATTTTGATCTCACTTAGAGGAATAAGTCTCTTTAGA